>CM077217.1:3539003-4229003 GCA_039654625.1 Rhinogobio ventralis
TGTCTGTCTGTCTGTCTGTCCGTCTGTCTAGACGTCTGTCCGTCTGTCTGTCTAGACGTCTGTCTGTCCGTCTCTCTAGACGTCCGTCTGTCTGTCCGTCTAGACGTCCGTCCGTCTGTCCGTCTGTCTGTCTAGACCGTGTCTATCTCATAGACCGTTGGACGACGCATCTTCACTACCTTCCACTGAAGAAAAGTGAAGCCGCCAACGTCCGAATATGGCGCTGGCATCTTGCACAGATTTGGGACCGGAGTCTGCACAGTAGAGAGCAGGAAGTAGAGCCGCGATATCAAAAGCCTGCCCATACTCTCGCAGATGCAAAACAATTCATTATATCGGTGTGAAATAAACAGTTATGAAAATGTAGAAATTAAAGCTAAAGCTCCAATCTCCTCCCGAAAATCCCGAAAAAAGTCTGTTGGTGCCTCAGTGTTTACTTCACTCAGAGAAGCCGTCAGTCTCAGCTGTCAATCATGACGTCACCCCCGTTTTTATAGCATTAAATAACTAAATAAAACCAAACCTTTTTAAAAAACGAACACTTGAAATGAAATCAGTGTGATAAAAACTGCCTAAAATGACAGAAACCATCTTTGAGGAAAAATTCTTTGAAGTGTAATTTGTTTAGTTTGTCTTGCGTCCATTAGAATACATGGAGGGGCGGGGGATATGAGCTATACTGGGACCAACCACCTGGGGGCAATCAAGACGTTTTGGCTTCAGTTTTCAGCACAAGTGCGGCAGGCTTGGTCAAACAGCGCTTGTCAGTGTCAAAATGATCGAGATGGCCAATCAAATCAAAGTAGGCAGGGCTTGCAGTCTCAACTGTAACAACCTGGTCACAACCAAACGGCAACCTCCCCCAGTTTTTCTTGAAGCCAATGACTTAAACTGCAATTCATCGACTGGCCGCTAGAGACAGGCTCCAGAAGGGAGCAGAATCTCATTGAGCTCCATGTTAAAACGCCCCACTTTACAGAAGAAAAAAAACATGTTTACAGCCTGGTGCAAATTGTGGTTTTGGTCTATACGGCTAATTTTGCCCTACATGACAACTGTGAGGGGGGTGATTTTTTTTAATAACTCATTTGTTTAAATTATATTAAGCCTTAAAGTTCTGCATAATTAAGGGCGTGGTCACTTGAGTGACAGGTGAATAGCCGCTGCTGTCACTACTATCTGTTTGTCTGCTGTCTGTTAACTTCACCTGTTAGCTCCTCTTTGCCCAATTTCAGTTATCCAGGGGTGACGCGCTACCAAGATGGCGACGGCCGCACTTTAGGCTTCAGAAACCTATGGGTGACGTCACGGACACTACGTCCACCTTTTTTTTACAGTCTATCGGGGCCGGTTCTAGGCATGGGCAGGGGTGGGCTGAGCCCACCCGAACGTCTGCCTTGCCCACCCAATCAGAATTTAGGAACTGATAGTAGGGATGGGCAAATGAAGACTCGTGAAGCACTGAGGCTTTCCCCTGATTGTTTCGGGATTTTTTTTGAAGCATCAGCAGTGTCGAAAACAGTGCCATCTTGTGGCAGGTCACATTTATATAGCAGCCATAAACCCGAGTGCGCAGCGCCGTTGTTTTATCTATAAAGCGCAAATAAAAGCCTGGCAATGCTAAATGTTCAGTTTTCTGATGATATAATTCACATATTAAAGTGTGGCAATACATTAAATGTAACAATTATAATGACAATATTGTCAACAGTTGTTTGATGCAAGTAAATAGTGCTGTAATTATTTTATGGTTTTCATATTGTTTATATGGCAGAATATTTGATCATGTAATATAGGCTATAGGCTTAATTTTTTTTTTTTTTTTTTTTTTAACTTCACCTTCCAAAAACATGTAGAGTAGTGCTCTGGGTTCAAACATTCCCACACGCAAAGTAAAGCACTCACGTGACTGGACAGAAAGTGAGGCTTTGTTTTTCATTGATCACGTGTTTCTCTGAAAACAATACGCGCTCCGACACGGAGCTTCAAGGGAAAATGCGCTGTGTACTCTACGCGCTTTGAAGCTTCAGTGTCATATAACATCACTAACGGATAGTGTTCATTTGTTTTTACGATTTGTGCATTGATTAAAACAATCTGAGGTGTACTCTGTGTTCATAGTTGATGAAGGGCTGTAGAATACCCCAAACAATCACAAAAATAACACGCGAAATTTGCAGTATTTTCCTTTATTAACTGAAAGTAACGGTGCTGCTCACTGTAGCAGAAATATTTGCGTGCTATTAAGGCAATTACGAGGAGTTGTATTTGTGAATATGTATCTTGTACATATAAATATACAGCTCTGATTTGATTTTTTAATCCATGCCAAGTTGAAATTACCTTAAAAAACTCGCTAATTTAAGAACGTGCATTTATTGCATGGACAGAGTTAGGACATAATGAGTGTTTAAAATGCAAATGCATAGTTCAGTTGAAGCCTTGCCCTGTTGATGCTGTTAAACTGAATGCTACAAGGCAAACAGACTGTCTAAATAACAATCGCAACAGTCTAGGGTTAATTGCCCTGGATATCTGGCAGCCCACCCTTCTGTAGGTGCCTAGAACCGAGCCTATGGTCACAACGCAACGAGAGCTCGTGGGATGAATGGTGTATTACACACTGTTTATGATAGACATGTTCAGCGACCGACATACTATGCAAACTACTCAACTTTTTATGAAATGTCGCCGTTTTGAATTGAAAATATGCTATCATCATGATTCATGTGAATCACAAATGAATGTGACCAGCCTGGAAACGTTAAGATACTGACTGAATGTGTGCACATTTTAAAATAAATTATTATTCTCAAATAGTTTAAATTAGACCTAAATCTAAACTTATTTATTTATTCCCTTAAATCCACTTTAACCCTTTAATTGTTTAGCGCAAAAGTGAAACTCCGTGTATGATGGACATTGATGCTTTAGGATCGTTTTTATCAAATAAAACAACAGCAGGCAGGGTCTCATCGGTGCTAGTGGCAAACCTAAACAGATCAACAGAAACAGACTAACATAGCCGATTTAACGTTAAAAAAAAGAACACGAAAAATGCCGCGTCCACGTTCAAAGCTATGCGCTCAAACGAATCGGTTCATTTGAACGAATCGTTCGAACAATCAGATTCTTTAAAGTGCCTAGAGTAGACGATGCCAGGAACAGATAAAACCAAAACACCCCAGAGAGAGAGAGAGAGAGAGAGAGAGTAAACATCTGCCCTACAGATCCACCAAAGAAAGTGTGAGATCTATATCGCCGTCTCAATGTACATTACATATATAAAGTAAAAGTTTCTGCGGTTGTTTTGAAGGAGTTTTTCCACTAGTAGAGGAACAGATCTCTCTAGTAGAGCATGTGAAAAGGTAAGTGTTTTTTTTTTTTTTTTTTACTTGGGAAATTAATTTTGAGCAATTTTTTCATTAACACTTCACAATGCTCATGTTATATTACATATTGCTATTGTAATAATAATGTGTATTGCATAAACTTTATATGGCATTTAGAATATCTACGGATTTTAGCTCTTTTACACCTCTGACATATGAATAATTTTAACAAATGTGATTACTAGGCAGACTTTAATAACTAATATAGAGAAAGAATCAAGGCAACGTGTTATAAAACTTGTCGACACTTAAGTGTAGACTTAAGTTAACTACAGAGCGGCCAGTTGCATCGCTTGCAAGAAATACAGAAGTAATGCAGATTGCAAAGTATGTGATCTATCATCTCTGTGTATTTACATATACTTTTGTGTATAATGCATATGTGATAAAGTTTTGCTTTTCAAAAACATTGTATGCAATGCGACTGCAATTACTTTATTAATGTTATCTCATATTTCACCCTCTGGTGCTGTGTGCGTGTCGGTCAAAAATGACTAATTTGTTTTTATTTCGAAGCAGTTAAGTTACTATATTGATTTTTTTATTTTATGGTATGTGGGATTACAAATGTAAGAATCTGTTTAAAACTAAGGTGAACTAATGATGGCATTTACTGGTTAGATTCAATATAGTTTACAGTGAGTGGGTTTTTGAGAGTCAAACTGTGTGTGAATGTTTACATAGTCTTAGTTCCCGTGACCAATTACTGCTGATACCATCTGGGGTACTATAATCTACACAGTCGGGGGTGATTGCCTTTAGATGCTTTTGTTTTAGTGGTCACTATAAGGCTGTGTAAGGTCAACGCTTTTAAGGACTGCCCACTGAATACCATGTAGTTTTTGTGATGTTATATCAGGATGTAGGGTCAGCAGATCTTAAATTTGTAATCCCACAGGTATTAAATTATATTCACTGTAAACCTGAATAAACTCCAAAAAATTGAGGTAATCTTTTACATAAGTTAAGAAATTTAAAGTTTAAGTAAGCAGAACTTGCAGATTTTTATTTTGTACTCATGCATTTTAACTTCAAATATTTGAGTAAGCTAATTCATAACTTAAAATTATTATGTAATCTCTATTTAAATATTTTTAGCAGTGGAAACTTGGCTAGCTTTAACTAGCTTGCTAATTGGTAACACAATGCTTTGATAGCATTAGCATAGCACTTGCTGAATGAGGACAGCAATATAAAACATTTAGTTATATCTGTTCTCAAACTAAGCTCACGCTCCACTCGTCATCATGATGGAAACCCCCCCCCAAAAACCCAACATAACAGAAACTCTGCTAAACTAGCATAGCTAAACATTAAACACTACTAAATCTCCCACTTAAAGCTAATCTTGCACAAAAACAACAACAATATAACTCTTAATTTTAGCATTTACTCTCCCTTTTGAATGTCGTGGCAAAGCATGCTGGGACATGGAAATCCCAGCCCAGTTTCAGTTAAATTTAAGTTTGCCTAAATTAAAAGAAACAAGTTCATAAAACTCAAAACAATGAAACAGTTCAGATTACTTAAAATGTGTCGGTTTTTTGAACTCAAAAGATTCTAAATACTCATAAAAGTTCATTTGATTGAACTAATTTGTTTAATTTGAGTTGGCTCTACTCAAAACAATCAGTTATTTTGATCGTTAGGGATTACAGTCTTATGAAAAATGCACAAATCTAAGTTGTTCCAAATTTGAGGCTGATATCTCAAAAAATTAGCTTTCAGTCAGATTTTGTGTGGCCGCAGTACCAAAAGTGTCCACTACGTTTCCCATTCATTTCCAATGCGCTCATTTAAGACCGTGTGACTATTTTTTCAGGACCATTTAACCTTTTCAAATCATGTCCATGATTTTTTTTTGTTTTTTTTGTGATCACATAGCAAGTGGCAAAACGTTTATCAAGTTTCTTACCATTCCAATCAGTGTTAATTTGACAGCAAATTTTTATTTAGTTTGTCATATTTTAGTCACCTGAATTGTTTTTAGTTATAGTCTAGTTAAATATAATGAGTTTAGTTAAGTTGTAATGCATTAATTGAGCATTTAAGCTGACATTTTGACATAAAAATACGCGAAAGAGCTCAATTCACTTTTTTGCCATCTATATAGTTTTTATAATGTTGTATTTCTGTTTTAGTTAGTATATCAGGTTAAGATAAAGCTTCAAATAAGTTTTTTTTATTTCCGTTAACACTCATTTAATTTCCAGTAATGAATATTTTTTTTTTTTATGGTTTTAGTTAACTATTATAACCCTGATACTTTACTGAATAATGTGTGTCAAATACTGCTCTTAGTCTTTCCTCCTGACTATGAATTAAATGGGAATGAAATTAAATACACATAACAAAAGCGTATACACACTCACCTAAAGGATTATTAGGAACACCATACTAATACTGTGTTTGACCCCCTTTCGCCTTCAGAACTGCCTTAATTCTACGTGGCATTGATTCAACAAGGTGCTGAAAGCATTCTTTAGAAATGTTGGCCCATATTGATAGGATAGCATCTTGCAGTTGATGGAGATTTGTGGGATGCACATCCAGGGCACGAAGCTCCCGTTCCACCACATCCCAAAGATGCTCTATTGGGTTGAGATCTGGTGACTGTGGGGGCCATTTTAGTACAGTGAACTCATTGTCATGTTCAAGAAACCAATTTGAAATGATTCGAGCTTTGTGACATGGTGCATTATCCTGCTGGAAGTAGCCATCAGAGGATGGGTACATGGTGGTCATAAAGGGATGGACATGGTCAGAAACAATGCTCAGGTAGGCCGTGGCATTTAAACGATGCCCAATTGGCACTAAGGGGCCTAAAGTGTGTCAAGAAAACATCCCCCACACCATTACACCACCACCACCAGCCTGCACAGTGGTAACAAGGCATGATGGATCCATGTTCTCATTCTGTTTACGCCAAATTCTGACTCTACCATCTGAATGTCTCAACAGAAATCGAGACTCATCAGACCAGGCAACATTTTTCCAGTCTTCAACTGTCCAATTTTGGTGAACTCGTGCAAATTGTAGCCTCTTTTTCCTATTTGTAGTGGAGATGAGTGGTACCCGGTGGGGTCTTCTGCTGTTGTAGCCCATCCGCCTCAAGGTTGTGCGTGTTGTGGCTTCACAAATGCTTTGCTGCATACCTCGGTTGTAACGAGTGGTTATTTCAGTCAAAGTTGCTCTTCTATCAGCTTGAATCAGTCGGCCCATTCTCCTCTGACCTCTAGCATCAACAAGGCATTTTCGCCCACAGGACTGCCGCATACTGGATGTTTTTCCCTTTTCACACCATTCTTTGTAAACTCTAGAAATGGTTGTGCGTGAAAATCCCAGTAACTGAGCAGACTGTGAAATACTCAGACCGGCCCGTCTGGCACCAACAACCATGCCACGCTCAAAATTGCTTAAATCACCTTTCTTTCCCATTCTGACATTCAGTTTGGAGTTCAGGAGATTGTCTTGACCAGGACCACACCCCTAAATGCATTGAAGCAACAGCCATGTGATTGGTTGATTAGATAATTGCATTAATGAGAAATTGAACAGGTGTTCCTAATAATCCTTTAGGTGAGTGTACAATGCGTGACTTTTAATTATAAACAAGCTTGAAATACACCGGGACTCTTATTTTGAAATGCCTTACTATTGCAGCTCAGATGAGGGAGATAACATATGCATTGTTACAACCGTCTAAACATATTACCATATAAACATCATAAACATTGGCATTATTCCTCATAAACATTACCTGTCATAAATGTGTGTTATTGATTGATTGAGCCGCTCTGAAGCGCTGTCGCGTGCGCCTGTAGAAGCTCAACAGCGTCGTGTTTTCCCGCCGCTAGATCCGCACGTTACAACTCAAATGTGTGCATCCATTACACAGGACATCAGTTCTGACCCTAATATTTTCATCTCATTTTTATTTGTTGACGAAAATGACAGTAGATTTTCCTCATAGTCATCCAAAACTGGTTTTTATTTAGTTATCGTCTCGTTTTCGTCAGTGAAAAAAAGTTAACACTGTTAGCCTAAACAAATGAACACTGCTTCCAATTAAGTAAAAAATTCTAAAACAACAAAACGCAACATTTTTCGGTCAGAAATAACCGAAGAGCACCAGTCTATTTATAAACGCATTCTATCTCTTTAACCAGAACTATTGTAACAATCACGGCTGAAAACAAAAACAGCATTAATCTTCGTCTAAGATGAAATGATACTAAAACCGCCAGTAGGTGGCAGCAGATCATTGTCTTAACGAGTGAGTCGTTCACTCAAACGATTCGTTTAGTCGTGGTTCATTCAGTAACGAAACTCTTTGTTGTGCTCCTCAAAGCATTCCTGAACCATTTGTGCTTTGTGGCAGGAGCATTATCCTGCTGAAAGAGCCATAGCCACCAGGGAATACCGTTTCCATGAAAGGCTTTGCAGCCCCATACACAACAAACTGAGATGCACTGTGTATTCTGACACCTTTCTATCAGAACCAGCATTAACTTCTTGAGCAATTTGAGCTCCAGTAGCTCGTCTGTTTGATCGGACCACACGGGCCAGCCTTCACTCCCCACGTGTATCAATGAGCCTTGGCCACCCATGAAATAGAGGAAAAACAGACAATATTGTGTCTAAATCACCTAAAAAACTCATTATTTATTGAATTGCTGTATAAAAGCAGTATCACATTTGCAAACGTGATGATATTCGCGAAAACAGCACTTTTGTTCATAAGTATATTGCTTATAAGTATTAAAATCAAGAGTTTATACAAAGACCATATCTTGGTTTTTGAAAGCATGTTTATGGTGGGGCCCCGTCTGTTGTGAGGCAAAGACAATTTTACTTGCCCGACCAGATTAAAACGTCAATAACAAAACAATAGAATCACCAAAATTTTATTGCATTCAGTGTAAGTGGCGATTGATAGTGTATAATAATATATAATGTGTTGAGGCACACACTCTCGAGGAGAAATCGAAACTCGGTTAACACACTGAGTTTTTATATTTATAACATATGATACAGTTAAGCAACATCACACGACCGAGAGTGCTGTTTTCCACACCATCACGACTGAAAATGACACTGATTTCATACGACAGTTCAATAAACTAGTAGTTTATATTAGTCACTTACATTTTAGACACAATATTGACTTGTTCGTTCTGCTTCAGCAGCGAAAACCACAGCGCATCTCACAGCGACACTCAGTCGTGTTTCCTTACTGATTTGTTTCGAAATTGAGCGTTTTGAACAAATCGGTTGAGTGAAAGATTCAATGACTCATTCATGAATGAATCGGCCGTTTGAACGAATCGACTCAATGACTCACTCAATAAGACGGTCACTGCGCCACCTACTGGCGGTTTAGTTTCTTCATGTTTAAAAGTATCATTCTTTCCAACATGTCTTATTTGTATTTTCAAAAAATTTATTAAAACAATCTCATAACATTATTTAATGCAGTTGTAATTTTTCAGTGTAAATGATTTAATTTAATTGGTAACATTCCTATAGTGTCTTATTATTATTATTAATTGAATTTATTGATCAAATTTAAGAATTTAAAATGAAAGATAAAGCATACATTTAATAAGATTAGGGGGAATAAAGCCCTTTATAAAGGTAAATATCACAAATATGCAGATTTAAACAAGTCAAAGCGGAGAATATTGCTACAAAAACAAAACATATTTTTTCCGGATAACCCAGACAGCAACATAGTGTCGGCCCAGATCTGGTACATGTGAACTGAGTTGACTTAAGACAATGCGAAGTGTAATTATCAAGTGTGTATTCAGGTTGAAGATGTCCAACTGCACCCTGAACATCACCGCTGGCATCCAGAACCTTCAGCTGGCCTCGCTGATCCCCACCTTCATCCTGGGGGTCCCGGGAAACATATACGTCTTGGTGATGTTCTTCCGGCGTCCCAGAGCGGACTGGACTTACATGAACGTCTACATCACCAATATGGCCATCGCTGACTGCGTCGTGCTGGTGCTTCTTCCCGTCCGCATCGCGTCCTACTATGAAAAGACATGGGAGCTTTCCAAACTCTGGGACCAAACGAACAAAGAGCTGTGTTACGTTCTGGTGTCGGTTTATTACGTCAACATGTACGTGAGCATCTTCACTGTCACCGCCGTAAGTGTGGTGCGCTACGTGGCCATCAAGTATCCCATGAAGGCCAGGGATATTCTGTGCTGTCGAAACGCTCTGGTGGTTTGCGCGCTCATTTGGTTGGTCACGTGGACGATCCGAAGCACAACAGCACCATCAAGTGCTTTCAGAAGAATAAAGAAGAGGAACTGCCGTTGCCGTTCATTCTCGTGCTGGACATCGTCGGGTTCCTCGTGCCGTTTCTCATCATGCTGTTTTGCTCCGTTAGAGTCATCTACACACTGAGGAAACATCTGGAAATCGGATCCCGGAGCGAGAAGATCCAGTGCTTGTACATCATCATGGCTAACCTGATTGTGTTCGTCCTGTGTTTTTTCCCCGTCCACTTTGGGTTTTTCTTGAAGTACGTCGCGCAGGCTTATCGGTACAGTTGTGACGTGCAGTTTTTCGCACATAATTTTGTTCACTTCGCGATGTGCGTCTCCAGTATGAACTGCGCTTTGGACTGCTTCAGTTATTACTACGCCACCAAAACATCTTGGATATTGTGCTGCACGAAACAAACTAGAAGTGAAAAATATGAATGTGATTATAACAAGGTTTCACAATGACTTGGCATTATCAAAATGTATTTGAAGTTTTAATATAGTTTAAATATCACGCGATATTAACAGGTGACAGCACCTACACCCCTGGTGCACACCGCCATCTAGTGGATGAACCATCATTACATCTGGATCCTACAGCATTTAAAATGTAATCTTCAGTAGCAAAAATATGATTTTGATCCACTGAATCGACTCACTGAGTCAATCGAATTGACTCGATTAGCCGATTCAGTGGATCAAATGAGTCAATACAAAATTAATTTGCATCACTCTAAAGGTCCTTTAACAATGTTTTCAACTAATTTTGGCCTCAAATCACAAATACGAGATGTTTTATTCTATTTTATTACGAATTGTATTTAAATTTGTAAACTTCAGTAAAAAAAAAAAAACCGTTAAGTTCAACTCAGTTTTCTAAAAGATTGAAATAGTTGTTTAATAAATTTGACTCAGTGAAAAAAAACTCAATCGCGGTTTGACAATATTTTTTTATATTGTAATATTTTCACATTGAATCTTCAAAATAATGTAGCATTTGATTTATTATAAACTTTGTAATATACACTGATCAGGCATAACATTATGACCACTGACAGGTGAAGTGAGTAACACTGATCTGATCTCTTCATCACGGCTCCTGTTAGTGGGTGGGATATATTCGGCAGCAAGTGAACATTTTGTCCTCAAAGTTGATGTGTTAGAAGCAGGAAAAATGGGCAAGTGTAAGGATTTGAGCGAGTTTGACAAGGGCCAAATTGTGATGGCTAGACGACTGGGTCAGAGCATCTCCAAAACTGCAGCTCTTGTGGGGTGTTCCCGGTCTGCAGTGGTCAGGATCTATCAAAAGTGCTCCAAGGAAGGAACAGTGGAGAACCGGCGACAGGGTCATGGGCGGCCAAGGCTCATTGATGCACGTGGGGAGCGAAGGCTGGCCCGTGTGGTCCGATCAAACAGACGAGCTACAGACAAGTTAATGCTGGTTCTTAAAGGCCCCACCTCACAACTTAAAGGACTTAAAGGATCTGCTGCTAACATCTTGGTGCCAGATATCACAGCACACCTTCAGGGGTCTAGTGGAGTCCATGCCTCGACGGGTCAGGGCTGCTTTGGCAGCAAAAGGCGGACCAACACATTATTAGGAAGGTGGTCATTATGTTATGCCTGATTGGTGTGTATTTGTTTGTCAGCTTTATATCATGAAACTTGTTTTAGTAATACATTTTTTATTTCATAATAAAATTGTGTATTTTTGATATTTTGTGTTAAACAATACTTAAGTAAAATATTTAAAATGAATTAATAAAAAGTAACACATATATTCAATATAAATTAAAAACAAAGTATTTAGTGTAATGTTTGACAATGGCATTAAAACTCCAAAGTCATTTAATTTGGACTACATATGCTGTAAAATATATATTTTAAAAGATAACTTTGTGATATTTGTATATTACAGATGTATAATTGGTTTCATCAAACATTGATTTTTTTCAAAAAAAATTGTTAAATGAAAAAAAAATTATAACGCTGGTTTTATTTTAATCATATTAATACTTAACAGTTTATAGACACAAAACATAAACATGTCATCAACTTTATGATTGGTTTCAGATTGATTTTTAGCAAACATTTGTTAAATTAAAGAATATTAACTAGATTAATTTCATAATAAAAAATTATATTAAACATTACTAGTTTATATACATATGTTGTAAATCCCTGCATTTCTTGCTGTTTATATGCACAAGACGACAAACTCATCCTGTGTGCACTTCTCAAAGCTTTGTTAAAGATGTTTACTGATGCGATGTTGATATTCCTCATCAGATGGGGTTTTGCATCTGTACGCCATCTGTTGGACACACGAGCCTCGGTTTTAACCTGCGAATGAATAAACCAGTTCTGTTGGAAAAATAAAACATGCACCAGGAAAGAGTCCAAAAGCAGTTTATTTCCTGCAGGATTGAAGCGCTCAGTGTTTTGTGCTGATCAGCTGTCAGAGACGCTGGCGGGCGCCGCTTCAGAGGCGCTTCTCTGATAGGCACAGAGCTGCAGGACGCCTGGAATACAGAGATTCAGGGGGCGTTACACGACAACATGTACTAAAAACACTCAAGTTTTTCATACAGACCATAATGTTGTCAAAACTTTTACAATTTTAATCTTCAGTAGCAAAAATTTATTAATTTGATTAACTGAATCGACTCACTGAGTCAAACGAATCGACTCATTGATTCGATTCAGTGAATCAAACGAGTCTATTCACTGATTCATTACTCTGATTCAATGATTCATTTGCATCATCACTCTAAAGGTGCGTTAACAACCCTGTTTTCAACTAATGACATCTTTTAATGCATTTTGGCCATTCAAATAGCAAATACGAGATGTTTAAATTTTAAATGCAATAATAAAATTTAATAAAACAAGTAGCAAAAACAGTGTTCAGTTCAACTCATTCAACTGACTCTGATTCAGTGAATCTTTTTCTAAAGGATTCAAATAGTTGTTAAATTTGACTCAGTGAATCGACTCATTTGATTTGTGGAACAGACTAATTTGATTCACGGATTAGATTAATTTGATTCACTGAATCGACTAACTGACTCAATCGAATTCAGTGGAACAAATGAGTCTATTCATAACTCTGATTCAATGATTCATTTGAATCATCACTCTAAAAGGTGCCGTTAATGACAGTTTTCAACTAATGACATCTTTTAATGCATTTTGGCCATTCAAATAGCAAATACGAGATGTTTTATAAAATTTTATTACAAATTGCATTAAAAAAATTAGTACAAAACTTCAGTGAATCGATTCCTAAAGGATTCATATAGTTGTTTAATAAATTTGACTCAGTGACTCGACTCGTTACTGGAATAGAATAATTTGATTCACTGGATTGACTAACTGAATCAATTGAATTCAGTGGATCAAATGAGTCCATTTACTGGTTCATAACTCTGATTCAATTGCATCATCACTCTAAAGGCCTGTTAACAACAGTTTTATTAACTTATTATTTTTTAAATATATATTTTAGCCATTCAAATCACAAATATGAGATGTTTTATCCAACTTGATTACAAATTGCATTTAAAATTCAAACTTCAGTAGAAAAAAACGGTGTGGTCAGTTCAACTCATTCAATTGACTCTGATATCTGATTCAGTGAATCAATTACTGAACGTTTCAAATAGTTGTTAAATAAATTTGACTCAATGAATCGACTCAGTTGATTCACGGAATAGACTCATTTGTTTCACTGAGTCGACTCATTGAAACTATCGAATCGATTCGTTGAATCAAACGAACCGACTCTGTGAATCAAATTAGTCTACTCTCTGATTCAATGATTCATTTGCACGTTTGTAAGGCACGTTTACGCAACACCGTTTTAAAAACTAAAAAAGGAAAACGTATGCGTTTGGCCGTTCATTTACACAGTGTTTTAAGGGCCTGAAAACAAACCTTTGAAAACGGGTTTCAAAGTGCAACCGGTATCGTTTCCGTGTAAACTACAAACAAAACTTTACCTGCTCCCAGCGCCAGTATGGTGCCGATCCATCCCAGAATATAGGACCATGAGAACCTCCAGTCGATGTAGCGCGTGCCGAAGAAGTTGACGGTCATCCCGGTGTAGATCGCCAGAGCCAAGAGCGCCAGAAATCCTACAGGAAACACAAACACCAATCACACTACGAATGAACTGGATCTGGCAGGAAATTAATAGCTTCACATCACAGTATCAGTGTCTGTTTAAATCATTTCAACAATCAAATTACATTTTTAATGACCAGCAGTTACAAACATTGCTCATCTTACTCTTACATGAGTTGTGTGTAGTGAGTGCATGTTGTAATGGGATCCTGGGATCCTCACCAGACAGAAGCAGAGCGATTCCTCCGGTCCGCACTCGTCTGCTCCGCGCTCGTTTGGACGCGGTGACGCCCAGAACCACTCCAGCAAAACAGCCCAGCACCGACAGCAGCATGAAGGCACGTGTGGCGTCCCAGAATGCTGTGGGGGGAAACACGCACAGATTCAGAGCATTCTGGGATACCCGAGGCCCTACTGTATGAAAAACTATTCATGTATGATGGACTGTTCAGTACTTTTGAGAGCCGTCATAGTAACTGAATGAAATTTTTTTCAAAAGAAATTTTTTTTTTGAAAATTATAAAAATAAATAAAATAATAACATGTTCTACAATATCGACCTACCCAGATGGATAAAGATTACAATTATTTTTTTTATTTTTTTTTTCAAAAAACATGAAAATTTAAAATAACCAAAATAAATTCTTCCAATACTAACATAATCAGCTGAATACAGATTATTAAAAAATAATATACATTATAATTTATACATATATATAAACATAAAATGAAATAAAATAAAATTAATAATATAACATTTAAATACCGACTTACAGATTATTACAAGATATTTAAACATTATATTTCATAGAACATTAAATTAAAATTGCTTTGATAAAAACATACAAATATTTAAAATAAAATAAATTAATAAATAATGTAACATCCTTTCAATATTAACCTTCCCAGATGGATAAAATAATTATTCATCAAAAACATAAAATTACATTTTATATTATTAATAATTATAACTAAGTATTATAAAAATATAAAATAATAAAATCAAATATTCTTTAAGTATTGACCTACTTAGATGGACAGAGATATTACATTATATTGCATTTTTTTTTATATTATTTGTTTGTGTTTAAATTTGTCATAGAACATAAAACGAAACAGAATATTAATAGTTTTGATTTTTTTTAAATAAAATATTGACCTACATGCTCTTACAAAAAAATATTAAATTATACATAAATATAATTTTTTATATTTTCATAGAACATGGCATGAAATTATATTTTGAAAAAAGAAAAAAAAAACCTACCCAGAAGGACACAGATTTAAAATAAGAAACTGATATATATGATATAATTTGACACTCAGTGAATGTAATGCGTTCGACTGTCCTCACCCACGGTGAGCGTGTGGGCGTGGCACTTGCGATTGATGCAGAACCTCCAGAGGCCCTGATTGGCTGCGTTCCCTGAGTAGCGATACTGCATCCAATAGTCCGTTGCTGTGGAGATGATGAGAAGCACGAGGGCCGCCACACCACACAGTGAGGCCCCGCCTACCAGAGTGAACACCATCAATGAGAGCGTCCTGCACAAACACACTTCACCGTTAGCACTCGAGAAACCACCCTGAAAACACAACTCACTACAGTATTAATGTTGTCGGTCCTCACGAGAGACGTCATCAAACCTCTGACACTGAGGCTTAAAGGTGCAGTGTGTGAATTTAAGCGGCATCTAGTGGTGAGGTTGTGAATTGCATCCCCCACCGCTCACCCCTCCCTTTTGAAGCACATAGAGAAGCTACGGTAGCCGACACAGGACAAAGATGTTGTCGTCTGAGACAGCAGAGAGTAGCTAGCGCTCTGTAGTGAAGTTTGTCCGTTTAGGGCTACCGTAGAAACATGGCGGCGCAAAATGCCGATTTCACTGTAAGGGGACCCGCGGTGTATGAAGATAGAAATGGCTCATTCTAAAGTAATAAAAACATAACGGATCATTATGTAAGGTCTTTATACACCACTGAAAACATAGTTATGTATGTTATATTGCAATTCTGTCAATAGACCCTCATAAATATTACACACTGCACCTTTAAAGATTTCTTTGAGCTCCAGACATGAATGATCACGCAAATCACCAGCAAACACCCTAGCAACCGCATAGCAACGTGCCAACAACCAGTCAGAAAACTTTAGTAACTACATAGCCTGGCAACCACTTGGCATTGCAAACACTACTACTAACATTTTCTTTCTAATTTCTTTGAAAGGAATTCATTCTTCTCCTGATAAACACTTTATAACATACATTAACGTAAAAAATGTAGGCAAAATACCATTGTTACTATAAAATTTGTTTAAAAAAAAAAACCCTGAATATAATTAAATTAATTCTAGTAATAAATAATAATAATAAATTAAAGGAAAAATTACATTTATCATTTTAATAATATACAACAATCTATTAAATAAAATTAATATATTGACAATTTTTTAAAATAATAAATTATAGGATAAAATAAATTTATATTTTATGCAACATATAAATAAGAATAATATAAAATAAATTCAAATTAATACATAATAAATGTAAATTATTAATATTATTATTAATAATAATAGAAAATGTAAATTAACATAATAATAATAAATAATAGGAAAAAATAAATGTATCATTTTAATAATATACAACAATCTATTAAATAAAATGAATATATTGACATTTAGAAAAAATAAATAAATAAAATAATAAAATTATAGGATAAATTAACTTTATATTTTATAATCAATATACAACATATAAATAAGAATAATATAAAATAAACGCAAATGAATACATAACGAATACAAACGTAAATTATTAATATTATTAATAAAAGAAAATGTAAATTAACAAAAATAATAAATAATAGGAAAATTTAATTTATAATTTTAATAATAAATATGCAATATAAACAATAATATTTAAATATAAATAATGATAATAATAACAATAAAAGGATAAATGACATTTATGTTTTTAAATTAAATATACATCATATAAATAACAATATAAAATAAAATGCAAAAGAACATAATGAAAACAAATACAACTGTAAATTATTATTATTATTCATAATAATAGAGAAGGTAAATATTATTATGAATAAATATAATAATAATGAGAAGAAAATGATTTTAATAATAAATATACAATATAAGCTATAATAATATAAGATCAAAATGTGAATTAATATACTAATAAACAAATCAAAATAATAATAACAGGATAATTTATATTTTTATAAACACAACATAATATATACAATAAAAGTAAATTAGTTGATAATACAAATAATAACATATTATTGGATAAATACAATTATAATTGTATAATAAACATAATAATAATAACATATCAATCAGTCATAAGAGCAATTAACGTATACATGAAACCAAAGCTTTTAATTATAATGATGCATGTGTAATTTAAAATATAATACGATGTTATTTCATTTTATTATATTCCAACAATAACGCATAGAAAATCAACCATTTTGCTCCTAATAAATGCTTTAAATAAAGATGATAAATCGCTATATTACCGATGGCCCTTTTGGAGAGATCTGAATAAAGTATCTTGAAGTAAAACTATGTTAGTTGCTATGTTAGTGATGGCACATTTCAAACTCGAGCCTGGACGCTGCCAACACACAAATTACTCATTCAGAGGACAAATAAGAGAGCCATTCATGACCAGTCTCACTAAATGTGCCATAAATGCATTGCAAATGGACACACAGAACAAACCAGGCTTTTGTGTGCACCAATTCGACGATTTAAAGACAACAATTATCATTTCAAGACGAGCAAACGCATTCAGATTCAAAGAAAAGGAAAAAAAAAAAAAAAGTCAAGTCCTTTCTATGTATAAAACATCTAATAAAGTTGATACAGCTGTGTTTCAAATCTCGCTTCGTGTACCTCTCTGACGGCTACGGTTTCCCGCGAAGATTGCCACGTGCGGCCGTTATTGTTCCCGCCACAATAGAGCGAATCATCCAGTCAGACATGCGAGATGTGAGGTAATGTGAGGCATCTCCTCACAATCTCGCCAGTCCTCTGCGTCAGTCCAGCGGCGTGGGGCGTTTCATGACGCGCGTCGACGCTCGCGCGCCCTCCAGCCTCCCTCAGAGGTCAAATCCATGCAGAACTCGAGGATTGAAGTTTAAAGAACACTTACACGAGCAAACTAGTGATGGGAACACAAAACGTTCAAAACTGAGATTCATACATCATCGAAAAGCTGAATAAATAAGCTTTCCATTGATGTTGGTTTGTTGGGATATGACAATATTTGGCCAATATTTGAAAATGTGGAATCTGAGGGTGCAAAAAAAATCTAAATATTGAGAAAATCGCCTTTAAAGTCATCCAAATTAAGTAATAATAATAATAATACATTTGTGATATATTTACAGTAGGAAATGTACAAATTATCTTCAAGGAACATGATCTTTACTTGAGATCCTAATGATTTTTGGCATAAAAGAATAATCGTTGGCTATTGCCACAAATAAACTCGTGCGACTTATGACTTATGGTTTTGTGTCGTCCTGGGTTATGGGTATTTTTTTGGAAACTGTTAGGTGAATGTTCTGCAAACCTAACAGGAACGTAAAGAAAACGTTCCTGGCTAAAAAAAAAAAAATGGAGAATATAATGGTGTGGGGACACCAAAAGCGAAATTACTCACTCTAGATAACTTGTTTTTTGCGTCACCTGCGTGAATTGCGCGATGAGGAGTTTTCACGCACATCAACAACAATATTTCTTTCTTTCATCAAACATGTTGGAGATAACAATGGCTCTGTCCCTGTTGTGGAAGTCCCAAATACGCCGGAGAGCCACAGCACCATCCAGAGGCGCACGCAGTGAATTTCACCGTCTAATCTATAAACTGCACCTGGATGACAGGTGCCCAATTTGATAACCTGTCAAACCGGACTCGTCAATAGAAGCTCTTTGCTGATTGGCTTGCGCAACAACGCGGCATGCAAATTTTCCGCTCAAGTAGAAATTTTTCAACTTGCACGGAAGACACGAATATCACACGTTCGCGCCAAACGCGTCGCCCAGTTCGCGTCATTGTCGTTGCCCGCCGCAAATTCCTGCGCATTCCTACATTTAAAGGCTTCTGAATGAAACCAGATCAATGATTCAATTAAAATAATAAATAGTTTATATTGATACAGGCTGTCTGAGAATCTATTTTTCCAAGAAACACTATAAAAAAAAATAAATAAAAAAAAAAACATTATATATATATATATATATATAAAAGGTCCCTCTTTTGCTGCCAAAACAGCCCTGACCCGTCGAGGCATGGACTCCACTAGATCCCTCAAGATGTTAGCAGCAGATCCTTTAAGTTCTGTAAGTTACGAGGTGGGGCCTCCATGGATCGGACTTGTTCGTTCAGCACATCCCACAGATGCTCGATTGGATTGAGATCTGGGGAATTTGGAGGCCAAGTCAACACCTCAAACTCGTTGTGCTCCTCAAACCATTCCTGAACCATTTGTGCTTTGTGGCAGGAGCATTATCCTGCTGGAAGAGCCACAGCCACCAGGGAATACTGTTTCCATGAAAGGCTGTTCATGGTCTTAACAATGCTTAGGTAGGTGGTACGTGTCAAAGTAACATCCACATGGATGGCAGGACCCAAGGTTTCTCAGCAGAACATTGCCCAAAGCATCACACTGCCTCCGCCGGCTTGCCTTCTTCCCATAGTGCATCCTGGTGCCATGTGTTCCCCAGGTAAGCCACGCACACGCACCCGGCCATCCACGTGATGTAAAAGAACACGTGATTCCTCAGACCAGGCCACCTTCTTCCATTGCTCCGTGGTCCAGTTCTGATGCTCACGTGCCACTGTTGGCTCTTTCGGCGGTGGACAGGGGTCCACACACACACACACATATGTATAATTGTGTGCACAAATAAAATGTAAATTTACCAAGACACAATTTGTCAGTTTCAATTTGTATTTATTAAAAGTCACTAACAATCAAAGCAGATTTTTTTTTTTTCACATACACTGGCATAATTAATCCAGAAAAATCAGGAGGTTACCATATACACCTGAAGTTCATATACCAAAAAGTATATGTTAAACATCAAAACACGCAGCATTTTAACAGTGCTGTAAAACATCAACGGTTGGAGCCACGTCTGATTGGTCTAAAGGTTCAGCCCCTTATTTATAATCAAGTGTGTCAAAGTCCGAGCAAAACAACATGTTGTCGGTAACAAGAGGCTGGAGAAGTATATTAGCATACAGCGCTAATAACCCAGTCAGTACGACACGGTTAGCTAAAAGAACTGTCTGAATGAGGGCGTGAGGGCGTCGCTCACTTCTTTGGACGTCCTTTTCCAGCCTTCATGCCCCGCCCTCCTTTGTTGCCACGGCCTGCTTTATTGCCCCGCCCTCCTTTGCCTCGCTTGTCTTCCTTCCTCTGCGCGGCCCTCGTGTCTTTCTTCATCCGTCCGTCCACCACACGGAAAACACCCTTGACTCCAGCCGGACGCCGCACTTTGCGTCCGACGCCCTTCTTGGCCACAATATACGTGACGTCCTGCTTCTCTTTACCCACGCCGGCCTTTTTGTAGATGCTGTGAACAAAGGAAAGTGAAAATGAGTTTTCATGAGTTTGACGTGAAAAGAAGCCGACGTGTCGATACCGAGACTGACCTTTTGAGTTGTGCCATTTTTTCTCGCTCTGAAATATCCACCGTGTCCACGACGGCTTCAGCCTTTTTCTTGGCCTGCTCCAACTTCTTCAACGTCTACAAGAAGAAAATGCATTTAAAGGCCATATTCAGTTTGAAGTCAGTTTATGTTTTTCATTACCATTTTCCAGTGGCTAACAATTTTTGAACATTTCATATAATAAAAAAATACTATGTTTTTTTTAAATAAATAAATGAATGTTTAAATATCAATAAAATTAATAATATAATTAACACAATATTTTATTATATAAAATCACAAAAATAATAAAACATTTAAATCATGAGTGAAAAATAAAAAAAGATTTTACATGCAACA
Source organism: Rhinogobio ventralis (assembly GCA_039654625.1). Lineage (NCBI taxonomy): Eukaryota > Metazoa > Chordata > Actinopteri > Cypriniformes > Gobionidae > Rhinogobio > Rhinogobio ventralis. The sequence goes on from CM077217.1 coordinate 3,559,851, forward strand.
AGAATTTTTTTTTTAACATCTCTAAAAAAATAAATAAATAATAAAATACAATAATATAATTAATTATTTATTAATACTCTGAAAACTAGTAAAATGAAATAAACATATGTAACATTAAAAACACTATTAAACATACATATATTAATTATTTATTAATAATAATAAAAAAATACCTTGACTTTACCATAACTATTTTATTGATTACCTTTAATTTTGTTATTAATTAATACGCTTATCTGAAAGCCGCTGACATCATCTTACCCGTCTCTTCTTGCGGGCTTTGGCCTCTGCCACGCGTTTGATGGGACGAGCATTGATTTCCCGCCATTTCTGCTTGTATTCCTCCACCATTTCTTTGGAAACAGGAATAGGCCTCTTCCGGTGCTTCTTTTCATCGTCAAAAAACCAGACGGGAACTTCGGTCATGTCCTCAGAGTTTGCAAACCTGCAAGAACAGCATGAAGACGACTTTATTACCTCAGAAAGACGGCGCTAACATGGCGGCTAACTGATGTCTGCGCTCTCACCTGTGGAAGGAGCCGTCGATCAGGTCCCGCGCTCTCTTTTTGGAGGTGGCGATCTGAGCACCGATCGCCAAACCCTCTGCGTCAAGAATCCGAGCACGTTTATCTGTGAAACCAAAAAATTATTACACAAATATAGCTGCAAGCAGCAATTAAGGGGCCAAACGCCACAGAGGCGGAATGAGGAGTTAAAAATCAAGGCACAGAGCATCAGACCAACTGCAACAATGAGTAAAGACATTTGAAGATGTTTTTAATCAAAATAGTTTAAAAAGCCCATAAATACAATCACTTGTAATGTGACATAATTGCTTATTACTTTTGACCAATAGGTGGCACTGACATCAAACTGATCTGGTGTGGTCAGTGTTGGGTGACAATTACACACATAAAATTTGGTGTCAATGTGTCAAATATTTCCAGAGATACAGCCACAGATGCAGTTTGGCATTATGCTATCTAATTCATTGATGCGGTATACAAAAAACAGTTTTGCTATCAACAACAAAAAAAAATCCATAACTTTTTGCCGGAAAAAATGGAGATAACATGGAAAAAATTGAAAAATGGTGGAGAAGTTCAGCCAATTATTCAAAACTTTGATGCCGATGACACTTACCGAGTCTCGTTATGACATGCCAATTCGCTCATTAAATACATGCAAAATTCATAATGCCTGATCACAAATTATAAGCAAAATAGCCAATTTCCATATCTCCTGACCACTAGGTGGCACTGCACCGAAACCGGGCAGGTAGCCTCAGGTCATGGTTGACATATCACACACCAAGTTTATTCAGAATACACTAAAGAGTTGTGGAGATACTGCATCAAGTTTAAATTTTAAATTTGTTTGTGCGTTACTCAAGAACGGCATGACGAATCAACATGAATTCCATATTTTTATGTCGGCATGGTCTGAAGATGATCTGCTTCAATTTTTGTGAAAATCTGAGCAATGGTCCAGGAGAAGTTTGTCCAGTTGGTCCAGTGTGAAAAGGTAGGTTTTTAAAGAAAATTAAAATGCCGCACAAAGTTTGGTTGATTATAGCATAATTGGTATCGATATCGGTTTCATTACAATAGGCCAAATTTTTTCCAACTTTATCATTTGACCACAAGATGGTGCCGTCTCGAAACTTCTTGAATGCTGATGACACTGGCATATCGTTATGAAGCTCTGTAAATGCGTTGATAAAATATAGCATTTTACGACAAAATTCAAAATGCCTGATATGGGAAAATTGGGTATCGCTCGACACGGCATGCTGCACCGAATCTAAAGAGACCAGTTTTGTGATTTTTGCCAAAATTGTTCATAAGTTATAAAAAAAAAGCCAATTTTCATATCTCCTGACCACTAGGTGGCACTAAGCCGAACCCATGCAGGTCATGGTTGTCATAACACACAGATAATTATTAAATTCATTTGCATGTTATTCGAGAACAGTTCGACGAATCAACTTGAATTCCATATTATGCCGGCAAGGTCTGAAGATTGTGAAAATCGGAGCGGATTATGGCAAAATTAGTATCTATATTCTTATATCATGATCCAAAGAATCTCTCAAGACCAGTTTCATTACAATAGGCCAATTTTTTTACATTTCATTATAATTTTGACCACAAGGTGGTGCTGTCTCAAACCATTTTGAGCACTGATGATATTTTCGTTAATGTATTCATAAAATATAGCATTTTACGACAAAATTCAAAATCGGCATGTATCATTTGACTCAGCATGCTGCACCGAATTGAGACTTGTGAGAATCTAAAGCAGGGGTCTCCAAACTCGGTCCTGGAGGGCCACTGTCCTGCAGCGTTAAGCTCCAACCCCCAATTAAACGCACTTGTTTCTAATTAATGTTTTACCAGGGCCTTCTAAGACACTGATTAGCTGGTTCAGGTGTGTTTATTGGGGGTTGGAGCTAAACTCCAGGACTGAGTTTGGAGACCCCTGATCTAAAAAGTCTTGTGATTTTTGGCCAAACTGTGCCGAAACTGTACCCTCAGTTTACCATGAAGTTTGGTCATCATACGCTAAAGCGTTGCAGAGATATAGCCTCACGTTTAATCAAATTTGTTTGCGCGTTATTCAAGAACGGTTTGATTCCAAAACTTTTTGTCGGCATGTCTGAAGATGATCTAGTCTAGGAGGAGTTCGAACAAGTAATTTTCATGATGGAAAATTACATCATAGGATGCAATCGAATCGTAATGAGCCAAGGAATCGGAGGAATTTTGTTTCTAGCCCTTTACGGTTCAAAAGCTATTAGCATAAATATGAGTAAAATTTTGGACAGTTGGCGGTGCTAGAGGGGTTCAGTTAGAGACCCTCAAATTTGCTATGGTGACAGTTCAGACTGTCCTCTATCAGTGTGCCAAATTTCACAACTCTCCTGCAAGCGGTTTTATGGGCTGCCATAGAGCAGAAGAGGAAGATCACAAACGAATACAGTCGAATATAATTCTCTGATGTCAAATGTTGAATATAGATCTGAACTGACTTGTTTTTTCAACAGGAACAACTTGAAAGTTGTCGTCATCAGCCACTCCCCCCGTGCCGACGGCTGCCGAGGCGCGTTTCATTTGCTCGATTTCCCTGTTGAGAAACATGTTAGTTTCTTTAGAGAACAGAATTGAGCCTGCGCAGCGCTAATGTAAACGAATATACAAGCGTCACCTCTCATCATCACTGCTGTCGTCATCGGAATCGCTGTCGTCTTCGTCTCCAGCCTTCTTCACTTCCTGTGAGGGCGCGGGCACTTCCTCTTCCTGTGCGGCAGGCTCCGCCTTTGCTTTCCTCTTTTTGCCCTTCCCAGACTGCAGCAGCTGGGTTTGTTTCAGTTCACTCATGGCGTCTGTGTCGTCGTCCAGATCCAGCTCAGCAAAGATGTCCTGCGTGAAGGTTAAAGCGTTAAAATCTAGCGGTTTCAGGGATCCGCACTGGTCTAAATGAGCGGTTCACACCTTGCTAAACCACATGCTGGTCTCACGCTCTCTCTTATCGTCTTTTCCTTCCAGTTCGACGAGTAACTCGTTCCCGTTGGTTTCCCCATCGTCCTGCTGCTCGGCGGCAAACGAAACTCTGCAGGAAACGCAAAAACAGCGCTGAATAAAAGTGCTTCATCAACGACACACTGAGAGCCACAGTATAAACATCAACCTAGGCTTGCTGTGCACAAGATGGTGCACACACATTTACGGCTGCAGTGTCATTCACGGTGTGTGTCCAGTCTGGCACGTTTTCAGTTCACGCCCATGGAAGCTTAACTTTTATTGAAAACACTAGCTATGATCCGCACCGCTCAGTTATGCCCGAGCGGCCGTGCGCATTTTACTTTCGGTTTAAAATTAGCGATATGAAAAGCCCCCACCGATGATACCGGATTTACCGGTGTTGTCACACGTCGATTACCCGGCGGGAACATTTCCTCACGGTCACAAATATACCCGATCACTTGTTTAGCGTTCATGTAAACACTACATCGGAATGAATACACAGAATGAAAACTGTGTCATTGTAACTTTTCATTTAGTTTCAAACATACATTATGTTCTCTCTTCAATAAAACACCAAGAACTTTCATTCATTTACGTGTGAAATATTACAAACATTCACCAGTTTCTTAAACTTTTTTTTACAATTACTGCTACAATGAAAATACACCATTTTATTTTATATGATTAATATTTGTTTATAATAATAATAATAATAATAATAATAAACACACGTGTGCAGTTTATATTCAGGTTAAGTAAATATATTTACATTTTATGTTGTCTACTTTTATATATTTCTATGTATTAAAAACTATAAAAAGTAAACATTTCAAATTGATTAAAATTAATGTAATTTAAAAATATATAAATTAATATATATTTTAAATTAAACAATACAATTTTATTTTACATACTATATCTCTTTATATTTATTTAATACAAATGTAAACATAACATTTATTATATTTTTTATTGCATGTTTATTAATTTTTTAAAATAAAATAAACATACATTTGACATATATATATATATAGAGTTTTTATTCACATATATATAAAAATTAAAAAATATTTATATTGTATCGTTATATTTTTATTTCACATTTATATTTTTATATAAAAAATTATATTAAAGGAAAATATACATATACATATTAAGTTTATATTTTGTTCTTTTAAGTATTTAGATTATATACTTTTTATATTAATAAAAAATGTAAAGCAATATAAATATGATTTTGATATGCTTTTATATTTTTTTAAAAAACTACACGTTTTATATACAAGTAACGGTTTTAAATATAATATGTACAGTTTATATATTTATCCATTATATATTTTTACATTTATATGTAAACACAATATAAATATATTCACAATAACCATACTTTTTCTTCTTGGGCATCTTGTCCTCGATTTCCTTCTCTTTCATCTCGATTTCCTCGAGGTCGTCAGAGTCGAGGTCAGAGGCCAGAGACATGTGTTCGTCTTCATCCTCGTCAGAGAGGTGCATGTCTTCCTCCTCCTCCTCCTCCACCAGAGCGTCCGCTCCCTTCATGTCGCCCTGTGCGACGGCGCTGAGACCCTGCAGGACAGAGAAACACGTCAGCACACGCCAGCCGAGGAACCGCTCGCCTACAGGAGGAAGCGCGGGGTTTTCTTGCCTCTGCCTTTTTGATGCCGACGAGAGAAAACATGGAGGAGTCGCTGGCGTCAGCGATGGAAACTCCAGGAAGATCCATCTTCAGCTCCACTCGCTCTCTCTGCTTCCGTCTCTCCTTCAGGAGCTTCTTCTTTTTCCTGTTCACCAGCAAAAACACGTACAAATACAACAGGTTTTAGTGAAAAATGCCAGTTTAACGTTCTCACAGCGGGGTTATTATCGTTAAACTAAAAATAAACTAAAACTAGAAACTATACAGACCTATTTAAAAAGACAAAGAGACAAAATTTAAGTCAAACACGTTTAAAAAAACAGCAGTTTTGAATGTGTGTTTGGTGAAAAAGACGTAACGTTCGTCCAGCAGTTATTATCGTTAGTTCATATTACCGCAAAAGTTAAAGGAAATCCCGCACACTATCGACACTTGCAAAAGATATCAAAACTTGTTTATTAGCAATGTTTCGGTCTCATGACCATCATGTGACTTTCTTAGTGATGGTGTGCAGGATTTCCTTTCACTTTTGAGATTTTTATCCTCTTTCCTGCGCACCTATCCATTACCAACAGGTGTGCGGTGGTAAATGTCAATTAAAAAACATTACCTAAAATAAAATATAAAAAACACCTCCTAAAGGAAATTTAATTCAAGTATAAAAAAAAACAAAAAAACAAAATTAACTTAAACTTATATTTTTTATAAATAAATATTTATTTTTGTAAATTTCTAAGAATGTTTAAAATAATAAAAAAAATCATTTATATTGAAATGTTATAATTAATTTAAATATATATATATATATATATATATATATATATATATATATATATATATACACACACACACACACACATAAAGCAAACATAATATAAAACAAAAACAATTAAATATAAATATAAAATTGTTTAATTTTAAATATTAAAAGTATTAAATTAAATATTTAAAAGAATAAAAACAATTTAAAACCATTTTTTTGTATTACTTGAAATAAAACAAACCAACAAACTGGCCATGGGAACATTTCATTTAGTACTAAAATAACAAATTAAAATGTATAACTACAACTAAACACAATATAGACATGTAAAAAGTAATCAACTAAAACTAATAAAAACGGAACAAACTTTAAAATGAAAACAGAAAATACTAGATAAAATCCAAGTGAAAATATTAAAAAGTACAATAGATATAATCGATGCTGCTAAAACACCAGTGATGGAAACCTACCGTTTCAGATCGGCAAACTCTTCAGCTTTCATCTCCGCCACTTTCTTCTCCATTTCCTCTTCCTCGTCGTCCGTCGCCTTCTCCTCATCCTTTTTCTTGCTTTCCTTCTCGTCAGTATCGCTCTCCTCCTCGTTAGAGCTGAGACTGTTAAAATGCGCAGTTAATAATGAATCTTTACTGTACGATATATGGATTATATGACGTTAATAATCACGTACTTGATTCCATGGTTCAGCTGCTCGGCTTCCTGCTTCAGTTTTTTAGCCAGGAATCTCCTTAGCTTGGATCTCCATGACAACAACAGACTGACAACAAAACAGCCAATCAGATTTCAGCTCTCCATATATGGACATCCAACATATAAACAACAAAAACAACGCCGGGACTCACCGCAGCTCCTTTCGGCCTAGGACTTTAATATCGGAGCAGCATTCTTTGATTTCTGACGAAGTGATGGGGTGGGATTCAAGCTCGGGGTTATCAAAGGTTATCTGGAGCGAAGCAGATGGACATTAGAAGGAGAAATACATGCTACAATACGTCTGGCATTCAGCTGAAGTGGCTTGAGAACGTACTTTATTGGCTTTGCTCAAGAAATCAACAGGGTTTTCGGCCTTTAAGAACTCTGTTAGTGAGAAGATGTGATAGAGAGTGAGATCTCCATCACTGTAGCCTTCAGCCTGAAACACCGCAGAGCAAACGGGGTTAATTCAACACAAAACAGAGAATAAAACTTTACAAAAAAAAAAAATACACAAAATAAATCAGACTTAAGATACAATTTGGTATATTTGAGCTATGAAAATAATACATATATAATATTGTATAATAATAATAAATTATTTAAAAAAAAAAAAATTTAAAAAAAATTATATATATATATATATATTTCCAAAAATACATTAATTCAAACATAAGCACATTGTATTAAGACATACTTTGGGCTTTTTTTTGGAAACCAGCTCTTTCACAGTTTTCACTTGTACATCGACCTCTTTAAAAGCATGTCTGGGGTCGAAGAACTTGTTGTCAATTTTATCTGGAGCCAAAAAACCTGAAGGAGAAGAGAAATATATTCATATAGACAGACAGAGAGATGATAGACAGATGGATGGACGGACGGACAGACAGACAGACACACTATATTGGTAAGTATTGGGACACCCCTCCAAATCACTGAGTTCAGGTGTTCAATCACTTCATGGTCACAGATGTATAAATCAAGCACTAGGCATGCAGACGCTTCTACAAACATTTGTGAAAGAATGGGTCGCTCTCAGGAGCTCAGTGAACTCAAGCGTGGTACCGTGATAGGAAATTTCAGGAATGGACAGATGGCAACCTCACTACTAAATATTCCACGCTCAACTGTTAGTGGGATTATAACAAAGTGGAAGCAATTGGGAACTCAGCCATGAAGTGATAGGCCACGTAAAATCACAGAGCGGGGTCAGCGCATGTTGAGGGTCACAGCGCGCAGAAGTCACCAACTTTCTGCAGAGTCAATAGCTAGACCTCCAAACTTTGTGTGGCCTTCAGATTAGCTCAAGAACAGTGTGTAGAGAGCTTCATGGAATGGGTTTCCATGGCCGAGCAGCTCATCCAAGCCTTACATCATCAAGTGCAATGCAAAGCGTGGGATGCAGTGGTGTAAAGCACGCCGCCACTGGACTCTAGAGCAGTGAGACGTGTTCTCTGGAGTGACCAATCACGCTTCTCTGTCTGGCAATCCCATGGATGAGTCTGGGTTTGGCGGTTGCCAGGAGAACGGGACTTGCCTGACTGCATTGTGCCAAGTGTAAAGTTTGGTGGAGGGGGGATTATGGTGTGGGGTTGTTTTTCAGGGGTTGGTCTTGGCCCCTTAGTTCCAGTGAAAGGAACTCTTAATGCTTCAGCATACCAAGACATTTTGGATAATTTCATGGTCCCAACTTTGTGGGAACAGTTTGGGGACGGCCCCTTCCTGTTCCAACATGACTGTGCACCAGTGCACAAAGCGTCGGTCCATAAAGATATGGATGAGCGGGTTTGGTGTGGAGGAACTTGACTGGCCTGCACAGAGTCCTGACCTCAACCCGATAGAACACCTTTGGGATGAATTAGAACGGAGACTGCGAGCCAGGCCTTCTCGTCCAACATCAGTGCCTGACCTCACAATAGATGCACTTTTATGACTTCTTCTAGAAGAATGGTCAAAAATTCCCATAAACACACTCCTAAACCGCTTCCCAGAAGAGTTGATGCTGTTATAGCTGCAAAGGGTGGGCCAATTCCATATTAAACCCTACGGATTAAGAATGGGATGTCATTAAAGTTCATGTGCATGTAAAGGCAGGCATCCCAAAACATTTGGGAATATAGTATATATAGACAGACAGATGATAGATAGATATAGACAGATAGAACAGAGAAACAATAGATGAACTTGAGCTTTACTCTGGCAGACAACGAAGATCTCGGCGGACTCGTTTCGCGAGGCCTGTGGTTTGGTGGCCTGAACCTTCTTGAAGAACTGCTGGAAGATCCACATGAGCGGCTGATAGTCTTTGGAGCGGAAGACTTTAGTGATGAACGTGCCGCCCTTCGTCAGGAACTCGCAGGCCAGTTTCAGAGCCATCAGGGTGAGACTCGCTGCAGGACACAAACACAACCAATCACACTCCATGCTTTCTGACACACTCTGGGCTTTTTACCCGTGAAGTTTTTCCGTACCTTGAGAGAAGGCGTCATGCTGCCAGTTGGCGCCGACGTTGGGCGCGCCGTCATTGAGAACCACGTCCACCTTCCACGTCTGCAGCTCCTTCCTGAGAGCCTGACGGACAAAGAGTGTTCATCAGAGCTGCGGTCACCAACCTGAGCCGACTGAAGCGCGCGGCCACACAAACCTGTCTGCACTTCTCTGTTGTGATGTCCTCCTGCAGGGTGACCACATTCGGGATGGGTTTCATCGGCACCAGATCCACACCTGACATCAAATCAAGAGCGTCAACACTGGATCTCAGAGTCTGAATCAGCGACATTACACCTCAAACAAAACTCACCGATGATGAGGCTGGACACGGGCATGAACTTCGACGCTACCTGCAACCTGAACGTGGAAGACAGACGTGTTAGTCAGGAATAGGGTTGGGTATCGTTTCAATGTTAGCGATTCCGATATTTATCGATTCCAGTATGGTAAAGTCAAACATTTATTCTGTGTCTTTTTGCAAAACATTCTGTTGCAGCCTAAAGAACAACTAACTAATATAAATGTCAAACATTTTTAAAGACAAGTATACAATAAAAACAAATTAGCTAATGGCACAAATAAATACAACTTCAGAAATTGACGTCAAATGAAAAAACACTGCATAGTTCTTTTAGACTAATGCTGATCAAAGCTACAAAAGTTATTCAGTCAAGATCAGTGAGTGATTGTTTTCTTTTGTTTGATTAACGTTAATGACAGACAGCAGCAGGTTTATTAGGCTGCTGTCACTTTAAGAGCGAATGCACGGATCTAATATACTGATACACGTTTTCTTTCTCAACGGGTTGTGTTCACAAAAAACTTAACCGACTGTATTTATCCATTGAAGCGCAAGATGACGCAAAAGAGAACTCAATTCTGTACTCTAGCGATCAAATGGTTTAAAACCACATTAAAATGTGCGCACAGGAAGCGATAAGACGAATCGAAATTTTTATAATAAAGTATCTGATTGCTACCAGCAAACACAGGACGTTCATCTAAGGTTAGCATTTGGTTCCCGTTTGTTTTTGAGAACCCAAAAAAATAACGTTCCCAGAACGTTGCAGTGAGGTTATTTTTTAAATAACATGAAAATAACTTTAACTCTGTCTGACACAACCACCGCTAGCCTAGCTTAGCACAAAGACTGGAGGTAAACGGCTCCAGCTAGCCTACTGCTCAATAAGTGACAAAATAACGTCAACATTTTCCTATTTACATGTTGTGATGTGTATAGTTACATCGTGTACTAAGACCGACGGAAAATGAAAAGTTGCAATTTTCTAGACCGATATGGCTAGGGACTATACTCTCATTCCTGCGTAATAATCCAGGAGCTTTGCTGCCGTACCATGGGTGCAGCGGCGCAATGATATTACGCAGCACCTGAAAATAGTCCCCAGCACGCTCTCTGTGCAAGCAGGTTGTCACGTTGGTTATGTTGACGGAAGTTATCCTATTTTCAGGCGCTGCGTAATATCATACCGGCAGCAAAGTTCCTGGAATGAGAGTGTAGTCCCTAGCCATATCAGTCTAGAAAATTGCAACTTTTAATTTTCCGGCGGTCTTAGTACACGATGTAACTATACACATCACAACATATATAGGAAAATGTTGGCGTTATTTTGTCACTTATTGAGCAGTAGGCTAGCTGGAGCCGTTTACCTCCAGTCTTTGTGCTAAGCTAGGCTAGCGGTGGGTGCGTCAGACAGAGTTATGGCACACACGGAGATAAAAATGGTATGTATGGACTTATCTAACTCTGGGGGATACGGTGAATAAGCTAAAGTCCCAAAAAGTCGGCGTGTTCCTTTAATGGTCATATTAGGGTTATTATTTTGCAACCATACAATAACATTCCCAGAATTATGCAGGGTGATTATTTTTAAATAACTTCCCTAATATTTAATAACCATGTAATATAACCTTCCAATTAAAATGTTGCAGATGTTTTTGTGTAATGATATACAGAGTATGATAGTATATTACAAATTAGTTTAGTATAGCATTTATGTAGAAATTAGATCCATCAAAACGCGTTATAATGATCATATAAATACAACTTTACAGCTAAATAATTGTCTATTCATTTCTAATGCCTGTATTTAAAAAAAAAACATTGTGTATAAGGCATTGCAATTTGATGCTGATGAAATGTGAAATATAGTAAATCTAATTTAATCTTCCATATTATGGTTGATGTGCTAGGATTGTTTTAATTAACTAAATAATGAATAAAAAGATATGGTTTGTATAATAGTGATTATAGGCATCCGTACATCCATCTTCCATACCTCTGGGTGTGCTGATGATTACTGACGTACATGATATCGGAGTAAAGAGGTTAGGGGAACGTTTGAATAACGTTCTACAAACCAAAAACTAACATTACATTTCTGTTAAGAAAACTTTCCTGGCTAAGAACGTTCTGGGAACCAAAAATTGTTAGAAGGGCTGACCTAAAGCATCTTAATTCCCAGCCCTAGTCATGAAACTACCACACAGATACACTAGTTTTTACTCACCATCCTCCTGGAGCGGCACACAGATCCACCAGAGCTCGAGCTTTCTGAAGAAACTGGAACTTACGGTTGAGCTGAATGAGCTTGAAGGACGATCGGGAGCGATAACCTTAAATGACCAGCGATATACGAGTAAACACCTTCATTTGGTTACCAGTTTCTGATCATACATTTCCAAAAAAACACAACACAGATTTCAGAAAAATAAAACAAAGCATTTCATAGGTCAACATTTTTTTTGTAATAAGTTGTGTTATACATTTAATTCATTAGACACATTATTACAATTTCAATAAACCATTAAAATGAATTCCAGAACAATTACAATAAAAAACACAGGCCTTAAAAATGTTTTTTCCAATAAATTGTTACATTTTATACGCTTAATTACTATTTATTTAAAAGTGTCCGTGTTACAGTGTAACTAACTATACATTAAAAATAATTAAGTACATGTACTTACTATGGGGTTATGGTTTAAGTTTAATTTAGCACACTTTATAGTAATTACTTAATGTAACGTAACTTTTTCACTACTTAAATGTAACGTAACCGTAAGTCCAGAAAAAACGTAAACGGTAAATACGGAATTTGGGGAACAAAAAAACATCAGTATATCCCAACAACATGGTAAAACATGGTATTACCGTAGTAAAGGCATGGTATCAGATTGTAATACCCTGCTAGTTTAATATATGAGTGCTAATTGACTACCATGACGCTAATATGCTACTATAATCTAATATAGATTATATATTAAAAATAATACACGCTATTACTATGGTTAATGTAAAAAAAAAAACAAGGTAATAACGTGGTAGTGTCATAGTATCGTAATGTTGACGTTTACGCGACTTACCCGTTTCTTTGGCGAGGTGATAGAATTTGTCCTTTCTGGTTTTTCCGACTTTGAGTTTTTTGCCCATGATTTCTGCGGTAAATTACCAGTTTCTACGCTTTATTTCGACACGTTTCACCTCACCGTGTCGCGAGCTGCTGACTGAGCCACACACGTGTATTTTGGAGGCGCTGGGAGATGACGTCACTACACGTTTTCACAGTGGAAGTTGTTGCATATATATATATATATATATTACATGCTTTTAAATGAAAAAATAAAAATATAAATAAAAATCTGATTTGTAAATGAAGTAGTACATCTAAAGTCTTTTTGAAACAGTTACAGACATTGAGGATATGGGTCTGTACTCTTATTATTCTGAAGTGTTCTTTGTATTAAAGTACAATTTTAAGATTTATTTTTAATTAGAAATTATGATTTAATTCAGTCTCCCATGCAGGAACAAACACAAAGTGTGACAGAATGCACTTTCTTTAAATTATACTCTGGTACTCTTTTTCTATTATTCTTTAATTTTCCTTTTATTAATTTCATAATTTTGCATAATAAACCATGTTATGTTCATTCTGGAGTTAAAGAGATAGTTCACCCAAAAATGAATATTACCTCATAAAAGTGCTCCACATGGCTCCGGGGGATTAATAAAGGCTTTCTGAAGTGAAGTGATGCATTTGTGTAAGAAAAATATCCATATTGACAAAAATGTAAAATGTGTATCTTGAATGCAATGTAAGTCGCTTTGGATAAAAGCATCTGCCAAATGCATAAATGTAAATGTAAATATTTACACAAACGCATGGCTTCGCTTCAGAAGGCCTTTTATTACCTCCCGGAGCCATGTGGAGCACTTTTATGATGGATAGATGCAGTTTTATGACGGATAGATGCACTTTTATGACGGATAGATGCACTTTTATGACGGATAGATGCACTTTTATGACGGATAGATGCCCTTTTATGATGGATAGATGCACTTTTATGACAGATGGATGCACTTTTATGACGGATAGATGCACTTTTATGACGGATGGATGCACTTTTATGATGGATAGATGCACTTTTATGACGGATAGATGCACTTTTATGACGGATAGATGCACTTTTATGATGGATAGATGCACTTTTATGACGGATGGATGCACTTTTATGATGGATAGATGCACTTTTATGACGGATGGATGCACTTTTATGATGGATAGATGCACTTTTATGACGGATAGATGCACTTTTATGATGGATGGATGCACTTTTATGACGGATGGATGCACTTTTATGACGGATAGATGCACTTTTATGACGGATAGATGCACTTTTATGATGGATGGATGCACTTTTATGATGGATAGATGCACTTTTATGAGAGGATAGATGCAGTTTTATGATGGATGGATGCACTTTTATGATGGATGGATGCACTTTTATGACGGATAGATGCACTTTTATGACGGATAGATGCAGTTTTATGACGGATAGATGCAGTTTTATGACGGATAGATGCAGTTTTATGACGGATAAAAGCACTTTTATGATGGATGGATGCACTTTTATGATGGATGGATGCACTTTTATGACGGATAGATGCACTTTTATGACGGATAGATGCAGTTTTATGACGGATAGATGCACTTTTATGACGGATAAAAGCACTTTTATGATGGATGGATGCACTTTTATGATGGATAGATGCACTTTTATGAGAGGATAGATGCAGTTTTATGATGGATGGATGCACTTTTATGATGGATAGATGCACTTTTATGACGGATAGATGCAGTTTTATGACGGATGGATGCACTTTTATGACGGATGGATGCACTTTTATGACGGATAGATGCACTTTTATGACGGATAAAAGCACTTTTATGACAGATGGATGCCCTTTTATGACGGATAGATGCACTTTTATGACGAATAGATGCACTTTTATGACAGATAGATGCACTTTTATGATGGATAGATGCACTTTTATGACGGATAGATGCACTTTTATGACGATGGATGCACTTTTATGACGGATGGATGCACTTTTATGACGGATGGATGCACTTTTATGACGAATAGATGCACTTTTATGACGGATAGATGCAGTTTTATGATGGATAGATGCACTTTTATGACAGATAGATGCACTTTTATGACGGATAGATGCACTTTTATGACGATGGATGCACTTTTATGATGGATAGATGCACTTTTATGACGGATGGATGCACTTTTATGATGGATAGATGCACTTTTATGACGGATAGATGCACTTTTATGATGGATAGATGCACTTTTATGATGGATAGATGCACTTTTATGACGGATAAAAGCACTTTTATGACGGATGGATGCACTTTTATGACGGATAGATGCACTTTTATGACGGATAGATGCACTTTTATGATGGATAGATGCACTTTTATGAAGGATAGATGCACTTTTATGACGGATAGATGCACTTTTATGACAGATGGATGCACTTTTATGACGGATAGATGCACTTTTATGATGGATAGATGCACTTTTATGACGGATAGATGCACTTTTATGACGATGGATGCACTTTTATGACGGATAGATGCACTTTTATGACGATGGATGCACTTTTATGACGGATTGATGCACTTTTATGAGAGGATAGATGCAGTTTTATGATGGATGGATGCACTTTTATGATGGATGGATGCACTTTTATGACGGATAGATGCATTTTTATGATGGATAGATGCACTTTTATGACGGATAAAAGCACTTTTATGACGGATGGATGCACTTTTATGATGGATAGATGCACTTTTATGAAGGATAGATGCACTTTTATGACGGATAGATGCACTTTTATGAGAGGATAGATGCAGTTTTATGATGGATGGATGCACTTTTATGATGGATGGATGCACTTTTATGACGGATAGATGCATTTTTATGATGGATAGATGCACTTTTATGACGGATAAAAGCACTTTTATGACGGATGGATGCACTTTTATGACGGATAGATGCACTTTTATGACGGATAGATGCACTTTTATGATGGATAGATGCACTTTTATGACGGATAGATGCACTTTTATGACGGATGGATGCACTTTTATGAGGTATAGATGCACTTTTATGACGGATAGATGCACTTTTATGACGGATAGATGCACTTTTATGATGGATAGATGCACTTTTATGACAGATGGATGCACTTTTATGACGGATAGATGCACTTTTATGACGGATAGATGCACTTTTATGACGGATAGATGCACTTTTATGAGAGGATAGATGCAGTTTTATGATGGATGGATGCACTTTTATGATGGATGGATGCACTTTTATGATGGATGGATGCACTTTTATGACGGATGGATGCATTTTTTGACGGATAGATGCAGTTTTATGACGGATAGATGCAGTTTTATGACGGATAGATGCAGTTTTATGACGGATAGATGCACTTTTTTGACGGATGGATGCACTTTTATGATGGATAGATGCACTTTTATGATGGATAGATGCACTTTTTTGACAGATGGATGCCATTTTATGACGGATAGATGCACTTTTATGACGGATAGATGCACTTTTATGATGGATCGATGCACTTTTATGACGGATAGATGCACTTTTATGATGGATGGATGCACTTTTATGACGGATGGATGCACTTTTATGACGGATAGATGCACTTTTATGACGGATAGATGCACTTTTATGATGGATAGATGCACTTTTATGACGGATAAATGCACTTTTATGATGGATAGATGCACTTTTATGATGGATGGATGCACTTTTATGATAGATAGATGCACTTTTATGATGGATAGATGCACTTTTATGATGGATGGATGCACTTTTATGATGGATGGATGCACTTTTATGGACTTCAAAACAGAAACAGCCATTCGCTGCCATTATAAAGCTTGGAAGATCCAGGACATTTTTTAATATAACTCTGATTGTATTCGTCTAAAAGAAGAATGTCATACACATCTAGGATGACTTGAGGGTGAGTAAATCATGGGGTAATGTTCATTTTTTGGTGAACTATCCCTTTAATATGCAAATACCGGGGCCTTGGCATCTCTTTACTCCGTCATCAGAACTAGACGGCGGCGCGGTCACGTGCCACTCGCAGAGAATACTCCAGATCAAAGATGGCGGCGTACATGAGAATGTGGAGATCATACCGTCCGGCGTCCAGAAGCATCAGCACAGCTTCATCAGCCGGAGCGGGCATGATCAGGGCCGGACTAAACGCCTTGTTCCCGCGGGATCCTCTCAGCGGGAGCCGCTTCATCCACATCCAGCGCTCGTATTCCAGCATTTCCAGCAGAAAGTCGTTATACAACGCGAGAATCACAGCATCCGCGGTGACTGACAGGTGGAGGAGCGTGCCCGCGGGCTCCGGGAGCCTCGGCGGCGGCTGTCAGAGGAGGTTTTTGTTTGGGAACAAGGGCAGCGGGTTTTCTGGAGAGGACGGAGCGGAGAGCAGCGGCGGAGCCCCGGATGAGTCCGGAGGGGATGAAGGTCCGTACACTCCTCCGCAGATGACCGCTCTTACCCCGATGCTCGTGCCCGAGGTGTTCCCGAACGTGCCACTCATCGCGGTCAACAGGAACCCCGTGTTTCCAAGATTCATCAAAATCATTGAGGTGATCTCACATGCTCTTATCCATGCATGACGCAATCGGTCTTATTAATCAATCAAGGTAGAAACAACACATTTATCAATTAATCGACACAAGAACAAAGTAGTTTATGACATATGTCAGTATAGTTTGCATTAAGAGACTAAGTTTATTTGTTTTTTACTGCAGTTTTACTATAGTGTTGATGTTTGCTGGTGATTTCATCATCCGCTGTGTGTGTGTGTGTGTGTGTGTGTGTGAGGGAGAGAGCAGTTAAATGACTATCTAGAAAGTTCTTGCCTGAGAAGTGTGTGTATTATTTTAACCTGTCAGTACTTGAGTATTTGATGTCTAGTAGTTTTGCATGATGTACTCCATCAAAAACATCAAAGACAATCATGAATTATTGTTTTAAGCAGAGATCATGAGTCTGAACAGACAACTAATCAAAATAACATGTATTTTACTAGAGATTCTAACAAAATGTTAATTATTGCAGTCTATTTTAAAATGTTTAATTAATCTGAATTAGAATGAATGATTAAATTACTCCCATGAATGCTTCACTTGTTTCATTACTGGATGAATCAGAATTATACTGGGATAAAAATGTATAGTTTGGATATAAACACTTATGTCTGGTAGCGATCAAAATAAAGCAAATCACCTTTTGAAAGTAACTTGGTGCTTCAAATAAAGATTGTATCATTACATCGTTACACCAGTAGGTGGCGACAAGTGACTGTTAAAACATTTATTTGTCATTGAATCATTCATTCAAGAAATTCGTTCAAAAACACTGATTCATCCAGTAATGAAACGAGTGAAGTCTGTATGAGCGAGTCATTGAATCATTCAAGAGATTCGTTCAACTGATTCATCCAGTAATGAAACAAGTGAAGTATTTATGAGCGAGTCATTGAATCATTCATTCAAGAGATTCGTTCAAAAACACTGATTCATCCAGTAATGAAACAAGTGAAGTATTTATGAGTGAGTCATTGAACCATTCACTCGAGATTCATTCAAAAACACTGATTCATCCAGTAATGAAACAAGTGAAGTATTTATGAGTGAGTCATTGAGTCATTCTTTCAAAAGATTCGTTCAAAAACACTGATTCATCCAGTAATGAAACAAGTGAAGTATTTATGAGTGAGTCATTGAACCATTCACTCGAGATTCATTCAAAAACACTGATTCATCCAGTAATGAAACAAGTGAAGTATTTATGAGTGAGTCATTGAGTCATTCTTTCAAAAGATTCGTTCAAAAACACTGATTCATCCAGTAATGAAACAAGTGAAGTATTTATGAGTGAGTCATTGAACCATTCACTCGAGATTCATTCAAAAACGCTGATTCATCCAGTAATGAAACAAGTGAAGTATTTATGAGTGAGTCATTGAACCATTCACTCGAGATTCATTCAAAAACGCTGATTCATCCGGTAATGAAACAAGTGAAGTATTTATGAGTGAGTCATTGAACCATTCACTCGAGATTCATTCAAAAACGCTGATTCATCCGGTAATGAAACAAGTGAAGTATTTATGAGTGAGTCATTGAATCATTCTTTCAAAAGATTCGTTCAAAAACACTGATTCATCCAGTAATGAAACAAGTGAAGTCTTTATGAGTGAGTCATTGAATCATTCATTCAAGAGATTCGTTCAAAAACACTGATTCATCCAGTAATGAAACGAGTGAAGTATTTATGAGTGAGTCATTGAACCATTCACTCGAGATTCATTCAAAAACACTGATTCATCCAGTAATGAAACAAGTGAAGTATTTATGAGTGAGTCATTGAGTCATTCTTTCAAAAGATTCGTTCAAAAACACTGATTCATCCAGTAATGAAACAAGTGAAGTATTTATGAGTGAGTCATTGAACCATTCACTCGAGATTCATTCAAAAACACTGATTCATCCAGTAATGAAACAAGTGAAGTATTTATGAGTGAGTCATTGAGTCATTCTTTCAAAAGATTCGTTCAAAAACACTGATTCATCCAGTAATGAAACAAGTGAAGTATTTATGAGTGAGTCATTGAACCATTCACTCGAGATTCATTCAAAAACGCTGATTCATCCAGTAATGAAACAAGTGAAGTATTTATGAGTGAGTCATTGAACCATTCACTCGAGATTCATTCAAAAACGCTGATTCATCCGGTAATGAAACAAGTGAAGTATTTATGAGTGAGTCATTGAATCATTCTTTCAAAAGATTCGTTCAAAAACACTGATTCATCCAGTAATGAAACAAGTGAAGTCTTTATGAGTGAGTCATTGAATCATTCATTCAAGAGATCCGTTCAAAAACACTGATTTATCCAGTAATGATACAAGTGAAGTCTTTATGAGTGAGTCATTGAATCATTCATTCAAGAGATTCGTTCAAAAACACTGATTCATCCAGTAATGAAACAAGTGAAGTCTTTATGAGTGAGTCATTGAATCATTCATTCAAGAGATCCGTTCAAAAACACTGATTTATCCAGTAATGATACAAGTGAAGTCTTTATGAGTGAGTCATTGAATCATTCATTCAAGAGATCCATTCAAAAACACTGATTCATCCAGTAATGAAACAAGTGAAGTCTTTATGAGTGAGTCATTGAATCATTCATTCAAGAGATCCGTTCAAAAACACTGATTTATCCAGTAATGATACAAGTGAAGTCTTTATGAGTGAGTCATTGAATCATTCGTTCAAGAGATCCGTTCAAAAACACTGATTCATCCAGTAATGAAACAAGTGAAGTCTTTATGAGTGAGTCATTGAATCATTCATTCAAGAGATCCGTTCAAAAACACTGATTTATCCAGTAATGATACAAGTGAAGTCTTTATGAGTGAGTCATTGAATCATTCATTCAAGAGATTCGTTCAAAAACACTGATTCATCCAGTAATGAAACAAGTGAAGTCTTTATGAGTGAGTCATTGAATCATTCATTCAAGAGATCCGTTCAAAAACACTGATTTATCCAGTAATGAAACAAGTGAAGTCTTTATGAGTGAGTCATTGAATCATTCATTCAAGAGATCCGTTCAAAAACACTGATTTATCCAGTAATGATACAAGTGAAGTCTTTATGAGTGAGTCATTGAATCATTCATTCAAGAGATCCATTCAAAAACACTGATTCATCCAGTAATGAAACAAGTGAAGTCTTTATGAGTGAGTCATTGAATCATTCATTCAAGAGATCCGTTCAAAAACACTGATTTATCCAGTAATGATACAAGTGAAGTCTTTATGAGTGAGTCATTGAATCATTCGTTCAAGAGATCCGTTCAAAAACACTGATTCATCCAGTAATGAAACAAGTGAAGTCTTTATGAGTGAGTCATTGAATCATTCATTCAAGAGATCCGTTCAAAAACACTGATTTATCCAGTAATGAAACAAGTGAAGTCTTTATGAGTGAGTCATTGAATCATTCATTCAAGAGATCCGTTCAAAAACACTGATTTATCCAGTAATGATACAAGTGAAGTCTTTATGAGTGAGTCATTGAATCATTCATTCAAGAGATTCGTTCAGAAACACTGATTCATCCAGTAATGAAACAAGTGAAGTCTTTATGAGTGAGTCATTGAATCATTCATTCAAGAGATTCGTTCAAAAACACTGATTCATCCAGTAATGAAACAAGTGAAGTCTTTATGAGTGAGTCATTGAATCATTCATTCAAGAGATCCGTTCAAAAACACTGATTTATCCAGTAATGATACAAGTGAAGTCTTTATGAGTGAGTCATTGAATCATTAATTCAAGAGATTCGTTCAAAAACACTGATTCATCCAGTAATGAAACAAGTGAAGTATTTATGAGTGAGTCATTGAACCATTCACTCGAGATTCATTCAAAAACGCTGATTCATCCAGTAATGAAACAAGTGAAGTATTTATGAGTGAGTCATTGAATCATTCATTCAAGAGATTCGTTCAAAAACACTGATTCATCCAGTAATGAAACAAGTGAAGTCTTTATGAGTGAGTCATTGAATCATTCATTCAAGAGATTCATTCAAAAACGCTGATTCATCCAGTAATGAAACAAGTGAAGTATTTATGAGTGAGTCATTGAATCATTCAAGAGATTCGTTCAACTGATTCATCCAGTAATGAAATGAGTGAAGTCTTTATGAGCGAGTCATTTAAGGGATTCGTTCAAAAACAGTTTTTTTTTAATAATTCTGATTAATTAAACATTTTAAATAGACCACAGTAATTAACATTTATCCTCTAGTAAATTTGTTTAATTGTCTGTTCAGAATCGTGATCACTGTTTGAAACGATAAAATTGTGATTCTCAATTTATCTAGAATCGTGAAGCTCTATGTAATATTATTGATTATTATCGTTTTTATCAAAGTTGTAGCCCCAATTGACTTTTGTGTTTAACTTTTTATTAAAACCGCTCATGGATGCATATTTGTGAATATTTTGGCATCTGAAGGTAAAAAACAAGCCGCTCATGGACCTGCTGAGGAGAAAAGTTCGACTGGCTCAGCCGTACGCAGGTGTTTTCCTGAAGAAAGATGACAAGTAAGTGACTGTGTGTTTGATATAACGACTGTATGACAGTTCCCGCTGATTTTACACTGATTGTGGTGTTTATTTCCCAGTAACGAGTCGGATGTGGTGGAGAGCCTGGACGCCGTTTACCACACCGGGACATTCGTGCAGATCCACGAGATGCAGGACCTCGGAGACAAACTCCGCATGATCGTGATGGGACACAGAAGGTGATGCTCGAAATCACACTTTGAAGATGCGTTTCTCAGGAGAGTCCTCTGACCTTTTCCTCATCGTCTCCCAGAATCCGCATCAATAAGCAGCTGGACGTGGAGCCGGAGGAGCCGGCGTCCCTGGAGCTGGAGGCTGAAGGCGAGCAGCCCAAAGCCCCGCGCCGGAAGCAGAAGCGCCCCCGCAAGGACCCGGCGCCGCTCGCGGAGGCCATGGAGGGGAAGGTGCGGGAGGCGGAGTTTGTGGTGGAGGCGCTTCCTCTTCCCAGCGTCCTCATGGTGGAGGTGGACAACGTGATCCACGAGGACTTCCAGGTCACAGAGGAAGTCAAGGTCAGCCTTACTTCACTGTCAGTACAGCTTTATTCTGATCTTCATCTGGACTTAGCTTTATATGATCTGCTTTCACTTTAAGTTTTACTGTTTTTTGTCTTTTGTTTAAAAAAAAAAATTAATTTGTCTATAGTTTTAATTATTTCAGTTTCAGTACTTTAACGTAAACGAAAATGATAAAATATTATTTTATTTAAACTGGCAAGACCAGTATCGCCCATCTTTTTCAACATGTTGGTACATTTTTATTAATATTTAGAATTCCATTTCTTTTATTTTTCTAGTTTTCACTTGGATTTTAGTGATTTTTTTTTTTGTTGGTGTTTGTTTTGTTTTATTCGTTTTTAAAAAAATATAAAATAATAAATAAAATAAAATTGTCTATAGTTTTTATTATTCCAGCTTTAGCGCTTAAATGAAAATGAGAATGTTTGAACAAAATGTCTATTTTAAATGTGTCTATATAGTTGAATTAATATTAAGAATTGTATTTTTATATTTTCCTTTTTTCCTTTAATTTTTAATTCATGTTTTAGTGATTTTTGTGTGTGTGTTTGTCACTTTCTAAATATGTCTATATAGTTTTTATTTTGGGTTTTTAGAACTTCAACTTATATGAAAATGAGAAGTTGAAATATAATAATATATTATTTTATTTAAACTGGCAAGACCAGTATCGCCAATCTATTTTTCAATATGTTAATATATTTTTATTAATATTTTAAAATCTTTTTTTTTTTTTTTTCAGTTTTCACTTTGATTTTAGTATTTTTTTTTTTTTTGTGTGTGTGTGTTTTTGTCATTTTTATTAGTTTTTTTAATATGTCTGTTCGATAATTTCTTTATTAATTTTTATAATTTTTTATAATTTTTTTAATTGATTTTTAAAAAAATATAAAATGCCTTTTTTAATTGTCTATATACAATTAAAATGATAAATATTTTATTAATATTTTGAATTTGTTTTTATTTTTTGTATTCAGTTTTCACTTTAATTTAAGTTAGTTTTAGTAATTGTGTTTTTGTCATTTTATATAGTTTTTCTAAATGTTATATATTTGTATAAATATTTTGAATTAGATTTTTTTTATATAGTCTTTCTTTTTTTAAACGTTTTAATTATTTTTTATTTTAGTTTTAGTAATTACATTTAGTAACTTAAATGTAAATGAATTTGCTTAATATCTATTTAGTTTATATTATTATTTTTAATTAGATTTTATTTTTATATTTTCAGTTTTCACTTTAAAAGTTTGTGATTTTTGTATATAGTTTATATTAATTTTAATTTAATTTTACTATTTTAATTTTATTATTAGTACTTCAACTTAAACAATTTCTTTTTAAATTTCTTTTATTTCAGTGAACCTTTATTTTATTTTTTTTCCAGTAGCAATTTTTCTTTTAATGGCTTTAGTTAACGATAATAACCCTGGTCAAGGTACTAAGGTTCAGTGTGCTAAGCATTTAATATATTTATCCAAAGCGACTGAATTGTTCCTGCTCAGAATCACAGTATAACTTGTGTTGTTTTAAATCAGGCCCTGACCGCTGAGATCGTCAAGACTATCCGTGACATCATTGCTCTGAATCCACTGTACAGGTGAGCCAGATAAAAGAGGCTGTTTGAAACCGCATGCTGAGGCACTACCAACATGTCTGTCTGTCCGTGTGTTTGGTAGAGAGTCTGTGCTCCAGATGATGCAGGCTGGTCAAAGAGTTGTAGATAACCCTATTTACCTGAGCGACATGGGGGCGGCACTGACCGGGGCAGAATCGCACGAGCTACAGGACGTCCTGGAGGAAACAAACGTATGTTTATAATCCCCAAATGTGTCTCAGAACGTCAATGTGTGTCTAACAGGAGAACTGTCGTTCCAGATTCCCAAACGGCTCTACAAAGCGCTTTCTCTGCTGAAGAAGGAATACGAACTGAGTAAACTACAGCAGCGTCTTGGGAGGGAGGTGAGGACACGTTCATGACATGCTGTCGCTTATTCGTTTTGGTTTCCTGTCATTTTACGCTCGCCTGTTGGTTTTGATGCTCAGGTCGAGGAGAAGATCAAGCAGACGCACAGGAAGTACCTCCTCCAGGAGCAGCTGAAGATCATTAAGAAGGAGCTCGGCCTGGAGAAAGAGGACAAAGACGCCATTGAGGAGAAGTTCAGGGAGAGGTTAAAGGACCGCACCGTACCTCAGCACATCATGGACGTTATTAACGAGGAGCTGAACAAACTGGGTCTGTTAGATAACCACTCCTCAGAGTTCAAGTAAGGAGTTCGTCATGGCTATAAACCAATGTAGTCTATGAATACTATACTGTTTCTTCTTAATGTCCATTTAAATGCCCAAGGAGCTGAAAAAGCTTAAGCTTAAGATGGTTGTACATGGATTCTACCTGGCCATTATCTTCACTAGATGGTTGATCAGTTGGAGTACAAACTGGTGGACCTGGACTTGACCTGGTAGACCACCAACATGGTTGACAACCCAGCTAAAACCAGCTTAAGAAGATTGTACATGGATTCTACCTGGTCATTAGCTGCTTTAGATGGTTGATCAGTTGGACTATGAACTGGTGAACCTGGTTTTGACCTGGTAGACTACCTTAGACTGGTTGTACATGGATTCTACCTGGTCATTAGCTGCTCTAAATGATTGATCAGTCAGACTACAAGCTGGTGAACCTGGTTTTGACCTGGTAGACTACCTTAGACTGGTTGTACATGGATTCTACCTGGTTATCGGCTGCTTTAGATGGTTGATCAGTTGGACTATGAACTGGTGAACCTGGTTTTGACCTGGTAGACTACCTTAGACTGGTTGTACATGGATTCTACCTGGTTATTAGCTGCTCTAAATGATTGATCAGTCAGACTACAACCTGGTGAACCTGGTTTTGACCTGGTAGACTACCTTAGACTGGTTGTACATGGATTCTACCTGGTTATCAGCTGCTTTAGATGGTTGATCAGTTGGACTATGAACTGGTGAACCTGGTTTCAACCAGGTAGACCACATTAAACCATCTCTAAATGCCCAAGGAGTTGATAAAGCTTAAGCTCTACCTCCTTAAAATGGCATTTCACTCATTCAAACATTGATCCTTCTTTTCCCCCCATTAAAATCCCCAGCGTTACCCGTAACTACTTAGATTGGCTGACCTCCATGCCGTGGGGCACCAACAGTGTGGAAAACCTGGAGTTGAGCCGAGCCAAAGAGGTGTTGGAAGAGGACCACTATGGAATGGATGACGTCAAGAAACGGATTCTGGTAAAGATCAAGCACAAACGCCTCAACCTTTGTCCACTGAGTATATGCTTTGCAAATCCTATTAACCCTGGTCCTTGTTCATTCATGCAGGAGTTCATAGCTGTAAGCCAGCTCAAAGGCAGCACACAGGGAAAGATCTTGTGTTTCTATGGACCTCCTGGAGTCGGCAAGACCAGTATCGCCCGCTCAATCGCCAGAGCGCTTAATCGCCAGTACTTCCGGTTTAGCGTGGGAGGAATGACGGATGTGGCGGAAATTAAAGGCCACAGGTGGGTGTTGCCAGTGGCGTAAATAATCTAGATCCGCGCTGCTTGAACTGAGGTGCTACACGGACGTTGCTGAACTTCATAACACCATATATAATTGTGTCCGTACATTGCAGGAGAACGTATGTTGGTGCAATGCCAGGAAAGATCATCCAGTGTCTGAAGAAAACTAAGACTGAAAACCCATTGGTCCTTATTGATGAGGTATGACCAATAAACCTAATCCTAACTCTAACCCTACCAAAACTATTGTTCATCTTTAAGCGTGGAAATTCCTCTCTTTGTTGTGCAGGTTGACAAAATAGGTCGAGGTTATCAAGGTGACCCATCTTCTGCACTACTTGAGCTTTTAGATCCAGAACAGAACGCTAACTTTCTTGACCATTATCTGGATGTGCCTGTTGACCTGTCTAAGGTATAAACTAGCGGATATTCCCTATTTGTTGGAAGGATGCTCTGGTTTCATTTTACCTACTTTGGTGTTTCCTTTGGTTTTCAGGTGCTTTTCATTTGTACGGCCAATGTTCTCGACACCATCCCCGAACCCTTAAGAGACAGAATGGAAATGATCAACGTATCAGGCTACGTCGCTCAGGAGAAATTGGCCATTGCGGAGGTACGTTCACTTGATCTCTTTTCCTAAAAAATTTATTTTTGGGTCTGGCATAGTGGGTAAAGCTTAAAGTTGCCAACTGGAAGGTTGCTGGTTCAAGACTGGTAGTAAATAGCACACAGTTGCACACAGATTCTACTTGGTCATGAGCTGATCAATTGGACTGGATCTGGTTTTAACCTGGATGATCATCTTAGACCTGCAACCAGTTTGAACCCCCCCCCCCCCCCCCCCCCCCCCCAGCTAAAACTAGCTTGAGATGATTGTTCATGGATTCTACCTGGTCATTGGCTGATTCAAGCGGCTCTAGATGAATAATCAGGTGGAATACAAGCGGGTGGACCTGTTAGACCACCTTAGACCAGCAAACAAGGTTAACAACCCTGCTAAAACCAGCTGTACATAGTTTCTACCTGGTCATTAGTTGGTCTAGATGATTGATCAGTAGGATCTCAAGCTGGTGGACCTGGTTTTGACCTGGTAGACCACCTTAGACCAGCAAACAAGGTTAACAAAACCCTGCTAAAACCAGCTGTACATAGTTTCTACCTGGTCACTAGCTGCTTAAAGCTGGTCTAGATGATTAATCTGTTGGACTACAATCTGGTAGACCTGGTTTTGACCTGATAGACCACTGTAGACCAGCAACAAGGTTGACAAAACCCAGCTAAAACCAGTTGTACATAGTTTCTACCTGGTCATTAGTTGGTCTAGATGATTGATCAGTAGGATCTCAAGCTGGTGGACCTGGTTTTGACCTGGTAGACCACCTTAGACCAGCAAACAAGGTTAACAAAACCCTGCTAAAACCAGCTGTACATAGTTTCTACCTGGTCACTAGCTGCTTAAAGCTGGTCTAGATGATTAATATGTTGGACTACAAGCTGGTAGACCTGGTTTTGACCTGATATACCACCGTAGACCAGCAACAAGGTTGACAAAACCCAGCTAAAACCAGTTGTACATAGTTTCTACCTGGTCATTAGTTGGTCTAGATGATTGATCAGTTGGATCTCAAGCTGGTGGACCTGGTTTTGACCTGGTAGACCACCAACAAGGTTGACCAACTCCAGCTAAAACCAGCTTAAGGTGGTTGTATGTAGATTCTACTTGGTCATTAGCTGATTCAAGATGGTCTAGATCAGGGGTGTCCAAA
Source organism: Rhinogobio ventralis (assembly GCA_039654625.1). Classification (NCBI taxonomy): domain Eukaryota; kingdom Metazoa; phylum Chordata; class Actinopteri; order Cypriniformes; family Gobionidae; genus Rhinogobio; species Rhinogobio ventralis. The sequence goes on from CM077217.1 coordinate 3,587,393, forward strand.
CTTTTTTAAAAGTGGGCCAGATTCGATGTTGTGGACACACCCGGGGGCCGGTTCCTTTTCTATTTTATATATATATATTTATTTATTTAACTATCATGTTTTGTTTCTTAGAAACATGACAGATTTGACAAAAGCTTGTAGAGTAGCTTGTGATAGGACACAAATGTACATTTATAGATCTTTAACAATATCTGTAACAAAACTTTCATCAACAAAAGATTTTTAATGGGTGAAATTTAAATATTATTACTGAGTTACAACTCTATTCTTATTTAAATTAACAAGTACTCTGTTTAGATCACCACAGGTAAAACCACACTGCAAAAACTTAGTATTTCTGTCTTTTTTTCAGTCCAAATATCTAAAAATTCCTAAATCAAGATGCTTTTACTAAGGAAAATGAGATATAATATTTTTACTTGATTTCTGGAGAAAAAAATCACAATGAATTGAGTTTTTGCTTAAAACAAGCAAAATGATCTGCCAATGGGGTAAGAAAAATAATCTGTTTGGGACAGAAACAAGATTGCAAACAGAAACAATATTTTTCTCACCCCATTGGCAGATCATTTTGCTTGTTTTAAGCAAAAACTCACTTCAATTTTATTTTATTTTCCAGAAAACAAGAAAAAATATCTTATGTCATTTAACTTATCTAGTAAATGCATCTTGATTTAAGAATTTTTAGATGTATTTAGATTAGGAACAAGACAAAAATACTAAATAAGCATTTTTTGCAGTGCACATGGCAAAAAGTAAAAAATATTATTTCTATATCTAGAATGGCTTTATGGTATTTAGTCTATAAACATAAATACAAATGCACAAAACTGCAAGTTTATGACAAAAATAGTCTGTAATTTGGCATTTATTACACATTTAATACATATCTACATTAAAAATTAAATACAATTAGATATTAACCTACATTTCTGACAAAATACCACGGTTACAGTTAGTGTTACCACAGTAAATCCATGATAAATGTTGGTGATTGGCTTTAACTGGCTTTAAACTAAATTAAATCACTGAGAGAGTTGCAGCTTGTACCGGAGACCTCTGCGCCGAACTCGAACGCTTCTGTTTAGTGGGCGCGTCATCGAAACGCTCAGCAAGTAAACACATTTGTTCAGAGTCAGAGCTCGCGTGTTGCGCTGTGCACAAGTAGCGCTGTTTCGTTGCGCTTATGGCGTGTTAATGTTTCCATGACCTAACATCTAGTACTGCCACCTTGTGTTGACATTGTGAAACTGCACGATTTGTAAATTATGTGTGGTGGGCCACATATAATATATTTTAATAGACAAGCTGCGGGCCGTTTGAAATTCATCCCCGGGCCACATTTGGCCCGCGGGCCGGACTTTGGACACCCCTGGTCTAGATGATTAATCAATCCAGCAGCCATATCACCATGTAGCCCAAGACTGGTTTCCCACTGAAGCCAAGCAGGGCTGAGCCTGGTCAGTACCTGGATGGGAGACCTCCTGGGAAAACTAGGTAGCTGCTGGTAGAGGTGTTAGTGAGGCCAGCAGGGGGTGCTCACCCTGTGGTCTGTGTGGGTCCTAACGCACCAGTATAGTGATGGGGATACTATACTGTAACAAGCACCGTCCTTCGGATTAGACGATAAACCGAGGTCCTGACTCTCTGTGGTCATTAAAAATCCCTAAAAAGGATGTCCTTCCATAAAGAGTAGGGGTGTAACCCCGGCATCCTGGCCAAATTTGCCCATTGGCCCCTGTCCATCATGGCCTCCTAATAATCCCCATATACCGATTGGCTTCATCACTCGGTCTCCTCTCCACCAATCAGCTGGTGTGTGGTGTGCGTTCTGGCGCAATATGGCTGCCGTCACATCATCCAGGTGGTGCTGCACATTGGTGGTGGTTGAGGAGATTCCCCCCTTCCATGTAAAGCACTTTGAGTGCCTAGAAAAAGTGCTATATAAATGTAACAAATTATTATTTATTATAATTGGACTGCAAACTGGTGAACCTGGTTTTGACCTGGTAGACCACCTTAGCAAGTTGGACAAACCCCATCTAAAACTATCTTAAGATAATCAGTGCATCCGGTTATGTTGCTCAGGAAAAAATGGCCATTGCTGATCTCTCTTCCGGAAACTGAAGCTGGAAGTTGGAGTTTGTTCCACTGGATGCATTGAAGTTGGCGTCAAACTCCGACTCTGCTTAGTCCTTTCCTGGTTTTTGTGTCCACCACAGAAATACTTGGTACCCCAGTTGCAAGCTCTATGCGGGTTGGATGACCAGAAGGCGAAAATAACCCCCGAGGCTCTGAGCGTGCTCATCAGACAGTACTGCCGGGAGAGCGGCGTCAGGAACCTTCAGAAGCAAGTCGAGAAGGTACCACTAACTTGTTGCTCATTCTTGTCCATCTGCAGGAGTGTTCTGAACGTCTAGCTGAGTTGTGTACCATTACAGGTGTTCCGAAAAGTAGCGTTCCGGATTGTCAGCGGCGAGGAAACGGCGGTCAGCGTCACCTCGGATAACCTCCAGGATTACGTTGGGAAGCCCATCTTCACTGTGGACCGAATGTACGACGTCACACCGCCAGGAGTGGTCATGGGCCTGGCGTGGACGGCAATGGGTGAGTGTTCAACCACTCGTTTCCAGACTTGACTATGAATAGGCATTCAAAGTTAATATTCAAATCGTTTAACAACACACTCACGTTCCCGGTTCGGTAATGTTGGTCACGTGACACGCAGGTCTTGTTTGGTGTTTTATTTGATTATTATTTAAATTTTACATATTCATGATTTAATACATTTTAGTTACTGTTTTTTTTATTCATTTTTAGGATTTTGCTTTTTGATTTGCTTTTTAAAGTGATGTATATTAATTTACATTTTTATGATGTAATTCATTCTTAGTTGGTGCTTTGCTTTGACTTTGTTTTTATTATTTATTATACATTTTTTGATTTTTATTATTTAATTCATGTTTAGTTGGTGCTTTATTTAGATTTCTTTTTATCTTTATGATTTAATTTTTAGTTGGTGCTTTTATTTTGGTTTGCTGTATTTTATAATTTAATTACATTTTAGTTGGTGCTTTATTTGAATTAGTTTTCATTTTTATTTATGATTTAACTCATTTGTAGTTAGTACTTTATTTTGGCATTTTTAACACTATATTAAGTTTTCATTTTTATGGTTTAATTTTTTATTTTAACTTTTATTTATTGTAATTTTTTATTTTTAAAATGTTTATTTCATTGGTGTTTTATTTTTATTTGTTTTTATCCTAAAATTATTTATTTTAATTTAAAAATTTTATGATTTCATTTTTAGTTAGTACTTTATTTTGGAATGCTTTATTTTAACATAATTAATTTTATTGTGTTAGTGCTTTATTTTGACATTTTTATTTGAACATTATATATTTATTTATTTATTTGAATTGTCTTTTTTTATCACTTTAATTGATCATTAGTTTTTTACTCAACATGTGACCGTACTTTCGTCCACAGGCGGTTCGACGCTGTTCATCGAGACGTCTCTGAGGCGACCGAGGGACCTGCCGGGGAAGGACGGCCCCAAAGACGGGTCGCTGGAGCTCACGGGGCAGCTGGGAGACGTGATGAAGGAGAGCGCTAAGATCGCGTACACGTTCGCCCGCTCCTTCCTCATGAAGGAACAGCCGGAGAACGAGTTCCTGGTGTCCTCCCACATCCACCTGCACGTGCCTGAGGTGAGCTCAGTCCTGAAGGCTTTGATTGTGATTGTGCAGGAGTCTGATGCTCAGTCCGTGTGTGTGTTTGGGAATGTGTGTAGGGTGCGACTCCTAAAGATGGGCCGAGCGCCGGATGCACCATCGTCACGGCTCTGCTGTCCTTGGCCACTAACACCCCCGTGCGCCAGAACGTGGCCATGACGGGAGAAGTGTCCCTGACCGGGAAGATCCTGCCTGTGGGAGGAATCAAGGAGAAGACCATCGCCGTGAGTCAGCAGGGCTTCAGCATATGTGCCTTTGTCAATCTGAATTAGGACATACTAAGTCATATTTGAGATGAAAAGTCGAAATTATGACACTAAATCATAATTATGACATTTAAGTAGTCATAATTTTGACTTGTCAAAACTATGAACTTTCATAATTTAAACTTTTTTTTTTTTTCTCATCATTTTGACAGATTTTTTTCATTTCATAAATATGATTTAATGTCATCATTTCAACTTTTCATCTGAAATATGACTGTCATAATTTAGATTTTTCATCTCTCAAATATTGCTCATAATTTCGACTTAATCTCATAAATATGATTTAGTATGTCATAATTCTGTTTTTTCATCTCAAATATGAGTCATAATTTTGTGAAGGTATAATTTTCATAATTTAATTTGTCAGAATTTTGTCATCGCTTTTATCTCTCATAAATACGACTGAGTATGTCATGAAGTCAAAATTCTGACATACTGTCATGTTTGAGATGAGAAGTCGAAATCATGACAGTCATAATTTTGACGTCAAAACTATGAATTTTCATAATTTTAACTTTTCATCATTTTGACTTCATAAATATGATTTAGTATGTCTTAATTTCGTCTTTTCATCTCAAATATGATTGTCATAATTTTGACTTTTCATCATAAATATGACTTATGTCGTAGTTTTTCACTTTTCATCATAAATATGATTTAGTATGTCATAATTTTCACTTTTCATCTCAAATATGATTGTCATAATTTTGACTTCATCTCATAAATATGACTAACTTCGATCATTATGATATACAAAACCTTGATTTCAATGTGGCAGAATATGATTGTTTCATTGGGCTAAATGAATGAAATGATTCCGTAACCCTTTACAATAAGGTTTTATTTGTATATATTCATTAACTGCATTCGTTAATATGAGCTACCAATGAACAATACTTCATTTATTGATCAGTTAATGTAAAAAAAAAACACATTTCTGCAGATATATTTGTACAAATTACATTATGCATGATATTACAAAATAATATCTTACAAAATATTGCCTTTTGATTAATTCATAACTGTGCATCACATGCTGTGATTGTCTTGGCAGGCGAAGAGAGCCGGCGTGACCTGCATGATCCTGCCCGCGGAGAACAGGAAGGACTTCTCGGATCTGGCCGACTACATCACGGAAGGACTGGAAGTGCATTTCGTGGAGAACTACAGCCAGATCTACAAAATCGTGTTCTCCGGACCGTAACGAGCCGCACGGTTTTATCAGTTTTATCTTCTGACAGGTGAAATCACTGAGCTTCATCCTTCTGCTGTTGCCAGTTTTTAACCCACTGAAGTCACGCGTAAAGTGTGTGGATCGGTGGGACGCGGATCGGACAGTCTGGCATCAGGATTCCTGACGCTCCGGAGACTCCGGGATCCTGCAGTCGCTGCTACGCAGCCTCTATTAAAGATTTTCTACTCTCGTCCCATGTCATGTTTGTAAATAACTGCCTTAATGTATTCCCTCAAATCATTTACAATAAACATAAATTATGCAACGCTCGTGTGAGTCTCTACTCCGCACAGAACCAGCTTTAAGGAGTTTTTAGTGAATTTGTTCAAGTTGTTCATGTGCACACAGGAACAGATTTGAATGGTAAGATATCATGTTTTAATAATCGTGTCATGTTGACTATCATACGTGATTCTAATATTACCCTAGTGTTATTCAATATTACATTTAAAGTTGATATATTTTGAATTGTGCTATATTACAAATATATTTAAATGCATGACAAACAAGATTTATTAAATTACAACTTGTCATATTTTCGACTTGCCTCATATGACAGCATGTCAGAACTTTTCATCTCAAATATGACGCGTATGTGTAATTTCAATAATTATGATTTACAAAAGCATCTTGTTATTCAATATTACATTTAAAGTTGATATATTTTGAATTGTGCTATATTACAAATATATTTAAATGCAAGATTCATTTTTTTTTCATAATTTCAATTTACCTCATAAATGGCTTAGTATGTCAAAGAGTTTGTTTTCATTTCAACTGTTTGTCATGACACAGATATGACAAATATATTTAAATGCATGACCAACAAGGTTCATTAAAAATTACGTTTTATCATAATTTCGACTTGCCTCATAAATGACTAGGTATGTCAGAATTTAAACTCTTTCATAATTTCGACTTGCGTCAGAATTTAAACTTGTCAATTTTATCTCAAATATGAATGTCATCCATAAATGACTAAACTTTTCATTTAATGTCATGTGTCGTTTCAACTTACCATGTCAGAATTTTGACTTTCTCATAAATTGTTACAATTTCAACTGATAATGATATTTACAAAAGCATGATTGTAACTGTAGTGTTATTCAATATTACATTTAAAGTTGATATACTTTAATTGTACTAAATTGCAACTTAATTACAAATATATTTAAATGCATGACTAACCAGGTTCATTTTTTTTGTCAGAATTTAAACTTTTCTATCTCAATATGATTTAGTATCAGAATCTTGACTTCTCCTCTGAAAAATGACTACGTTGTAATTTTGACATGTCATGAGTCGAAGTTAATAGATGACATCATAAATTTGATGTGTTATTCAATATTACATTTAAAGTTGATGCGTTTTACTTGTACTTAAGTGCAACTTCATTACAAATATATTTAAATGCTTGACCAACAAGGTTCATTAAAAATGACAACTTTTTGACTTGCCTCATAAATGACTTCGTCAGAATTTAAAATATTTGTATCATAATTTGAACCTTCTCATAATTTTGACTTTATCCATGACTGTCAATAATTTCAACACTTCATTTTCACAAATACAACAGTGTGTAATTTTGATATAGATCATGCAAGTTGATGTATTTTAATTGTTCTAACTTGCAACTTCATTAAATATATTTAAATGCATATTTATTAAAAAAATAATATTTGAGTACGTGTCAATACGTTCAGTAGTGAACTGGAAATAATCATGAAATTAATTCATTGGCTTAATTTCATGAATGAGACATACAAATATTAATAAACGTATAAAGCTCCTAGATCACTTATGATTTTCCGCAGCTCATTGAAGTTTGAGATATTTTGGCAGCGTTTTATTCCTGACGCTGATGTGATTAAGGTCCGTTTGCGTGACTGTTGAAGATAACCATGTAATTCTTATTAATCATAAAGTGCATTATTCAGTGTGCTAGGGTTCATTTCCATACAACTCATGACAGATGACAAAAAACAGGCATATTTTTATATGAGACTTTTATATGATCCATCAATATGAACAGTTTATCTGCAAACATCATCTCAACCAGACGTATTTAAATGAAGCACAGCAGTCGAACGCTTGTTTTTACACATTTATTTGTCATAATCCAGGCTACTCCTTCTTGGCAGCAGCTTTCCTCATGGCGGCCAGGATGTTGCTGAGCTCTTCCCTCTTTCTCTTGGCACGGATGTGAGTTCCCACCTGCACACACCAATCACACCATGAGGAAAACATCTGAATAAAGCAGCGTTGAAGAAAACACAATCCTCACTTCCTGGGAAACTGGTGCAAACTATCAGTAATAGAAATGGAAGTTATTTCAATCGGGCTCTATCTCCTCCATCACGAAGGAGTTGTGAAACAAACGCGGTCATGTGATCTTGAGTTGGGATGCTGGTGTTTGGGAACGCAGTCGTGAGACGCTTCTGGAGGAATTAAACAATCATTCTGATCAGGCGTTTCAGAGCCATCAGACCAACATTTGAGATGCTGCGATGTGATTGGTCCGCTGGTTAGACCAGTTAGCCAATCAAGCCTCTGATGAGGCAGTCTCACATCGGATTTAAGGGATAGTTCAACCAAAAATGAATTTATACCTCTAATACACCACTATGTCCAACAGCCTTCAGCGCACGATCTGGCGTAGTTTACACTAGCGCCGGAAGTGATCTCTCCGCCAGATCGTGTACAGACCTCACTCACCGGAAGTGACAGTGTATTTGAGGTAAAAAATTATATACCGTTCGGTTTCTCGCACAAACCGATCATTTCGTGTCTTGAGACATCAATGTGTCGTCACGAGCCGCAGGGTTTAATATGGATTTCTCTGTGCATTTTTTTTTTTTACTGCATTATACGACTGACAGACCGCAACGGATCTTCATTTGTGTTCTACTGAAGAAACAGACACCTACATCTGATGCCCTGGGGGTAAGCAGATAAACATCACATTTTCACTTTTGGGTGAACAATCCCTTTAAGCGCACGTCTTCTCATCAGATAATACATTTTTAAAAAGTATCCGCCCGAATTGAGCGCATACGTTCTTTTACGCACGTTCTTTTTTTTAAATGCGATATCCCAAGATGTGCATAAAAATGGGTGGATGGAAACATAACCAGATCATGAAGATGCAGAAATTAAACCTGCCAATCAAAATTTGGACTGTAAATTTAATCATTTTAAAAATCGTTCCAGCTATACGTTTTTTCCCCCCAGATTGTTTACAACATTAAGTTGTTTTGAAAGCCGTTTTCTGTTAAAGCATCATCTAACCATGTTATTATTTTTAATGTTTTTGAGAAAAGTCTCGTCATCAGGCCTGCATTTATTTAATCAAAAATACTGAAAGAAACCGTAGTATTACTACAATTTTAAAATAACGGTTTCCCATTTTAATATGTAATTTATTCCTGTGATTAATTACTCCAGTCTTCCGTCACATGACCCTTCAGAAATCATTTTAATATGATGATTTTATTACTGTTGAAAGCTGCTGTGCTTTTTCTTTTTCAGGATTCATTGATGAATAAAGAGTAAAATACAGCATTTATTCAAAATGGAAATCTTTTTTAACAATATAAGTCTTTATCACTATCAATTAAACACATCCTCACTGAATAAAAGTTAATTTCTTTCAAAAAAAGGAAAGAAGAAAATAACTGACCCCAAACTTTTGAGTGATAGTGTATTATCGTAACAAAATCTTTCCAGAAAAGCCGTTTTGCGTTGAATAAACACGACGGGGAGCATCAACATACCCTCTTCTTGATGAACTTGAGGGCGCGTTTGTCCTTGGACACCTTCAGCAACTCCATGGCACGCCTCTCGTAGGGCGCGAAACCGCACACCTCGCGAATCATGTCGCGCACAAACTTAGTGTGCTTGGTCAGATGCTGAAACGCAAGAACGACGATACGTTAAACACGATTACACTGGTATAATATGCTGTAGACAGCAGTGCATGATGGGAGAAATTCATCAGAGTTAGTGTAAAACCAATCAGCAATATGATGAATAAAAAGGTTAACGCCAGCATAGATTGCAGACTGAAACCATAGCATAAAGTATAGATGTTTACTGTTAAGCAAATATACATTACTTATAAAAATATATATTTTACAACACAATTTGGACAAAAAAAATTAATAAAAAATTCGCTAGAAAGACTGAGTTGTTACAAATTTAAAGTTATCACAAAACTCAAGTGTGCTAAAAGCAGGGCTCGACATTAACGCTTGTCCGGGACTAGTGGATTTCACTTGCCCAAACGGACAAGTATCCTGATTAAAACATTAAAACCCCAAAACGAGAGAATGATTTTATTTCATGTAGTGTAAGTGGCTATTGATAGTGGATCATGTACTGACGATAACAAGGTTGTGCCGTTGAGAAATCAAACGAAGAAACTCAGTGCGGTAAATTAAAATCACTTTTAGACATTTTAGACGCAATATTGACTGCTTTTGTTCTGTTTCAGCAGCAAAAATAGATCAGAACCATCTGAACGATTCAGCGTTTTGAACAAATCGTTTGAGTCAACGATTCAATGACTCATTCATAAACAACTGCCTGAATGAATCAGCCGTTTGAACGAATCGACTCAATGACTCACTCATTAAGACGCTCACCTGTCGCCACCTACTGGCGGTTTAGTTTAGCATCACTCTTTCCAACATTTCTTATTTGTCTCTTCAATAAAATATTCAAAACAAATCTCATAACATTAATACAGTTGTGATTTTTCAGTGTAAATCATTTAATTTGATTGGTAACAGCCCTATAGTCTCTTAATTATAATTGAAATTATTGATCAAATTTAAGATTTTAAAATTAAAGAATGAGCATACATCTAATAAGATTAGGGGGGAAATGCCCTTTTTAAAGGTAAAAAAAAAAAAAAAGATTCCTTCAGGGTAAATTCACAAATATACAGAATTAAATGTGTCAAAGCTGAGAATATTGCTTCAGAATAAAGTATATTTACACCACAAAAAAAAAAAAAAAAAAAAAAAAAAAAAACGACTTTTTCCAGACGAGCAACTTTTTTACTCAGACAAGTGAATGGCCGATTTACTTCTCCAAAGGACAACACACGCTTACTCAATTCAGAGATTTTATTCTGCCATGAGCACTTCCGCTTCTTCCGCTCATGTGATTGTGGGGTAACGCAGCACTGTTTTATCATATTACACACATTTGAGTGTGTTAAAGTTATGTTATAATGCTACTCTGTGCTGCTTGTTCACACTGCAGTGAGCTAGATCCACATAAGCACGGTACCGAGATTAAAACAAGACTGTGTTGAGCTATATAACGATTAAATTTCTGTCCATGAATGATCCAAACAGTTGCTCACCTGCCTATTAAAATACACAATATATTAAAGCGTCTTTGATGTTCCATGGTTTCTACAAAATAAAACCGGAAATAGAGAATAACGTGGGTATGTCGTCATTTATAGGCACGTGTCCTGGTTGAAATTGTTTTTTTTCCCTCTGGATTTAAACGTTCTTGGAAACATTTGGGATAATGCAAGTACACAAGTCAACAAAACAAGTGTTCTAGTAGCTTTTGGATATTTTAATCAACAACAACAAAAACTTACATATTGTGCCTTTAATGTCGAGCCCGGTATAAAAATACCGTTTCCATCGTAACGCAACGGCCCATTTTAAAACGGTTTCACAGAACAAATGAGCGTTTACGCTTTCGAATTAAAATGTGGTAAAGGGAACAACCAGTTAATAAAAGTGCGACTGACATTTAACTTAACAGGTTAATAACGGTTTAACTATACAAAACAACCAAACGTGGACTCACCCCTCTCCTGCGGCTGTGCTTGGGCTTCGTAACGTTTTTGGTCACTGGATGGCCTTTATTAAGGCCAACCGCCATAGGATACCTGATGGCCATCTCTGAGGAGAGAAAATGCGATTAAATACACATGAAAACGCGACCATGTGTGCCATACAAGAGCTCAAAGTCATTATAAACCAGCATTTCATGATTATGGAGAATACAACTCCCATTTTAAACACGTTTTAGATTTAAAGCTTCAAATATTTACTTCATTTATAACGACAGTGCTTGAGAATCACCTCAGAGCGCTTTCCCGCATCTACTCTGAGAGAAACCCTCTAAAACACACAAACATCACGCCAACTGTTCACAATAAACGCTGGAAATCACTTCAGATAGTTTGTATTTACAAACACGTGCACTTTTGTACTGATATAAGACGCGATGTATTAGATATAAATGGGATTTTAATGTTTGTGATTCTCCGGCGACTCATACCTGCGTTTTGCTAATGGCGTCCAAACCGGAAGGACCGCTGTCAGGCGGAAGCTGATCTTTCACACGCGACAAAAAAAATAAGAGTTCGCGGGAAAACCGAGTGGCGCCACCTAGAAGTGAACAAAAGATATTTTGGACTAAGTCTTTACAAAAACAGCATCTAGTTTGGTGTGTTGACGGAGTTGAATAGACAGTTATCATTTTTAATGCGTGCTTTTTTTCATTTTTCATGATGCATTTTCCTCACAAACTCGAAGAATATGGCACATTGTTTGGAAATGTGTGTGTGTGTATATATATATATATCATTTATTTAAAAAAAATAAATAAAAATAATATATATATATATTTTTTTTTTAAATAAATGATTTGTTATATTTATATAATTTTGTTGTATATTTCTGTAACCGAAACCAGCAAAAACAATAAATAAATAAATAGGCAAATAAATAAACAAATATATAAATAAGTCCACAAAATTCTACATAAATAAATATATAAATAAATGTGCAAATAAGTACATAAATAAATATATAAATCCACAAGCATATTCCTGCATAAATAAATATATTAATAATTAAATGTGTGAGGAGATAAATAAATAAAACGAATGTTGTGGGGGGAAAAAAATAAAAAATGTTAAAGGAAAAGATAAACTGAAAGATTTTTTTTTTAAAAATATTTCCCCTAACATTTATTTAATTATTTAACTAAACACGTTTAATTATTTATTTACGTAGAATTTTACGTATTTATTTATATATTGTTTTTTGCAGGTTTCGTCCTCCATACAACACAGGAGAATATGGAGAAAACCCAAACATGACAGGAAAAAGGGAAATACACTAATGCGCTTCAAAAAATATATATTATAATATTAAAATTATATCTAAAAATGTTTCCCCTCGTTTATCGGATTTCGGACTACAAATCCCATGAGCATTTCGACTGAATTTTGGCGCGTTTTTACGTTAGCGGCGGCCATTTTCTTTTCACACCTCCGTTTCAAAGACAGCCAACCAGCTCTCGGACTACAAAACACGGTTTCATTCAAAAAACTCCACTAACAAAAACTTCCAAACGCCACAGGAAAACCGTTCCAAGTGCGACTCAGAGGCCGCTGCGCACACTGGGCCGAAGTGGAACACAAAGGAGTGTTTATTTGAGGTAAAGTGGGTCTGTAGCGTGAAGCGATATGGCGACCGCAACCCCGAGCCGCGCAACGGCCGCCCAGACGCCGCTGAGCCCCACGCGGATCTCGCGCCTGCAGGAGAAAGAGGAGCTGAGCTCGCTTAACGACCGCCTGGCCGTGTACATCGATCGCGTGCGGTCGCTGGAGCTCGAGAACGACCGGCTGCTCGTCAAAGTGTCCGAGAAAGAGGAAGTCACGACCAGAGAGGTGCGGAGCCGTTCCTTTGTGTTTGGTTTTACGATCACTAAATCTGCTCGCGGGTGTCAGGTTCATGTTGTTTGCCTGTGTTTCGTTCCTTAATTCACTTTTATATAGTAAATCAAATTTCTAGTTAACATTGCATGCGTTTTATGTTGTTATTGGGCTTTAAAACTCTCGCACATCGCGATAAAGCGTTTGAAAAACCGCGCGAGGAAGTCGTGCATTTTTACACAATCAATCAAGCCTGTGCATTTAAAATAGCCTATACAAATCTATACATAAATGCTTTGAATGTAAAGGCAAATCGAAAGGCATTCAGGGAGTGGCTGGTAAATTGTGTCCGCATGGCTCTAATTTGTATTATTACGCACGTGCAACTCTTTTGGTTGTGCATTTGTGTGTTAAAAGCAAGTGTAAAACTTCTGCAAGTATGACTTCATGTGTGTAGATTTTTGTCCTGGAGTGTTTGGGCGTTTTCCTCAAACTTTTTGGGAGTGGCCAAATGCTCTTTTCAAATTTGAATCTGGTCCCCCCCCCCACACACATCAAACTGCACCCCTCACACATCATAAAAGCCAAAATAAATAGTTTTAAGTGCATTTTGATATCCTATAGTACAGTGTTTCCCAACCCTGTTCCTGGAGGCACACCAGCAGTGCACATTTTGGATGTCTCCCTCATCTAACCCCTTTATCTCCCCGTCTTGAAGTCTACTAACGAGCTGATGAGTTAATTCAGGTGTGTTTGTTCAGGAAGAGATGGAAAATGTGTAATGTTGGTGTGCCTCCAGGAGCAGGGTTGGGAAACACTGCTATAGAAGCATTTACACATGCGCATGGTCCTTATTTCCAACTTAAACTGGATTTACTGATACATAATGTCTGATAATAGCATAACGAGAAATTCCTGTCATTTCAAACAGTTGGTGACTTCCATAGTATGGGGGAAAAAATCATTTTTAATCTTCATTTTTGGCTGAACTCTACCTTTAATAATTTGAGACTTGTAGCATCCCAAATATCTTGAATCTTTAAAGGGATAGTTCACCCATAGATGAAAATCTGCTCATGATTTACGCGCCCTCAAGTCATGTTAGGTGTATATGACATTGATCTTTGAGACGAACACAATCGGAGTTATATTAAAAATGTCCTGGCTGCAAAAAAATTGAATTTGAAGCACATAAAAGTGCATCCATCCATCATAAAACTGCTCCACACAGCTCCAGGGTTAATAAAGGCCTTCTGAAGCGAATCCATGGGTTTGTGTAAGATAAATATCCATATTTAAAACTTTAAGTAAAATATCTAGCTTCTGGCGGACCGCCTTCCGTATTCAACTTACGCAGAAAGTGCTTGCACTACGTCTGACACCATCGTTACGTTTTTCCTGTAAATTGAATACAGAAGGCGGAAGCTAGATATTTGACTTTATAACGTGTTAAATATGGATATTTTTCTTACACAAACCCATGGAGTCGCTTCAGAGGGCCTTTATTAACCCCCGGAGCCGTGTGGAGCAGTTAAATGATGGATAGATGCACTTTTATGGACAAGTCACTGCCTTTATAAAGCTTGGAAGAGTCATTTTTTTTTTTTTTATATAACTCTGATTGTGTTTGTCTGAAAGAAGAATGTCATATACACCTAGGATGACTTGAGGGAGAGTAAATCATGGGGTAGTTTTCATTTTTGTGTGAACTATCCCTTTAATATCATGCACAATCCTATAAAAACATGCATCCATAAATAATTAGCTGCTTATGGTTTCAATTTGAGACTTCTAGCATGCTAAATCCATTCATTCACTTTATTTTAATCTCTGCGTCTGTTGGACGTGTTAAATCTGTTTGTCTTTTCCTTGTAGGTGTCTGGGATTAAGTCTCTGTACGAGGCCGAGCTCGCCGACGCCCGGCGCGTTCTTGACGAAACCGCTCGCGAGCGAGCCAGACTTCAGATTGATCTGGGAAAAGCCAACTCTGATCTCGAGGAGGTCACCCGGAAGTAAGTATTACTCAAGTATTGTCTTGTGATCTGAATCGAGCCCATTATCCCCCTCTTTAATCACCCGTGAGGCTTTAAGTCATCTTTAAACTAAAGTTGGGCTTACTTAACCTGACTTAAATCCGGTTCCATCTGCTGCTTTGGATAATGCGAGCAGAAGAAGGGTTCTTGTGCGATTAGCTACACGTGTTTTTGCGGTTTAAGCATCATCTTTGGTTGATCTCGTTGCTAATGAACACATCCAAACAGGAAGAGTCTGTTGCTATGTGCCCGATTGCGGGCGGCTGCTATAAACCACAAGAGAGACTCACGTCATGCTAAAGACCTACATTTGTCATGCAGATTTCACTCGGTTTATCTGCACTTATTCATTTCGGAGAATCTCAATAACGTTATAAATGTTAGCAAACCTGTATGTTGAACAAATGAAAGGATAATGATTTGTGAAGCGATTAAATGTTTCATTCACTGATATAGAAACAATGTGAAACCCAGCCCATGTTAATATTCTTGGAATATTTTTTGTTATGTTCTTATTGTATTTAATTAAATTTTTAATATTTATATCTTTATGCATTTTTATTGTTTTATATATGGTGTTATTTTACATATTTATAACTAATATAGGTCATCATGATTTTGCCAAGCCAAATGTTCCTGGATCAACATATGTTGAACAACTTTCCTGTCCTAATATTTAGTCCTAACCATATCCCTACCCCTAAACCTAACCCTACCCATAACACATCCCTAAAATAGAGGGAAATGATAGGTGAGCACCTAACACTAGTTGTAAGCAGGGTTCCCACGGGTCCTTAAAATCCTTGAAAGTTTAGCCCTGTTTCCGAAATTACCCGGAACAATTTGTCCCAAGAACTCTTTCCATCGCGTCAGTACCGTGACGATTAGTCCAGTGACGTAGGACTGTGTGCGACTTTCCAGTTCCCACTGGAAAAATTCCATATTATTCCCTCCGGTCTGCTAATGTGTTATTTCGCCAAGACTTCGTGGACTAGCTTGCTGGATTTACGCTAGTTACACGCATTAACGCGTTACGTCAAGTGTTTCCTGCGTGAGGTACTTTGTGTTGTGCGTTGCCATGACGTTCACGCGCACACTAAACTACTACGATGGTACCTCAGCGTTCTCAGTGCTTACACCGTTCAGTCAATGACTGTATATTGTGTTCAATAAACATAACACGTTTGTGATAATCCGTTGCCCAAATATTTGATTTAATGTAATGTTGAATTGCTTTGCTTGTTAAGATGATGTAAACCCATGAGGCAAGAAAAACTTAAAAGCATATTCATATATCTTAACTTCTGGTTTCATGAGCCTGAGCTCTTTTCAATAAAATCCATGCAAAAGTGAATATCAGATCAGTATAGGATGTGCCGAATGTTCTTCAGTTTTATGCAAAACAGAAACACGACAAATCAAATATCAGATCTCTGTCAGATGGCCAAAAATAAATCCAAAAAAATGCTTTGTGTTTGACACATGAAAACTGTAACAATGTATCTTACAACACGATGTAACCTCGCCCTCAGTTGAAGTCCTTGAATTTGAGGGTATTAGACCTGGAAAGGTTCTTGAAAGGTCCTTGAATTTGAAGTTAGTCAAGGTGTGGGAACCCTGTGTAAGCCTAAACTTGACGGAAACTGTAAACTTGTTTCTCAAATCTGATTGGTTGATTTGTTGTTCCAGGAACATGTTATACTTGGTGGAATCACGTTCAACATCTACTATTATTATTATTATAGCTCATTATTTTCTTACTGTTAATTGTGTAAGGTTTGTTATTGCTCATTTTTATATTATTATTTATATAATTTACGTTTTATAACTTCTATATTATATTTTTATTGTATATTTAAGGGAATTGTTAATTGCAACAGTAATATTTATATTTTTCTTAAACATTACTAATTATTATTATATTATTTAGATGTTTTACATTTTACATGGTTATAACACCATTGATATTTTATATTTTTCTTATTGTATAATGCTTTTATTATTGCTCACATTTATATTATTTACATAATTTGTTCTCATAATTGTTTATTTGGAATTTTATTAAATTGTTAATAAAAATGACCACTTATAATATTTAAATTTCTTAAACATTTTATATTATATAATATTGTTTATGATATTTTTATGTATAATATTATAATTTAGATTTCTATAATTCATTACTCTTATTTTCATAATATTATAATATATATTATTATGTTATAATGTTAATAATTGTAGAACATTTTTATTGCTCGCATTTATACTATTTATATAATTTACAACTTATAACTTACCGTTTATTATTTTTTTTGTAATCTTTAATTATTATTATTATTATTATTATTATTATTATTATATAAAGTTAAGACTGTCAAAGTTAACTCTCTAAATTAATCAATGAGCTCAACATCTTTAATGTAGTAAGTGTCCTTGTTCAATAAAACATATTATGGCCATAATAAAACATGTTTTAAACGTCTTTAAAACCATAAAACATCCTTTATCTTTGGCGTCTGTACGAACTTTGCCCTTTGGCATCAATAAAACATGTCATTTTTATCACACATCTTTAACTTACAATAGAAATCGCATTGAATGCATTAAAACTGAACACAGTTCACATTTTGATATGAAATGTATATTAAACGGCACATTCAATTGTAAAAGATGAATTCGATTCATTACAAAAACATGAACGTTTAATCCGCTGACAGCCATTCCTAAAGATAGTTTTTAAAATCATTAGTAATCAAAATATTTACCGACTGAAATTGTTTTCCAGCTTCAAAAAGAAGGATGGAGATCTGGTTTTGGCTCTGGCTCGTATTAAGGAGCTGGAAGCTCAATACAACAAGAACGAGGCGGCTCTCAACACGGCCCTCAGCGAAAACGGCTCCCTGTCCACTGAGCTAGCCGACCTGAAGGCTCAGCTAGCCAAAGTAAGTCCCTTCATCCACACTCCAGCTTCCTTCGCCTTGTGAATGCCGTCTAACAGAGGTGTTTGTCTGGCGGTTGCAGGCTGAAGATGCTCACGCCGTGGCCAAGAAACAGCTGGAGAAGGAGACGCTAATGAGGGTGGACCTGGAGAACCGCTGCCAGAGTCTGTCGGAGGACCTGGAGTTCAGGAAGAGCATGTTTGAGGAGGTCAGTTGTTTTCAGCGTCTGCCCTCTCACTATATGAGCACTTGAACACACAAACTTCATCTCCAGAGCAGCCTTTCACCGTCATCTGAGAATACTATCGGCAGATACACACTTGCTTAAAAAAAAAAAGAGAGAGAGAGCGAGAGAATCCAAAAAATTAAAAATGGGTGAAAAATGAATTTGGGAAATAATTAAAAATGGGTGAATTTTTTTTCTGGATTCTCTCTTCCCCCCCCCCCCCCCCCATTTTAAATTATCCTGGCTCAATTTTTCCCCTGGATTCTCTTACCCCCTCCCCTTTTTAATTTTGTGTGGATAATGGTCATAGAACAATTTCAAAACAATTTATTAATTATTATTAAAATCTATGACCATTGTCCACACAAAAGGGGGAGAATCCAGGAGGAACAAAACGAGTGCAGAAAAATTAAAATGGGGAAAGGAAGAAAAATAAAAAATGGGAAAAATGAATTTGGGACAAAATAAAACATTTTATAGGTTCCTAAGTTTTTTTTTGTTGAACTTTTTTCATAAATTGTTAAATTTCATGTCCATTGACCAGAAAAATTAAAATGAAAATTGATGTTAAACTGAATAAGTTTCATGATTTCTATTAATTAGACATTTCTTGATTCTTGATTACTAGCATTTATTTAAAACGGAATTGAGAAAAATAAAACAATCTTTTTTTAAACTTCTGCATGTTTAAATGCATGTTTTTCTTGATTACTAATATTTATTTGAACCATTAAATCAGAGTCCAGATACATTTTAATGACAAAAACTGAATCTGAAAAGAAATTTGTGATGTATGTTTGGGAAGCTCTAACAGTTGCATGTGTAATGCAGGAGGTGCGCGAGACGCGCAGGCGTCAGGAGAGGCGTGTAGTGGAGGTGGACTCAGGCATGCAGCAGGACTATGAGTTCAAACTGGCGCAGGCGCTGCAGGATCTGCGCAGGCAGCACGAGGAGCAAGTGCGGCTCTACAAAGACGAGCTGCAGCAGACCTTCAGGACTAAGGTCAGAAACCCTAGGTTCCCCAATCAGCTCGATGGCTTTTGGAAATGTGGTTTGCTTGCTGACAGGAAACTTCTCTCTGCAGCTGGATAATGCCAAGGTGTCGTCTGACCTGAATGATAAAGCGGTGCTCACCGCGCGTGAGGAGCTGCAGGAAGCCCACGTGAGGATCGAGAGCCTGAGCTATCAGCTCAACGCCCTGCAGAAACAGGTACCAGTCCACTTATAATGGCCTAAATATGTTTTTTATTGCTAAAATTGCAACGTGCAGCGCAAGTCTGACGTATAGGCTACATAAAATTTGTGTGTTATGGTGACACTTTAGTTTTTGTATTCAGGCCAATATATCGGTTATTGGCTTTAGATTTGGATTCATCGGCCAATATATCGGTTATCGGCTTTAGATTTGGATTTATCGGCCAATATATCGGTTATTGGCTTTAGATTTGGATGTATCAGCCAATATATCGGTTATCGGCTTTAGATTTGGCTGTATCGGCCAATATATCGGTTATCGGCTTTAGATTTGGATTTATCGGCCAATATATCGGTTATCGGCTTTAGATTTGGATTTATCGGCCAATATATTGGTTATCGGCTTGAGATTTGGATTTATCGGCCAATATATCGGTTATCGGCTTGAGATTTGGATGTATCGGCCAATATATCGGTTATCGGCTTTAGATTTGGATTTATCGGCCAATATATCGGTTATCGGCTTGAGATTTGGATGTATCGGCCAATATATCGGTTATCGGCTTGAGATTTGGATGTATCGGCCAATATATCGGTTATTGGCTTGAGATTTGGATGTATCGGCCAATATATCGGTTATCAGCTTGAGATTTGGATGTATCGGCCAATATATCGGTTATCGGCTTTAGATTTGGCTGTATCGGCCAATATATCGGTTGTCGGCTTTAGATTTGGATGTATCGGCCAATATATCGGTTATTGGCTTGAGATTTGGATGTATCGGCCAATATATCGGTTATCAGCTTGAGATTTGGATGTATCGGCCAATATATCGGTTATCGGCTTTAGATTTGGCTGTATCGGCCAATATATCGGTTATCGGCTTTAGATTTGGATGTATCAGACTATATCGGTTATCTGCTTTAGATTAGGATTTATCGGACTATATCGGTTATCGGCTTTAGATGTACCATTCTTTAATATATCATTCTCTTTGAGTCCTTGTGTAGTATTAGAAGAAAACGCCTCGCTATGTTGTATTGTTCAGCCTCAGAATTGTTATCCATTTACGACTTGTTTTCATCCCCCCCGCAGGCGTCTGCTGCCGAGGAGCGTATCCGTGAGCTAGAGGAAATGCTGTCCAGTGACAGGGACAAGTACCGCCGACAGCTGGACGCCAAGGAGCGTGAGATGGCTGAGATGAGGGAGTGCATGCAGCAGCAGCTCAACGAGTACCAGGAGCTGCTGGATGTCAAACTGGCCCTGGACATGGAGATCAACGCCTACAGGAAGCTGCTGGAGGGCGAGGAAGACAGGTGAGCGCCTGCTACATTCCTGAATCTACGTCTGGAAGCACTCAAACCAATAATCATCTAAAAAATGACAGGAATGTCAGCCTAGACAGCATTTTAGGGCACAATTCAAAAGATAAAAGGCCCTGAAAATGCTGTTTAATTTGCTTTGAAATGCATTCAAACATCTGTGCTGTCCATTGAGGAAGCATTTGGAATCGGCACATTGGAACGCGTTTCCAATGCGCCAAATGCTTCCTATTTTAGACTTCAAAACTTAAGGATGCTGTCTTGGTAGGCATAGCAAGTTAAGCAGCTCACTACACTGCAAAAATCATTTACTTGCTTTGTATTTTTCTCTTTTTCCAGTACAAATGCCTAAAACATTTGTAAATCAAGATACATTTGCTTGTGAAGCAAAATTACTTAAGATATTAAGTCTTGCTTACTGGAAAAATTAAGCAAGTTTGTGCTTAAAACTAGAAGAAATACCTGCCAATGGAAGCAGTCCTTTTGAGTTTAGTTTATTTTTCTGACCCCACTGACAGATGTTTAAGCACACTCACAAAAATTTTTTTTCTTCCCAGAAAACATTCGCTTTGCTTCTCAAGTAAATGCCTCTTCATTTTAAGATTTTTTTTATTTTTATAAAATCGTTTTGAAACACGACTAAGATGTCTTGGTTGGCAGATTACTAGGTTTTCAAATGCCATTGGACAAGATTGGGGCTGAAGCGCACTTGGTTTTGTGACACATTCATGCATTTCTGTCAACAATGCGCACAAACTAGCGTGTTCTCAAGTATTTTGCACTTGTTTCTCGCTGCTGATGACGTTCTGGCAGCTGATTATTATCGTCATTCATCTTCACGGGCACCTGCAGCCCAAAGCATGTTCAGGAATGCTCCACTTCACATTTTTGCGCTTCATACTTGAAATACTCGAGGTGCCGGAGGTTGTAAAATGTCGCGCTGGATTGATAATTGTGTTTCCCACTCGTGCGCGAGTGATAAGAGAGCGAGTTGTCAAAAATAATCTGAGTAAGAAGTCAGAGAGCTCATTTAGCACGAAGACGAGGAGACCAGCAGGCAGCTAGACCAACTCGAAGATTGAGACGAGTTAAAGAGAGTCTGCAGTTGAGATATATTTGTAGGACAGATGATAGGAAGGAAAGGTAAGATGACAGCGCAGTCGCATAAACATTTTGTCTTCATGGTTGGTTGCCCATTCATCGTTCTTGAGGTCCGTTTAAACAAGTTTTTGGGCTCTACTAGAGCAGGTTTTCATTTTTTAATTTTGATTATTTCCCCATATTCTCCATTGTTGCAGCTCCTTTCTTCCCATGCTGCGTTCCACTCCACTTTTAGACGCGCACTGCCCTTGGGGGAATCCCCACCGCCATTTTGAAGTGCGTTCCACTTCGTGAAGTGGACAAGGGAAGTTTATATGGACAGACCCTCCCTCCCTCCCTCGATTTATGACCGGTCTACTTCATATGTACACTTCAGGCAGCTTCATATACCACAATGCAACACAATTGTGACGTCACCGAATATCGCGTTTAATTTACCCCACCACAAACAACTCTTATGATATTTGAATTATTTTTAAAAACATTTAGAACAACTCAAACACAGCTATATACATATAGAATGCGGCAGTAAACAATTTCATAAAGGAAAAAAATAATAGATTCCAAGTGATCAAGGGCTTAGGACGTTCCAGTTCAGCCCATTGCAAAGGTTTTGCCAGTAGTGGGCACTCATGCAACGTAAGCAATGACGCACATCCGAGTGAACAAGACGGAGGGAAGTTAGCAAGTGAAGGGCATAATAAAAACCAACTGGAACGTAGCACAAGTCTCTCAGTAATGCTTTAAGTTCCTGTCTCTATGAAGCCTGAAAAGCACAATGTGCTCTGATTGGTCGGCTGGAGCAGTGTGTTGTGATTTGGTCAAGCGCTTCCAGCGTGTTTGGGAAATGCCCTTCCCCTTACCATAGCCGCCAGTCTCAACACACTACTAGCTAACTCAACCAGGCCCCGCCCCTTTATTCTGCATATTAATTATTTAAATGAGGAATATTGTGATTGTTCCCAGAAGAAATCTCAAGACCACAATGGAGGCGTTTCAGGGAGTTCAGAAACACTGATATAGAGAAGAACTCCTGTAGAGGGACACAACTGCAACTCATTTTTATATTAAACAAAATATTATCGTTGTTTGGTGTGAATGGGCCTTTACTCACTTTTTGTTATCATACACGTCTTCCTGTTGATTTTGAATGCATAATCTCCGTGTGTGTCCCGTCTCCTCTAGGCTGAAGTTGTCCCCCAGCCCGTCCTCACGGGTCATGGTGTCCCGCACCACAGCGAGCAGCACCTCTACGTCTTCACGTAGCTCTCGCGCAAAGAGAAAGCGCGTGGAGCTTGAGGAAGCGTCCAGCTCTGCCCCGAAATTCCAGGTCAGCCAGGAGGCCGAAGCCACGGGCAGCGTCAGCATCGAGGAAATCGACCTGGAGGGGAAATCTGTGACCCTCAGGAACAACTCTGACAAGGTACTGTGAATGACACAATTTCACGTCACGCTACAGGCCAAAATGTTTTTTCATGCTTTTCATAGCATGTTGTTTCAGACTAATGGAAAGAAAACATCCAAAATACACATTTAACCCTCTGGTGCCCTTCGTGTGGCAGTTCTTCAATTAAATGAATGTACTAGATTTCAGTTCGATAATGTTGATGTAATATTTTGTATTTAAGGGATTTTATGGCACTAAATTAAATTTATGCAGTAGTTCTAATCCATTTATTTACTTTGAGCATAAACCTGAAAATGAAAACCTAAATTGTCATAAATCTTGAATGCTTTAGAGCACAGACTGAAGTTTGGACTCTTTTTAAGGAAGACACTTAGAAGATTATTGCTGAAGTGAAAAGTATAAAAAAGTGAACTTAAATTAAATATATTTTTATATAAAAATGTATATTTTCCAAAACACGTTTTACTCTAATACTACTAGAAAATCAAAGCCATACATCTAAAGTTGTTCCAAATTTGAGGTTGATATCTCAAATGAGCTTTGTCAATTTTGTTTGGGTGCAGTACCAAATGCTTCCACTAGGTGAAATTCGTTTCCCATTCATTTCCAATGCGCTCATTTTTAACCGCGTGTTAGTGCGACTTTTTTTCAGGGCCATTTAACCTTTTCAAATCATGTCCATGATTTTTTTTTTTGTGTGTTCACATAGCAAGTGCCAAAACCTTTACCAAATGTATCATTCCGATGAAGTAAAAAAAAAACGTAAATTTTTTTTCTGTCCAAAATGACCAAAGAGCAGAAAAGGGGTGTTTATTTTATTGCACTTTATCTATTTACATCTCTAGGTTTCAATTACCACCACTATTTTTAAAGGTGTTTTTTGTAAAAAAAAAAAAATAATAATTAATTTCCTCCATTTCTGCAGCTTTTAAATACACCAAACTTTAAAACCAAATAAAAGGCAAATCCAAAATCCCCTCTGTAAAAACCTTTTGCTGAAACGAGAAGTTTGAATCTGGCTTTATCCAGTGTTTAGATTTCTGTCCTGGAAATGTATGCAAATCATCATTTCAGAAAACTTTTCATACAAAACTTACTTTGTTAATTGTTTACCTGTCCTGTGTTGCCTTAAAACAACTTATATTTGATAATTTTTATCCCAAATTTAGGATCAATCTCTGGGCAGCTGGCGACTAAAGAGACAAATTGGCGACGAAGAGGAAATCACCTACAAATTCAGCCCTAAGTTTGTCCTGAAGGCCGGTCAGACGGTAACGGTAAGCGAATTGGACCGTATCTCATTTTGCTTCAACTCAGGATGTTGACTAGATGTTAAACTGTTGTTTCTGTGAAAGGTGTGGAGCGCCGACGCCGGCGTGTCCCATAGTCCTCCTTCAGACCTGCTGTGGAAGAGCCAGAGCTCTTGGGGCACCGGAGAGAACTTCCTCACCTCATTGGTCAATTCAAGCGGAGAGGTATGATGAACACTAGCATGGTTTGGCCTTTGCTGTTTTTGTGTGCGAATGCGATAACGAAACGTGAACTTTGTTTGCAGGAAGTGGCAAAGCGAACCGTCACGAAAAGCGTGCTAGAAATGGAGAACGGTGATGATGAGGAAGGAGACTTTGGAGATGAAGATCTTTTCCATCAGCAGGTAATAGACAATAATTAATTTTTTTGTAACACTTTAGTTTAGGGTCCAATTCTCACTATTTAAAAGTTGCTTATTAGCATGCATATTACTAGAATATTGACTATCCTAAACGTAACTACTTTACTAACCATTAAGCAGTAATTAGGAGTTTGAGGCAAAAGTCATAGTGAGAATATAGAGGAAAAATCACATCAATTTTATTCAGAGGCCAAAAATGAGCAAATATATGCAAATTGGTGCAGATGCTGATATTTATATGGAGAAAAAGTGATGAAATTGTGACGCTTGTAATGTAAATCAATGAGACCATAACAGTATAGCAGATGCTTACATAAAATGTATATATCAATATCTGCCAATAATGTCATAGTAAGATGATATTTTTGAGTTTTATGATCAAAGCTATAGTTTTAAAACGTGCAGTGCATTGATGATTGACAGATGAATAAATAAACCTTCCTCAGAAGCCTGATGATCATATTTGATGCTCCTTTTTATAATAAATGATGATGGATAATCATGTAAACCTGCTTCAATCCAGTTGAAATATTACTTGTGGTGCGTTCACACCAGACGCGAATAGAGCGTCTGGAGCGAGTGATTTCCATGTTAAGTCAATGTAAAGGCGCGTTGACGCGCGTCTGGAGGTCCTGCGGCGCGAGAGACGTGTTTAGCGCGGTGGACGCGATTTCGCCTCATTCGCGTCCAGTTCGCGCGAATTGAGAGTCTTGCGTGAGTGGTGCTTTTTGTGCATTCACGCGTTTGAAGCGATTTCGCGTCTGACGCCCGAGTTGCAAAATATGATTTTTTTTTTTTTTGTGAATTTGCGCCGCGATAACCAATCAGGAGCCTGCTTGCTGCTGTCACGTGGTGAAGTGACGGATGAGAAACCCTAAGTAATTTAAAAATACTACTGTTATTGTAACAATGTAATTTTAAGACTTTCAGGCGAGAATGTAGTTGTTTAAAGCTCAAATCTGTGGATTATTTATGAAGAGAGCGCCTATTTGAAAATTGTATCTGGCGTTTTCGGAGTTGTGAGATCCAGTCGATCAGCGGCGCTCATCGCTCTTAACCCCGGCGAGAGCAGTCTTACCTCGGCTAGTCCTTCTGACGTCTGCCGCTGGCTCTGATGCTAGTGGTTAAACATGAGATAATTCGTCTTGTGTAGATCGGGCGATCTTTGGTCTCGTGAATCTATAATTTGTTCCCTGCCTAATCGTTTTGGCTGAGGGCAAGTGAAGTTTCATAACTTTTATTTTTGTTGACTATTTAACTTTACCGTTGTAGCCTACTAGCGCTGACTTTGTTTGACTGAATTGTCACTGGGTTGTGTTTTATATCATATTTAATTTTATTACAGTGATAATCATATATATGCACTCATTGTCTGAACCACAATGTTTTTTTTTAATGTAAATGAAAAGAGGCAGGGTTGTGTTTTAGATTTCGTTTGTTATAAATATACATGCAGTGAAGATAATCATGGTATGCGTTTCCTGAACCACATTTGTGTGGATATTAATGTTTTTATGAAAATGAAGAGAGGCAGAGTGGTGTTTTATGACATTGTTTTATTGTAGCCTAAAATATGCATACAGGAGTGAGAGCGAGCGGAGTGTGTATTCGCGCGAATGGATTCAAAATGTTCAAGCGTCCAACTAGACGTGAATTTGACGCTCAATTCGTGTTTGGTGTGAACAATATCAAAGTATGTTTACTTGATAATCAGTGCAGATTTCACAGCAAAAAGACACTCTTGTACAATTATACTAAGACCTTTACTTGATAAAAGAGTGGAAACTATCAATCAGACGACACAACGACTGGAGGAGATTGTGTGCGACAGCAAAGTTTTGATCATTTACAGGCCATAGACAATAGTTTCAAGTATGATCCAGTAGAACTTGAAGACAATGGTCTTGATTTCATGTAATAACCTTTGCCGAATTTGCTCTTATTCTCAGGGCGACCCAAAGACCCGATCCAGAGAGTGTGCCGTCATGTGATGGAGCCGCGCACCTTTAGTATTTTCCTTCCCACGATTCAGTCTTTTTGTAGAGCCACTACTTTTGTATTCTTCGATCATGAGTTCATAGCACCCCCCCCTCGATCATTTATTTCTACGGACCTCATTTGTAAAGCCAGTTAATCTCGAGCTGCGGCGAACAATGCCGCGGCTCATCAATGAATAGTCTTTCCAGACATCCCATTATGTTCCGTCATCGGAGAATGAGTTAAGTGACCTGAAATTAGGAAGTATTAGTGAGAGCCGGTGACTAAGGAATCTGCATATTCATGTCCATGTTCTCGTCACTGCGGGGTTATGAATGAGGGAATTATTATGACGGTGAGCTCATGTCCTGTAGTGCACTATAGCCCGTAACTGACAGCTGTCGCTCTTGTGTTTTTTGCTTCGCCAACCAGACGAACAGGGTGGAAACGAAATCAAATTGCTTCATTGACTTCTAAATGTTTACTGCCCTTTAAACATTGGAGGTCTTATATCTTATAGTCATTTTGTTTTGATTCATGCTTTACATAGTATTATGTATGTCTAAATCAGTGAATGTTAAGACATTTTTCAAGCCCATAATCGAAATAGTCAACATATGAAAGTACAACGACAAAAAGAAACCGATATGGAGAAGCTACTCGAGAGTTTAAATGTTCAAAACGTTTTCAGTTCATTTGAATGTTAAAATTGATCAGTGTTTTGAGTTATAAAATCGGACTTTAATTACAAAAACGTCAGATTTACCAAAGAAATGGACGACGAATGAAACCAATTCGACTTGAGACGCTCCAAATAAACTAAAACCCACATTTTAGTTGTCGAATCCCGCGAGTACATCCATCCACCCTGTCGGTTCTGTTGCGTTTTTAAGTTTTAAAACTTACTTTTTTAAAATTAAAATGTTTCTCAGACAATTATGCATGCAGCAAATATTTTTATATGAATTAATCTGAGTGTTACGGCGAGCTCTAGGGTGGTGCGTAAATTTTGCAGACAGCTGCGTAATAGTGCAGTTTGGTTTTTAGCTATAATCGTATATTTTTGATAGGTTTGGATTTTTAAAGCCCTAGTGCACAAGGACTCTTTACAGTTTAGATTAAATGTCTTACTTGTGAATATTTTCAGTGCAGTGTGTACAAAAAATTGGCCTGGGAAACATTTTTATGATTCTTTCTTTGTAAGGTTATTTTAATGGGGTTATTGTAATCTTCGTGTTTACTTTCTAGGGTTCTTTTGAAGGTTCTGTGAGAACGAACTGCCTGTATCACACGTGTGTCAAATTTAAGTGAAATTGAGCTCAAGTAAAGTTGTATTTGTGTGCATTTGTTACTTGGCCTCTGAGCTAATAAAATCCACATTTTCGTTTAGTTTTTTACTTCATGTGAATGGAAACTGTTTTCTCGCCAAACACTCCACATCTGTGAATTTTAAATGTAGCTTCTGTTAGTTACGAACACTGTTTTCATGAGGAAAGTCATTTCCTTGTTCTTTCAGGTTTTATTAGACAGAGCTGTGACGAATGTAGCGGATACAATGTGCTATGGTGTATTTTAATTGCCAAATTGTCAATCCGTCATTGTAACAATCTACTGTAAAGTAAAAATTGCTATTTGAACTACCATCAAAGCACAGAAATGTGAGTAGAAATTGAGCCATGAATTGTGAACTATGAATCAAATGTGTTACGGGGTAAAAATCTTTCATTGTACGAGGACTTTTGAAGGGCTACAAGACGAGGGCGCATGACAAAAGTGTCTCTTCATTTGTGATTTTCATTTCTTTTTTTTGTATGCAATATCCAATAAATGTTTTACATATTGCTTTGTGCCATTGTGTGTCTGTTGATAAATACAGGGTTCCCACACTTCTTGAAAGTCCTTGAATTTCAGACGCATGGATTCAAGGCCTGGAAAGTACTTGAAAACAAACATAGGTCATTGAAAGTGCTTGAATTAGGCATAAACTACATTTTGTTAGAGTAGCATGGTGCTATTGCAAAAATTGGCCTTTATGCGCTGCCAAAGCCAGAAAAAAACCGCTTGCACACAGAGTTGTAAATGTTAACTGGTGGATCGATGAGAAGCTAATGTGCTTTTTAAAAATGTAGAATATTAAGTATAATCATATTTTAAATTTATACATATAATCACTTATTTAGATTCTTCCCTTTTCTTAAAAAAATGTCTTAAAGGCTGAAGTTTTTATATATTAAA
Source organism: Rhinogobio ventralis (assembly GCA_039654625.1). NCBI lineage: Eukaryota > Metazoa > Chordata > Actinopteri > Cypriniformes > Gobionidae > Rhinogobio > Rhinogobio ventralis. Next base: position 3,616,433 of record CM077217.1, read on the forward strand.
ATAAGTCATTTTTTTATTTTTAGTTTCCATAAACACTGATCTCACCCTGTGCAGGTCTTTAAAGCCTTAAAATTGATTTTTAAAAAGATATCATGTACAGGTGATTAATAATTTAGCATATTTTAATGCCTAACGATTAACTTGTCCATATCTTTTCTTTTAATTGGAAGGTTCATTGTTACAATATCATCTCTCTATTTTGATGTTTTAAGTAATGATTCATAAAAAAAATATGAATGAAATGAATGTTAAAAGCAGGAATAAGAGAGCTGCAAACTGCATCTCTCGTTAAAACTCGCTCCCTCTCTTGTACACTCTACCAGCCTCTTTCCTTATTGGATTTTTAAAGTCACATGCCCCTAAAATGTTATTTTAGTTGTCAGTATATGCCTTAGCTTTACTGCAGTAATGATAGACACAGGTACAGTAGGTCTTTGATATACTGTCCAGATTGGCAGTAACACACCCACCTTTATTGTGCTTGATTTCAAATAAAAGGTGCTTTAAAAAGTCCTTGAATCAGGTGTTCATGAAAGAGTTGGAACCCTGTAAATACAAACTCTGGATCTGTTTGTATAATTTGTGTTGGTTCTTTTCACAGGTTTTTGAAGCTGAAATTATGTTGTGCCTTACTGGTGGTAAAATCAGCAATCTTGTGACTTATTTGGTTTTTACTTTCTTAAAATTACAGTAACCGCAATAACGTTTGCAAATCAGTATTTGGAGATAAAACTCTGGCTGATATATGGCACAATCTACTACAGGGTACCTGTGGCATTCAACTTAAAGGGATAGTTCACCCTAAAAAGTTGATGGCAGCCATTGACTTCCAAAGTATTTATTTTTTTCCCCCCTACTATGGATGTTAATAGCCGCGTTTCCACCGAAATTGTCCCAGGAACGTCCATATAAGCTTAACTCTTTCCCCACCACTGCCAGGGTTTTCGATCATTTCACAAAAATGTGATGGCCCATAGAATATTTTGTTGTATGAATATCTGAACGTGCAATATATCGAAAGAAAGAGCAGACCATCTACTTTTAAACAACAAAAAAACTTTTAATTCTGTCAAAAAGCTGAGAAAATCAAGTTTTTGTCAAAGACTACATCCAGATCAGATTCAGAGCGATGATCAAACACAGATGGAGTCCATCAACACCCCTAGAGCTAGAGCTCGTTCTGGGTCCACATTTCACTCACTAACATTAGGCAGTTTTGATTTATATGATGTTTAATATTGATGATCACGTTATTTTACATATGCATATGCTTGTATACGATCGCTTGTTTTTTTGCGTCTTCCTCGCGTGTGTTTTGATCAGGAGATTCTGTAAGATGCGTAAAAGCGCCCCCTAGCGTATAACAGTGAAAACCTGGAAAATTCCGTGTTTGGCAGGAAAGCGTTTTCTCACAAATAACGGAAAATTCCGTGTTTGGCGGGGAAAAAGTTAATAAAGCCTGAACCTTGTCGTCGGCCCATCAGTCGTATTTTTTATTCTCATTGTTGATTCGAATAGCAAACAACTTTCACTGCACGCACCGCGACAGACTTTTAAAAATGGTGGTTGTAATAAAATGCTGCGTGGCGTCAACCAATCGGCATGTTCAGCACCCAAGTCCCACCCCCGAAAGTTCCTGAACTTTAAAAAAAAAAAAAAAAGTACAACCTCATGAGCAGGGTCTTTCTGAGGGGGTAAATTTGACCCGAAACGTCATTCAGACCCTGATCCCTGCGGTCGAAACACACCCCAAAGTCCCTAGTTCCTCGGATAAGTTCCTGTGGCTAATGATTGCCGTCAACCGTCAACGTTTTTTTAAAATATCATCTTCTGTGTTCAACACAAGAAAGAAACTTGTACAGGTTTGGAACAACTTGAGGGTAAATAATGACCATTTTTATTTTTGGGTGAACTATCCCTTTAAGCCTTGTGTATAAATTATTCACCCGTGTATATGAAAGAATCAGATGTTGCCGATATGAATAATTCAATAAATTGTTCATTTGAAATACAGACACACCAAAACCAACTAAAATGCTGTTAAATGAAGGCATTGCAACATTGTCCTTACTCGAGTATTGATCACTTATCTGTCACTAATATATTGTGCGTGCATCACTTTTGAACTCATTACCCACAAGCCATTCCTCAGGAGTTATTAATCTAAGTCAAGTCACCTTCATTTATATAGCACTTTTTTACAGTATAGATTGTTTCAAAGCCGCTTTACAGTGATGACAGGAAATTAATGGAAGAAAGATTGTTTTGGCTGTACAGCAGCTCTAGAAAAAAGTATTGTCCAGCTAAAGTATGTTTATGATTGATTAATTTCTGATTAGTTATTTACTTAGGGGCTTCTAACACAACACCATTTTTAACTGAAATAGAAAACTTTTAATGCGTTCTGCCCGTTTATTTGCATGTCAACAGTGTTTGGTGGCTAGAGAATGCAAATTTTGAAACAATACCGTTATCAAACCTTGTGTAGGTTTTGAAATTGCTCCTTTTTTGGTATTTCAACTTGTTAGGATGCTGGCATGTGGCTAAAACACCGACCCATTTCACCACTAGAGCGCGCCGCGACCCTAAAGTACAGCTTTCGATTCATCTCTCTATTGATGACTCTGGCTGTTTTTCATTCTGTTTTCACTATATGTTTGGGGTTGTTTTCTGCAACGCCTCTGAAAACTGTATTATTATGTTCTTCACACAGCCAGCGATAGGAGATCAGCAGCTGGTCTTGGCTGTTCCAGAGGAAAGGGCTTTCGGTGTCGAGCGTGGTGTGTTTGTACCAGACCACCCACGCGCACCTCAATTTCTGTTCTTCCCACTGTCTCTCAGTCATTAGTGTGCCGTGCCACTGCCCGCAGTTGGAACCCCATCGTCTAGTCCTTTCTGTTGTGCTCTTTCTCACTCTCTGTCTTTTGATTCTCTCTTTCTTCCACCCACCCCCAATCACACAAACGCTGGCCGAGTCTCCCACACACCCACGATTTCAACACCCACACTGTGCGCTGATAGCCGGAGCGTGTTAAGTGCTCTGCAATGGACGACTCTGGCGCATATAAGTAAACAAGTCAAGGGAGGAGCGTGTACCATTCATCACTGCGTGCCTGACATGATGTATATCAAACCCTCCTACTGTTGGGGTATCGTTGTTGTAATGTTAACACTATGGTCCTATTTTTTTTAATATGTTGTATTTTTAGGAGATTTTATGGTACTAAACTATATTTATGCAGTAGTTATAATCCATTTATTCACTTTTTGAGCATAAACCTGAATATGAAATTTCCTATTTCGCAAATCTTGAATGCTTTAGAGCACAGAAGTTTGGTCTCTTTTTAAAGAAGACACATGTTAGATTATTGCTGAAGTGACAAATGTTTTAAAAAGTGAAATTAAAAAAAGTTATGCAATTTTAAGTTTATTATGAAAAATGCACAAAAATATTATTTAAAATTTTATATGAAATGCGTATTTTCCGAAACAAGTTGTGTTCTAAATTTGAGATTGATGCACTATATTCCCAAAGGTTTTGGGACACCTGTCTTTACATGCTTATGAACTTTAATGACATCCCGTTCTTAATCCGTAGGGTTTAATATGGAGTTGGCCCACCCTTTGCAGCTATAACAGCTTCAACTCTTCTGGGAAGGCTTTCCACAAGGTTTAGGAGTGTGTTTAATGGGAATTTTTGACCATTCTTCTAGGAAGCGCATTTGTGAGGTCAGGCACTGATGTTGGACGGGAAGGCTTGGCTCGCAGTCTCCGCTCTAATTCATCCCAAAGGTGTTCTATCGGGATGAGGTCAGGACTCTGTGCAGGCCAGTCAAGTGCCACACCAAACCTGCTCATCCATGTCTTTATGGACCGACGCTTTGTGCACTGGTGCGCAGTCATGTTGGAACAGGAAGGGGCCATCCCCAAACTGTTCCCACAAAGTTGGGAGCATGAAATTGTCCAAAATGTCTTGGTATGCTAAAGCCTTAAGAGTTCCTTTCACTGGAACTAAAGGGCCAAGCCTAACCCCTGAAAAACAACCCCATCCCATAATCCCCCCTCCACCAAACTTTACACTTGGCAGTCAGGCATTTTTTTTATCTGTGTGGGATATGTACACATGATTGAGTATAATTAAATATTGTAATAAGTAAATGTAAATAAGTAAATATTGTTTCAAAATCGTGATTAATCGAAATGGCAATATTGATCAAAAAATCGTGAATTTTTATTTTGTCCATATCACACAGCCCTACTCTTCACTGAGCGCTTACACGAATATGCATTTGAAAGCATCAGTTGTCATAGCTGTGAGATGAAGAAGAGGACTGTGGCACTGTGCTTGTTTTAATTGTGTGTGCACGTCCAATGTCCAATTACTTGTTAATGCCAGCTGACGCAAAAGAACATCACAGCCTGTTTGTTGAATGCCAGCGTCTTGCCACAAATTACATTGAAAGTCCAGCCGAATGCTATTGTGTTGTCTTTTTGTCACATTCCTACAAATGTCCAGTTTGAACGCCCACCAAACAACTGACAGCACCCCCATTGCGAGTGAGAATAGGGCGTTTTTCACCTGCTGTTGACCAACAAAACAACACAGCGATACCCCCCTTTACAGTCCCATTTATTATTCTGCCCTCTTCCATCTTGTGCTCTCTAACTTTCGGTGCTATTGACAAGTTACTGTTAATTATGTATTTCCCCAATAAAGGTCACCCAATAGCCATTTTTCACACAATAATGCCATTTTCTGTGCATTTGGCTATCCTGAGAAGAGCATTGTGCTGTCAAATGGCTCTCACAGATTGCATTTTGTTCCCAAAGGTCCCATTTCAGGCGGCCTATCTTCTGAAAGCTCGATATCAAAAGACCAATTTCTTCCATATCTAAATACGAACTTAAACTGATAGTCTCGCCAAAGAGGACTGGGAATTAATTTAGGACCATGAATAAAAATGCATTGGTTATTCAACCGTTAGCACACTATCCAGTCAAGACCATTTTAAAATTCAGTGCAGCAGCAACAGTGCTAAAAATAACTGGGCTTGAGAGCATGGGGCCAATCGTGCCATTGCCACTGTGGACGGTTCTCCTGTTGAGAAAGTTTAGTGTTGACACACTACACAACCGTATGCTAATCTTTTTTTATCTACTAGCACAGCATGTCCTTGGAACTTGCTACTGTGGTAAGAACTCTTAAACGAATCCTCATAACCTAGATTCATATTTCTTTCATTTCCTTTGTGATCTTGAGCACGGCACTTAACCACGTTCTGCTCCATTGCACAGTAAATCCTAAAGTCTTCACCTTGAAGGCAGGAGTCAAGTCTCAAGTTTTTCAAGCTCTAGATGTAAAACCTGTAGAGACTGAATCTGTATGACAGTCAAAGTTTTAATGATGAAGTAAACAAATTCTGATTTCTGTTTCAACAGGTTTTGCTGGTACATTGCAGCCTCAACTATCTGCTTTTATAAAACATCTTAATAGTGTAAATAGTGTACATTTATTTTTACACTTTTTAGATCTTTTAGAAGTCTCTAGCTTATCTTCAACTAAACCAGGACCCAGAGAATGTCAACATGAAGACCAGGGGTCCGTTCTTCGTACGTCGCTAACTCAGTTAGACGGATTTGATTGTTGACGATTTGGCATGATCTTAGATTGTTTGGTTCTTCGAAGCTCATCCTGGACTTGCTGTCATAGCAACAGGTCCGTGAGTTTAAACCTGCTCGGGAGCTTATTTCATGTAAACAGGATTAGATTGCATCTTGAGGTGATGCTTAAAATCTGTCCCAGCCACTGCTACTTTATTAGAAGAGTTCATAACTGAACCAGGGGCAATACTAATCTTAAATAATAATAATATAAAAATGTATTTAAAAATAATATAATACTATAGACACAGCCACTTGTTTGAGAGATTTATTTATGATGGAATAATTACTTTATAATTTTATTGGAGTCTTACACACATGCTGTAACGTTACTCTGAGCCGTGCATTAATTTGAGTGATGACGGATATTATGGGATGGCTTGATGCAGATAACTGGATCTTGACCCTTAAGAAACTTTAATACTGTCACGTAACAAAATCAGCTTCAAATTGACTTCAAAATTAAATGAATTGCTAATTACAACATTGAAATAAAAATGTAAAGGGTGTACAAATACTATAAAATCGTGAATATAAATAATTGGGAATCATGTTTTTAAAAAAAATGATCATTTATCGATTATAACTTTTATGTTGGTTTGGTCGTTTTTCCTTATAAAGGTACAGAAATTTGTGTTTTTTTTTGGTGTAATTTGTCAAGTTTTTCGCCAGGTGTCTTTTTTAATTATATGATGTCATTACGTTGCTGTCTTGCGCCAGCCAATCGCTGCATTGCTGATTGTGGTTTCGAGTATCGAGATGCTGCCCTCTTCAGGGAACACAGGAACGCGCAGTAATCTCAGATAACTTAATATAGATATTTGAATACAATCTGCAAATTCGTTTGAAGAACCAAATTAGCCAGAGATCAGTTATCACGATTAGAAGATCTGGGATCTGTCAAGCGAGGTACGAAGAACGGACCCCGGGTCTGAAAATAATGCATAAATAATGGCTGTTTTCAAACAGCGCTCTTCCTATTTTCCATTGTTTGGACAAACAATCCCCCCGAAACTCTGTTGCAGAAACACATCAATTGAATGATAGAGTCACAGTTGTTACACCTACAAATGACTTACTTATAGTTGTCTGTATATTAAGCGGGTTACAAGAGAGTCTTTATACAAAAAATTGCATCAGATTTAGGCTTGCACTCAAAGAGATGATAATAGATTCAATGGTGGAAAAAATGAAAGGAAACTTAGATGATGTGATTTAATCAAAGGTGGTACTTCACCTCAAAGGACTGACAAGCGCTGATCTACAATATTACAACTAAAATATTCTTATCTTTTAACAGAGTCAAATTAATCTGACACTCGCAACTAATAGAGAACAAAAGAGTCACAGATGAAATTAACTCTCCATCTGTCTAAAGAAAAGCTTTCTTTTTTATTTGTTACAGCAGAGTGTGTGTGGGAGGGTGTGTTGGATGTGTAGACAATCTGGTGCCTGAATAAGTTACCATCATTCATAAACATAAATAAAAGTATAAATAATCTCTTAAAGGGGACATATTATGCACCCTTTTTACTAGATGTAAAATAAGGTTTAGCTCAAAATACCCCACAGATCATGTTTTATAACCTGTTAAAATTGCCACTTATTTGGGGTGAGCAAAAACACACCGGTTTTGTGTATGTCCCTTTAAATGCAAATGAGCTGGTGCTTCCTGCCTGTTCTTTCAAGAAGAGGGCGGAGCTTCAACAGCTCTTCATCAACCACAACTGAATATGTCAGAAACTAATGCTGTTCAGTTGGAACCGGACTCTGACAATAATGCCTACAGAGCCAGAGAATATTTGCAGAACAGGTATAATTTAGTTTAATTCTAAATTAATTCCATCTTGCTTTTATCCACTATTAGTAGAAGCATGTTGTAGCGGACCCCGTACGAATGATGGGCAAAACTTTACTGATGAATTTTATTAAGTTTATTGTTCATCACACAAAAGATGAAGCGTCTGTTTTCACTCCAGAAAATATAAAACACAGTACAAGAAGTGCGCATTAAAGTCTTATCCATAAACACTCTCTCTCCCTTGCATTATCATCAGCATACACAGCAAATTACACAAAAACACTCCTTACTACTAACAGTAAACAAATATATACAGACCGTATGCCTTAATAAACTGGTTAACTTTACATCGATCAGGCATAACATTACGACCACCTTCCTAATATTGTGTTGGTCCCCCTTTTGCTGCCAAAGCAGCCCTGACCCGTCGAGGCATGGACTCCACTAGACCCCTGAAGGTGTGCTGTGGTATCTGGCACCAAGATGTTAGCAGCAGATCCTTTAACTCCTGTAAGTTCCATGGATCGGACTTGTTTGTTCAGCACTTCCCACAGATGCTCGATTGGATTGAGATCTGGGGAAATTGAAGGCCAAGTCATCACCTCAAACTCATTGTTGTGCTCCTCAAACCATTCCTGAACCATTTGTGCTTTGTGGCGGGAGCATTATCCTGCTGAAAGAGCCACAGCCACCAGGGAATACCGTTTCCATGAAAGGGTGTACATGGTCTGCAACAATGCTTAGGTAGGTGGTACGTGTCAAAGTAACATCCACATGGATGGCAGGACCCAAGGTTTCCCAGCAGAACATTGCCCAAAGCATCACACTGCCTCCGCCAGCTTGCCTTCTTCCCATAGTGCATCCTGGTGCCATGTGTTCCCCAGGTAAGCGACGCACACGCAAAAGAAAACATTATTCCTCAGACCAGGCCACCTTCTTCCATTGCTCCGTGGTCCAGTTCTGATGCTCACGTGCCACTGTTGGCGCTTTCGGCGGTGGACAGGGGTCAGCATGGGCACCCTGACTGGTCTGTGGCTATGCAGCCCCATACGCAACAAACTGAGATGCACTGTGTATTCTGACTCCTTTCTATCAGAACCAGCATTAACTTCTTGAGCAATTTGAGCTCCAGTAGCTCGTCTGTTTGTTGGACCACACGGGCCAGCCTTCGCTCCCCACGTGCATCAATGAGCCTTGGCCGCCCATGACCCTGTCGCCCGTTCACCACTGTTCCTTCCTTGGAGCACTTTTGATAGCTAAGCTATTATAATAGATCCCCTTCCTACGTCAGAATCTCGTTTTTTTTACAGGCTTGCAGAAAAAGGCTTACTAAAACAAAGTTACTGGGCTTTTTCACGTTTTCTGGGTTGGTAGATGCACCGGGGACCCGATTATAGCACTTAAACACGGAAAAAGTCAGATTTTCATGATATGTCCCCTTAAACATTTGTAAGCACGCAGTCATTTTGTAGTAGATTTTGTAGGCTTTATCCAAAGCATGCTAATCATAGTGACAATCCTGTGGGGAAAAAGCAAATTCTGTCATGTACTAACCTTTGTGTCATTTATTATGTTTTGTGTTAGCTTACATTTAAATACAATGTCAAGACATGTTGTGTAAGGTGTAATGTCAAACCTGGTGCAACGCATTTCCATAAAGCTGTAGCATGGCTTCAGAATACTGAGACTATAGTCGTTTTTGGAGTTTAACTGCTGAAAAACAGCTCTCTCAATGGGGAACATGGCTACACAGTCAACAACCACACTGCTCAGATGGGTTTTTACAGGGGATAAAATTGAAACATGTAGAGTTGCAAAAATCATTTGCCCACTATGAATCTAATCAAGCTTGCATTTTGCCACAGAAAAGACAGCAAAGGCTGCGTGACTGAAGAAAATCAAACTGGCACCAAACTAATACTCATGTCTGCTGCAGATCTCTAATGCAAGATAAAATCAATCAAAATACAATGCATAATGTAGTGGTATGAACACAATACATAGCACATTAAGCACAGCATGCCGCTATGCAGAACAGCTTCCCCCCCTGTGGGGCTTGTTGTGCTTATATGGTTTTAAATTGGCACAAACTGTGTCCTTTACTGCCCTATCATGCCTCTGACTTTATCATGGCGCTGTCTGTTTGCCTTAATGACTGTTGTGGTGCCTGCTGTGCCGGAAGGTGAACAATGAGGTGAACGCCTGTGACATTAACTGCAAAGGTCTCGCAAAATCTGGGTCATAATCTCAGAGCCGCAGGTGCTGCCGGTAATTAGGTGTTAAAATCTTTGGGATTGCGGAAGGCTAGGAACCATGAGCTTTCATATTAGTAATCTGAGAAAGGAGATCTAGATATGTACCCCCAATGCCTCATCAACTTAGACTCAAGTATATCCAACCACTAAACCAGAAACAGGTTCCTTTTAACTAATCTACTTATGTCTGCTGACTGTATGTACATGTAGTCATCCACAAACTAGCATAGCCAGCAAATTTCCATGGTCATCTAGCTTCATTTGAACTAATCTTCTAAATGTATGCACATACTGTATATTCCTCTTCCAGACAAACTTACCACCAAGATGCTTATCTAGCAAAGCCAGCAAAACTTCCATGGTCAACCAGCTTCATCAGAAAAACCATGTTAGTCAAAATTTGCAGGTCATCAACATGGTTGACGTTGTTCCAATATCAAGACCAGGTATGGGCAACTTCGGTCCTATCCTGCAGAGTTTAGCTCCAACCCTGATTAAACTCACCTGCCTGTAGCTTTCTAGTAATCTGAAGACATTGATTAGCTTGTTCAGGTGTGTTTGATTAGGGTTGGAGCTTAACTCTGCAGAGTTGCCCATACCTGGTCTAGACCAACACCAAACCAAACTGGACCAGAAAGGAAATTCATGGTCATGTTTGCCTAAGCTGGTCTTTTCAGTGGGGTAAATTACCTTCTTAAGGTGTTAATCATAAAGAAAGGGATAATATAAGCTCCTAATCAAACTGCATTGTAATGTTAAACCCAGCTTGGTTATTGCTAACAGCTTGAGTCAGACAGACTTTCGCAATTCAGTGGAACATCTTCAAAGGAATTTGGCCACGGATTTATTTCCGTGCATCAGCGTAAATTCAGGACAGCCTGACATCCACACATTTATGTGGGAGGTTATCATCCGTAGGCAATGGGATGCTCAGAGGGAAGGTTCACGCTGATCCGATTCAATGGTGGTACGACCTGTTCCCAGCACTTTCCTTTGATAGTGTTTGTAGAATGGTGCATGTCTAATAATCTAAAACCAACATTCCCACTCCCCAACCGTCATGAGGATTTTCTGCTTTTCCATTTACTGCATAACTACAAAGGGAAACATGTAAGCAAGAGACATATTTTCTTGACGTGTCAAGTAGCAAATATCAAGAAGTCACTTCAAACACTGCTCTCTAAATGCTGGAACCATTGATCATGTGAACAACCATGTCTATTGCCTTGTTCACTTTACATTAGACACCATATAGTGCAACAGCATCACCTGGTTAAGAGATTCTAGATTTTCAAATTCAAGGATCTGATGAGGACGCTTGTCATTGGGGTTTAATTAACTTGAGCTCCAAACAGCACTGATAAAATGGAGTGCTCTCAAACCAATCTTGAAAAAAAGCCATTTACTAATTCACTGAAGCAAAAAGCAGACCAGAGCCGCAGAAGCGTAGCGACTGCTCCAGGGATAAGACCTGGTTTTTAGAGGTGTATGCAAAACACTACTGTGATTGCTAGGTGTTTTGGGGATTTTTTTAAATTTAGACAATTTAACCAGTATGGTTTGAATTAGGGCTGTGCGATATTGAAGAAAAATGCGATATGCAATACCTTGTTAAATAATGCGATATTCGATATGCGATACGATCTTGCTTAAAATCTATTTAAATTATATAAAAAAATTATTTACAAACTGAGAATGATACCACTTATGTGTTTCACATTCTTTCTGGGAAAAGAAGGCATCGCTGCAACTTCTGAAAGTGACCGGCATCTGACAATATAATTTTAACACCAATGTAAACAAGCAAAAAATGTAATGCCAATATTTAAATGCCAAAAACTCTTTGCTTGACTTGGTAACAGTAATATCAACCTAAAACTTAACATCAAGAACATCCAGGTAAACAAAGACACCTGAACTAGGGGTGGACGATTATTTTTGTTATTTTAATTTATCTTTGTTATTAAAAATAAGAACTAAAACCAATAGTCTTCACATGAATTAAATATACACTGATACATAATAAAGCTACAAAGGTTATTCAGCCAAGAGCACTGAGTGATTTTCTCTCTCTTTTGTTGTTTGACAGACAGCGGCAGGTTTACTGTATTAGCAGACTGTCACTTTAAGAGCTAATGCACGGATCCTATTGACACGCATTCGGTCTCTTTCCCCATCTGATATCGTTCACTTAAAGCATAACCGACTGTGTTTACATGAATACTCGTCAAGACAGCTATTTTGACATAACTCTGTGTGTATTTGACAGTTCACACTCTTTCAGAGAGGCGGCTTGTGTGCACGTTTCGGTGTGTGTATCAGACAGCGTGAGACTGCAAGGAGTTGTTTTCGCAAGTTATTGCATTTAATAACTCTTTTTAACGTCAAGCAAGTCACATGAGTAACAGTCGTGTGCCCTGTCTATTCTCTGCTATATGCGTCAACCTAAAACTTACACTTTTCACAATATTGAAGTAGCCTATTAAAATCATTCAGATATTGCGTGCCGTTGCGATATGCATATCGCGATATGTACATTTGCGATATTTTTCGATAATTTCGATATATTGTGCAGCCCTAGTTTGAATATCAAATGAAAGATCATCCTGTGGCCTGTTCTGGGGGAAACTAAAACCATGCTTTAGTGAGATATTACCCTCAGTGATGTTAAAAATTCAGTCAAATTAATCTCAAAGAACTTGGGAGGTACTAAATCGTAGATACAAATATGAAATTGGTCTCAGGTTAAATCCATAAAGAAACATGAATTATAAAGTCTCCTGACTACTTTGAAATTGAATTCACACAGTCTGACTGGTCCAGGATGAAAACTTGACATGCACAAAACAAGAAAACAAAACAATTTACGATTTGGGAAAGAAAAAAAAACATTGAAATGATAGTAAAACATTAAAAACATTCAGAGTTATCGTAAAAAAGCAATTTTAATGATTTCATCGTTGTTGACAATGACATTGTAACCATGAATCTTTTTTTTTTTAATAAAGAAACAACAAAAGCACATCTTAAAGGGATAGTATGCCCAAACATTTACATTTTTTCACCACTACCTCACTCTTATGTCGTTCCAAAGCTGTATGACTTTATTTCTTCCATCAAACACAAATCGAGACATTGTCCAGAGAGCTCGTTTTTCATAATTGGGATTAGGGCTGCAATCTATATATCCCAAAAAAAGCACCATAAAAATAGTCCATATGACTCCTGTGCTACATTCCAGCTCTCGTCACAGAGGAATTGATTGATTTCAGTCTTATAAAAATGATGGGAATTAAGAGACGTGAGAAAAAATACCATGGAAAATCTGACAGAATTTACATTTTCAAGCGAATTAACCCTTTAAAATTCATTTGTTTTCCATTCCTTCCTTTCTGTACTGTAAACTGATATATCAATAACTTAGTACACATTTCACAAAAATTCCACAAAACTTCCATTAAAAAACATTGGTTTAAAACTTGTCCATAGCAGGTGATATAGATCTGACTGTGAAGCCCACGTATAGTGGAGGAACACACCTTGTATTTTTCTTGAGTTGTAATGCGTCCTCGCATAGATCAGCTCTTCTCTGCTGAACCTTGTGAGTCAATGGAGTGGAATTTACAATAGTCAATAAATAATGTTGATATGGGCAAAACTGAATATGTTCTGAACACAAGCTGCATCACTTTTCACCACAGATGTCCCAAAACATGCAACTTACATTAGCTATCAAAAGTGAAACAACTCCGTTCCTATGTTTCTTCAAGACAAGAACGTATAACAGCTTGGTTGCACTGTTTACATCAATCAATTAAAGGTCAATTGTTCTTCAAAATTAATTTATGTTTCTTATGGAAGTTTCATCGAAGAAGAATAAAACATGCTACTCCATCAAGTAATGACATGGATTTCCCATGCTGAATTGCTTGGGCGTAAAAATGTTTCGCTTTCTCGCCTTGGTGCTTTTATTCCATCCTTCAATATCCAGCGTGAAAGTGTTAAATCCCTTCTGTTGCTGACAGATTATCTTTGGCAGGAAGGGCTTTCCTCGTGTGGTCGAACAGACTGCCGCTTGGGGCACAAAATCTTTGCGAAGGCCCGGCGAAAGCTACTATGGCAAAGTGGGTAGAGGAAAGGGTTGATGGCCGAGTTGAGCCAAAGGAGCCAGAAAGTGACTTCATACCAATGATGTTCCACACAATTACCACTGCAGGCAGCCCGTATGATCATAAGGAGGGTGTACGGTGCCCAACACACCCCAAAAACACACACTATGACTGCCAAGGACTTGGCAATCTTCTTATCTCGAGAGAGGCGTGCATGTCCTCCGCTTTTGCAAGGGCCGCATGCATGTGACGCGTCCTGCGCTCGTATTATGCGCGTCCTTACCCAACCGCCGAACAATCCTCGTTTCTTAATGGTCGTCTTCATTGTCAAAGACACGGAGTGGGTGCTGCTGGGATCTCCGCTGGATGACGGCGAAACCTCCTCGCCGTCTTCGATCGCGGCCGAAACAGTCGCCGGCCCGCTGGTGGACACCTTGCGCGTTTTGACGAAGAAGACGGACGAGGCCTGTCCGTCTATGACCCTCCAGCCGTCCTCCTTCTCAACCTCCACGTGTGCCATGCGACTCCGGTTCCGCCGCTGAATGTTGAGATAGATGCTGAAGTTGAAGAAGGCCACAGAGATGAAAGGTGAGAAGAACTCGAAGGTAGACGCGGAGAGCAGGAAGTACCAGGTGCAGTAGAACTCAGCGAAACATTCGTCCTCTGGAACGATGCTTTCTCCGACCATCAGTTCCCAGAAGATAATAGCTGGACCGTAGAGGAGGAATGCCAAAACCCACACCGCTAACATCTTGACCACTGCCAGACGAGTGACACCCTGCTGGGCTCGGTACCTCACCTACAGAATAAGGCACATAGGAGGCGATAGATTAAAGTCTAACAAGAGAGACACATAGTACATTCATAAATTGGCATTGAAGCAATCCCTGGCAGCCATCACACTCAATAAAGTCTATGCACAGTATGACTGCCTCTTCTTCTTCATGATTTATTCAATTCACAGCCTAGAAGTCTGAGCACAGCGGGGAAAAAGAATGAATCTCGGCACTGCAGAACTGATCGGTTATACGGCGAGCTTCTGAACTAATGTAGCTATTATAAGTCAATCAGTGTGTCCAATTAATCGGATGATGTAAAATTACAATTAACCGTCAATGAAAGATCAAGACGAGTGGCTAAATCACTTTGAGCCACGAATACCACCCTGTTTAAATGATGTGTCTGAAGCTACAACTTCCTGTAAAGCTGCTTTAAAACAATGTGTATAGTGAAAACTGGTATACAGATAAATATGTGATCACTGGCTCTATTTCAAAAACTAGCAAGCTGCCATGCCGTCTACTGCATTTACACAAACGGTCTCAGACTGTTTAACCCCGTAAAGCTTGCCATGTAAAATAATAGCCTTTTTTAAATGGAACTGTTTATTGAACGTTTAGACTAAATCTAAAACACAACTGTCGAGTATCATATTTGATACGTCAGGCTTTTATGGCTCATATGATATAGTGAGAATATGCCGCTCACACAACTGGGCAAAAATATGCAAATTGGTGCAAATGCTGATATTTATATAGACAAACAGATGAAATTGTGATGCTTGTAATGTATTTTTATAACATTATAGCAGATACGCGCATAAAATGCATATAAATGCCAATAATATGTCTTAGTCAGATGATATTTAAAAAGCTTTATAAGCATATAATACAATGCAATGCAATGATGATTGACAGATACAAATAAACCTTCCTCAGAAGCCTGATGATCATATTTGATACTCATGATTTTTCTAATAAATGATATATGATAATCAAGTAAACCTGAGTTCCTTATGTTCACTTGATATAAATCAGTAAAGATTTGACAGCAGAAAGAAACATGCTGAAGATGGACGCCTGTACAATTATACTTAAAGACTCGACTCAATCTGACGACTGTAGTACATTGTACGTTTTTCAAAGTTTAGATCATGCCTCAGAAATTGCGTATCAAATACGACGATACTGTAGGCTGTATATCTTTTGGCATATGTATAACTGACAAGCATCGTTTTCTCCAATGATGGACGGTATGACAATAAGGCTGTCTTCGCCATAGCACCTCACTCTCTAGAGGCCAGCCTGAAACACTTTTCATTTCAGTAATTTAAAAATGACAATTGGAAAGATGACAACCAGAGAAAGGAATCAGCTATTCGTAAAAGACAGGAGCCCTCAAGGGTGTCTTGTTATGAACTAATGCCGTTTCAGCTCTGAAATTACTGCAAATAATAGTTGTCTTGAGGGAGTGAGGAAGATGAGCACCACATGACAAACAACACAGCATTTCACACCTTCTATTGCCCTTGAACTGGATTCTGGGCCATCAGAGCTGGCAAATGAGTTTTGTAGACACAATGCCAATCTCAGTTATGCCGCCCCCTCAACAAGTACTACTGTTTTAATAGAAGGCTTTTTCTTTTTTTAAGGTTAGGGATCATTGTAATGCCCATGCAGTGCATAATAGCGAATGGCTTCTTCTGTATAGTACACACTTATTAAGGAAAGATACATTTTTGACTTAATTCACCACTAAGGATAATAATTAAAGGCAAACGAAATCAGACATGCTTGTCAAATGCCAAACTGATACCATCGCATAAACCCGCTACTTT
This sequence comes from Rhinogobio ventralis, assembly GCA_039654625.1. Classification (NCBI taxonomy): domain Eukaryota; kingdom Metazoa; phylum Chordata; class Actinopteri; order Cypriniformes; family Gobionidae; genus Rhinogobio; species Rhinogobio ventralis. The sequence goes on from CM077217.1 coordinate 3,632,876, forward strand.
AGTCTTTTTGAAATGTCATTTGGAATTTGAAAAGCATTTCACTTTGTCATTTGCATGATGGATCGTTACTCTTTCAAAAGCCATTACTGTAAAGCCCATAGACATGCTGTCAACAGGAAGTAGTGCCAATACTTTTAAACAATGAGTACTTCAAAAGAGCTGGATATGAAATGTATTCGCAAATTCCAATGCATTATGCATGAAGAATAAACTCATTGGATGTCATTGCGTATTAAACGTTACGCTGCTCACTGTACTCTAGATATTCAGTCACAAGCGGGTAAATTACATTTCAAATTTGTTATTGTAGCGCATGTGTACGTCTTAATGTTTCTTAACAATTCTGATACTACATTCCATGCAGGAAATCAATATTTGCGTTGCATAGTTCTCTCAAGTCCTGCTCGGGAACGTCAAAAGCCGTTTGAAACGAGGGCTGGGAACTACGTATTTTCTTCCGTCTTTCACAGTGGGGCATCAATCCCATGTTTTCTGAGCTTGCGGTTTCTGTGAATGTGAAGAGAGGTTATTTAAGGGACCTCGAGAACCCAAATGCAACATGGAGATAAATGCACACATTGAATGAAAAAAATGTAGAGCTTCCTTCCCCTTCCTTCCTTTTATGATTTCAGCAGAAGAGCTGATGTGCAGCCGCGTGGTTTTCAAAGCTCGCAGCCACTTCAGATCCTCTACTTTACACCTCGTGATATAAAGTAGTTAATCGATGGGCAGCACCTCCTTAAAAACTAGTTAGATACACAACAAGCTACATTAAAGCAATTCATAATTCAATCAGAGCAGTATTTATCTGGCTCAAAAATTTAAATGAATGAATCTTGATTAGTGTGACAGAAGAATTTACACTAAATACAACTTTTTACATCCAAGCAAACCGATTCACTACAACGAATCAGACTTGCCAATGCTATATCTGACCACAAAATAAGCCATGCGTCTCACGGGTATATTTGTGGCAATAGCCATCAATACATTGTATGGGTCAAAATTATCCATTTTTCTTTTATGCCAAAAATCATTAGGATATTAAGATCATGTTCTATGAAGATACATTTCCAACCATAAATATATCAAAAATTTATTATTAGTAGTAATATGCATTGCTAAGGACTTCATTTGGACAACTTTAAAGGCGATTTGCAAATATTTTTTTGCACCCTCATTTCCAGATTTTCAAATAGTTGTATCTCGGCCAAATAACTTCCGGGTGATGTATAAAACTCAATATCAAAAAATTCACCCTTATGACTGGTTTTGTGGTTCAGGGTCACATATATTTATTTATAACATGCAAATATACACTCACCTAAAGGATTATTAGGAACACCTGTTCAATTTCTCATTAATGCAATTATCTAATCAACCAATCACATGGCAGTTGCTTCAATGCATTTAGGGGTGTGGTCCTGGTCAAGACAATCTCCTGAACTCCAAACTGAATGTCAGAATGGGAAAGAAAGGTGATTTAAGCAATTTTGAGCGTGGCATGGTTGTTGGTGCCTGACGGGCCGGTCTGAGTATTTCACAATCTGCTCAGTTACTGGGATTTTCACGCACAACCATTTCTAGAGTTTACAAAGAATGGTGTGAAAAGGGAAAAACATCCAGTATGCGGCAGTCCTGTGGGCGAAAATGCCTTGTTGATGCTAGAGGTCAGAGGAGAATGGGCCGACTGATTCAAGCTGATAGAAGAGCAACTTTGACTGAAATAACCACTCGTTACAACCGAGGTATGCAGCAAAGCATTTGTGAAGCCACAACACGCACAACCTTGAGGCGGATGGGCTACAACAGCAGAAGACCCCACCGGGTACCACTCATCTCCACTACAAATAGGAAAAAGAGGCTACAATTTGCACAAGCTCACCAAAATTGGACAGTTGAAGACTGGAAAAATGTTGCCTGGTCTGATGAGTCTCGATTTCTGTTGAGACATTCAGATGGTAGAGTCAGAATTTGGCGTAAACAGAATGAGAACATGGATCCATCATGCCTTGTTACCACTGTGCAGGCTGGTGGTGGTGGTGTAATGGTGTGGGGGATGTTTTTTTGGCACACTTTAGGCCCCTTAGTGCCAATTGGGCATCGTTTAAATGCCACGGCCTACCTGAGCATTGTTTCTGACCATGTCCATCCCTTTATAACCACCATGTACCCATCCTCTGATGGCTACTTCCAGCAGGATAATGCACCATGTCACAAAGCTCCAATCATTTCAAATTGGTTTCTTGAACATGACAATGAGTTCACTGTACTAAAATGGTCCCCACAGTCACCAGATCTCAACCCAATAGAGCATCTTTGGGATGTGGTGGAATGGGAGCTTCGTGCCCTGGATGTGCATCCCACAAATCTCCATCAACTGCAAGATGCTATCCTATCAATATGGGCCAACATTTCTAAAGAATGCTTTCAGCACCTTGTTGAATCAATGCCACGTAGAATTAAGGCAGTTCTGAAGGCGAAAGGGGGTCAAACACAGTATTAGTCTGGTGTTCCTAATAATCCTTTAGGTGAGTGTATGTGCGGTGCCTACTACAAATTTGAGTATTGTGGAAATATTTTTTAATAATGATTTATATTTATTCAATAACTGTTTCGGACATCATGCGGCGCGGCAGACAATAATGTGCGTCTTGGCTATGGCTCCTAATGAAACTAACCTTCTGGTACAGAAAAAAAAGTGACAAGAACGAAGAAAGTATGTATTTTTGTAACATTTTAATTTCTTATTTAGTCTTGACACAGTAATAAATTCATAAGCAACTCCAGTCCAGGTCTCCACCGTGTTTCGTTAGAAACGCTTAATGATGAAATGTAACTTTCGATTTGTGTTGGTACACATCAATAATGTACACTCACCTAAAGGATTATTAGGAACACCTGTTCAATTTCTCATTAATGCAATTATCTAATCAACCAATCACATGGCAGTTGCTTCAATGTATTTAGGGGTGTGGTCCTGGTCAAGACAATCTCCTGAACTCCAAACTGAATGTCAGAATGGGAAAGAAAGGTGATTTAAGCAATTTTGAGCGTGGCATGGTTGTTGGTGCCAGACGGGCCGGTCTGAGTATTTCACAATCTGCTCAGTTACTGGGATTTTCACGCACAACCATTTCTAGAGTTTACAAAGAATGGTGTGAAAAGGGAAAAACATCCAGTATGCGGCAGTCCTGTGGGCGAAAATGCCTTGTTGATGCTAGAGGTCAGAGGAGAATGGGCCGACTGATTCAAGCTGATAGAAGAGCAACTTTGACTGAAATAACCACTCGTTACAACCGAGGTATGCAGCAAAGCATTTGTGAAGCCACAACACGCACAACCTTGAGGCGGATGGGCTACAACAGCAGAAGACCCCACCGGGTACCACTCATCTCCACTACAAATAGGAAAAAGAGGCTACAATTTGCACGAGCTCACCAAAATTGGACAGTTGAAGACTGGAAAAATGTTGCCTGGTCTGATGAGTCTCGATTTCTGTTGAGACATTCAGATGGTAGAGTCAGAATTTGGCGTAAACAGAATGAAAACATGGATCCATCATGCCTTGTTACCACTGTGCAGGCTAATGGTGGGGGTGTAATGGTGTGGGGGATGTTTTCTTGGCACACTTTAGGCCCCTTAGTGCCAATTGGGCATCGTTTAAATGCCACGGCCTACCTGAGCATTGTTTCTGACCATGTCCATCCCTTTATGGCCACCATGTACCCATCCTCTGATGGCTACTTCCAGCAGGATAATGCACCATGTCACAAAGCTTGAATCATTTTAAATTGGTTTCTTGAACATGACAATGAGTTCACTGTACTAAAATGGCCCCCACAGTCACCAGATCTCAACCCAATAGAGCATCTTTGGGATGTGGTGGAACGGGAGCTTCGTGCCCTGGATGTGCATCCCACAAATCTCCATCAACTGCAAGATGCTATCCTATCAATATGGGCCAACATTTCTAAAGAATGCTTTCAGCACCTTGCTGAATCAATGCCACGTAGAATTAAGGCAGTTCTGAAGGCGAAAGGGGGTCAAACACAGTATTAGTATGGTGTTCCTAATAATCCTTTAGGTGAGTGTATATAAGAAATGAACATTCCTGATCAGTATTACAAGCTGTCATGTGACTAGGTACTTTAAAAACAATGCCCATTAGCTCATTTTGAGAATTATTGACTTTCGAATGTTTACCTGAGACTTTTTTCATTCTAAAAAAAGGCATGGCTGTTTCAACCCAGATTTGGGTTAAAATGGACAAACCCAACCGTTGGGTTAAAAACATAATTAAAATTATGTTGGGTTTGTCCATATTTGACCCACATTTGGGTTGAAACAGCCATGCCTTTTTTTTATTTTCGTTAGTAAATGGCGCATTTAGAAAGCCAATTCGGCTGTGTGTTATAGTTTTTCTGACAGCTAGATGGTGCCAGAACATTACTATTGAAAATCATTTAATTAGCTGTCAACGAAAATTTGGTTTTAAAGGTGGGGTAAGTGCTTTCTGGTAACCGATGTTGATATTTCAAATCACCAAAACAAACACGCCCCTACCCCAAAAGGGTCTCACCCCTATTTTGATAGCTCCGCCCCACACACACGTAACCCAGGCAACGACTATGGCGGGAATCTGCTGTGCCAGCCGGCCGAGGGTATGATGTCATCAATAAGTGAAAGCAATGTGTGTTACTATGGTAATCCAGTTCGAATGTTCAATGAAAAAGTCCCTTCCATCCCAAAAACACAAACACAGTTCTCACGAACAACTCGACAGCAAGAGCACAACAGTCCAACTAACGAACATATTACAATTATGACAAGATTAGAGGGATATATCGATCAGGAAAAGAGGAACCAAAGGAAACAAACATATATTAGGAGTATATTATCTTACTTTTCGGACACACTTTGGGAGCTGAAACAGACAGTGAGGAGGTAGAGACGCTCCAGGCTTATACAGTGTGGAAATGAATGGGTCTTTATCATCGCTGAAGTGAACGACAATACGATTGCAAATGGACAAACAAGCGAACATGACACACGAGCATATTCAAGCAAAAGCCAGCATATATTAGTTCTGTGAAACAAAACCAATGTTACTCGCCTATCGAGAAGAAATAAAGCAATCTCGGCCTTCGCTTCTTGAGTTCTCTCCAGCGCTGGAAAGCTGATACTTCTTGCCTGATCGTAAGACTTCTGTTCTATAGAGATTTTCCTGTCCTGTGTCGTGTCTTTTGAATAATGACGTGCACTGAGCGCTCTCTTCTCCCCGTCATTAGTAGACACGCCCCTTACTGCTGATTGGCTATAAAATAGCAATTTTCTCACGATTTACAAATAGTTGGAAACATTTGGGATATTGTAAGTACTCAACTGAACAAAATATATAACACTGGCCTAGCGGTTTTTGGATATTTTACTGAAAAAATGTTACATAGTGCACCTTTAAGTTTATGGAAATTTGGGTGTTTTTAAGAATGCACTGACGGGGGCCCCTTAACAAAGTTTTGCTTAGGGAAGTGCAGGATCGGCACTGTATATAATAGACAGGGTTCCCACGGGTCCTTGAAATCCTTGAAAGTTTTTGAAAATAAACATGCATAGATCCTTGAAAGTGCTTGAATTTATTTTGTGCGAGAAGTTTTCTGGAAAAAATTTCATATTATTCCCTCCGGTCCGCTAATGTGTTATTTCGCAAACACTTTGTGGCCTTCGTGGACTAGTTTGCTTGATTTACGTTAGTTACGTGCATTACCGCTAGGGCTGTCTGGAATTTAGTGAATGTCAGGGTGGCTATAACTAGTCGATAAAACCGATAATAATCGATAATGAAAATCATCGACAACGATTCTCATTATCGATTAGTCGGGTCTGCTCTCTGTGCACTATAAGCTTCCACCAGATTACAGCACTGAATAACGCATTTCTATGGACAAAATGCATCTAGAAATAGTGGAGTGGAAACCGAGTGAGCTGCTGCGAGAAGGGAACATGATCCAAGCGCCCAAAACATGAGATGTCTTTATTTTAAGCTTCAAGCGAATGTATTAGCGTTTAACAAACCCTCTCATGTGCTTTGACAGATGCGTGTGCGTCCTCAGCGCAAAACGTTCATTTTACAGCTTATATCCTTATCTGTAAATGTCACAAATTCACGTGAGTATTTCCATTTTGAACGAGCGCCGGTGCGGCGCGCGCGCGCATGTGCATCAAACAGACAGAACGCAGTCGAGAGGGAGACATTAATATTCAGCGCAAAAACATTCATTTAGCTGAAATATCTGCTGTTGGACACTAAATTTAGGTTTAAATGTCAACATGCAATCTTATAGCCTATTTACAGGATAAAGAAATGACAGTAACAGGTTACTTTGTGTGTGTGTGTGTGTTCCTGCAGAACATTCCTCTTATCCAGGGGCGTAAATTTCTTCTAACAGTTGGGGGGACAATAAACATAACATTTCTCAAGGGCAATTTTTGAAGGGGACGCAAATAATGCAGCCAAAATCGTACTTGTAAGGATATGTGTACCACAAAGTAAAGCCTTACTACTATTATTAATGTGGCATGGAGACCGTGCCATTACCCTTCTTCTCAAAGTTTCTCTCTGGTTCAATGAAAAAGCTGACTAAATTGACAAAAATATTCTTCAAAACCATTTATGTATTGCAATATTTAATGTTTAAAATAGGTTCAACATGCAGTCATATTATAATTATTAAATTATCTTGCGTCCTCCACATAGTATTTTATACTATGATATTCAGATATTTAGATATTCAACTGCAGCAAGCCCTCTTATCATATTGAGCACAACCCAACACAGATCTGACAGTGCGGCCGTGTGCATTTTACTTTCGGTTTAGAATTAGCGCCAATCCGGGGGTGGCAGTTGCTTGAATTGTAGGTTCAATAGCCTATTATTCTAAATGAAAAACACAACAAGAGAACAGTACAATGACAAACTGCCTTAAATAGGCACTTTTACATTTCGCTTTGAAACCAAATCTTCCGCGTTCATCTTGTCTGTCAGCTCTCGTGATGAATGAGATCTGACTCCTGCTGCGTTTGTGCTGCGACTCTCCTTCGGCTCACGCTGTATTGAGCAGACGCGTTCAGTTTTTAATTGTAGTGTCTGTTCTCTAACTTAACTAAATGATTTTATTACTATAAAAATGAAAACGACGGTGGGGGCGGTGCAGCGGTGGGCAAGTGATGTAACCGGTGTTTTGCCTGAACACCGGCAACACCGACTATTGCAGCAAGCCTAATCTGTATTAAAGAGAAAAGCATCACTTCATCTGATGTTTAAAGTGAATAAAATAACCTTGACAGCTACTTACTGGTGTTTCACAACTGCTGTCTGAAGAGCTTTGTTCTCTCCCCAAACTTGTGTGGTAGTTGCTATTTTTTTAACGGTCTATGGGTAGTTGAGGTGCGCGGTGGATCAAACCACTGTGAGGCAATGGAGGAGGGGACTCAAAATGTTTCTAAACTTAACGCATTTTTTGCCCCGTTTGCGTTTGTATTGTTTTACTACTAACACAATTATTTTAAGTATATATCATTATATTATTTACAATACTCAGCATGGTTTTTAGGGGGGGCCAGCTTTACGCCCCTGGGGCCTCATTTATAAAACTTTGCGTAGGATTTGCGTCAGAAGTGACGTACGGATGAAACATAGGACGTGCGTACGCACAGAAATATTCGGATTTATAAAACCGTGCGCACGCACATCCTACGCAGTTTTCCCTTAATAAATCACAATCAATTCTAAATATAGTGCAGCTTTTGCGGCTTCATGTCACGCCCATAGTTGCCCATAAATAGTCTGTGAAACGCTCACAAGTTAATATTCATCGATTGCGAAATCATGGCAAACACAGAGAGGAAATCAAAAAAACCTACCTTCACTCAATGTGAAGTAGAAGTTATCGTTGGCGAGGTGGAAAAGAGGAGAAAAATGTTGTTTGGAGGGCACAGTGTGGGCATTACTAATGCCAAAAAGGCACTTGAGTGGCAAAAGGTTGCAGACGCCGTAAATGCTGTAGCCTCACAACCTCGGACCGTGGCCGAAATAAAAAAGAAATGGTCGGACATCAAAGTCGAGGCAAAAAAGCGTCTAGCGCTCCATCGCCAGAGTGTGTCTGCCACGGGTGGGGGAAAGGGGACACCATCAGTGCAAATGTAATTTCTTGCAGCTTTCTGAATGGTTGAGACATACGTCATACGTTATTTTATCAAAAATAAAACAAACTAAAGGCATATGCATGAATACCATGATTCCGTAGCTGATGAACACATTTTTACTATGAAAACAACTTTCCTCAGTGGACAATTAATACATCTATCTATCTATATATCTCCCTAATTATCTATCTATCTGTCTATCTAATTGCATCTATATCTGCTCCGCCAGACGGACACATTGACGAGAATATCAGTTTTGTACATTATTTCGTTCTGTTTGCCATATTATTTATGAGGATGAATTGCATAACATGCCAATATTATTGCAGAACATATTTCACTTTTCTTTTTGCAAATATGTGTTAATTTGCATTTCTGTTGTAATTTTCGTTTGATTTTGTTTGTTTTACACTGCAGATCGATCAAACGGGTGTTCGTGTAGGCTGTTAATTGTAAGACTTGCTTTGTGAAGTCTTCATCTTATTTATGAGAGGCAGTATTGCCATTTCTTTTACACAACGGTCTACAGTTTCACACACTTTCACGTGTTTCTTCCATCTGCCGACGGTGTCGCCATTTCTCATTTCACCCGTTTTTGTGCGTACGCCTGGGTCAGAGCTTGCGTGAAGGACCGCACATTTTCCCGTCAAGTTTGCTTTTTATAAATACCAATTATTGCGTAGAGAGCGGCGTACGCCTTCCTTTGTGCGTACGCAACGTTTATAAATGAGGCCCCTGCTCTTTTCTGCTAACACTGAGTTTGTGGTTTTTGTGTTTTTGTTTTTCTTCAACATTATTTTAATGTAGGGATTTAAATGGTCCTTTTGCTTAGTAACTTTTTTGCAAATAATGCATACACTCACCTAAAGGAGTATTAGGAACACCTGTTCAATTTATCATTAATGCAATTATCTAATCAACCAATCACATGGCAGTTGCTTCAATGCATTTAGGGGTGTGGTCCTGGTCAAGACAATCTCCTGAACTCCAAACTGAATGTCAGAATGGGAAAGAAAGGTGATTTAAGCAATTTTGAGCGTGGCATGGTTGTTGGTGCCAGACGGGCCGGTCTGAGTATTTCACAGTCTGCTCAGTTACTGGGATTTTCACGCACAACCATTTCTAGAGTTTACAAAGAATGGTGTGAAAAGGGAAAAACATCCAGTATGCGGCAGTCCTGTGGGCGAAAATGCCTTGTTGATGCTAGAGGTCAGAGGAGAATGGGCCGACTGATTCAAGCTGATAGAAGAGCAACTTTGACTGAAATAACCACTCGTTACAACCGAGGTATGCAGCAAAGCATTTGTGAAGCCACAACACGCACAACCTTGAGGCGGATGGGCTACAACAGCAGAAGACCCCACCGGGTACCACTCATCTCCACTACAAATAGGAAAAAGAGGCTACAATTTGCACGAGCTCACCAAAATTGGACAGTTGAAGACTGGTAAAATGTTGCCTGGTCTGATGAGTCTCGATTTCTGTTGAGACATTCAGATGGTAGAGTCAGAATTTGGCGTAAACAGAATGAGAACATGGATCCATCATGCCTTGTTACCACTGTGCAGGCTGGTGGTGGTGGTGTAATGGTGTGGGGGATTTTTTCTTGGCACACTTTAGGCCCCTTAGTGCCAATTGGGCATCGTTTAAATGCCACGGCCTACCTGAGCATTGTTTCTGACCATGTCCATCCCTTTATGACCACCATGTACCCATCCTCTGATGGCTACTTCCAGCAGGATAATGCACCATGTCACAAAGCTCGAATCATTTCAAATTGGTTTCTTGAACATGACAATGAGTTCACTGTACTAAAACGGCCCCCACAGTCACCAGATCTCAACCCAATAGAGCATCTTTGGGATGTGGTGGAACGGGAGCTTCGTGCCCTGGATGTGCATCCCACAAATCTCCATCAACTGCAAGATGCTATCCTATCAATATGGGCCAACATTTCTAAAGAATGCTTTCAGCACCTTGTTGAATCAATGCCACGTAGAATTAAGGCAGTTCTGAAGGCGAAAGGGGGTCAAACACAGTATTAGTATGGTGTTCCTAATAATCCTTTAGGTGAGTGTATATACCCTTACGAAAATATCCATGTTTTTATTATAGTAAAACCATGTTTTTTTTGGTGTTTTAATTACCATTTGTATATTTGTAGCAAAACTATGGTTAATTTGTGGTTACCATGGAATAACTACAATAACCCTGTTATTTATTTATTATTATTTTTCTCTGTTTATCGACCAACTAATCGATTATCAAAATAATCGTTAGTTGCAGTCCTAATTAACGCATTACGTCAAGTGTTTCCTGCGTGAGGTACTTTGTGTTGTGCGTTGCCATGACGTTCACGCGCACACTAAACTACTACGATGGTACCTCAGCGTTCTCAGTGCTTACACCGTTCAGTCAATGACTGTATATTGTGTTCAGTAAACATAACACGTTTGTGATAATCCGTTGCCCAAATATTTGATTTAATGTAATGTTGAATTGCTTTGCTTGTTAAGATGATGTAAACCCATGAGGCAAGAAAAACTTAAAAGCATATTCATATATCTTAACTTCTGGTTCCATGAGCCTGAGCTCTTTTCAATAAAATCCATGCAAAAGTGAATATCAGATCAGTATAAGATGTGCCGAATGTTCTTCAGTTTTATGCAAAACAGAAACACGACAAATCAAATATCAGATCTCTGTCAGATGGCCAAAAATAAATCCAAAAAAATGCTTTGTGTTTGACGCATGAAAACTGTAACAATGTATCTTACAACACGATGTAACCTCGCCCTCAGTTGAAGTCCTTGAATTTGAAGTTAATCAAGGTGTTGGAACCCTGATTAGAGATTGATTATTTCTGATTATAGACATAAAAATAAAGCTACTTATAGGATAAAGTAGCTTGCTACTGAAAAAGGTAGTTATTTTACTCCCCAACCCTGTTTAGACCATCAATCAAACCATAACACAAAGACAGTCTATATTTGGATTCCTTACAGTAGCCAGTTTGGTGAGTAGGTGCTTGTTTTAGACATGACTTTTAGCCGTGTGGTTTTCATCAGAAGCCTCTCTCAGGGTGTAAAGGTCGGGAATGGGGGAAGTCTTGTTATAGTCCCTCACCGCGAGTCATTACAGTCCATAGAACTGCTGAGCTGCCTATGTGTTCAAAATAGCTGTCAGCGGTGTGCCAGTCATACACCTGAATTAAATCAAGCCACTACAGATATGCAATAAAATGAGTGCCACGTGACTAAAAGACCACTTATGCAACAATACAGTGGCGCAGTGAAGTGCAGCATAACGAGCACTTCTTCCATTCGTTACAAAACAAACCTAGTGAGCATTTTAAGGCATTATATGTGCACTTCTGACAAAAAAGCGGTGCTAAAAGATAGGAAGCATTACACTGCCCTGCATCATATTTGCTGAATGAAATCCAATACCTGTTACAGATTCTCAGCCGGTTTTCACATGTATGACATTATTTTATTTCAGGGTTAGAATTGCAGCCAGTGACGGAAGAAAATGCAAACATGTTTTCTGCTACATATGTGTATGTAGCCACAGAAAGAAGATTATTTATTTATAAACACATTTTTTCACTATAACTTGACAAATCTTCATTCTTAAGGTCCTTTCACACTGGACGCGAGTTTGACGCGCGAATAATTCGCGCAATGGTTTTATTTTTCGATCAGCTGTTTGTGTAATGAGTGCTTCCACATTGAACGTGAATGTGCTGCGGCGAAAAAGCGACGTTTGTTTTTTGTCGATTTTTTTAAAACTCTCGCAGCGACAGAAAAGGCTTTAACCAATCACATACAAGGAAACAAAGGTGATGAAATGTCCAGTAGATGTCACTAGCTATTCAATCAACATTAACCTTTGCCAGGTATCGCATTCAAATCGCTGTAGGCTAACGATAGCATAACCTTTTGAGTTAAAACTTTTTCTAAGCCTAATTGTGTCCGCGACTATAGAAAGTGAATGTGTTTCCGTCAGTACGACTGTGGCACTTAAATGTTTACATTGTGACTCAACTGGAAGCATAGCTGCTCCGGATCGATTGGTTCCCGGAAGTGTGTGGTTTGTCTCATCAGATACGGTGCTAATGTTACTGTCTCTGGAGGAGCTCCTCAAATTGTCCCACGGACATTCGAAAGTAAGTGCGGAACCGGCCATGATAAAGTTTTAGCTCCTGTACAAGATTAGCATACTCCCCTTCAGACTCTCTGTTCTTTAAGACTGGGAGCACCCAAAAAACTTATTTTCGGTCTTTTAAAGAAAAATGAAAAGCTCGTCTTTACTGGCTGTCGCCATGAATGTTTTGAAATGTTGGAACTCTGAAACGCCACAGACATCGTAAATTTGCGTTGTGTCTGATGTGAATGTTTTTTGGCGCGAAATATTTGCTTTTTCGTTATGCGTCCGGTGTGAAAGGGCCTTTATTTTTTTTTATTGATATTTTTGAATTACGTAATAATAGCCGTACATGCAGGGCTGTGTGATTATACAGCCATAAAATGGCCAAATTCTATGGCAGTATTGGATATATACATGCCCAATTCGCCTACTTATGCTACGACCTAAAAGTATGTACTCTTTTTGTGAAGAAAAATTACATACTTTTGAGTGTGTAGCAGAAGAGTATGTAAGCTTTGGAACATACTACTTCGTCATCTTTAACGGTCGCTTAGTTACGTGCATCCTTTCACCATTTAAACTGCCCTGTCAATTATCATCACAGTTAAAATCCTCCACATTCAGTTTAATTTCCTACCGCATCGGAGAGAAATGTAGTCGCACGTTGATCTGCCATTTGTGGGTCTTTCATGCGGAGACTCTCCTCATGTGTTTGCAGTTTAAATATAATGATGCATTTAAAAGCCAAACGTATCATTACAAAAGCTCTCAGTGCTGCTGCAAATATCTTTTAGTCAGGTTAAATACTGATAATTTTTTACTCTCTACTTAACCGTCGGACTCGCACATCCGTCATGTTTGTAGTTTTTTAACACTTTTTATCCCCGTTTGTAGTTCTAATCGAATCCTCGTCCATCTCGCAATGGGTTGTGGGCAATATCAGCCGTTAGAGTGTGCGTCGATCTGCACTTCGAATTCTGACCGGAAATAGTAGACCATCCGGGTATCTTTGGGATACTCTTTTCAACACACTATGATTTGGGACAAACTAATTCTATTTTCCAATACTATTTAAGACGGATAGTATGCGGATTGCGACGCAGCAACAGTAAAACATTACGAGGCCACTTACAAGATTCGTTTCAGTTTGGATGTAGACAGCTCAACTGGCTTTGGAACAGAGCCCAAGTTTGGATTTTTAATATCCTACTGGTCTTAAGGTTGAGTCAATATGAAGTATGAATATAAATTGATGATGCCGTCTGTGACTACCATAGTGGATATTTGCAGTAAATTGCACTGAAAAATTCATGACCATAGAGCGGTTGAACGCTGGATCCACAGAGGATTCTGGCTTCATCCGTCTGGTGGGCCGCTCTTATCTACGATCTGTCACTGGAGCAGCGACTCATTTGCTTATTATTCATCTGATTGCAATAACACTCTTCAGCTTCTTGTGTTTTTTGTGAATAACTCATTTGTTTCAAACAAAGGGAAATTAGCAGTGCATCATCTGAGGCATCAAGCAAAACTGGTGTGTTTTATGCAATATTTGAAGAACATAACGTGTGCATGGGTTTACTTTAATATGCACAGACAAGTTTTGCTTGGTTTCTCAAATGATGCTCTGCAAATTCCCCTTTGTTTGAAACAAATGAGTTGGACACAAAATTCACAAGTTAAAAATGGGACATGATTTTATCCATCGGGAATTCATTGTGATTAAGAAAAGTTTCTATATGGCAGTAGGTTGGTTTATGATGTCAGCTGGTTTATTATGCCTAATGCCTAAAAAGCTCTTGCATTTCTTTTGAAGAAAGTATATGCCAAAATCCACAGCAATGAGCTCAGTGAAAACATAAACCCAATATGGTGGACAAAGCGAGAAAAATGTCAGCGGTTAATATATTTAACCCTCCTGCTGTGTTGAAAATATGGGTACACCTTTTGTTCTGTTTCAACCTAATCGGTTTCCATGCAATTTGCCAAGTCAACACTACAAAAAAAAAGTGTTCATGAGAAACCAGAAAACCTCTATTGTAGCTTGTCAGAGACAAGAAAATATAAAATATGGGAAATTACGAACCCCTGTTGTGGTAAAAAAAAAAATTGTTGGTGTAAATAGCTTCCGCCTTTTGGGTTGAGAAAATGGGTTTCTCAAACTTATTTTCAATGCTGCAAGATCCAAAAAACCCCTAACAATCAAAAACATAATTTCATAGACTTTTTGTTAAACTTTCTGTGAAACAGTGAAATCTCCCTGGATGATTCAGAAGACAAGTCTTCAGTTTCGAATAAACTTCACAAGTTCCCACGCACTTCATATTTTAGTCTTTGACAAGCTACAATAAAGGTTTTCTTGACTCTTCGCTGTTTTGATTTTCGGTTAATTGCATGGAAACCAATGGGGGTTCATTTAACCCCAACACAATCGATTTAACCCTAGCCTTTCCAAATCACACCTACGTGTCGAAACTTTGCATGCACATTCATGACCCTAAAGAAGAAAAAGTTAATGAATTGAAAAAAATTAATTGTTTAACCAATGTTTCAATCGAGTGACCCGCAACACAATATTATACTGAAAAACCGTTCAACCTGGATTCACTTTTAATTTCTGGCAACTAAGTGTAAATAACAACATGCGGGTTTGTACTGAAATGTATTTGACTTTTTGCATAAACTATTACTTTAGTAGGCTAATCAGGGGTTGATACTTACAGCTCGGGTAACGGACAGGAATCGATCGTAGCTGATTAAAACGATATTGAAGACGGAAGCCGTGCACAACAAGTAGTCCATCACAAGCCACAGCTTGCAGAGTCCACGGCCCAGCATCCACCTGCCCGTCAAGATGTAGGGCATATAGACCGGGATGCAAAAAGCCCCTGGAAAAGAGACACATTTTAAACGGATATCAGCTGGTTATAATAAGGCTTGCATCAATAACCACATGCCTCTCCTGGACAGGATATAATAGGCTTTTCAGAGCTCAAAATCAATGGATCATGTCATGAAGGAGTCGCTTCACAATGTGACAAATAAATCAAAAAGCCACCGAGCAGCAAAGGGAGTGGTGACTCCTCTCTGAGCTCTCTACCTCTTTGCTTTTCTGTACCTAGAAGCATCAACAGAAAGCTTTTTCACAAAGGCATACAAAGCAGCAATCTCTAGTCTTTGAAGGATGCTGAGATTTCACATCTATCATACTGTCAAATATATAGAGCTGGTTGGCATTTGAGAAGAAAAAAGCAGCGCTTGGTTGGGCTTTTTATCTAAACTACGTGGGCATGTTTTCAGGTAGAGTTGTGCCCTCCTCTCTTGCCAATGGAGATATAACCAAGTTGTTGTTTTTTTCAAGGAACTTCCACTGTAAAGCCATGAGCACTTTAAATCAACTGCGCATTAATGCCTGTGAGCCGCAAGTAAACACTCAAGCAGAGACGGAGGGTCTGATGACTAGACAGAGGCCGTGCGGATCTTGAAATGAACCGCAGATAGGATCTCGTCTCTTAATGCACTCTTAATCCAAGCCAATAATTTGGTGACAGCACACAACAGACCAGCAGAGACTGAAGGTCTCCGTCTCAGAGCTGCAGATGGATGGGTGTAATCGTTGTTTTTTGAACCTCAGGCTAAGAAAGCATCGCAAGAACATAAATATAAATGACAAAATGCATGGCCCATTGAGACATTTGGATCTAGTTAGCTTTACATCAACCATTGTGGGGGTTTCTTTGCCCAATATGATGATATAGTATCATCATATTTCACACAGTATTTCATCAAAATTCAGAAACAAAAAGAAACCTGAACATGTTTATATGCATTTATAAATGTGAGACCGGCACACTTCTCACAGTTATCGGACCAGTTGCACAGAAATGCAAACAAATACAAATAATTCAATTTAAATAAGTATGGCCATCTCTGTGGATTTGACCTACTTGTCTTGTATTCCTGGCAGGAAATGAGCTTTATTTTGTTGAGATTGGTCTAATCACTCTTTTAGCTTTCAAGACGAGGTCGGAGAAATGTGGTTTAATTAAAAATTCACTCGGAATCCATTTCCTACATATCAATAATTATGTGGTAGGGACTGCAAGTCATCTGTGTACAGGATTATAAATGGACATAAGCTCTAAAAGTGACCGGAATTTACATTCATCAATTGATGACAGGCCATCCTAATGAATATTGACTTGCAAATCTTGGCAAGAAAGCAATGCACAATAACTAGAATAATACTGCCTGTTGTTAGATTTGATCAGTTATTAACATTGAATGATAACTTGTTTCAAAATGTACCAAAACCTTGAGTAAATATTGTGGAAAAAACTAACACTTGATTTCAAATTTGCTGTTATTAAACTGCATTATGCACACATCAGCCACACTGCACTCTTGATGTCAGTGTTTGCATCGCTTATTTCGATCGATCTGGCATATAAAGTGTAGACTAATCTATGAAACTTTTCTTTGCACTCTCATTTGAGCCAATATTCCCACAGATCTCATTGGGATTTACAGTAAGCTTTGATCCTGTAGAACAAAGGGAGTCCCATATGCTCGATGACATGTATTTAATGCGTGCATGATGGAATATTTTATATTCATATGCACAATGCAAAAAAAAAAAAAATGAAGCATTGCGAGTTAAATAAAACGCACGTTTATACATACCAACGAGGAAGTCGGATATAGCCAAATTAAGGAAAAAGTAATTGCATTGATTTCTGAGGCTCTTGTCCACGACGAAGGCGAGAATAACCAACGCGTTCCCGACCACCACCACGACCACCAGGATGGTCATCAGGATCGCCAGAATGACCATCGTGTACCCGGGGAACGGAGCCACATCCGAGCTGACGGTCGTGCTGTTGGAGCTGGAAGAATTGAAGCAGGTAACCATTGTCAGATCGAGGACATTTGGAGAACCAGCAACAGGTCTGAAGTCATCATGTGAACCTTTTCCCGCTGACGATGACGACAAGTGAGTTTTCATCCCTTTAGGGTCGCGTTAACTTCAGCGCGCGGCAGAATAACCTTCCCATTGGAGTCTCCAAACGCCGGAGGAGCGCGCTCCTCTTTGACGCTTCCCGTGCAATACCTGAAACGAATGGCATGAAATGACTCCTTCCTGTGGGGAACTCCATGAAGACGTTAAGTCAAGTCCTCCTACTGAGACTGAGCGCAGAGTTTCTGCTCTGTGACTTTCCAACCGAACAGCGCGTTCCCGTCAGCCGCGCACGTCAACTGTTGCGCACTCCCGTTGTATACAGATACGAGACGTAGGCGGTCAACTTTGCAACTTCCCTTTGTGAGGATCTGACTGAAGTATGATATCAACAATTGCATGACATCTGTACATAAGTACAAAGAATATTGCTTTATTCTTTTAATACTATCATACAGTGTGATTATGAATATGTTGAATAGTTGTTTTCAGTTGCACATTTGAATGGCATTTACTCAAGAAGCAAAACTGCATTAAGTATTATTACTTGTTGTCAGAGAATCCATCTCGAATAGAAGTCTTTTTGGTTCCATAGGCAGGTTTTTAAAGCATTTGTTTCACATGATCTTGTTTTACGAATGTTTAGACATTTTCAACAGAGAAAAAGACATGGATAAATCAGTATTTAGTCTAGTTCGCCCAAAAATGTCCATTCTGTCATTATTCACGTTGCTGCAAATCTGTTTGATTGTCTTCAGAACATAGAAGAAGTGCCAATGGGATCCAATGCTCTGCAGATTAAAATAAGTCAGTCCTCTGTTCTAAAAGATCTAGTTTTTGTGTTATACTATGAGCAAGTTCTCATTAATATTCTTTAGGACTGGCTTTGAATGATGGAATCCTATTGAGATTTTTTGACTAGTGTCCTGTATGTGCACTTGTTCTGTTCAGTCGTTTCAGAACCATGGACAGCAACTATTGCTATCCACTCAAGTAGGTTATTGTCTTCAAAACATACCTACCCTACCCAGTGGCTGTGCCTCGCCTATATACATTACTTACTACGTGTCCTTTTATGAGGCATGATTTTCTAGCTGCAAAAGAGAGTTAATTTTAAGCATTTAAGAATAAACTAAAAATATGAATGCCTCTAATACACTCACCTAAAGGATTATTAGGAACACCTGTTCAATTTCTCATTAATGCAATTATCTAATCAACCAATCACATGGCAGTTGCTTCAATGCATTTAGGGGTGTGGTCCTGGTCAAGACAATCTCCTGAACTCCAAACTGAATGTCAGAATGGGAAAGAAAGGTGATTTAAGCCATTTTGAGCGTGGCATGGTTGTTGGTGCCAGACGGGCCGGTCTGAGTATTTCACAATCTGCTCAGTTACTGGGATTTTCACGCACAACCATTTCTAGAGTTTACAAAGAATGGTGTGAAAAGGGAAAAACATCCAGTATGCGGCAGTCCTGTGGGCGAAAATGCCTTGTTGATGCTAGAGGTCAGAGGAGAATGGGCCGACTGATTCAAGCTGATAGAAGAGCAACTTTGACTGAAATAACCACTCGTTACAACCGAGGTATGCAGCAAAGCATTTGTGAAGCCACAACACGCACAACCTTGAGGCGGATGGGCTACAACAGCAGAAGACCCCACCGGGTACCACTCATCTCCACTACAAATAGGAAAAAGAGGCTACAATTTGCACGAGCTCACCAAAATTGGACAGTTGAAGACTGGAAAAATGTTGCCTGGTCTGATGAGTCTCGATTTCTGTTGAGACATTCAGATGGTCAGAATTTGGCGTAAACAGAATGAGAACATGGATCCATCATGCCTTGTTACAACTGTGCAGGCTGGTGGTGGTGGTGTAATGGAGGGGGAGATGTTTTCTTGGCACACTTTAGGCCCCTTAGTGCCAATTGGGCATCGTTTAAATGCCACGGCCTACCTGAGCATTGTTTCTGATCATGTCCACCCCTTTATGACCACCATGTACCCATCCTCTGATGGCTACTTCCAGCAGGATAATGCACCATGTCACAAAGCTCGAATCATTTCAAATTGGTTTCTTGAACATGACAAGGAGTTCACTGTACTAAAATGGCCCCCACAGTCACCAGATCTCAACCCAATAGAGCATCTTTGGGATGTGGTGGAACGGGAGCTTCGTGCCCAGGATGTGCATCCCACAAATCTCCATCAACTGCAAGATGCTATCCTATCAATATGGGCCAACATTTCTAAAGAATGCTTTCAGCACCTTGTTGAATCAATGCCACGTAGAATTAAGGCAGTTCTGAAGGCGAAAGGGGGTCAAACACAGTATTAGTATGGTGTTCCTAATAATCCTTTAGGTGAGTGTATATCAGCCAAGAACATGACGTTAAAGGCATTACAAATAAACACTCTAATTACAGTACAGCTGTTAAACACATCATGTACAGTACGCCTCCTCTCCCTAAACACACTCACCAAGTCTGCTTTTTAGGTTAGAAAAAATTCTTAATTACACTCGCTGTCAGAGATGTGGTCTTCTTTTCCTGCGTGAGTCATTTCCCTACTGACACAAAAGACCAACTTTATCCCCGTGAGCGCTTTCTCAGCTGTGCACCAGAGCAGTCACTTTGCCCCTGCGTTTCACACACACATGCATGACATTGATACTGAAATAATGGTGCATCTGTGAAATCCAATTTAGCGGCACTACATGGCGCAGCTTCTTTAGCTTCCATTAGTTCCAGTAGTTGTGCAGTTAAATTCCTCCAAAAACCCTTTTAAATGTGCCATTCGTCTTTAATTATGAAGTGCAAATTAACCCCTGCGCTCTTAACACGGGATTTCTTGTCTAGGCCACGCCAGCGATACCAATCCAAAGAGGGTCACTTAAGAGGTGGGGGAGCGATTCGATTAGCATAAGTGTGGCTTTAAAATGGAAAACAAGTGCTATAAAAGTGCAGTGAAACAAATGTATAAATCATGTAAATGGATCTCATTAATGGAAGAACTCTCTGTTGAACCTGATACAAGCATCCAATTGTTTTTTTAACTCTTTCCCCGTTGCCAGCCACCACCAGCATGTTTAATAATTTGCCCAAATTTTCTTGGCCCCCAGAATATTTTGTTGTATGAATATCTGAACATGCGTTATATCAAAAGAAAGAACAGACCATCTGCTTTTAAACAAAAAAAAACATGTTTTATTCTAACTAAATGCATTCTTTATATCAACACTTGAATGTGTGCAAGTTCCATAAAAAAGCAACATTGAGCGATGTAACGGAGTATGTTGATATGGGAAGAAGGAGGCGGGAACCGTTCATGGCGGCCGCGGCATCTGGGGTAAGGACAGACGAGACAAGAGAAAAGGAG
Source organism: Rhinogobio ventralis (assembly GCA_039654625.1). Lineage (NCBI taxonomy): Eukaryota > Metazoa > Chordata > Actinopteri > Cypriniformes > Gobionidae > Rhinogobio > Rhinogobio ventralis. The sequence goes on from CM077217.1 coordinate 3,653,567, forward strand.
CCGGAAGCATGAGGAGTGACAGAGACGAGAGAGGAGAAAAAAAAATCTTGGTCAGTTCCCGGACACACTGCCGCTCGGTCCTCAGCCAGCCGAAAGGCTCATCCTCGTGCCATGTGATGGTACTGGATGCTCCTCGGTGGACGGCTCGATCCTCCTCCGCCCCCTGGCAGCCAGTGATGGCTCTTCCAGCTGAGGGCAGCTGGCAGCGAGTCCCGTGCTCCCTGCTCCTCTCCATCATGGCGGACGGCAGCAGGCTCCGGTCCACGGCAAACGACGGCGACACCTCTGCTTCCTCTCGGACGGCAGCCATCCCACCTTGACCCAGGAACATGCCAATGAGCTCTCCGTCCCACCGGTCTTCCATCACTCCAGCACCACCGCTTCGGGCAGCCACTTGCGGTCTTCACTCTTCCGCACTGCCTGACCTCCTCAGCAACGCAATCCCGCTCAGCAGCGAGGGCTCTCCGACAGAATGTCCCTACTTCCTCCCAGGTTTCGGCACCAATGTAACAGGGTTTGTTGATATGGGAAGAAGGAGGCAGGTCCTTCACTGTCGTCGCTCATCCTTTTATGCTTCCGTCACTCCTCCGTGAGAGATCCGAGACCGGTGTGACGCGCAGCTGGCGCTCATCATCAATCACGCACTGGCCTCGCGCCACTCTCTCACGGCTCTCGCCCGCCCTGCTTGTCACAAGCAAAAAGCTAAAAAAAAATCAAGTTTTTGTCGCAGACTACGTCTGGATCAGATTCAGAATGATAAGTAAATGGAGTCCATCAACACCCCAAAGCTTCACAGTCCTATAGCTCGTCCTGTGCATTAGGCAGTTTTGATTTATATGCTGTTTAATATTGATGATCACGTTATTTTACATATGCTATCGCTTGCTTCTGCTTCTTCACCCATGTTTTGATCTGGAGATTCAGAAATCTTTCAGAAGATATCTTGAGAAATGCCAGTTTTTTGTCTATACAATGAAAGTCAATGGTATCCAAAATCGTTTGGTTACCAACATTCTTCAAAATAAAGCATAGGAGCCACGTCCAACAACCATGTTAATACCTCGACCCACACCTGAGTGAAAGGGTGAAAGCCTTAATAGTCTTGTTTCAGGTTGACAGGTTTCATGTTGCTAATGAGAAGGGATTTCCAACATTAAAGCATTTGTACTTGCAGCACAGAGGCAGGTGTCAGAAGAAGATAACATGGAAAGGCGGCTAAGTGTCTTTTTTAGCAATCAAGCTTTATTCTTGCAGCAGAAGTATTCCGCGTATACCAAAGGCCCAGAGTGAGAGCTACTACTCATTTCAATGGGGATCTGCTCTCTCACCTTCTAAAGAAGTAGGAGACTCTTATGAAACAAGCTTTCGGCTGCACCCTTCTGATGTTTGATCTCCAGAGATGAAGAGCCCTGACCCTCATTTGAACAAACAACAACGGCCATCTCCCAAAGCCACTTCAGACTATAAAACAACATGAATTACCATTCTGCTCTGGTCTTCTTGTTCCTCAGGGCCTCGACGGAGAACAGCTAATGTGCTGATTTGATTTCTCCCACGATTAATATTATTCATTGATACTGTTGTCAGCCAGTATACAAAAGGGAAGGGTTTCTTATACTCCATGCAAATTAGCCACTTTCATTCAATGCTAATGGCTCTCTCTTGGAGTCTATGTTTGGAGGGATATTATCGAGTTGCGAAGTTCAATATAGCATTTACTCTCACAGTCGGTTGCATCAAATGGATGATTAGCATGCCGGAGATTTGGCTTATGTAGGCAACTTTAAAAGTACTAGAACAAAGGATGGTATTTTCTAATGTTCTTTAAAGTTATTTGTTGTTTGAGATGTTATAAGCCGTAATGTGATATAGTTGCCCTTTAGGGCAAACCATTCCTACAGTGGAGAAAATAAGAAATTGGTGATTTGGAGCATTGATTGGAAGCTTTGCCCAGTCAAATCTGCCGGAAAAAAAGCATTGCATTTTTAAGCGTGCTGTGCATGTAGTTTAAATCCTCGGCAGAAAGTAAAATGAATCCTTGCATGTCACCATTTCAAACATTTTTTAACATCATATTGGCAATTAGCATGTCACAGATCTGTGCCAATGCACAGCATGGTGTTGCTTGATGTATCATGGAATTATTTCTAGCCAAATATAGTGCAGTTCCTCACTAGATTTCAAATGTGGCCCAAAATAAAAGAGCTGTTGGTTAGAATACAGATGAGACGCCTAAGCAAGTTTTGTTCACACAGCAAGTTGCTTTAGTGAATTTAAGAAGTATCAAAGCACAGCATGGCGTTTTCTTGGCGTTAGTTATTTGGAGAGAATCTTGATTCCTTGCCAGAAACTGAGTTTACACATTTGCTGCCGTGATTCTGTGGACCAAATAAAAGGCCTCCGTTACTCTGGGCAAAGATGAGGTGCCAAACAGGCCCGTAGCAAGTTCTGCACTCAAGGCAGATTTATCCTTATACATAGAAAACATGTCACAGCAAAAGCCCACCAAGGCATTTAGTAATGCCCCTTGAGTCCAAGCAAGCAATTTAATCTGAAAGGGTAGGTGCTGACAGTCAAAAGGTGCATTAATATTCATTGAAAGGAAATTGTGGAACACAGGGAGAGAGAGAGAGAGACAGGCATGAAAGAATAGTCCAGAGAAAAGGGAATAGATGCATGCAGGGAGGATGAATGTGAGAAGACTACGACTTGTGCTGAAGAGAGGAAAGAGGCCGGGATGTCAAAGGCCCAAAGGTATTTAAGAGGGAAGACAGCAGCGATATGGCAAGGCAAGACTTCAAAAATCACTGGAGTACCTTTTCTGGATGACTCATTCCCACAGAAGACTTCACCGGTCGCAAACCATTCTGAGGTTCACAGGTTGAGCCAAGACTGGAAATCATTCAGGGATGCTAGAACGCAAACCAACAAGTTGCTTTCCAAAACACGCCACCGAACCATCATCATGCAAGTGCCTCCAATTCCAACTTAGTATTCATATGGTTCTCCCATGACCTAGCATCTGTTTATTAGGACGCTGAGTGCCAAAACGATCAAGTTATTCTCACATGAGCTCATTAAGGACAATTAGCATGCGAGTCATAGCAAACTCACCAGGTGGCGGTGGACTCTGGCCCTGCAAAGTTTGATTCGTAAAGCAACGGCATTCAATATTCAAAAGGTTAAGTATGAGTGAAAACACAATATTGGAGAGCGTCAAGGGATTAAATAGACAGGCGTAATGGACGTTTGACAATCAAAGCACTTTCAGGGGCTGTTGTGCGTTGACATTTGCGAAAAAAAAAAAGTTTAGTCAATCTAAAACGGACATGCCGATATTACGCTCATGGAAAAGCTTAAATTGCTTTTGTCAGGCTTTATCAGATTACATTATTAAAGCAACATTAAACTGGAGAAAGGATCAAAGGTCGCTGATGAATGTCAGGGGTATTTATTACCTGTTTCACACTCGTTTGTCCTTGTGATTTCAGGCAAGCCTCAAACTCTCGTTTGCAAATCAATTTGTGATTCATAAAATTCTTTATTCATAAGACAAAGCACGTAGTGTGACGATATGTAGCAACAGAGCATTAAACTCAACGGCATACACAAACCATTTTAGGACTTCCAAGCTGTTTAATCCTCATCACAATGTCAAACGCTTTACCCTTAGACATCACTGTTATAGGAATTTTCCATGTATTTTATTAGTCCGAAACCAGTTGCCAGTCCTCATGTGTTCCAGGTAGTTGGTGTTCTGTTTTTTTTTTTTTTTTTCACTTTGCCTTCTTGCCCTTCGATCTTTTGTTCTTCCCTCCAGCTTTGGATGTTTCCTCCTGGAAGAGAAAAAGAAAACATTAAAGAAAAGTGATAAAACATCCGAAACGAAGGGCTTCCCGCTGGAAGAAACCGAGAAATCTGTAACATTATAAATAATATTTATAATAATGTCAAAAACATACATTCGTTTTCAACCCTAAATTACTAAAATGTTGTGTTTATGTAATAAAAAATGCTCACGTCACCCATGAATGTTCAGTATGAGCTTGTGTTGAGCTACAATGCGGAACAATGTTTTTTTTCTATAGTTTATTTTTGGGGCAAAAAATGAGCATACTTTTTTATTTATTAGTAATTTAATTTCATATTGTTCATATATCTCGTGATATGGGCGTCACATAAACAAGTGGCAATGTAGATATCAAGTATCTGAGATTAGTTATTGTTTCCGAAGCGAGTCTTGATGAACATCTATTTGATTGAATAATATATAAATCATATAATCAAAAATAATGATATAATCAAACATTCATGTTGAGAATTTACTTGATTAAACTGAAGGGTCTTACTTAACAATGGTTAGGGGGGGAAATGCCTTCACAAAAGTAAAAATGTCCATGAAAATAAACAATTTCCACCCCTTCATTAGGTCCTGTGAACATGATTTTTCAAATTTATTCAAGGTATACATTTTGCTAGTATGAGGATGGGAGTTGAAACCCGAAAGTTTGCTTTGATGACGCAATATAAAGCAACTGTGCCACAAATAATGGCATTGTCATTTCTACCCGTTCGTCCTCAACATGCACGAGGAGAAGGCTTGTTAACTTGCTCTGATTGTCTCTCTAGGGACCCAATAGTGTCCAAATGAATGTTTTGAATGGAGTCTATTTTTATGATTCCACACGTGACGTCCCCCGCTACATTGCCTGCCGGTAGTCATTATTATGCATTGTATGTTAATTACTCTTGAGCCTCAGTGGACAGAGTGCGAGCACAATGAGTCAGGCGGCTCAAACTGCGAAGATAACACAACATTCATCTTCACCCTGAAAGAACAGCGTGATGTATCTGAGCCTGAGACATGCACAGCGTCAGGAAATCAATGAGAGCTGACGTCTGCAATCAGATGTGTACTACTTAGGCTAAAACTACAAATTTGAATGTGCAATTTTCCACGGATTCTTGCATTCTTAAAGACAAAATGTGTACGACGGAATGAAGAACTGCAATTGCACGTAATGCACTAATTACAGAAAGAGTTTTTGAGCCTTTACAGATGAACTGCATTAATGCATTCATTAGCGTTAGTGTTGCATGGACAATTTCTCTCTTGACTAATGCATTTAAGCAGTGGTTTGACTCTACATTCACTGACTGTTATAGGTCTGGAGCGGAATAACAAAACTAATTAGCGAAAAACTCAAATTACAGTAATTGCGATTTTTACAAAAGACACACTAGTCTTTAATAGGCAGGTTGGTGTAATGGGCTCTTTGGTGGTGCGAGACTTTCATCTAAACAACTTCTGAGGCTGTCGAGTCCAGAAACAAACTCATCCAGTCCACAATCAAAGGAATTACAGAAATCCACGGCTTAAAATAGAAGCGGAAGAAGAGACGTGTGCTTTTAGCTGCTTTTAACGCCAATCACCGTAACGCTGTGTGTCACAACGGATACCAATTTCATAACATGCCGCAAAATGGGATCTGAGGGCCTGCGTTCGCTCTCATGAAAGGCGACAGCTTTGGTATCAGGCCGCAGAGAAAGCAGTCTGCGCTTGTGTTTTCCGCAGCCGTGTGATGCTGCTTTAATTGAGTCGAGGTTTTTGAAATAAATTCTAGCAAAATCTTAAACAATCATATCACACATGCGTGTAATTGTATGTCTGCGTATAAACCGATGCGCCCCTATTATCCGGGTAACCATAGCAGCCCTGCAGCTGTGCACGAGTCCTCATTTGCACAGAAATAAAAGAAAACAACAAACAAATGAATCCTCAGAAGAAGGCGGGCGCATGCCGGCAAATCTCCTCAGAACTTGTCTTTGTGTGACCTTATCACTGTGATTGTTGGATGAGTAAGTGGCGGACACTCAAGAGGAGAGCTTCTCTTCATACAAATTCACAGAAGTAACCAAAAAATGGAATATTGAACATTTAGTACTCAACGGCACCGAGACAAATCTCAGAAAGAAAAATACAAATGCGTCAACAGAAAAGCTTTGCAAGGTGGCAGAACTGTTTACATAAAAAAAATAAGTAGAACCGAATGATTTTCACGATGATGTTTGATTTTGTTAAAAGTTCTGTCATGACAACTCTGCGTGTTTGGCATGGTAATGGGTATGAAAATGTTGATATGTTTGGTCTAGGCGGAATAGATCTGCTACGCTGCTGCTGTTATTGCTGCTGCTGCTGTTATTGCTCCTGCTGCTGTTGTTATTGCTCCTGCTGCTGCTGTTATTGCTGCTGCTGCTGTTATTGCTGCAGCTGTTATTGCTGCTGCTGTTATTGCTGCTGCTGTTATTGCTGCAGCTGTTATTGCTGCTGCTGCTGTTATTGCTGCTGCTGTTATTGCTGCAGCTGTTATTGCTGCTGCTGTTATTGCTGCTGCTGTTATTGCTGCAGCTGTTATTGCTGCTGCTGTTATTGCTGCTGCTGTTATTGCTGCAGCTGTTATTGCTGCTGCTGCTGTTATTGCTGCTGCTGTTATTGCTCCTGCTGCTGTTATTGCTCCTGCTGCTGTTATTGCTGCTGCTGTTATTACTGCTGCTGTTATTGCTGCTGCTGTTATTGCTGCTGCTGCTGTTATTGCTGCTGCTGCTGTTATTGCTGCTGCTGTTATTGCTCCTGCTGCTGTTATTGCTGCTGATGTTATTGCTCCTGCTGCTGTTGTTATTGCTGCTGCTGTTATTGCTGCTGCTGTTATTGCTGCTGCTGTTATTGCTCCTGCTGCTGTTGTTATTGCTCCTGCTGCTGCTGTTATTGCTGCTGCTGCTGTTATTGCTGCTGCTGTTATTGCTCCTGCTGCTGCTGTTATTGCTGCTGCTGTTATTGCTGCTGCTGCTTCTGTTATTGCTGCTGCTGTTATTGCTGCTGCTGTTATTGCTGCAGCTGTTATTGCTGCTGCTGCTGTTATTGCTGCTGCTGTTATTGCTCCTGCTGCTGTTATTGCTGCTGCTGCTGCTGTTATTACTGCTGCTGTTATTGCTGCTGCTGCTGTTATTGCTGCTGCTGCTGTTCTTGCTGCTGCTGTTATTGCTCCTGCTGCTGTTATTGCTGCTGCTGTTATTGCTCCTGCTGCTGTTGTTATTGCTGCTGCTGTTATTGCTGCTGCTGTTATTGCTCCTGCTGCTGTTGTTATTGCTCCTGCTGCTGCTGTTATTGCTGCTGCTGCTGTTATTGCTGCTGCTGTTATTGCTCCTGCTGCTGCTGTTATTGCTGCTGCTGCTTCTGTTATTGCTGCTGCTGTTATTGCTGCTGCTGTTATTGCTCCTGCTGCTGCTGTTATTGCTGCTGCTGTTATTATTGCTGCTGCTATTATTGCTCCTGCTGCTATTGCTCCTGCTGCTATTGCTCCTGCTGTTATTGCTGCTGCTGTTATTGCTCCTGCTGCTGCTGTTATTGCTGCTGCTGTTATTGCTCCTGCTGCTGCTGTTATTGCTGCTGCTGCTGCTATTGCTGCTGCTGTTATTGCTCCTGCTGCTGTTATTGCTGCTGCTGTTATTATTGCTGCTGCTATTATTGCTCCTGCTGCTATTGCTCCTGCTGTTATTGCTGCTGCTGTTATTGCTGCTGCTGTTATTGCTCCTGCTGCTGCTGTTATTGCTGCTGCTGCTGCTATTGCTGCTGCTGTTATTGCTCCTGCTGCTGTTATTGCTGCTGCTGTTATTGCTGCTGCTGTTATTGCTACTGCTGTTATTGCTGCTGCTATTATTGCTGCTGCTATTGCTGTTATTGCTGCTGCTATTATTGCTGCTGCTGCTGTTATTATTGCTGCTGCTATTATTGCTGTTATTATTGCTGCTGTTATTGCTGCTGCTGTTGTTATTATTGCTGCTGTTGTTATTGCTGCTGCTGTTGTTATTATTATTGCTGCTGCTATTATTGCTGCTGCTGTTATTGCTGCTGCTGCTATTATTGCTGCTGTTATTGCTGCTGCTGTTGTTGTTATTGCTGCTGCTGTTATTATTGCTGCTGCTGTTATTGCTGCTACTGTTGTTATTGCTGCTGCTGTTGTTATTGCTGCTGCTGTTATTATTATTGCTGCTGCTTCTGCTGTTATTACTGCTGCTGTTGTTGTTATTGCTGCTGCTGTTATTACTGATAATGTGAATAGCAGTGGCCATCCTGAGGAGAGCTCAAACGTGGGCTGCTCAAAAATGTGTCAATGAGAGCTAGGGACAGAGCACAAGCGCAATCCAGTGCAGCGCGTATCTGTGAAAAAGAGCTGTGAGGGCGCAAATGATGTTGCACAACGTCTTCATTAATTCGCGCATGTAGTAATTTAATGTTTATATATTTTAAAGCACTGAATCGCTATCGGATCGCGATTAACTTGATTCTTAGCATTTTAAATCGATTATTGACCGAAAACGATTCATGATTCAAAAATTCGTTTCAAGATTAATGCATATGCATCGTCAGGATTTGTAATCGATGCATCGAGAAAACGAGTGAATCGTTACACCCCTAGTTTCTACACTGCTAAGGCAAATGCTACGAAGTATTTGAAGGTTGAGGACGCAAGCTCGTTGGTTACTGATACAGCAGGAACCAATCAGCTGTGCCCTATAGAGAATGATGTGACTGCAAACAGGTTGAGTTAAGGACCTATCAGTCTGCGTCATCTAGAGTTTCATGGCAGAAGTTTGTATTTCTTGAATGTCTGCTTTGTCTTACTGAAGTGTCTGTGTAACCCTCTTGAATGAGGATGTTCCTGGCACAGTTGTTGATGTGTTTGAAACGGTCGGGGCCCAGCAGAATCCCACCGTACCATCGAGAGACCACCACCAGCACGTTACGCACATCCAGGATCTGTGAGACAGAATTGACAGGAAACCGTTTTTAACATGTCTGAAACAAATGTGTGCAGTGTTTTCCACTGGATTACGTTGTGTTGCTTATACAACCGGTCCACAACATTTTGTAACCCCTTAGTCTTGGACAACTTTTGCGTGCAGAAAAGTTAGACGTTGATAGATCAAATTCAATCCTGACGTTGATTGAAGTGGAAAACCTAAACACTGCTGCATGTCAGCAAATTAACATTTCATTGACACCGGTGCATCTAGGTCAAAGCTGTGTCTATGTTTTTTTTATGAATTTATTTGAAAAGTAAACAAATAAAATTCAATGACGCATCACTGATACACAGATTCACAAGTTTCCTTCATGCCATTTTTCCCCAAGACGGCACGTAGCCTGCAGTCCCTGTTTGGCAAAGGAGTCGCTTCAAAGGCGCAGAGAATAGACAAAATATGGCCTTTGTGAAGAATGACAGCTCTCAAGTGCTTTTACAGTCCTCGCTTGTTTTATTTTTTCCCACAGTGCCGTGGGGATGTAGCTGGATGCCCGCCGGAGGGGAGGGGAATCACAGCCATCTGCACATGCCACGTCTATTAATAGTCGTTTCTCTTTCAAACATGCCGTCACATTCGGAAAACAGGAAATAGTGGGATGAACTCCAAAAGGCTAAATGATCGCATGTGAACAGCTGTTCGTTTTCATTTTCATTCTTGACTGTTTAAGCGCAATAAGCAGCGAAAAAGAGATCAATTTAGTCCTGAGAGGCAGCTTTATGTGCACACACTTAGGGTGTGAGTACAAAATCTGCAGGAATGAGTAAAATTATGCGCAATGTGCGCAATCCCATGCCGAAATTCAAGCCCAGCAACAACATTCACCCGGAGCAAATGAAGCGAGTGAGTGAGGGGAGGTGAAAAATCTGTACATTGCATTGCACTTAGATGCCTTTTTAAAAGACTACAATTGCGTTACACACCACTGCTGAAATCCACCCGCATTTGGCGGGTGTTAATGTCAAGCCCTGCATATAACGCATAAAACATCAATCGTTCCATAAAATGAAAATCGTTTCACTTAGATGGGAAAAATAAAGTCGCTGAAGTAGCTGTCGAAACTCATGCCCACATCGCAACTGCGACGCTTCACAATACGTGATGCTCCCATCAAAACTAAATCACACTTCATTGAAGATCATTTGAAAAACACCACCACAGGTGCTCCGATTCCTGATAAATTTAACGAATGTCACGGCAGACCGCAAGCTTGTTTCATTGACGGAAATGTATCGTTTTTCTTTTTAAAGTGGGTAGAGATTACAGTGTCATGTCGTATTTCACACTGCAGGGTGTTGTTGACGCGCCGCTCGCAGGACTTTAATCAGAGAAGGGGAGATACGAGGAAAGATTATGGATGAATGACACATCCGCGTGCAAATATCTGACATAGCAAGAATGGAATTGGGATCAAGACAGGAGGAGTGGATGGATAATCCCAGCAGCATATCAACAAGCCTGCTAAAATGATCCATTGACGTTTAATACGTGCACAGCTTGAGGAAAGCTTCGAGTTCATTGCTGTTTCAAGGCAATGATGCCGTTACCGAGTCCTGCAGGCACATATTTGATCAAATAAATACATTGGTGATACACACTACTGGTCAAAAGTTTACTTTTGAGAGAAGACTCTTCTGCTCACCAAGGCTGCATTTATTTGATTAAAAATACAGTAAAAATGCTGAAATATTACATTTTGAGACTTTTCTATGTGACTATATTGTAAAATGTAATTCAATTCTGTGATGCAAAGCTGAAAATTCAGCTTTTAATCACATGAATAAATGGCATTTTCCAATATATTAAAATAGAAAACCACTCTTTTAAATTGTAAAAATATTTCACAATATTAATGTATTTCTCGTCAGATAAATGCAGCATTGGTGAGCATTTTATATATTATAAAAGCTGGACAGTTTACGTTCTTTGGTTGTAACGAAAGGCCGCTTGAACACTGTTTAAAAATCTCCTTCATATATCGTGAATAACATCCACTAGCCCTGACACAAACACACATTTACCTGCAAAAGATGCAGCAATCGGCCACCCGCAGCAGTTTCTCCATCATCCTCGCAGTCCTGCAGGAAAGAGTTTTTATCCTCCAAGTAGATCCTAATGAAAACATGAAGGGATTGCTAAATAAATGTCAAAAAAACTTGGCAGGAATCATAGCTCTTTGCTCTGCGAAACCTCAGTGGCCAGTTTCCACAAAACAGCCGGCAGTGGCGGAGGCGACTTGTGCTCACATTATGCTGTGTTTGCGAGGCGTCTGGGGTTTTGTAGTTGTGGGTGTATTTCAGAGCGAAATTGGAAGAGGATTTGGATGAGGCATAATATCAGGCACAGGGAGGAGTGTGGGAAATTAGGACGCCCCGCTATGTTTTTTTCGGCTTGACATAGTCGCGAGGGTGTTGAGACCACAAGGTCCATCATTTCGGGAATAGTTGTTTGGAGTGAAAGACACTCAACAGATGCCGGCAGCAGATGAGCACAGTGTTGATAGTCAGTTCACTAACAGCCAAGAGACGTTTCACCACATATGGCTCATCATAGATGGTTGCTCTTTTACATATTAGTGTTATCATTCAAGTCCATAGCACAAACAATGCAGTCTCGTTGGAGGTACTAAACGTTTATTTTCAAGGGGGCGATTGAGCGACAATGTAAGGCAAGACACCACAGGGGAATAGGGTAAATTAAGGACATCATCATACTTTCCCAGTTGATGGATTACATTGAGTAATGCAAATGCAAATTATGCAAGTAATGCAAATTTTTTTAGTATGACAGGTTTTCTGAAATGTTATGTTTAGATGGGGCATTATTTAATTAAATATGGACTCATTTGCATTATTTCCAGAACAGAAATCTGAACATTGGATAAAATCAGGTTCAAAAGTCTTGTTTCATTTTGTTGACATATTAAGGCCCGTTCACAGCAAAAACGATAACTATAACAATAACTATATTAGCGTCCACGCCAGCGGACGATATCGTTCTGTTAAGCGCGCACTGCTATTTTGTCATCTGTCGCTTTAAATGCTCGAGCTCTTTAAAGCAGGATGGATTCTGATTGGCTGTCAATATTATTATTGTTCATCAGTTGGAAAAAATTGTGATTCTAACAATATCGTTTCTCTGTGTCGTTATCGTTATAGTTTTGGTGTGCACGATTCTGGATAAATTGAGAATCACAAAAAAATTCTGTTTTTAATAGAGATCACGATTCTCCCATGGTTCTGAACAGACAACTCAGGGAAAAGAATTCAAGAAAATTTGAGTGAATGATTCAATGACTCACTCATTAATACTTTACTTGTTTCATTACTGGATGAATCAGCGTTTTTGAAAGAATCTTTTGAGTGAATGATTCAGTGACTCGCTCATAAAGAATTCACTCGTTTCATTACTGGATGAATCAGTGTTTTTGAACGAATCTTTTGAATGAATGATTCAATGACTCGCACATAAAGACTTCACTTGTTTCATTACTGGATGAATCAGTGTTTTTGAATGAATCTCTTGAATGAATGATTCAATGACTCACTCATAAATACTTCACTTGTTTCATTACTGGATGAATCAGTGTTTTTGAAAGAATCTCTTGAATGAATGATTCAGTGACTCGCTCATAAAGAATTCACTCGTTTCATTACTGGATGAATCAGTGTTTTTGAACGAATCTCTTGAGTGAATGATTCAATGACTCACTCATAAAGACTTCACTCGTTTCATTACTGGATGAATCAGTGTTTTTGAACGAATCTCTTGAGTGAATGATTCAATGACTCACTCATAAAGACTTCACTTGTTTCATTACTGGATGAATCAGTGTTTTTGAAAGAATCTTTTGAGTTATTGATTCAGTGACTCGCTCATAAAGAATTCACTCGTTTCATTACTGGATGAATCAGTGTTTTTGAACGAATCTCTTGAATGAATGATTCAGTGACTCGCTCATAAAGAATTCACTCGTTTCATTACTGGATGAATCAGTGTTTTTGAACGAATCTTTTGAATGAATGATTCAATGACTCGCACATAAAGACTTCACTTGTTTCATTACTGGATGAATCAGTGTTTTTGAAAGAATCTCTTGAATGAATGATTCAGTGACTCGCTCATAAAGAATTCACTCGTTTCATTACTGGATGAATCAGCGTTTTTGAAAGAATCTTTTGAGTGAATGATTCAGTGACTCGCTCATAAAGAATTCACTCGTTTCATTACTGGATGAATCAGTGTTTTTGAACGAATCTTTTGAATGAATGATTCAATGACTCGCACATAAAGACTTCACTTGTTTCATTACTGGATGAATCAGTGTTTTTGAATGAATCTCTTGAATGAATGATTCAATGACTCACTCATAAATACTTCACTTGTTTCATTACTGGATGAATCAGTGTTTTTGAAAGAATCTCTTGAATGAATGATTCAGTGACTCGCTCATAAAGAATTCACTCGTTTCATTACTGGATGAATCAGTGTTTTTGAACGAATCTCTTGAGTGAATGATTCAATGACTCACTCATAAAGACTTCACTCGTTTCATTACTGGATGAATCAGTGTTTTTGAACGAATCTCTTGAGTGAATGATTCAATGACTCACTCATAAAGACTTCACTTGTTTCATTACTGGATGAATCAGTGTTTTTGAAAGAATCTTTTGAGTTATTGATTCAGTGACTCGCTCATAAAGAATTCACTCGTTTCATTACTGGATGAATCAGTGTTTTTGAACGAATCTCTTGAATGAATGATTCAGTGACTCGCTCATAAAGAATTCACTCGTTTCATTACTGGATGAATCAGTGTTTTTGAACGAATCTTTTGAATGAATGATTCAATGACTCGCACATAAAGACTTCACTTGTTTCATTACTGGATGAATCAGTGTTTTTGAAAGAATCTCTTGAATGAATGATTCAGTGACTCGCTCATAAAGAATTCACTCGTTTCATTACTGGATGAATCAGTGTTTTTGAACGAATCTCTTGAGTGAATGATTCAATGACTCACTCATAAAGACTTCACTCGTTTCATTACTGGATGAATCAGTGTTTTTGAACGAATCTCTTGAGTGAATGATTCAATGACTCACTCATAAAGACTTCACTTGTTTCATTACTGGATGAATCAGTGTTTTTGAAAGAATCTTTTGAGTTATTGATTCAGTGACTCGCTCATAAAGAATTCACTCGTTTCATTACTGGATGAATCAGTGTTTTTGAACGAATCTCTTGAATGAATGATTCAGTGACTCGCTCATAAAGAATTCACTTGTTTCATTACTGGATGAATCAGTGTTTTTGAAAGAATCTTTTGAGTGAATGATTCAGTGACTCGCTCATAAAGAATTCACTCGTTTCATTACTGGATGAATCAGTGTTTTTGAACGAATCTCTTGAATGATTCAATGACAAATAAATTTTGTAACAGTCGCTTGTCGCCACCTACTGGTGTAACGATGTAATTGATACAATCTTTATTTGAAGCACCAAGTTACTTTCAAAAGGTGATTTGCTCTATTTTGAACGCTTTTGTTGACATCAGTGTTTATATCCAAACGATGAACATTTACCCTAGTACTTCTGTGATAATCTGACAATCATGAGGATTTGAGCGAGTTTGACAAGGGCCAAATTGTGATGGCTAGACGACTGGGTCAGAGCATCTCCAAAACTGCAGCTCTTGTGGGGTGTTCCCGGTCTGCAGTGGTCAGGATCTATCAAAAGTGCTCCAAGGAAGGAACAGTGGAGAACCGGAGACAGGGTCATGGGTGGCCAAGGCTCATTGATGCACGTGGGGAGCGAAGGCTGGCCCGTGTGGTCCGATCAAACAGACGAGCTACTGGAGCTCAAATTGCTCAAGAAGTTAATGCTGGTTCTGATAGAAAGGTGTCAGAATACACAGTGCATCTCAGTTTGTTGTGTATGGGGCTGCATAGCCACTGACCAGTCAGGGTGCCCATGCTGACCCCTGTCCACCGCTGAAAGCATGTATTTGATCATTTTTGTGAGAGTCACCTGTTACAGCAAATTTAGCTAAAGAATATCTGACTTTATGAGGTCTCAAGCCATTTATAAAGAACAATCCAGTCTTTCTAAAGTTAATGACATACAGCAGTCAATATTTAATCGAAAACGATCTTGTAACTTCTAATTAAAACATCAGCTTTACTTTGAGGTTTTAAGCGGCTGCAGGCTTCACCTTATCAAACAGGGTTGTGAACGGAAAACCACTGGCTCCTCATACGCCGCCCGGGGGCTTCGGGAACATGCTGAATGTCAATATCACCTGTGGTTTAATCTCGTCCAAATGACACCCACTCCTCCCCTACTGTATGTCACTAATCATGTCCTGAAGAACCGCCCGGGGCTACGCTCGCGTAAAAACACACACATCACGCACGAACATTACGTTTCTTATCTCGTCAATGCCTAACTCTAAATGCATAAATAATTGAAATACTGGCTGCAGTCTAAGAAAAAAGTAAATCTGATGTAAACTGGTGGCAAAAACATTTCAAAATCCTTAAAACAAGATACATTTACTTGATTAGCCAAATCGCATTGCAAGATATTAAAATATTCCAATAATTTATCTTGAATTGTGTTTATTTTTCTAATCGCATTGGAATTTTTTAAGTGTGAACCTCACAATTAACAACATACAAAAATATATGCTTTGACACTTCTATTAATATGCAAATATTACAATGAGCATTTTATAAATGCAAGATCTTAAAAAGTAGCTATAAAAAAAGAAAAATATGAAAAGACCAATGTACATAACAAACTGTGTACAAATGACTGAATGGAGTATTTGAAGTTAAAAATAAACGTTTGCTTAGCAACTGCACATGATTTTTAATGAACTAAAAACAGAAATACCTGTATGCATAGATATTGTGAGTCGCACTTGCAATCTTCTTGTTTTCATATAAATTATTCAGAATCCTCTGAACCTGTAAGAAAAATAAATAAATATAAAAACATGTCCAAAAACATATGTACATACCAAACCAGACACTGTTCCAACATAACTGGAGTCAGATTATAAAAATATTCACACGTTGACTGCTGGAAAGAGGAAACATTTCACAGTGATGCAACACCGACCGCCGATACAAAGCTCCAGCATGAACACACACACACACACATTCACCTGCACAGGCTTATTTCCCAGTCCCGGCTCATCTTTAAAGGACTGCAGGGTTGTGTCATAAACAGGAGGTGAATTTATGACAAGAATGTATGTGTTAGATGGGTGTGTGCATAACATATTGACGCTAATAAAACACTATTTCAAAAGACACGAGCGGACTTGAAGCGCAACTTATTACTGCGTCGCCCACCAATTCCTGCCACGACAGGTCTGCCATCTGGCTGAATCTGAGCATATGGGATGACTACGAAATATTCAATTAAATATAGCAGCGTAAAACAAACTCACAACCTAGGGTTTATTAAATACAAGAGTGTTTCAGTAAGCAAGACATTTATTCACAGTCACAGATGTATAATTCAGAGCTGTTTATGTGAATGTTTGGCAGTGTTGGGGGTAACCCCAATGTAATCAGATTACTTTTCAAGTAACTAGTGAAGTACCTTTTCAAATAAGTAATGCAAGATACTTTGTTTTCCCATTCAGCCGGAGGCATATTCATTTCAATTTTGGTGTGAAAGGGCCTTTAAATTTGCCAAAAATATATTTTTTTTGTTATTGAGAAACAAACAAACAAGCACAGCCCAGGTGAGAAAAAGTAACGTTACACATTACATTCTATAAAAAGTAACTGAGTAACACAATTAGTTACTTTTTGAGGTAGTAACGCAATATTGTAACACATTACTTTTAAAAGTATATTTTCCCAAACACTGAATCCAGCTGATATTATTGGATGTTATAACCACTTATCATTGCAAATCAATAGACTTCACATGAAAGGTCATTACCTTACTATTTGAAATGCCATAGAATATTTGCAAATATGTGTCCTACGTGCAACAAATTAGTAGGCGTACTCAAATACTTTGCACTAAAAATTGGTTGGCCGCTTGATTTCTTTTTATTGTAGCAGTGGCCCCGCCCACAGTGAACCCTGATTGGTCCACAACCAAGCTGCTCATGTATATTTAAAATCAGACATGGATGAGGAGAGATTGACTGCAGAAAATGAAAAACATCAAATAGCACATTCTCCATAAAAAGCCATAAAAAGGGCGCCGTCTGCAGAAGCATCGCATAAATTATGATATTACAGTATGCATTAATTATTTAGTTTTACACAGTGTAAAAATATTTGACAAAGATCACTGTCGTCTTTCTACTTCAGAAACGTCATGCGTAATTCAGTGTGTTACTTGGCATTTCTTTGTGATTATGGTCAAATTTACTACGCTGTAAAAATTGTACGTTATCACAACTTTTTATCTTTTGTCAAATCAACTTAGATAATTAATGTGGTTCAGATAACATAATATTTTGAGTTTCTATCTCCTTCGTTGTATTAACTCAATTTTTTTATTTCAATGAACTCAACATTTTAAGGCAACTTACTTTTTTAAGTTAAACCAACAATAATTTTTACAATTTTACAATTTTTTCCCAGTGTGCACCCTGTTCTCTCTGGCGGTGATTTTGACCTTTCAGTGTGAACAGGGAAAAACTGGAATATTGTGACGTCTGAATAGAACAATGTGGCAAGCAGTGAGGTGAGGGACCGTGAGAGCGGGCCGGTGGCGAGTGATAATGAGCTCCAGCTGCGCGCCACACCGGTCTCGTCTCACGGAGGAGTGACGGGAGCATAAAAAGAGGAGCGGCGACAGTGCAAGACGAGAGAGGACCAGGCCTGGATTTTATGTTGTGTTTAGTTTACGTTTTGGATGTGTGTGCGTGGCAGTCATCCGTGAGGGGCTGCCCGCGGTTTACTTTCGTTTTGTTTATTTATTTGATTAAAGTATTTTAAATGTTCGCCGGTTCCCGGCTCCTTCTTCCCTGAACATACAAACTCCGTTACAAACAAATCCTCTACAAAGCGCTCCTTAAATCTAACACCATACCAAGCGATGAGTCGAACAAGTAAAGAGAATTAAATTCATTGTACTGTATGTCAGGTGCATGTACAACAACTTTGCTTATAAATCTTAGTGCCAGAGATGGACAGATCTGGTGGCTTTACGAACGAAGCAACACATCCCTGACGCAATATGCGATGAAAAAGCACGCTTTTATGGATTTACAGTCAATATCTGGCTTTAAAAACCAGCGTGGCGAGAGCGACCAGATATTGAGTGTAAATCTGTTTTGTACACAGCACCAAGGACTTCAAATATTGCTGTAAGACCCTTGGGAAGGACTCTGGCGGTTATTTCTGTCCATCAAAATGGGTTTCAGCCTATTTGTGCTGAGAGTCCCTCCATTATTTACCAAGAAAGAGAGTCAAAAAGTGCTTTTCCGTACTGAAGCCACAGAACAAAAACGACCGTCATGACAGCGGTTTCATTCACGAATCAAGAAAACACCAAGCCCAATGCTAATGAATATTTAAGACGCCGCACTTCCCCAAAGAAAAACTCTTCAGCCCCTATCAGCAGGATTCATCTGAGCCGCTGAAAGCGCCTGTTTTCTCTCAGGCTAATACTCTCTCCGTGAACACCTGTGTCAGGCTGAGGCTAATGATGAGATATCCTTTGAATGCCGTGTGCAAATGTTGCCTTTTTGTCAGCGCTGATCTAAACCAAATAGCAGGAAACACAAAGCGACATCCTTTTAAAAAGTAAAAACCCCATTGATAGCTCCTCTGAGGTTGCTTGCTGTTTTTTGTTCGCCCATTGTGGAAAGTCTTTCTGTGGAACGGAAATCTAATTAAATGTTTTGAGATGTATAGCTTGTGAAGATGCTTGAACAAACAGGTGCGTGTTCCCGGCAGAGCCCTGGCGTCTTCGTTTCACAGACAAACTCATTTACAAACTTCTGTCAACAATAACCTTTTATGAAAATTAGAGCACAGCCAAACTTTGAAGTTCCTGCTGATAACACAATATCAAGCAAGCAAAGATCAAAAAGCACCAAAATGGCCTCTCAAATCCCAATAGAACTACAAAGTGAATAAGAGATGTGTCTGCGAATGCTTTCCCCAGTTTTTTTTGTGGCCTTGTTTGTATGGAACAAGTGCGTCTAATGCACTCAGACAGACTCTCTCAGCTGTTCGGCTGAACTAAACATATCCATTGATTTTATATCAACCTTGTCTAGCTAATTTCGATAAGGCTGATAAGGCTGTTCGGTCCGCTTCAGAGCGTCTGTATAGCGCTGTAGGTGCAATGCACCATAACACTGTTGATTGTCAACCAAGAATCCATAGGACTCAACTATACTTTTACATGTTCTCTCATGCGAAAAGAGAGAAGTCTCTGTGATCTTCTGCTCACCAGTTCCAGCAGGTGAAAATTGTAAGGCTGATCACTTCGTGAAGTTACAGCATGGATAAAATCACCGTTAAAGCTAAGAGAATGACAACACATCTGGCCCCCTGGGGGGGAGCTAATCAGAAAAAGAAATGAAGAAAAGGAAAGATAACGGGGAATACTAATGGTCTTCTATCTGAATGGATTATAAAGAGTAAACACATCTACAGCAGATGACGTTAATCAAGCACTCAGTCTGTCTGAAACATCATCCACCATCTAATTTCACAAAAAGAACTGTAATTTAATTCCTCACTTGTCTGGGGGATTTCAAACGAGTTTCTATAAAGCTTCTTATTTGCATTTAGCAGTATTATACTGAAAATCATCTCAGGTTCGGAACTGCAAATGCTTTAAACACACCTGCGCATAAAAACGCAGCATTAAAGAAGAGAACACGATTCGGCGCTCGCCACACTTACAATGTGAACAAAACACGGTGTGACAGATTAAACTGATATTAAGACATAATTATGCCTCATGCCACTCCATTCAGCAAAAATATACTTTCAGAAACTGTTAGGTACATTTCATCTCCATCTTAAAGGGGGAGTATGTGTTTTTTATGTTAAAATACTTTATGCAATAAGCTGGTTGAAAGCTTCTTTGAAAACCTAAATCATTAGGCCAAAAACATTAATTACGAATATAAATCATTATTATTATCTAAGCAAAGTTGTTTTAAGATCTAAATGCAAGAATGGAGTGTGAATATTGGTCAAAAGAAAAATCTTGACTAGCTAAATTGAGGGATTGGCAGGGAAACCTGTTCGAAAACAGTTTTTGATGTAGAAAAAAGAGCAATACAAAAAACAAATTGTTGAATGAAATGTGCCACCTTCTCCACATTAACATGTTATATGACTACATTATAATTAGAGATCACTATTACTATTGCTCATTTTAAAGTGGACCTACTATGCAAAATTCACTTTTACATGGTGTTTGAACATACATGTGTCGGCAGTGTGTGTGCACAACCACCCTATAATGGTAAAATGGTACTTTTTTAAACCCCATAAATCATAAGCAGTGTCTCAGAACAAGACGTTTGCAGATTCTAGCAGTGACATCACATCGCTTAGGCCCCGCCTACGATTGCTGACAAACCCCGCCCTATTAGCTTAGCCCCGCCCCTCAGTGAGCTGTACACAGTCCGCCATGTTTATCTCCTCATCAGAGCATTCAAGTAAGAAATGTATTCTTATTAAAGCTACTAAAGTTATTCAGTCGAGAGCAGTGTGATTTTCTGTTTTTCTTCTGTTGTTTGATTCATATTAACAGCAGATATAGCAGTATGTGCTGTATATTATCACTTTAATACACAGATCTAATATACACATGTGATTTCTGCCCCTGCTGTTTATGTTCACAGACATAACCGACTGTGTGTGTATTTGACCGTTTAAGCGCAATAAGACGTGAAAGAGAACTTAGTTTAATACTCACAGGACGCATCTGACACACAGCTTTCTGTGCGCGTGCTCCGGGTGTGTGTGTGCGCTCAGAAAACCATATATCAGAAGTTTAGACTGATATGGCTTTAAAACACGTCAGATAATACACTTTCATGATGATGAAGAACTGAACGTCACGTGAGCGTGATAGAGATGATCATCAAAATCAAACAGATGTTTTAGATGTTGGCAGAGTATTGGAGGCAAGAGCTGTACAGGCTCCGCCCTATTTTGGAGAAGGGGGCGGAGCAGCAGCTCATTTGCATTTAAAGATACATGCACTCAAAAAGGGCCATTTACAACATGGTATAATAAATGATCTGTGAAGTATTTTGGGCTAAAAATTCACAGACACATTCTGAGGACAACTGAGACTTATAGCTTGTAAAAACAGGCATAATAGGTGCCCTTTAAGTAAACATCAGACAGAAAGTTATCAATGCATCACTTGTGCTATGACCATGAATAAAACCTCAAATACTGCAGCTCACGGAGACGCTACAGCATCTTAAAATCACCCATTGTGTTCTTCATGAATGCATTTCGACTCTGGTTTTCATATTAAGCTGGCGGAACGAATGAAGGACCCCAGGTTGAAAATGTAAATAGTCAGTGTTTGGCTTCAAGCTGTCAATCACGTGAAAGAAATTGGTTTATCTATGAACAAGTGGAGGAAATGTCAACGTCTTGCTTAAGGGCAGGGTGTCATTCACAACAGCTGCTCTTCTACTCAATATTAAGTGCACTGTAATGTCCCCTGGGCTGACACAATGCCAACACCTGTGCAGTCAATTTCTGAAAAAACGACTGTGTCAAGAACTCACACGAGCGTGGACATAAAAGACAATAATGTTTGCAGGGGGTTTATATGCAGCCTGTAATAATGCGGCAAGAGCCGTCGCGTCAGGGGCAGGTGTGTGTGAGTCATGCGCCATCCATCCAGCTGGGCACGGTGAACGCTGGCGCTTCTGACGCCGTCAAGCATCTGTTTGCACTGACAGGGGAGAGTGAGTAGGGAGGGATTCGACAGTGAATTCCAGAAGTTTAAAAGAGCTGAGGACACTAGAGATCATAGGCATTTCAAACAAAGTGTCAAACACTGATATCCGCTTCCACACGAGACGGCTGTTATCAAACACAGATTCTACAGGCCTGATATCTTTGGCAAGAGAAAAGTTTATTTGCAGCGTATAGTCTGATAATGGGTAATGAGTCGCACCTGTTTAGGAGTCACCACTGGGGCTAAGTGAGGCTGGAACGTGCTCCGTCTATCCGTGATTGTCTCTCCGTGTTTAATCAGCGGCAGCTCTTCATCTACAACAAAAACAAACAGAAAAACAAATAAAATCAGTCCTTTGAATGACTGGTCAGACGCTAATTACTAATTAACTGGGATCGCTTCATGTCAGCGGAGCTTTGAAGGGACTTTGAAAGTCAAAACTACCCTATTTTCTTTCTTAAAGCATGCAGAATTTCCCACTTTTCATGATCTAATCAATTCACTAACATACTAAGATTCATTCTAAATTTATGAAAAAATGTAGGGACTAATGAAACCACATGTGTGAGCTGCACGATTAATTAGTAAAAGAACGCAATCTCATTCCTAAATGACGATTCGGCTGTGTCTATTAAAATCACACCGGAAAATTCAGATCTCCGTTGTCATGCATGAAACGGCTAAACAAACAGTTTTGTTTCAGTAATGAAACAAGTAAAGCATTTATGAGTGAGTCATTAAATCATTCATTCTAGAGATTTGTTCAAAAACACTGATTCATCCAGTAATGAAACGAGTGAAGTATTTATGAGCGAGTCATTGAATCATTCATTCAAGAGATTCGTTCAAAAACACTGATTCATCCAGTAATAAAACAAGTGAAGTCTTTATGAGTGAGTCATTGAATCATTCATTCAAGAGATTTGTTCAAAAACACTGATTCATCCAGTAATGAAACAAGTGAAGTATTTATGAGTGAGTCATTGAATCATTCATTCAAGAGATTTGATCAAAAACACTGATTCATCCAGTAATGAAACAAGTGAAGTCTTTATGAGTGAGTCATTGAATCATTCATTCAAGAGATCCGTTCAAAAACACTGATTCATCCAGTAATGAAACGAGTGAAGTATTTATGAGCGAGTCATTGAATCATTCATTCAAGAGATCCGTTCAAAAACACTGATTCATCCAGTAATAAAACAAGTGAAGTCTTTATGAGTGAGTCATTGAATCATTCATTCAAGAGATTTGTTCAAAAACACTGATTCATCCAGTAATGAAACAAGTGAAGTATTTATGAGTGAGTCATTGAATCATTCATTCAAGAGATCCGTTCAAAAACACTGATTCATCCAGTAATGAAACAAGTGAAGTATTTATGAGCGAGTCATTGAATCATTCATTCAAGAGATCCGTTCAAAAACACTGATTCATCCAGTAATGAAACAAGTGAAGTCTTTATGAGTGAGTCATTGAATCATTCATTCAAGAGATCCGTTCAAAAACACTGATTCATCCAGTAATGATACAAGTGAAGTCTTTATGAGCGAGTCATTGAATCATTCATTCAAGAGATCCGTTCAAAAACACTGATTTATCCAGTAATGATACAAGTGAAGTCTTTATGAGCGAGTCATTGAATCATTCATTCAAGAGATCCGTTCAAAAACACTGATTTATCCAGTAATGATACAAGTGAAGTCTTTATGAGTGAGTCATTGAATCATTCATTCAAGAGATCCATTCAAAAACACTGATTCATCCAGTAATGAAACAAGTGAAGTCTTTATGAGTGAGTCATTGAATCATTCATTCAAGAGATTTGTTCAAAAACACTGATTCATCCAGTAATGAAACAAGTGAAGTCTTTATGAGTGAGTCATTGAATCATTCATTCAAGAGATCCATTCAAAAACACTGATTCATCCAGTAATGAAACAAGTGAAGTCTTTATGAGTGAGTCATTGAATCATTCATTCAAGAGATCCGTTCAAAAACACTGATTCATCCAGTAATGATACAAGTGAAGTCTTTATGAGTGAGTCATTGAATCATTCATTCAAGAGATCCATTCAAAAACACTGATTCATCCAGTAATGATACAAGTGAAGTCTTTATGAGCGAGTCATTGAATCATTCATTCAAGAGATCCGTTCAAAAACACTGATTCATCCAGTAATGAAACAAGTGAAGTATTTATGAGTGAGTCATTGAATCATTCATTCAAGAGATCCGTTCAAAAACACTGATTCATCCAGTAATGAACAAGTGAAGTATTTATGAGTGAGTCATTGAATCATTCATTCAAGAGATCCGTTCAAAAACACTGATTTATCCAGTAATGATACAAGTGAAGTCTTTATGAGCGAGTCATTGAATCATTCATTCAAGAGATCCGTTCAAAAACACTGATTTATCCAGTAATGATACAAGTGAAGTCTTTATGAGCGAGTCATTGAATCATTCATTCAAGAGATCCGTTCAAAAACACTGATTTATCCAGTAATGATACAAGTGAAGTCTTTATGAGTGAGTCATTGAATCATTCATTCAAGAGATCCATTCAAAAACACTGATTCATCCAGTAATGAAACAAGTGAAGTCTTTATGAGTGAGTCATTGAATCATTCATTCAAGAGATCCGTTCAAAAACACTGATTTATCCAGTAATGATACAAGTGAAGTCTTTATGAGTGAGTCATTGAATCATTCATTCAAGAGATCCATTCAAAAACACTGATTCATCCAGTAATGAAACAAGTGAAGTCTTTATGAGTGAGTCATTGAATCATTCATTCAAGAGATCCGTTCAAAAACACTGATTCATCCAGTAATGAAACAAGTGAAGTCTTTATGAGTGAGTCATTGAATCATTCATTCAAGAGATCCGTTCAAAAACACTGATTTATCCAGTAATGATACAAGTGAAGTCTTTATGAGTGAGTCATTGAATCATTCATTCAAGAGATCCATTCAAAAACACTGATTCATCCAGTAATGATACAAGTGAAGTCTTTATGAGTGAGTCATTGAATCATTCATTCAAGAGATCCATTCAAAAACACTGATTCATCCAGTAATGAAACAAGTGAAGTATTTATGAGTGAGTCATTGAATCATTCATTCAAAGAGAGTTTAAAAAAAAATAATAATTCAGATTCTTTAAACATGTTAAATAGACTGCAGAAATTAACCTTTTGTCAGAACTTCTAGTAAGTTGTATGTTATTTTGTCTGTTCAGAATCGTGGGTGAATTGTGATCTCTGTTTGAAGCGAAAAAAATCGTGATTCTGCATTTATCCAGAATCGTGCAGCTCTACCACATGTAGGCAAGAATCACTGTGAGTGGCCTTACAAACATGCAAACATTAAGAGATATTTAATCTTAAATATATTTCACCATTAAGACAAGCTGCTTTATAGCTCAATCTGCAAGGTTTCTCTGTATAACAACGCAAGTGTGCGTATGTACAAGAGCTCTGTAACTGTGTTTGAACAGGTTTTGAGGATGGCACACTTGGCATTGATCTAGGATTTTGTTGGCTGTCTTTAGAGAGAGTCATATGTTTGCAGAGACTATAGTCTGTAAAGGAAAGGCTGTTTGGAAAGTCCTTATAGCATGTTCAATGCAAAAGACTAACCTCATGCAGTCGCTCATTACGAATACTCAAATTCAATAAAATCAGAGCAAGGTTAAGAACAAATTCATGTGCACACGCACGTGTTGTAAATTAGGCGGACAATTATTAGTGACTGAGAACCAGTGTTCAATGGCAAATCTCGTTAGGAATTCCATTAGAATGGTGAATGAACAGTGGAATACTGGGACGCACCGTCCGTAGCCTCGGAGAGGAGCTGAGCTGACCGGTTGGCGAGTTTTAGCACGCTGTAGTCTGGAAGATCGTCCTCGTCATACTCATGACCTTCTTCCTCCGTCGTCATCGTCTTGCCCGTTTCCGGTCCTTCTAAACAGGGACAAGCGCAAACGGATTAAGAGCGGCGTAACAATAATGATTTAACAAACCATTGCACATTTCATTCCACTAGGACTGCAGCATGCAAGACATTTTAGTCTAAGAAAATGATGTTTAATAATTCAAATACAGATGTTTTGAGATGAGTGTTCAAGATGTAAATCAAGAAAGGTCTGTGACATCCCTCCATAAGTTTCCTTAATTAATCAGCAAACATACTCGAATGAAAATAATCCTTAATGCTTCTTTTGATACAGGACGCACTTGCACATTATCACCCCTTAGAAGAATCTGAAGGGTCACAGGGCACGTTCAAACGCTTCCATCAAGAGCAAAAGAGCTAATAACATAAATATTGCATGGAGACATGAAACATTCATGAAACATGAGCAGAATTTCTGTGTACGTTGAACATAAATATATTAAAGGGTCATACACAGTTTCTGGCAGTCTCATGTTAATCTTGAGTACCTATAGAGTAGTATTGCATCCTTCATATCTCCATATTTATAAAAGACAGATACGCTGTACCGATTCTTTCAGAAAACAGCCAAGCTCGTGGAGGCGTGCAGTGGGCGGAGCTAAAGAGTCACGAGCACAAACACACACACAATACATCATGGCATTATCCCTGGATAACTTTAGATTCACTATACATTGGTGTTGTTCACATTATATGCACTTACGCGCCGATTGCCAACAAAACACAGAAAACACAGACTCACCGCCTGCGGTTTCCACTCATGACCGGGAACAAACAAATAGAGGTCTACATGGAGCACCCGAGACCCGTGGACCCGGGACCAGACCCGTGACCCGTGGGTTTCGGGGTCTATATTTTAAATGGTCAGCCGGGTCTGGGTCGGGTCCCAATCTATTACTTCAGGTCCCGGGTCTGTTTAACGTTGTGTGTAATACCCGAGTCGAGTAGACTCTGAGAACACCTGGCCGTGATCAGAGTCAGTCAGCACTGCTTGTGTGTTTTTTGTAACTTGCAACTTGTAAAATTAGGATAAGAAAAGTGTGTGAAATAAGGTTTAAAAAAAACAAAAAACACGAGCGATCTCTCTCTCTCTCTCTCTCAGCCGTTAGAAGCAAAGCGGGCAGAGTTAATGTAAGCGCACGGTAATAATGGATACCTTCATGAGCGATGTGCGGAAAAAGCTAAAAAAACGAGTATAAAGAGGTTAAACATACAGGCACCTCTTCTGTCTGGGCATCCTTCATGCATATTGTGGACAAACATGAGAAAAAAGTAAGTGCAGTTTAGTGTAATACGTGTGACGCACTGTTGAAGTTTGAGGAGGATTGCATCACAGTCAGGTACAAGGAAGGGAGACGATGGCTATAAAATGACATAAGACAAAAAGTTTTATTTTTCGCAACTTGTTTATTGACTTGTTAATAGCAGTTTATTGTGGAATATGTGACAAACGGGTCCAGTCGGGTCTGTGTCTTCCCGCCAGGTTCAGGTCCAGCTTTCACATAATAGACGGGTCCAGGTCAGTTCTGGGCACTACATTTTTGGCATTTCTTGGATCTGCACGGGTCGGTTTCGTGTAGCACATTACAGGTCTCTTCGGGTTCGGGTATGAATTTTTGAGACCTGTGTAGGCCTCTACAAACAAACACACTTGCAGAACTCCAGAAAAACAAACTGCATCCACTGTTCCCTTAACGCTGGATTATTTGGGAAGCTGAACAAGGTGATCTTTCCCTCACACCAGAAACACACTCCTTTAGTGACATTGTTGATGTTGTGATCTAAAAACAGATCCCCGATCATAACCCGAACAAAGCTCACTGATGGGCGGCTCTTGCTCTCGCTCTGGTTGATGTGTGTGTGTGTGTGTGTGTGTGTGTGTGTGTGTGTGTGCGCAGGAGAAGTGCCCATACAAGGAATTCCGCCCTTTATGACGTCATACTGGGCCATACTCAAAAAAAAAAACTTTCCGAAACTTATTGTAATCCTGAAGGAATGTATTTGGCACAGAAATACTCAATCATACGTCCAACTTGTTTTTTTAATTTTGGCCATGTTTAGCATGAGAATCAACTCTTTAACAGTGTAAATAAGTGCATGAAATAGCATTAGACCACCCCCCCCAAGCTGTGATTGAAATTCATATAAAGTAGTGATATGATTTAATTAGCAAGCTATTCCAGAGTTTTTGATTTAGTTTCGACATTTTGAACTTTTTGCAACCGAGAAATGGATGTTTGACTAATTCCCTCCTAGAGCGCATTGCAATAATAAAGTCTTGTGGAGATCAAAGCATGGATTGCAATTTCAAGACTTTTAAGCGTCAAACACGATTTTATATATCTTGGATAAATTATGTAAGTAGAAAAAAAGTGTAACTTTAAGTGGAAATTTTAAAATGGCATTAATCTGTTTATCCAACTTGAGGGAGCTGTCAATATGCACACCCACATTTTTGACACGTTTTGACATACGGTGACAAGGGGGCAAAACCAAAATCTGATATACCCCAGGCTTCACCACGGCCAAAAACAATAATCTCTGTCTTACTTTCATTTAGGTGTAAGAAATATTTTTGTATGCAAAACACAGTGAAACACAATGTTGTCCTCCTTAACCCTTGTGCATCAATTAAAAAAAGCACAAACTAAAATTTGGTGTCTTTTTAAAGAAGACCATTGGCAGATTAACGTTGAAGTAAAAAAAAGTGAAACCAAAAAAAGTTATAGAGGTTTTTCATATAAAATATATATATTATGAAACAACAACTCTAAAACTGCTGGAAAATCAAAGCCATAAATCTAAACAAGTTGTGTTCCAAATTTGAGGTTGATATCCAAAAAATGAGCTTTCAGTCAGATTTTGTTTGGGTACAGTACCAAAGTTTCCTCATTAGATTCCAGCGAAACTCCACTGGTTACACAGTGGTTGGATTTGAGATTTGCAGTTGGGTTTCTCTCAAATATTACAAGCACACACACACACAATTTTATTACACACATACAAACCACACTGACATCCATACCAACACACCCACACAGTTATAGCTGCATAATTTATCCAATTGGCTTTATAATATGCATAAATTGAAAACAGGATTAAAAAGCGAGCATTTTCTTTATATGCCAAAACTGAGAAAATGGCACCATCTGGTAAAAAATATAGTACAAATTAAAATTTTGAAGCCTTGCCAACAGAATGAAAGACTAATAAAGGAACACGCCGACTTTTTGGGACTTTAGCTTATTCACCATATCCCCCAGAGTTAGATAAGTCTATACATACAATTCTCATCTCCGTGTGTGCCATAACTCTGTCTGACGCACCCACCGCTAGCCTAGCTTAGCACAAAGACTGGAGTTAAACGGCTCCAGCTAGCCTACTGCTCAATAAGTGACAAAATAACGCCAACATTTTCCTATATATGTTGTGATGTGTATAGTTACATCGTGTGCTAAGACCGACGGAAAATGAAAAGTTGCAATTTTCTAGACCGATATGGCTAGGGACTATACTCTCATTCCTGCGTAATAAACAAAGAACTTTGCTGCCGTACCATGGGTGCAGCGGCGCAATGATATTACGCAGCGCCTGAAAATAGTCCCCAGCACGCTCTCTGTGCAAGCAGGTTGTCACGTTGGTTATGTTGACGGAAGTTATCCTATTTTCAGGAATATGTTGGCGTTATTTTGTCACGTATTGAGCAGTAGGCTAGATGGAGCCGTTTACCTCCAGTCTTTGTGCTAAGCTAGGCTAGCGGTGGGTGCGTCAGACAGAGTTATGGCACGCACGGAGATGAGAATGGTATGTATGGACTTATCTAACTCTGGGGGATACGGTGAATAAGCTAAAGTCTTAAAAAGTCAGCGTGTTCCTTTAACAAAGATTGCATCATTTTATAGTTAAATGGCCCTGGGATTGAAAATTGCAGTTTTAATGGGGACATTTTTGTCCAAAAGCTCCTGAGAGGAACTATTTTTTGTACCATTTTTTTTTTAAAGGAAATGGAGGTGAAATAGTAAAATTCCAATAAAAATACACACCTGTGTCAAAATGTATGCAGTTGGCATTAACACAGGCAAAAATGATCAAAAACCAAAACTGAAAAAGACAAAAATGTCCACAAGGTCGCACAAGTGTTAAAAATAAAGCCCCAAAACTAGAAAACAACATTTTTCTAAAACATTTGACATAAAGGAAACTGGTCTAAAATTAGCCAGGACTGTCGGGTCTAAGTTTGTTTTTTCAGGATGTCTGGAAATGTGCCAGTGTCTATTTACAATCTAAAGTACACTAGACCCAATGATATCACTGAGGACTGAAAATGTGAACAGATGTGAAGAAAAGTTAGTCTTCTGCAAAACACACATTCTTCACACAGTCTTTCATCAGTTTTGGAACGTTTATTCTTAAAGGAATAGTTCCAAACGTTCCAAATGTCGTTCCAAACCTGTAAGACCTTCAGAACACAAATTCAGATATTTCTGATGAAATCCGAGAGTTTTCTCACCCCACATAGACAGCAACACAACGACCACTTTCAAGGCCCAGAAAGGTAGTAGGACATTGTTAAAATTGTCCATGTGACTCCAGTGGTTCAGCCTTAATTTTATGAAGCAACGAGAATACTTTTCATGCGCAAAAAACAAACAAAATAACGACTTTATTCGACAATCTCTTCTCTTCCGTTACACTTTCCTACTTTTGAACGACATGAGGGTGAGGAATTAATGACAGAAATTACATTTTTGGGTGAACTAACCCTTTAAAGTGTACAAAGAACAGTTTTACACACTAGTAAAACCACAGAACGAACCATTTCAAATCACTGGCAGACATTTTCCATGTGTCATTTGGAAACTTGAAATGAGAACTAAATTAAGTCGCAATCAGCCGTTCCAGCTGTTCTGAAGTACAGCATTAAGATTCAGTGACAAAAACAGCTTTCCCACACATTTCGACCAAGGAATTTCCTTTATTCAGGCTTATACTGTTTCAAAATCCCTTTGTAGAGAGCGCTGGAGCAGATTTTCATTTGTATGCCCTGTCAGGTGTCAGGTCTTGGCATCAGGGGCGTTGGAACAATGCAGAACGTGGAAAGAAGACATAAAACTCATCAGCCTCTCTTCAGAAGCACAACAGGGTTTTAAATGCCTAGCTGACATTCATATGAGACACTATTTGACAGCTTAAACACTAAATAAGTTCAATGATTAGGGCTAAAGCTTTATGAATATAAAAAAGAAGACTTTTCTTCACATCTGTTCACATTTTCTGTCCTCTGTGCCAGATGTGCCTGGGATAATGAATATTAATCGCATTATGTAACGGTTTCTGCTTGATCATTGGCGTTTTACATCAAGCCTATTAACCTGTAATAAGTGGGAGGGGGAC
This sequence comes from Rhinogobio ventralis, assembly GCA_039654625.1. Classification (NCBI taxonomy): domain Eukaryota; kingdom Metazoa; phylum Chordata; class Actinopteri; order Cypriniformes; family Gobionidae; genus Rhinogobio; species Rhinogobio ventralis. The sequence continues at coordinate 3,684,716 of CM077217.1, forward strand.
CAGTTTCTTAAAGTTCAAGTGGTTGTGTTTACATGGCAACATACAAATGTCAAAAATATTCTGAGATGTGAACAAATTCTAAAAGGGGGAAACAGTTTTCTGAGCACCTTGAAATTGAAAACGATTTTAAGGATTTCAATCACTTTTACATGTCTGGAAATCACAAATGTAAAATTCCCTGATATTTCCAGGTTTTCAATGACTGGAAACCTTGAAAAACAGGACATTTTAGGGAGAACTGGGGTGAAATCGAGACAAATTAAGCACTTAAAGAATTAGTTCACTTCAAAATGAAAATTTCCTGATCATTTACTCACCCCCATCTCATCCAAGATGTTCTTCAGTCGAAAAGAAATTACGTTTTTTGAGGAAAACATTCCAGGATTTTTCTCCATACAATGGTTTTCAATTGCAACCAACAGTTGAAGGTCCAAATCAATGCAGTTTCAGAGGAAGGGCTTCAGAGGCTCTGCACGATCTCAGACGAGGAATAGGGTCTTATCTAGAGAAGCCATCGGTCATTTAAAAAAATAAAAATAAATTAAAAAAAATTAAAAAAAATAAAAATTTGCTGCTCTGCGACACACCACGGATTGCGTAATCACGTCGGAAAGGTCACGCTAGATGTAGGTTGAAGTACCGCCCCAAGAGAACGTGCAAAGACTAATACAAACATCCAAAAAAACTCCATCTCCAACTTCAAAATCGTCCGACATTGTTGTTTTACCTTTTTTTGCTAAAGGCTGTTTGTATTAGTCTTCGCACGCTCTCTTGGGGCGGTACTTCAACCTACGTCTAGCGTGACCTTTCCGACGTGATTACGCAATCCGTGGTGTGTCGCAGAGCAGCGCAAGATGAGCAATTTAGGTTAAAAAGTATATAAATGTAAATTTTTTATTTTCTTAAAATGACCGATGGCTTCTCTAGATAAGACCCTATTCCTCGTCTGCAGAGCCTCTGAAGAGCTTCCTCTGAAACTGCATTGATTTGGACCTTCAAACCGTTGGTTGCCATTGAAGTCCATTATGTGGAGAAAAATCCTGGAATGTTTTCCTCAAAAAACTTACTTTCTTTTCGACTGAAGAAAGAAAGACACAAACACCTTGGATGAGATGGGGGTGAGTAAAATATCAGGAAATTTTCATTTTGAAGTGAACTAATCCTTTAATGAATCAAAGCATGTGCACTTGGGTTGACATATCCTAGTCAACATGGCTAAGAACATATTCTGACCACCATCTTTAAACAACATGTAAGGGAGCTCATCAGAAAATACCTCTAAAACTGCTGAGGTGCTCTCTGCTTTTCTTCCCCATTTAGCTCAGGAAAACTGAGACAAATCAATTTGGGAATTTAATTATAGCTTGTCAAAAGATTAAACTGGTTCCAAAGCTTCAACGACCTTTGACTGCTTTCCATTTCTCCCCAACCGCCCCCACCTCTCAGTATCAGACGTGAATATTCATGCCCCGCGGAAATATAAAAAACAACCTTTTGAACTCTCTGAGGGGCCTTCACCACACAACCTGCTGTAACTAGCATCTCATCTACATAATTACTGTAAAAACAGAGCTGATGTTTGCTGAGTGTGAAGGGAGGCGGCACTTTTCATGACACTGTCAAGTATTAGGCCTGTAATCATTTCGTTGATGAGGGAAGACGCTAATTACCTTCCCTCTGAAGTTTGATATTAGATTAAGTTACTTCTTCCGGAGTGACGTCACCAACAAGCACGAGAGCCGAGTGTATTTAGCCCTGTTTGTTTACCAAAACGTGTGAGGGGAACAAATTAGCATCGCTAATGTAATATTCACACTACGAAAAAGAAACAACTGCACGCATACTGAGCACATCACAGCCAAACAATGGGGTTTCGGAATCGCACACAGAGTCGTCAAATCCAAAACGTTCATTTGGAAACAAAGGAAGTCAAGTTTGAACAAAACAGATGTTCAAAACAGGTAATCAAGGGCTTGATTTAACTTTGGCGTTCGTGTCTTCAAAACACTAATGAATCATTCAAAAGACAGACTCTCTGTAGGGCACGAGCAACCTGTCGAAGTCGTGATCCTGAGATTGAGAGTTAAACAAACGAAGTAGTAAACAACACAAGGTGGCTGTCGTCAATTGCTTCCAATTAGTCTGACATACCTAATGCAGGTTCTTTGCCAAACCTTTTTATATCCGCACACTCTGATCACATCAGAACTTCCCTTCCAAAGAACAGTTTAAACCAGCCTTAGGTATTCTTCTATGGTTTTAAATGGGTTTTGGGCACTTGTCAGCAGGTTACTCTGGAAAACCAGCTAAGCTAACTTAAAGGGATAGTTCACCGAAAACTGAAAATTACCCCATGATTTACTCTCCCTCAAGTCATCCTAGGTGTATATGACATTCTTCTTTCAGACAAACACAATCAGAGTTATATTAAAAACTGTCCTGGCTCTTCCAAGCTTTATAATGGCAGTGAATGGCTGTTTCTGTTTTTAAGTCCATAAAAGTGCATCTATCCATCATATAACTGCTCCACACGGCTCCGGGGGGTTATAAAGGCCTTCTGAAGCGAAGTGATGCGTTTGTGTAAGAAAAATATCCATATTTAAAACTTCAAAAACTAAAATAACTAGCTTCCGGCAGACGGCCTACGCAAGTCGACTTACGGCAAAAGAGTAGCCCCTGACGCAAAATATGACCAGGATGTAGGAGCATCGCAAGCTTTGACGGCTCTCGCGGATAGGACTGGGCAACAAACTCAAGCCCCTCTTCTCTTATATCGAAATCCTCCGGCATTTCTCTTTAAAAATTCTTTTTTAGACTAATTCTTGACCGGTGTTTTGTTTTGCTCTGTCCTCTGCGCTTCTGGGTCCATCAATACGTAATGCGTCAGGTCAGGGGGTTAATCTTTCACTGTAACCCCTGACCCTAACGGAAGCTAGTTATTTTAGTCTATAAAGTTTTAAATATGGATATTTCTCTCACACAAATGCATCGCTTTCAAAAGGCCTTTATTACCCCCCGGAGCCGTGTGGAGCAGTTATATATGATAGCTAGATGCACTTTTATGATGGATAGATGCACTTTTATGGACTTTAAAACAGAAACATCCATTCACTGCCATTATAAAGCTTGGAAGAGCCAGGACAGTTTTTAATATAACTCAGATTGTGTTTGTCTGAAAGAAGAATGTCATATACACCTAGGATGACTTGAGGGAGAGTAAATCATGGGCTAATTTTCATTTTTTGGTGAACTAACCCTTTAAGCCTGTTTTATACTACAATTTGGCTGCCCGAGATTAACTTTGAGGGCAATATTAGCGTGACTGTTGCAATGAATCTTACAACAAAATTTTGTGTCGTGACGACTCCTAAACGACCTAATAAAGAACCAAAAGGAGCATTGCAAATAATGATACGTGTGAGAAACAGATTTAGTGTTTCTCCTAAAATTTAAAGGGGCCGATGCCGCCGTTCACAATGGGCTCTTAATAAAACTTGGCAATTTCTGAAATCTATGCGAAATATTGGTGCTATGAAGAAAAAAGGCTGTGGTGTTCCCTTTTGCCACAAAATGTCAACACCGATAATGCACTTTTGATTTTTGCCCCTCTGTTGATCCCACTGGGCGGGAATACAAAAATGTGAAAGATCAACCCGTAGTTTTAACAAAAGCCTTTTTGTGGAAAAAGGATGGCACAAAATGACATGGGTTGCAGGTAACATGGAGAAAGATGCGCGCCTCAACACAGGACATAATTAGATAACCGGACTAATTGCACACCATCTCAAATGTGGCTTTAATAATTCTGAAATGCCTGAAAAGTCTGTCATCAAAATTATTTGCTATAATTACCTTCCAGTCTCACATAATTCAAAAAAAGCCACAGACTACCTCGGTTGAAGCAACTTCCATTTTTATTATTAATATTTTGTGCCAGTTTCCTAGGAAGTGACCATTTTGTTCTCTTGAACACATGGGATGTTATATGCAATATTCTAATTTTCCGCAGCTTTGGATGGAAACAGCTATTGTAACAAATCGGCAAACTTATTCTTTTAACTGCAATAAACAAATTGCACAGGAAAAATGTTCTTAGACCAGCTAAGACCTGCAAATCATACACTGCTTTCATACTTTCTGCCTGAGGTTTCTGTCCTGATGGTTTCGCATCGGCACTCATGCAGTGGATTACCGCCTGCACTGCACCTTCAGATTGATTTTGCCAGCAGGGAAGTGTCTTGTTGGGGCAGGTGTCCTGATAGGGTGTCAAAGCTCAACGTGCAGAACGGTTACCGATGGGTGAAGGTCAAATCAGAAGGTGTATGTAGGCCCACTATCGCTGTGATTGCATCCTGATTACCATCCTTTAATTTTGTCACCTTGAACCATTGAGTACAGCTCAGACTGTCTTTTAAACGCTGCTCTGAAGACTCATCAATCGAACTTCATCGTTCTTTCTACAAACATGTAATTTTGTTTCTATTAAAAGCTTCTAATTAAGCGAGTTCTGATACGTTCACCAAACCCACGCGCCTGTAATTGAGTGTCCTTCTTTAACCACATCCGAGTTTATGGAGTGTGGCAGCTTACGAAGGACTCGTGACTTAAAATAATTAATGGGACTTGGCTAATGAACAAGACGGCTAGTCACGCGCCCATTTCCATTTTTTCCCCTGCATTCAGTTTGGAGATCCATTTCCCTCTCGAGCACGGCATTCATGGAAACGCATTTGCATATTGAAACCGCTGACATACATAATTCCAATCGCAATTATCACATTCAGCGAAAGGCGTGGGAGAGCTGTCCTTGAAAAACAATAGCTTTTAAGGATTTGTACGGCAGCGTTTGGAAGTGGACTATGGTCTGACTGTTTGTGATAATCCTAGAGTAAATTACACACTGCTCATACTAGTATAGAACAAGTACTAATTAAAATTGATAACAAATTGACATTATTTGTAGATTGCAGGAATTGTTTTGCATCTACATATCACCGATGGGTAATTAGCTTCTATTGTAGCATGTTACTAGGAGAGAGAACTACAAATCAAAGACTTAAACGTTGCAATTATGGGAAGTATATGATATATATGCCAGGCCTGCACTAAAAAAACAACAGAAAAAGACCAAAAAAATATTCTCCATTTGCTGATTTTTTGGTCTAACCCCTCCTTCCAAAACACGACAGCCAATCCTCAACATGGAAAAATGATTGACAGGCAGACACCGCCTCCACAATTTTTGATTGAGACGAGTGTGATTTCACACAGTAATAGATATTAAGTAATAGGGACATTTTAAGTGCCAAAAATAGCATTATGCAACAGATAAACAACCTCAGGAGTGCAAAAAAATGTGTGTTATCGATGCAAGCCAACGAAGCAAGACCAAGCAAATTCCCTCCTTTAAGGTTTCGAAATAAGATTTTCTCCACCTTCTGAAAAGAGCCGAGAGAACGGGCTGAGTGTCAAAACCCATCAGGTCCATTCTGGACTTGGCACTGACCTCACCTTTTAGAGCCCCGGTGGAAAAGATTAACAGGTTCTGTCAAGGCAGCGCAAGTCTTTTCATCGATTACGATTAGATCTCCCCAACGCCGAGGTCTGTGACAGCGAGGAAGAAGGAGCGCTCTTAAAAAAACATCTACCTCTTCCGCGGCAGGCTGCTCTGTTCATTTTACCCAAACAATTCGACTTTATCGAGATGGCTAGATCAAAGGCATGGATCCAATATCCGGCGTGCAATAATTTTGGCAAACATTATGTTCAAAGGCAAGAGAGATTTGAGGCGGATAATCAGGAGAAATTACTCAGGGAATGAGCGACTGGGCTACTCATGTGAAAAGCATCCCAACATTTTGCCAGCGTGCAATGATTTGCAAGAATTTCAATATGTCGGAAAAAGAAACTAGTCATCCAGAGAGGATAGAGATCAGACTTGTGGGATATTATTAGGGGCCAAGCACCGAAGGTGTGTAGGCACCTATTGTAATCGCTGGTGTTCTTATTATTATTCGTCCGTTTCTTCTTCTTCTGCTCTTGAGTATATGGCAGCCCATAGAACCGCTTGTGGGAAAGTTATTAAATTTGGCACACAGATAGAGGAGAGTCTGAACTGTCAACATAGCAAATTTGGAGTCTCTAACTCAACCCCTCTAGGGGTTGCATTCACGTTAATAACTTGAATTTTCTCAACTCCTCCTAGGCCGTTGCTCAGATTTTCACGAAAATTTAACCAGATCATCTTCAGACCATGGCGACAAAAAGTTGTGTGAATTGAATAGATTTGTCAAACCATTCTTAAATAACGCACAAACAAATTCGACGACGAGCACGCCAAAATGGACATGAGGCTATATCTCCACAACACTTGGGTCGTGTATTCTGTTCAAACTTGGTTTGTGTTATGACAACCATGGCCTGAGGCAACCTGCACAGTTTCGAAAAATGGCTATTTTTGGTTATAACTTCTGTATGGTCTATATGGTGTATCGTTACGTAACTGGGTATGTGTCTTCGGAATCATGTCCTGAAGGTACTCAAAAAGTTTGAGGCAGTGCCACCTTGTGATTAAAATGTATAATGACATTTCTAAAAATGCTACTAACTTTTGATTATATTAACCCATTGTAATGAAACTGGGCTTCATAGATTTCTTGGGTCATGCCGAGAACATAGATGTTTGCCATAGTTGAACAAACTTCCTGTACGCTATTTTTATTTCCTTTCAAAAACTACTTTTTCTACCCCTAGACCGTTTGTCCGATTTTTACCAAATTCGAGTGAGCTCATCTTCAGAGCTCATTGATTTTGTGTTGATAACTTTTTTCATATAGCGCAGCAACAAATTTGATGGCATGATGCCAAAATGACAATGCAATGCTTTGGCACATTGACACCAAACTTTGTATGTGTCATTATCGACTTACTCTGACCACACTACATGAATTTTGTAACATCATCACCCATTGGTCAAAAGTGATACACCATTAAATCATATTACTAGTGACTGTTTTTATGATTTTTCAGCCATTTTGTCTAAAATCATCTTAATATGTCTTTAATTGTTCATTGTTGCAGTTGGTCTGATGCTCCCAGCCATAGTGCTTGGGCCCTTAATGGCTGCTTGCTGCTATATTTATCATTAGGTATCCTTTCAGGTGTGGACTGGAGGTCATGTCAAACCGCCTACTCAGTATCTCCAGGGTTATTTTTATGGTGACTTCAGTGAACGTTCTTCTGCTGAACACAAAAGAGGATATTTTACAGAACATTGGGAACAGAATGACTTTCATTGTATATTCAAGATATCTTCTTTTGTGGCGTATCATAAGTAGGTTGGGATGTTCCTGCTTTTGATAAATGAATAAACGTTGCTCCAAATCTGTAAGACTTCTGCGGAACACAAAAGAAATTATTCTGTAGAACGTTGGGAACCGAACGACTTTCACTGTATGGACGAAATAAACATTTTTCTAAATATCTTCCTTTGTGATATATGATAAGTTGGAAGCAAATTGCTCCAATTTGGAAGCTGCTTTCGATAAAAGCGCCAGCTAAATGAATAATTGTAAATGTGTGATTTTTTTCGAAATTCTATCCAAGGCGGGTTTTTTTCACAGCGCACCACAATCTCTTGACTCCGCCACCATTATACTGAGTTTTTATAACTTCCTGGTCATTGAGATGCTTCTCTCCACCTACCAGTTTTGAACAATCAAAAGAGGCTGCTTTCTGCAAGCTGAAGGGTCTATTACTTCTAGGTTAATGACAGGCCGAGTACCTGATTGCCGGCAGGCCCCGTGCACCTGTTTCAATTGCACCTCCTTCCTGTATTTTCCACAGAGAACGCTGTATGCCTCCTTTTCTTTTCAAAGGGCTGATGAAACCACAGACCTGAACATTTGCTTGATTTCTCTACGACGAACACCTACGTCTGTGAGGCTTTTTTTTCTGGATACAAAAATGGTCATGTGTAATTTCAATCTGCCAGTGGAACGCTGTGCTCCTTAAAAGCAGGAGGGAATAAAGGACAGCGTGATACCCTTCCTGACTGTAATCCCCCCCCCATTCCAGAGTTCACTTTATACACAAACGGCCGTGTTTCCAGCAAGCCCGTTCAAAACAAAAAGCCCAGGAAACACAACAAAACCCAAGCGGGGCTTTCACACAAAGGGCAATTAGTCCACAGAAGGAGCGTCTGGTGCCGAGACAAAATCCAAAAGCTGAAACACTCTCCAGTCTGTGCCTTTAATGGGCAGACAGCTTGTAATGTCAGGAAAAAGACATTCTAGCAAATGCACCAAAGTATACCATTTTCACTACTTACAACATATTCATCTAAATCAACACTTGGTTTACGAGACTTGCAAGAACCAATGGCGTTTCCAGCCAAATGCATTCACATACCACATTAACCATTAAGAGCGTAGAGGAAGATTAACGAATAATGACTTGCGTACATGTCGTATGAAGTGGAAGGCACTTGTTTAATAATATTCCTGACTTTACAGTCTAATTTTTAACTCAAGACATAGACCTATTAGTACAGACTTTAGATATGCATAAATCTTGCATAATAAAAAACAATTTTGAACATCCTCATAAAACATTTCAGATGAGACAAATGGTGTGGCCCTTTACTGCCCCCTAGTGTAAAACAACATATCACAGACATGAAACAATCAATCAGGCTCTTTCAACTCACAATTATGTGCACGGAAACGGACTTTATACACATGGTACGGCACGGGTGAGTTTAAATAAAGCAGATGGTTTATGTGTCAAGGCCTTGGACGTTTTTGTCCAGGCTAATTATTCAGCACAAAATACAAAATACAAATACAAAATCAAAGCATTGAGGTATTACCATCACTATACTCTGGAAAAGTAGTTTCTACAACCAAAAGTTTTATATTAAAATATAATGGCAACACTTTAGTTGCCATTTAGTCCAATTCTCACTTTTAACTAGTTGCTTATTAGCATGCATATTACTAGGATATTGGCTAATAATATAAAGCACATATTAATGCCTTTTTCTGCAACCATATTCTACATCCTTAATCCCAACTACCTTACTAACTATTACTAAGCAGTAATTAGGAGTTTATTGAGACAAAAGTCGTAGTTAATAGTGAGAATTGGACAAAGTGACCAATATTATATAAGAAACACATTAAATAAAATATTACATTTTCCATTCAAAAGTTTAGGGTGTAAGTTATTAATACTTTTATTAATCAGGGATGCATTAAATTGATCAAAAATGAAATTTTTTAGTGCTACAAATAAATATATTTATAATAAATGCTGTTCTTTTGAGCTTTCTATTTCTCAAAGAATCCTGAAAAATAAAATGTGTCACGGTTTCCACAAAAATATGACTGTTTTAAACATTGATAATAATCAGAAATGTTTCTTGAGCAGAAAATCATCAAATCAGAATGATTTGTGAAGGATCATGTGACACTGAAGACTGGAGTAATGATGATAAATTCAGATTTGATCACAAGAATAAATTACACTTTACTATATATTCACAGAGAGAACAGCTGATTTGAATTGTAATAATATTTCACTTTTTTTTACTGTATTTTTTATCAAATAAATGGTAAGCAAACAAGAAAAAAATCTTACCAACCCAAACTTTTGAATGGTAGTGTATATATTTCTCTAATATATATATATATATATATATATATACACACACCGATCAGGCATAACATTATGACCCCCTTCCTAATATTGTGTTGGTCCCCCTGACCCGTCGAGGCATGGATTCCACTAGACCCCTGAAGGTGTGCTGTGGTATCTGGCACCAAGATGTTAGCAGCAGATCCTTTAAGTCCTGTAAGTTGCGAGGTGGAGCCTCCATGGATCGGACTTGTTTGTTCAGCACATCCCACAGATGCTCGATTGGATTGAGATCTGGGGAATTTGGAGGTCAAGTCAACACCTCAAACTCGTTGTGCTCCTCAAACCATTCCTGAACCATTTTTGCTTTGTGGCAGGAGCATTATCCTGCTGGAAGAGCCACAGCCACCAGGGAATACCGTTTCCATGAAAGGCTGTACATGGTCTGCAACAATGCTTAGGTAGGTGGTACGTGTCAAAGTAACATCCACATGGATGGCAGGACCCAAGGTTTCCCAGCAGAACATTGCCCAAAGCATCACACTGCCTCCGCCGGCTTGCCTTCTTCCCATAGTGCATCCTGGTGCCATGTGTTCCCCAGGTAAGCCACGCACACGCACCCGGCCATCCACGTGATGTAAAAGAAAACGTGATTCATCAGACCAGTCCACCTTCTTCCACTGCTCCGTGGTCCAGTTCTGATGCTCACGTGCCACTGTTGGTGCTTTCGGCGGTGGACAGGCGGTATGCCGCCTCATACGCAACAAACTGAGATGCACTGTGTATTCTGACACCTTTCTATCAGAACCAGCATTAACTTCTTGAGCAATTTGGACACTTTTGATAGATACTGACCACTGCAGACCGGGAACACCCCACAAGAGCTGCAGTTTTGGAGATGCTCTGACCCAGTCGTCTAGCCATCACAATTTGTCTCTTGTCAAACTCGCTCAAATCCTTACGCTTGCCCATTTTTCCTGCTTCTAACACATCAACTTTGAGGACAAAATATTCACTTGCTGCCTAATATATCCCACCCACTAACATGTGCCGTGATGACGAGGTAAGTCATAATGTTATGCCTGATCGGTGTATTTTCCAGTCTTACCTGCACTTTGTGATTTTTCTAGGAGGAATTCCCTTATTTTCTCCACCCAGAGGTACAGAATACTCTCCCCAGTATTCTCCCTAAACAAGAAAATCACATTTCATAACGCATGACTCCACATAGATTACGCTGCGCTGATGGTGAGATGACACATACTCACACATACAGCTCCTCTAAACTGTTGGCCAGAGTCATTCTGTCCGGTCCCCGGAGCCAGGCCGCGCTGTCGGGAGAAAATCAACACCAATCACAGGAGATTCACTTACTTCATTTTTCTGTATATGGCTCTACACTGAAAGGAATCAGACATACTTGATTTGATATATTGGAGGTGCTGAGCTCGGGTAATCTGGAGGAAGTATTATCTTCAAACAAACATTAACATACATTTAATATTCATGAGCGCGTTTAGCATATTCATGAGTTTGATCTATGGATCGTATACCTGTAAACAGACCGTCCATTTGGGCTGATGGGTGTCATCGGATATTCTGATGCAGAAAACTCTTGAAGCTTCATCAATCACACACCATTCATCGCCATAGATGGAGGAAAGAGCTTCAATCTCCTCTATCTGCGCCATAAACATCAGTTCAGCTCATCACATCATCATAAGACAGATAAACACGTGTCATACCTGAGACTGCAGGTCAGCATCATTCTCCTCTGATGAGTCCATCGAAATCAACACATGGCTGCAGAAAAGTTCCTGTTGCACACAAATTTCACCGCCAAGGTCTGACTCGTTAATATGTATAAGCCTTATTAATATGTATATTAATATAATGTAACGATCGATTGAGATAGTGAGAAGTGCATGTCATATATATTAAAGTGACAGATAAAACGCACGTGATCTTGAAGTAGGAAAGTTTCAAAACAACCGCACAGTGCTTCCGGGTTAGAGAATGGCGGTCACGTGGGCGCCTGATTGTACTTTTGTAATTTTTGCATATTGTATTATTGTACATATGTATTTACGTATTCGGATATGAAAAATACATAATACAATTATATTGAATAAATATTACGTTAATAATGTGTTCAAGTTATTAATATTAATTATTTTATTTTAAATATGTTAATTATTAATGGTAATGTACATTAAATTAATACATAATATTTTACTGCTATATTAAATTATCGATGTATTCTAAAAAAGAAATAATATTATATAATAAAATATATATACACGTTAGATATATATTTGTATTTGATTATTAATATATTAATATATTCATATTCGAAAATAATTTTAATAATCATTTCATGTTTTTTATTTTATATAAAATTATATTTTGTATAACTTTTTATTTTTTAAATTATTAATATTAATGTACATTAAATTAATATTTTAAATATAATATTTTACTGCTATATTAAATTATCGACGTATTCTAAAAATGAAATTAATATTGTATAATAAAATATTATATATACGTTTGATATATATTTGTATTTGATTATTATTATGATAGAATAAAACATCCATATTATATGGAATATTATATTAATATTTTTTTTAATAATGAATTCAAATGATATATATTAATGTTTTTTATTTTAATCACTTTTTATTTAAAATGTTTTAATTATTAATATTAATGTACATTAAATTAATATTTTAAATATAATATTTTACTGCTATATTAAATTATCGACATATTCTAAAAAAGAAATTAATATTATATAATAAAATATATATATACGTTAGATATATATTTGTATTTGATTATTAATATGATAGAATAAAATGTCCATATTATATGGAATAAGTATTATATTCATAATTTTAATAATAATTTCATGTTTTTTATTTTATATAAAATTATATTTTGTATAACTTTTTATTTTTTTAATTATTAATATTAATGTACAATAAATTAATATTTTAAATATAATATTTTACTGCTATATTAAATTATCAACGTATTCTAAAAATGAAATTAATATTGTATAATAAAATATTATATATACGTTTGATATATATTTGTATTTGATTATTATTATGATAGAATAAAACATCCATATTATATGGAATATTATATTAATATTTTTTTTAATAATGAATTCAAATGATATATATTAATGTTTTTTTATTTTAATCACTTTTTATTTAAAATGTTTTAATTATTAATATTAATGTACATTAAATTAATATTTTAAATATATTTTACTGCTATATTAAATTATCGACATATTCTAAAAAAGAAATTAATATTATATAATAAAATATGATATATATACGTTTGATATATTTATTATAATTATTTTAAAAGCTCTTATATTACTAATGTAAATGTTTTATCACCATTCAATTAATATATTGGATTATATTATTATATTATAATAATAGTATTATATTTATGCTTTTTATATTAAATTATTGAAATGTAAATAAATAAATACTTTATATTTTTGATCATTAAGAATAACATAGTACAATGTTTATTTTAATTACATATTTAAATATAAAAATGTATTACAATGAATTATATGAATGTTTTTATAGTTATATCTATCTCTCTCTGTTATCTCTATATCTATATTTCTCTAGATCTATATCTACATCTGTCGATGGAGGGACGTCGAAAGAGCTCTAATGAGCCAAGCCCCATCGCCATCCAATCAAATCACGGCATTCAAAAACGTCGCCTCTCAACCACTCACATAGAGCTGCCTCATTAATTATTCATGACATGCCAATGTTGTTCCACCTCACGCGGGCTGGCGGAGGAGAAAAACATACTGGAATCGAGTGAAGATCGTCACCATGGCGACAGCGATTTATCTCGAACATTATCTCGATAGTGAGTATAATTCATTTCCGAACAAACACGGTGGATTGAACGTTTTTTAGGCGGGATGAAGGTGTTTTAAGAGGTCCAGTTTGAGGTTGTTTTGGTGGCTAATGTCAGATTAGCATTAGCTAGCTTCAGCTAGTTAGCCAACAGGTTGATTAGCTTCATCTCTACTGTTCAACGCTGAGTAAATCTATTTGATTCTTTTTGTTTTTGTTTGTTTAACTCATTTTATATACATCTGTCGCGAAACCAAAGCAAATACATTACATAAAGTAGTTAGCCAGCATGCTAACAACATGCTATGTCAACAAAGTCATGTTGTGTGAGATTTTATGTGTGCATATGTATTTTTAGTCAGTTTTCTGTCTGTGTTTACATATAAGATGGTTGCAGACTCAATCTAGAACTTCCCTCTTGTATGTAAACAGTACTTTTTTTTTTAAAAAGAGATCTTTTTGTGACCCCAGGCATCGAAAACCTGCCCTGTGAGCTCCAGAGAAACTTCACACTCATGAGGGAACTCGACAACAGAGCGGAGGGTGAGATGACATCTTCAATCATACTGTGCTGTCTACATAGGGAGCATCTTTGGAACAAGGGGATGAAGTTGATGGATGTGTTTTTTTGGTTTTCCCCCTTTGCAGAAAAGAAATGCGAAATCGATAAGCTCGCAGAAGAATACATCACTAACGTCCGAAATCTGGCCCCCGACCAGAGAGTGGAGCACCTGCAAAAGATCCAGAACGGATTCAGCAAATGCAAAGAATACAGCGACGACAAAGTGCAGCTCGCCATGCAGACGTACGAAATGGTCAGTGCCGGTGATCCCAGGGAATTTGACATTTGGGATTTACGTGGAAATTGTCAGTTTGTTTTTATAATAAATATAATATTATGTATTTTAATTGAGTAGATTTGGCAATTTACAAACGCAATATGATTTAAAAGTGTGGGAACCTCAAATTTCTCTGTATTTATCTTTTTGCGTTATATTTACGCTCTGGTGCTCTTTGCGTGCTGGTCAAAAATGACCACCATTTTTTTTTTTCTAATTTCAATGAAATGAATGTACAATATTTTAGTTCGATAATGTTTTTTATTTAATATATGTGGCCCTGGACCAATTTTTACATTGAGATTTATAAGAGAATAAATAAGCTTTCATTGATGTGTGGCTTGCTAGGACAATATTTGGCCGAGATACAACTATTTGAAAATCTAGAATCTGAGGGAGCAAAAAAAAATCTAAATATTGAGAAAATCACCTTTAAAGTCATCCAAATGAAGTCCTTAGCAATGTATATTACTAATAATAATACATTTTTGGTATATTTACGGTAGGAAACTTACAAAATATCTTCATGGAACATGATCTTTAATATGAGTTTTGCCATAAAAGAAAAATTTATAATTTTGACCCATACAATGTATTGTTGGCTATTGCCACAAATATACCCGTGCGATTTATGACTGGTTTTGTGGTCCAGGGTCACAAAAAATGAGCTTTCAGTAAGAGTTTGTTTGGGTGCAGTACCAAACGCTTCCACTAGATGAAATTCGCCTCCCATTTATTTCCAATGCGCTCATTTTTGACCAGCCTTTACCAAGTTTTATACCATTCAGATAAAGTAAAAAATAAACACCACCCCGCCCCCCCTTCCAAAACATAATTTTTTTCACTCAAAAATGACCAAAGAGCACCAGAGAGTTAAAATATCTGCATGTATTTTTGTTTGTTTATTATACTTTTAATATTTTGAATTTTATTTGTATATGGTCATTTTTGTTTAATTTTTAGTAATTTGTGTTATTAATTTTAGCTTATATTTGTTATATTGCTTATTTTTATTTCAGTGTTTTTTTAGCAGTTCAACTTATTTATTGCCAAGACAACATTTCTAATAATCACTTACTATAAGTTTTTCAACTGATATTTATATTTTGCTTTATTTCAGCTTCATTTAAATGAATAGTAATGTTATTAGTAGTTTTAGTTAACGATAATAACCCCTTTTCAGTCAATCACTGCTGTGCTGTTTTGAATAGTTTGATTTTTAATTATTTTTTTTTATTTATTATTATTAAAGGGGTCATCGGATGCCCCTTTTCCACAAGTCGGTATGATTCTTTAGGGTCTTCATGTAAAGTCTGTAACATACTTTGGTTAAAATTCCTCAATGTTTGTGTAAAACAACACCCTTTCTACCTCCTCAAAAACAGCTCTGTTCACAGCGACCCGTTTCGGTGCATGTCTCTTTAAATGATAATGAGCTACTGCTCACCCCACCCCTCTCTTCTGTGGGGCGTGTAGACCATAGACTGTAAAAAAATATGGACGTAGTGTCCGTGACTTCACCCCTTAGGTTTCTGAAGAGCATTTCTGAAGCCTAAAGTGTGGCCGTTGCTATCTTGGTAGCGCGTCACCGCCGGATAACTTAAAATGGGCAAAGAGGAGCTAACAGGTGGAGTGGGCGGAGCTAACAGACAGCAGACAAACAGATAGTAGTGACAGCAGTGGCTATCCACCTGTCACTCAAGTGACCACGCCCTTAATTATGCAGAACTTTAAGGCTTAATATAATTTAAACAAATGAGTTATAAAAAAAAATCACCCCCCTCACAGTTGTCATGAAGGGCAAAATTAACTATATAGACCAAAACCACAATTTGCACCAGGCTGTAAACATGTTTTTTTTCTTCTGTAAAGTGGGGCGTTTTAAGATGGAGCTCAATGAGATTCTGCTCCCTTCTGGAGCCTGTCTTCTCTAGTGGCCAGTCGATGAATTGCAGTTTAAGTCATTGGCTTCAAGAGAAACTGGGGGAGGTTGCCGCTTGGTGTAGACACATGAAGTGCTGCCTCGGAAATATGCTAATATGGGACAGTCCGTCAGGGGTCGTGGGCGGAGCATGAGCAATATGACGTCATATTTCTCAGAAAATTTATACGGCTTGATTATTGAGAGTGTTTAGGCTTTTTGAGGATTTAAAAAACGGAGTGAATGAATTTTTATCATTGTAGGGTGGTTGTGTACACACTGCAAAGATACATTTATATGCAAACACCATATACAAGTGAATTTTGCATCCGATGACCCCTTTAAAAATAACCCTGAGCTTCTTCTCTTAGGTGGACAAACACATCCGAAGGCTCGATGCTGACCTCGCTCGCTTCGAGAACGAGTTGAAGGAGAAGTTGGACGTCAGCGGCTACGAAAGTCCAGACAGCAGAACGCCCAAGAGTAAGACCGAACGTGGCTTGTTTTGTGGCTTGTTCATACTGTACATGATAAAATAAATATGAACTGCTGTCCTCCGTAGAGGTAAGTGGTAGAGGAAGCCTGAAGGAAAAACGACGCCCTAAAGGAAGAGGACGGAAATCTTCAGACGACGACTCGCCACGGAAAAAGAAAATGAAAAACAGGTTAGAGTCACATTGCGTGAATTTTAAGAAATGGTTCGCCATCATGCAAGTAAGATGCAGCGTTAGATTTGTGGATATCCAAAATTCAACGCTGGATGGAAACGCCAAGATTCGCATAAATTCTAAAAACACACATAAAAACTGTATGCACTTAATTGAGGCGGATTTTTTTTATCCGATGGAAACACATTTACCAAATAAATCCCTCAAAACCTCATGTGACTTTGCCTCAGCAGAGGTTGTGATTGGATAACGGGACTAACCAGCGGACCAATCATATTGCAGCATCTCAAATGTTGGTCTAGAGTCAAAGTCTGATCAGAATGATTTGGTTTAATTCCCTCCAGATTGCGTTCCCAAACACCAGCATCCCAACGCAAGAGAACATGACAACGTTTATTGTGTTACGTCTTTTTTGCACAAATTTCTCAGGAAGTGACCATTTTGTTCTCCTGAACACATCGGATTGGAAACGCTGCTTTATTCACAGATGTTTTCTGTGCTATTCCAATTTTCCACATAACTTTGAATGGACGCATAACTATTTCCACTTTGTTTTCCGCAGCCCTGAGTTCTCTGAATCCATCTTACCAGTTCACCCGTCAGACGTCTTGGACATGCCCGTGGATCCCAACGAACCCACATACTGCCTGTGTCACCAAGTGTCATATGGAGAAATGATCGGATGCGACAACCCGGATGTACGAGCGGATCTCATGTCCATTCACTTGATACAGTTTTTTTTCTTTTGCCTTTCTCAATGTATTTATTTATCAAAATGCTTTTCTTAACAGTGTCCCATTGAGTGGTTTCACTTCGCCTGTGTTGATCTGACAACAAAACCCAAAGGGAAATGGTACGTCTGTCTGTTCAGAGTTGCTCAATCAGGAACCGTCAGTATCTGGAAGATCAACAAACAACTTTTCTTTTCTTTCTTCCAGGTTCTGTCCACGATGCACCCAGGATCGAAAGAAAAAATGAGATGTTGAGATTACATTTCTATATTAATATACGTATGCATATATATGTATTTTGTCTAAGTGGTAAAATAGGATAATATATACTCCTTTATATGGCCAGGATGAAATATATGAGGGTCACAAGGAAACAAAGTTTTTATTTTTCAAAGTACTTGAAATGTTTCCATTTGTTTAAGTTTCATTCTGTGTTGTTAAATTGTCTTTTTTAGGCAATCTCGGATATATTATATATGATATAGGCTATATATTTTCCTCTCTTTACTTACTGATTATTTTTATGAAGCTTCAAGCATCCAAACTGTCACTCTTGTGCTTTGCTCATGAAATGTTTTTAGCGCGGCAACAAGTCGTTCGGCGCGTTTGCGCTTTTAAGACGCTGAATTCGGCAGCCAACGTACGATTGTATTTCCCACTCTTGCACTTCAAGTGCAGTGCGACTACTTTTCCTGCAACTACCGATTTGCTTTGAAACTCTTTGAAACTTAATTATGGAAGCTTGTTTCTGCCACTGAATAAAACTATTTAAAAGATAATTGTGACGTTGATGACTTTTTTTCTCTGAACTCACAATTTCGAGAAAAAAGGCAGAATTGCGAGAAATACATTTGCAATTGTGAGGAAAAAGGCAGAATTAAGAAATACATTTTCAATTTCGAGAAAAAAAGGCAGAATTGCGAGATATAAACTCACATTTTTGAGAAAAAAGTCAGAACTGTGAAATATAAACACAATTTTGAGGGGGGAAAAAACGCAGAATTGCGAGATAAAGTCGCAATTACTTGCTTTATGTGTTATTGTGGCGGGAACAAGCTTCTATATTCAATCGTTTAAATGCAGATGATAACCCAGAATCTCATGCGGTATAACTGCCGTCATTTGAGGCTTTTCCGCTGGAGTTGGGCATCAGATTCCACTTCATTCTTTGCTTCGTTTCCGAGAATCTTTTGCAGAACTCAGAGTGATTAACTACTGCGTTTCAAAGCGACAGTACACGTGCGACGTCTCGTTGTTGAATGTTTTAAACGCGTGATTTTGGCAGTATCTGCCGTCTTTTCTCCAGCAGCTTTGATGCACTTTTTAATCGACGGGACTCGGCACTTGTGGCCAGAACGCTTTCGGATTCAAAGCCGTTTTTAATGCGCTAACAAAATGACAAGAGGATCTACCAAAGTGAGATTAAGTGGCGGTAATGCCGCCCTTGGGTTATTTTACGATTCTATATGTGATCCAAATATAAAACATGAAATATTACTTATCATATTGACGTGAGACTACCTTATTGAACACGCGTACCTGTACGTCTTTATATCGTGTCATCAGTAGTGGTAGAATCCACAGGGTTGAAAGTGTGACAATCAAGTAGCGTTTTATTTTTTTTCATGTTTAACGATCCCTGGATATATGTTCCGTACAGCTTTTCGTAAAAACAAATAAATATTTACCATTAAAACTCGTCTGTCGTTTGAAATGTCAAGTATTGTGATGATATTGTTAGTATAAATCAATGATTGATTTTTTGTAGGCTGATAATAGATCATCTTTAAAAAAAGAAATGTAGTTTTTTATGTTTATTGAATTCAATATTTACAATTTTATGATGCCAAAGAACTGGGTAAAACTAAATACAGTGGCCTTAAAACAGTGTGTACCATGGGACCAAACAGCACCAGACCTGCACGTAACCCCCATAATGCACCAGTTCTCCATGTGTGAATCAGTTTTAAATCCGCCTCATCTCATCTAAAACTCATCATCGGACTGCTCTTCGTCCCAGCTGCACGTCTCTCGGACGCTGTTCTCTGGAAACTCCACTTCCAGATCGTACACAAAGTCTGGATCCTCTTTGTGTCTGCGGTTGCGCTCGAACAGCTCGTCCATCTGGGCCTTCCTGCGGTTGAGCTCTTCATCGCTCAGTTTATTCAGGTCCTCGTCGTTGAGGGCGGCGAGACTCTGGTCCAGGCTGAGGCCCCGCAGATGATCGCGGAGGATGAGATGAAGTCTCTCCAGCTGAGCCAAAGACACGGACTCCAGATAGACGCTGTGACGGACATGATTCTTCATCCTCTCTGCTGCTCGACTGCAGTCTGGAAGGAAGGTAGCAACACTTGATAATACATTAAGTCAGTATTTCATATACATGCACGTATAATAGTTTGTTCATGCATTACATAATGTTACAATCTCAAAACCTGCTTTGATGGTCTCTGATACAGATAGATTTGCCTACTCGTGGTCTACTGGTAGGTTTTTGTAATTTGTTCCTTGAGCACTGCCACATTTCTTTGTGGTGTCCCTCAGGGTTAGAGTTGAGGGCCACTCTCGTTCTTGTTTTTAGAGAAATGTATGAGGGCGAATTTCACAAAACCCCTCAATAAAATGTCTAGGTCATATTTCGAACTTCATTTCTTTGGGGCGTCTCTCTCGGGGTAATAGTTGAGGACCACTTTTGTTGTTGTTCTGAGAGAAATGTATTTGGGTGAATCTCTCAATCTATCAAGAACGAGTTTCAGTCATATCTCAAACAGACTTGCCTGAATACTGAGAGAAGTTCCTCACAGGTATGATTCTTTTCCGCATCTTGCAGGTGTTCTTGTTCTCATATACGAGGATGATTGAAGGTGGAATAAATTTCACTCCACATTGCTTTGCTACTATGGACATTTTCACTCACGCTTGCATGGCCAGCTGCAGAATCAAATGAGAAATATTGTCTATAAAGTGTCAACCAATAGTTGTTATAATTCTCCATAAATAGTTGGTATATACTATTAATAAAGTATTACTGCACGTAGTTGAAAATTGCACACAAAGCTATCTTATAGTAGAAGAGATATTACGTTTATTTATTTGAATAATGTTTTAAAATGATCAGTGTTTTATTTACTATTAAATATATTATTGAAGCTATATTAAAGTATTGCTGTACTAAAATTTATTTGCTCATTAAAATTATAAATAAGTGTGTGTTAGTAAAACATCCATCCATCCATCCATCTATCTATCTATCCGTCTATCTATCTATCTATCTGCCTATCCATCCATCTATCTATCCGTCTATCTGTCTCTCCATCTATCCGTCTCTCCATCTCTCTCTATATATATCTATCCATCTATCCATCTATCTGCCCATCCATCTATCTATCTATCTATCTATCTATCTATCTGTCTCTCCATCCATCTATCTGTCTCTCCATCTATCTATCTGTCTGTCTCTCCATCTATCTATCCATCCGTCTATCTGTCTCTCCATCTATCTATATATATATATATATATATCCATCTATCTGTCTATCCGTCCATCCATCTATCTATCTGTCTCTCCATCTATCTATCTATATATATATCTGTCTATCGTCTATCTATATATCCGTATATCCATCTATCTGTCCATCTATCTATCTATCCATCCATCCATCCATCTATCTATCAGTCCATCCATCTATCTATCCGTCTGTCTATCTATCCGTCTATCCATCTATCTATCCGTCTATCCATCTATCTACCCGTCCATCTATCTATCTACCCGTCTATCCATCTATCTGCCCATCCATCCATCTATCTATCTATCTATCCGTCTATCTGTCTCTCCATCTATCTAGCTGTCTGTCTGTCTCTCCATCTATCTATCCATCCGTCTATCTGTCTCTCCATCTATCTATATATATATATATCCATCTATCTATCTGTCTATCCGTCCATCCATCTATCTATCCGTCTATCTGTCTCTCCATCTATCTATCTATATATATATCTGTCTATCGTCTATCTATATATCCGTATATCCATCTATCTGTCCATCTATCTATCTATCCATCCATCTATCTATCCGTCCATCCATCCATCTATCTATCCGTCTGTCTATCTATCTGTCTATCCGTCTATCCATCTATCTATCCGTCTATCCATCTATCTACCCGTCTATCCATCTATCTACCTGTCCATCTATCTATCTACCCGTCTTACCATCCATCCATCCATCCGTCTATCTATCTATCTACCCGTCTATCCATCCATCCATCCGTCTATCTATCTATCTACCCGTCCATCTATCTATCTACCCGTCTATCCATCATCCATCCATCTATCTATCTATCCGTCCATCCATCTATCTATCCGTCTATCTATATATCTATCCATCTATCTATCCATCCATCCATCCATCCATCTATCTATCTATCCGTCCATCCATCTATCTATCCGTCTATCTATATATAAGTCTACCCATCTATCTATCCATCTATCCGTCCATCTATCTATCCATCCATCCATCCATCCATCTATCTATCCGTCCATCCATCTATCTATCCGTCTATCTATATATAAGTCTACCCATCTATCTATCCATCCATCCATCTATCCATCTATCTATCTATCCGTCTATCCATCTATCTATCCGTCTATCCATCTATCTATCCGTCCATCCATCCATCTATCTATCCGTCTGTCTATCTATCTGTCTATCCATCTATCTATCCGTCTATCCATCTATCTACCCGTCTATCCATCTATCTACCTGTCCATCTATCTATCTACCCGTCTTACCATCCATCCATCCATCCGTCTATCTATCTATCTACCCGTCTATCCATCCATCCATCCATCCGTCTATCTATCTATCTACCCGTCCATCTATCTATCTACCCGTCTATCCATCATCCATCCATCTATCTATCTATCCGTCCATCCATCTATCCGTCTATCTATATATCTATCCATCTATCTATCCATCCATCCATCCATCCATCTATCTATCTATCCGTCCATCCATCTATCTATCCGTCTATCTATATATAAGTCTACCCATCTATCTATCCATCTATCCGTCCATCTATCTATCCATCCATCCATCCATCCATCTATCTATCCGTCCATCCATCTATCTATCCGTCTATCTATATATAAGTCTACCCATCTATCTATCCATCCATCCATCTATCCATCTATCTATCTATCCGTCCATCCATCTATCTATCCGTCTATCTATATATAAGTCTACCCATCTATCTATCCATCCATCCATCTATCCATCTATCTATCTATCCGTCCATCCATCTATCTATCCGTCTATCTATATATAAGTCTACCCATCTATCTATCCATCCATCCATCCATCTATCTATCTATCCGTCCATCCATCTATCTATCCGTCTATCTATATATAAGTCTACCTATCTATCTATCCATTTATCCGTCCATCTATCTATCTATCCGTCTATCTATATATAAGTCTACCCATCTATCTATCCATCTATCTATCTATCTATCCGTCTATCTATATATAAGTCTACCCATCTATCTATCCATCATCCATCTATCTATCCGTCCATCCATCTATCTATCCATCTATCTATATATAAGTCTACCCATCTATCTATCTATCCGTCCATCCATCTATCTATCCGTCTATCTATATATAAGTCTACCCATCTATCTATCCATCTATCTATCCATCCATCCATCTATCTATCCGTCTATCTATATATAAGTCTACCCATCTATCTATCCATCTATCTATCCATCCATCCATCTATCTATCCATCCATCCATCTATCTATCCGTCTATCTATATATCCGGCTATCTACCATCCATCCATCCATCTATATATCTATTTGTCTATCTATCTATCTATCTACCGTCCATCCATCCATCTACCTGATATTAGCTTTAGTAACCATAGTAACTGAGATGTTGCACAAAGACTAGTATCGCTTGATTCACGCTGATTCTATCGAGACAGTTTTCTTAAAGGCACAGGCTCACATTTAATACGCACGCATGAGCTTGTAAATAAACCAGCGGTAAAGTATAAGGCAAAAATCATACTCTTGTTGTGGTTATTTGATCGAGGTTTCCATGCTTCCTCTTCGCTGCTGTATCCTTTTCTTCTGGTGATGAGGGAGTTTCGCGCACGAGGCGCTCATTAGCGCCATCTGCCGGACGGATGTCATTAAACACGGAAGTAAATGGCACAACAAATCGGGATTACAGCATGAGATCTGATCGAACATGCGTAACTTTTATTTATTAGCAACTGTGTTGTATTTTATCCATCATGGAAACTCGCAAGAAGGTAACAATGCAAACCATGCTTGTCCATAAGGAACAAATACCAATATCTGACATAAACCTAAACTAAATTTCCCATTCAGCAGATAATTGTTTTCCATCTGAGTTCTTGGAGTCATTGTCGATGTCTATGAAGATTACCAAAGCAGGATTTCACAGGTCTCCTCTTACTCTTTTAGATTTATTCATGATCATGATGTTTTAAATGGTTAAATATGTTGTTGGTTTTATAGGGATCTCCAATACAGTGTTCAGTGGGGCAAAGTAGATCATGATGTGAAAGCTTTACTGGTCCAAAAGCTGCCAAGTGGAGTTTACATGGACGAATATCAGCTGGAAACTCTCAAACACGACACAGGTTTGAAGGTATCGTGATAAATATTTTGCATGTGAATATTTTATTGACCTATGGACTTTGGTTGAGGTGAACTTGAACATGTTTTGTAGGTTCTTCTGGATTCAAAGGTTGACCTGGAAGCTCCAGAATATTTGTCTTCTGGTTTCACCGCACTGGTTTTTCTCTCTGGAACACACGAGGCCACGGTTCCCGTTCACGGCCGATATCACAGACCCTCCAACTCCAGCCAGAAATGGGTGAAAGTGGACATTGAGTCTCCCAGGCTGTTACTCCGATCAGATCAGTGTAAGTTAGCCGGACACTGGCAGATACACACAGTGAAATGAACTGGACCTCATGTGTTCTTTCATTCGAAGGCGAGACGCTGAGTGGCGCTTCACATCATCGTCATCATCATCATCATCATCATCATCATCATGTGGTGTCTGACGCTCCCTGTACCGTCAGGAACCAGAGCATCTGCTCATGGCTGGAGATCCTGCATCTGGAGGTACAACAGTCAAACTGCTGCTTATTTTCATATTACAATATCAAAATGTGTCATATGTAAAGCATTATAATATCATGTTAATAAGTAATATTTTACTATAATGTAATATTTATAATTTTATATAATAATAATAATAGTAAATAATAATGTAATAACTATAATAGTAAATATTTAATATTGTATTGTGATATTTACAGTACTATATATATATTATATAATGTACTATTTATACTAATAAAATATAATAATAATAATATAAAATAATTTTACTATCATGTAATGCATATAATGTAATATGTATATCATAATATTATTCATGTAATAGTATTATGTAATTATAGTAAATATTATTTGTTATTTAATGTAATAATAATAACAATATTATTAAATCATATTTGCATATAATGTAACATTTATAATATAATAATAATAATAGTAAACAAGTCATATTATAATGTAATATGTATTATATTATAAAATATATATGATGTTATTACACTAATAATACTAAATAAGTAAAATGAATACAATAGTGTATGATATAAATATAATGTATCATGTAGTTATAATAATAACAATGTTATTGAATCATTTTCATATAATGTAATTTTATAATATATAATTATAATTAGAGTGAATAAGTAAAATTAATATAATGGCATAATTAAAATATTAGATAAATATAATAATAATAAATATAATATAATGTAATAACAATAATATTAAATCATCAATATTTAATATAATGTATTTTATGACTATGTATTATAATAATAAATACAATTTTGGTATAATGTAATATTAATAATATAATGTATTATAATAGTAAATATTAAATATAATGTGATATATAAAATAATTACCAATGTAATAACAATAATAATAATAAATCATATTTTAATATAATGCAATATTTATAATATTATAAAATATAATAGTAAATAATGTTATATTTAATGTAATTTTTATAATCGTATATAATAATTTAATATAATGTAATATTTATAATAATATATAAAATAATAATATTTTACTGTAATGTGATATTTATATAACAAATATTATAGCGAGGTTAACCGGCTGATTTCCCTCTGTCAGGACACTGGAGCGGTGAGTCTGGAGATCCCAGTCGGCGATTCCTCCATGATCCTCAGTGTGTGTGTCGGGACCGTCCTGACCGCCGCTCTCAGCTGTGTTTACCTGCTCAGGTCCATCTGGAGGCACGGCACCTTTTAACCACCGCAAACTCACACTGTCATGTGACCCTCTGCTAATGTCTATACTGAGATGAAAGCCTTTCTGTCCTCTGTATTTACCATTGACCTTCTGTCTGATATCTGAGGAAAATGTACACAAGAAATATGTCGTCATAGTGGATTAATAACGTTTTGTTACAGCAAAATGTGTTATTGCAATTGTGAATAAAACTGAATATTACTTTGTTTAAAAAAAACTTTTGTGTCTGTCTGTTATTACATCAATATTTTGAGAATAAATCTATAATTATTAGTGCATATACATATATCAGTTTTCCCAGCAGAACATTGCCCAAAGCATCACACTGCCTCTGCCGGCTTGCCTTCTTCCCATAGTGCATCCTGGTGCCATGTGTTCCCCAGGTAAGCCACGCACACGCACCCGGCCATCCACGTGATGTAAAAGAAAACGTGATTCATCAGACCAGGCCACCTTCCTCCATTGCTCCGTGGTCCAGTTCTGATGCTCACGTGCCACTGTTGGTGCTTTCGGCGGTGGACAGGGGTCAGCATGGGCACCCTGACTGGTCTGCGGCTATGCAGCCCCATACGCAACAAACTGAGATGCACTGTGTATTCTGACACCTTTCTATCAGAACCAGCTTCCTGAGCAATTTGAGCTCCAGTAGCTCGTCTGTTTGATCGGACCACACGGGCCAGCCTTCGCTCCCCACGTGCATCAATGAGCCTTGGCCGCCCATGACCCTGTCGCCCGTTCTCCACTGTTCCTTCCTTGGAGCACTTTTGATAGATCCTGACCACTGCAGACCGGGAACACCCCACAAGAGCTGCAGTTTTGGAGATGCTCTGACCCAGTCGTCTAGCCATCACAATTTGGCCCTTGTCAAACTCGCTCAAATCCTTACGCTTGCCCATTTTTCCTGCTTCTAACACATCAACTCTGAGGACAAAATGTTCACTTGCTGCCTAATATATCCCACCCACTAACAGAGATAATCAGTGTTATTCACTTCACCTGTCAGTGCTCATAATGTTATGCCTGATCGGTATATCTATATATATATATATAATTTAAATATATTTAATTTGAAATATAATAATATATAAACCTTAAAATTAAAATAAATAATATACATAATTCTAAAAATAAGTAATACTTCTTAATAGCAATATATTAATTTTATAATATATATATTTTTTTAATTAAATTAAATCGCCAGACTTTTAATTTGTCGGCCGTTTCCCCACAATCCCATCGCACCGGAAACGGTGGCTGGCTGTTTGCTGCAGGCGAGGGCAGAAAGAGACGCTGCTGGGCGCCTCCCCTTCCCCAAACCAACACAAAAAACTACAAAAAATAAACCCGTCTTCAGCAGATAATCGCCTAGAAAGCACCAGACGGGGCTTCCGCGTGACCTCGGGCCTCTTACCGGACAGAGCGGCTGCTGTTGAACCCGTTCGAGCGGTTTAAAGTGAAGTTTGACTTCAGTTTCACAGGTGAGTGGCGACAAAACCCGAGATTCTCTGGCCGCGTCTCAAACCCTAGAGTGCTGCCTACCTAGACAGCATGTGTGGGCCTCGGTATGACCGTGATGGTGTTCTTCGAGTGCTGTCTACGTAGGGAGCTCACTCGGGATTGAGGCAGACTGTTATTATATTCTGCATATGCCTGTGTGTTTATAGGCAGCTTGCTGCTTCTGTATCAGGTTTCTCTCTGCCTGTGTGTTGTGCTTCAGCTTGCTGGGGCAAATCCTGTCTGTTCATGGCAAAAAACGTCTTTAAATATGATCATTAAACGGTGCTAATGAGTAAAGCATGCAATGAGTCGAAGACTGAATTATAAAGAAGGTTTGATGAATTCTGGGCAGGCTTCATGTCATTACATTTTACTAAAGGAGTTATATATATATATATATATATAAATAAAAAGTAATACATTTAAAAACAATTCGGAAATTGATTGCTTGTATTATTATTATTATTATTATTATAATTATTATTAATTTTAGCATGTCAATTAATTTATTCTGACATTATTTTCATAATTAAGCAAACTGGTGAATAAACATTATTATTATTATAAACATTTTATCATTGTTATTATTTAATAGTACTAGTTAATTATTGTTACTATTAAGGACAATAATGTTTTATTTTTTCCCCTTTAATATTAATTTATTATTTAATAGTAATTTTAGGACAATTGTTAATTTATTCTGACATTATTTTCATTATAAATGAGCATAAAATGGTTATGATGGTCCTAAAAATCATCTGAAAATTCTTTATGCAAAACATAATTTCTTTTCCATTTTTATATTAATATAATTTTTATATTATTATTATTATATAGTAATTAATTATTGTTTATTTTATGACAATTATTATACATTTATTCTGACACTATTTTCTTGATTAATAAGCATAAAATTATTCTAATGGGCCTAACATTTGTGTGAATATATATTATACATTTAAAATTCTTATTCCTTGAATATTTATGTATTATGTTTGTGATAATTACAGGTGTAAGTATAAATCGGCAGCTGTGCTGAATGTTTTGTTGTGTTTGTGTGCTGTTGTGTGTCTGTTGCGTGTGCGTCGCTCATCTCTCCGTTGTGCTTCCCTCTGCTCTTCCAGCTCTAACTCCTCCTTTTCTTTATCTCCACCTGCAAACGTTCCCACTCCTCCTTTCTTTCCTCTTATTTTCCTCTCGTCCTGGACCATGTGTGATAATGGGGATCTGGAGGACAAGCCGCCCGCGCCGCCCGTGAGGATGAGCAGCACGATCTTCAGCGGCGGCGGGAAGGACCACGCACTCGCCGCCAATCACAGCTCCAAGCCCCTCCCCTCGGTGCCCGAGGAGCGCAAGCGCAACAAGATCATCTCCATCTTCTCCGGAGCCGAGAAGGGTGCGTATCCATGCGTCAACACAAACACGTGCAGCTCATAACGCATATGATATGATGTACATCATATGTTTAAAGCACGCTTAAATGTCAGAAACAATAATATATGTACACTGATCAGGTGAAGTGAATAACACTGATTATCTCTTCATCACGGCACATGTTGGTGGGTGGGATATATTAGGCAGCAAGTGAACATTTTGTCCTCAAAGTTGATGTGTTAGAAGCAGGAAAAATGGACAAGTGTAAGGATTTGAGTGAGTTTGACTAGACGACAGGGTCATGGGCGGCCAAGGCTCATTGATGCACGTGGGGAGCGAAGGCTGGCCCGTGTGGTCCGATCAAACAGACGAGCTACTGGAGCTCAAATTGCTCAAGAAGTTAATGCTGGTTCTGATAGAAAGCTGTCAGAATACACAGTGCATCTCAGTTTGTTGTGTATGGGGCTGCATAGCCGCTGACCAGTCAGGGTGCCCATGCTGACCCCTGTCCACCACCGAAAGCACCAACAGTGGCACGTGAGCATCAGAACTGGACCACGGAGCAATGGAAGAAGGTGGCCTGGTCTGAGGAATCACGTGTTCTTTTACATCACGCGGATGGCCGGGTGTGTGTGCGTCGCTTGCCTGGAGAACACATGGCACCAGGATGCACTATGGGAAGAAGGCAAGCCGGCGGAGGCAGTGTGATGCTTTGGGCAATGTTCTGCTGGGAAACCTTGGGTCCTGCCATCCATGTGGATGTTACTTTGACGCATACCACCTACAAGGGCTGTTTTAAATGTTGAAAATAATTTCATAGACTATTATTTGCCAATTATCCAGGGTTCAGTGTGCTTCTTTTTAGTGTCCCCTCTTAAATAAACCGTTTTTCACATTTGCAGTAGGACATTTCTAAGTGCCTTTTACCCCAGTCTTCATAATCTCGACTCATCAAACCCAGACCGACCCTGAGCAGTAAAACACGCTTTGGCTTGCGTATGTGACTGTACGTCTCTGAAGATGCATCACCTCGGTTCACACTTGGCTTGGCGTCTCAAAGACGTGTAATCTTCTCTGGGTCAAAGTGAATCTCGCTCATGCTGAGTTCTGATGCTCATGAGACGCTGTGTGTGTCGCCTGACAGGTGGCCGAAGGAAAGACCGGGATAAAGAGCGGCCGGAGATCTCGCCGCCCTCAGATTTCGAGCACACCATCCACGTGGGATTCGACGCGGTCACTGGCGAGTTCACGGTTAGTATACGTCTATACTGTTATCAGTGCTTTACTAGTAAATATTTAGCAGTTATAGTCTAAATATAAAAATTTATATTGATTGATATATTATTATACATTTATTCCTGCTTTAATTATTACTAAATAACGTAATAATCAATGTTTTTAAATGTGGAAGTTCTTAGAATTGTATTTTTAGGGCCCGAGCACCGATGGTGTGAGGACCCTATTGGAATTGCTCAGCCTATTATTCTTCTTCTCCCAAATGAATCGCATTTTTGATGGCCTAAACATGCTCGAAAACTCATGAAACTTTGCACACACGTCAAAAGTGGTGAAAATTTACGTCTGATATGGGTTTCAGAATTAGGCGTGGCAAAATGGCTCGATAGCGCCACCTACAACATTTCAACGAAGTGCCCCTCTCGCTACGTTTCACGTACAGGTATGAAATTCGGGAGACACATGTAACAGCCCAATACCTACAAAAAAGTCTCCTGGTACGAAATCTGAAACCCAACAGGAAGTCAGATATTTAGATATTTACTTTGCAACATTTTTGCACATTTTGCCATTTTCAGACGTTGTACTTTAACAAACTCCTCCTAGAGATTTAATCAGATCATCATCATATTTGCACAG
This sequence comes from Rhinogobio ventralis, assembly GCA_039654625.1. Taxonomy (NCBI): domain Eukaryota; kingdom Metazoa; phylum Chordata; class Actinopteri; order Cypriniformes; family Gobionidae; genus Rhinogobio; species Rhinogobio ventralis. The sequence continues at coordinate 3,715,562 of CM077217.1, forward strand.
TCTAATCTAAAGGCCTTTGTGATGTTAAATTGTGAAGATCTTGAGTTTTCCCTGAAGGGCGTGTCCGTGGCGGCCTGACAAAATCTGATGTTTCGCCATGAAAGAGGACGCTGTTGTAACTCAGGCATACAATGTCCGATCAGCCCCAAACTTCATATGTTTGATAATAGTCCTGGCCTGAAGACATCTACATGGCAATATTCAGTTATAGTCATAGTGCCACCTGCTGGCAACAGGAAATGGCATGCTTTGCATTATAATTCCCTCCCAGAAACACATTTAAATATGCCATGAAGTCCCAAACATGCTAGAAACACATTAAATCAAGCAAAACTTGGCTAAGTGCTAATGTATGCGATTTACACCACAAAACAGGAAGTTGTTGTAACTCAGGCATACAGTGTCCGATCTGCCCCAAACTTCACATGTTTGATAATAGTCCAGGCCTGAAGACATCTACATGCCAATATTATAGGTTATAGTCAAAGCGCCACCTGCTGGCAGCAGGAAGTGTGGCATATTGTAGTGACTTTGCCATATTTCTCCTATATTTACCGGCTTAAATGCATGTCGCCCACTATTGGCTGTTTTCCTGAGGCCACCGGGTGGCAGTGCTCCCGGGTGCGAGGGCCCTTTCATCGCTGCTTGCAGCTTTAATATATAGTTGTAATTGTAATGTTGTAAGATGCTTAATTGTATGTTTTCTATTATTTTATTTTATTTTAGTGTAATAAAAATCAAATAATGCACCCAATATAAAACCGGAACCTTAATATTAAACGGAAGGACTTTATGTAGTTGTAATGTTATAAGTGGTTTAATTATATATAAAATTATTATTTATTTTTTTGCCCTTAATATTATCATTGAAGCTGATATACTATTAAAAATAAATACATACAAATTTAAAATAAACATTTATAATATTTACTCAAATTAACCAGAATGAGCATTTACCAATAAATATTTCAAATATGAAAGCAATTTTATTTTTTCTAGCATTCTCGCTTTTAATGTTACTAGAAAAGTGTTTTTAAAATTATTTCTATGAAATATAAACATAAGGATTCTATGTAGTTGTTAATGTAATGTTGAACAAAGTTTAAGGCTGTATTTTTTCCCCCAATTGTTTTCAATGAGAGCGCTGCATCACTGTCACTGTACCCAGTCGCCCAATCACAGTGGAGGAGGGGCGGGGCAAATACCACCCACGGCAACAGACGACAACAGAACAAAATGATTTAAAACAAGAGCCAGAGCAAATGCTTTACATTGTATCGACATCTTTATAGGCCTATTCAGAGACAAACTACCTGCAAATTCAGGTTGATTGTCGTGAATATAGCCATTGCTGCTGATATAGCTTTAAATCATAAATGAATAAATAAAACCTGCAAATTCAGATACTAGTAACGCTTTTTCAAAGAGCGACTGGTGTTTTCAGCTGGCTAAATACGCTTTGGGGGACACACGGCCAAATTGTATATTTTATTATAATTTTTTTAACGCTTTAAATACCCTTAAAAATGAGACGCGAGTGGTGCTTGCTGTGTCAACTTGGCATTCGGTTGCTCGGGTATTGCTACGTGGTTGCTAGGGTGTTCTGGGTGTTGCTAGGGCATTGCTAGGGTATTCTGGGTGGTTGCTAGCGTGTTCTGGGTGTTGCTAGGCGTTTGGTAGGGTTTTCTAGAGTGTTGCTAGGCATTTGCTAGGGTGTTCTGGGTGGTTGTTGGGGTGTAGTTACCAGGGTGACACTACTAGATTGAATGTGTGTCTGAATCAAATAGCCAATCATTGTCTTTATAATGTTCTGCTGCTGAGATATGGTTTATTCAAGCTGCGGTACAGTTGTTAGGGTGCTGTAAATGGTTGCTAGGGTGTGTCTAGACAGTTACCAGGCTAAAACTAATAGACTGGGTATGTATTTGGATATTTAAAGACCAGTTTGAGTCAAGAGTCCACCCACTTGTCTCTACGAAATTCTGATTTAGATCTATAAGTCTATGGGGTGGTTGCTAGGGTGCTGTAACTGGTCACTAGGGTGTGAATATGAGATTGTTACGTCCCTAATTATTCAAATGAGCGCACCCACACGTCTCTGTTAGATCATATATCTGGATGAGAATGTCAAAGTCCGTGCCAGTGTTAAGTCTCTGGGATTTTTTTCGCCTAGTTTTCCGCGAACATCGTATAATCGTCTTAGAAGAAGTGTGCAAGGGTACAATAATGATTCATTACAGCATTTATTCACATTCATTCACCAGAAAAAGTACAACAATGTTTATTATCGCTTAACAAAGCTGTTAGTAGATTTTAAAATGGACACAAAGGGCAAAATCACACTTTTTGGCCAAATGTCGTAATCATAAGATTTTAATGATGCATGACCTAAACCAGGGGCACCATTTGAAATGGCTGAAACATATTCTGAAATTATATTCTGATAATATTCTTCTGGAGGTGTAAGTGGAGACTTTCTCCGTGTCCCGCAGGGAATGCCGGAGCAGTGGGCCCGATTACTGCAGACCTCCAACATCACCAAGTCCGAGCAGAAGAAGAACCCGCAAGCCGTTCTGGACGTCCTGAAGTTCTACGACTCCACGGGCAACGGCCGGCAGAAGTACCTCAGCTTCTCCTCAGGTCTGCTGTGCGTGTGTGTGTGTGTGTGATGCTGATATTAGCACGTCACGTCGTACTGACCGCTGTGCTTTTCTGCTTGTTTGTGTGTAGAGAAGGACGGATTTCCCTCTGGTGAACAATCGGTACGTTATTTTACAGATGCTATTATAGCTCATTTCACAATTCATTTTTGTATTCTCCGTTTTAATTTTAAAGTTTTAGTAACTTTGTTGTCTTTTTGTCATTTTTATTAGTTTTTAGTTTTATTATTCATTTTTATTTCAGTTTTAGTTCTAATGTGAAATGTTTTTTGGTATCATATTGTGTTTTTTTTTTTTTTTTTCTTCATATTTTTAAATACTTTTTAATTTTAATTTTAGCTATATTTTTTTAAATATGTACAGTTTTTGTTTTAGTTATTTTAGTACATCGTTAAACTAAATAATGAAAAATGTTGGCAACTAGCTAATATATAGTGTATTTAAGTTTTTAAGATTTTATTTTATTTCGGTTAACGTTTGAAAGTTGTTTTGGTTTTTGTTTAAGTTCATAAATTTAATTGTTTATTTTGAGTAATTCAAGTAGTTATTTTTAGTACATTAAGTTAATCTAAATCATAATGTTTTTAAATTTTATTTCTGTTAATGTTTATTTTATTTGAAGCAGCAAATGTTTTTAGTTTCAGTTAATTCATTTAACTTAATAGTTTTAAATTCATATTTATTTTATTTCAAGTAATGTGTAGTAATTTTTTCCCCCTTTTTTATTTTTTACATTTTTTTATAAATGTGTCTGTAGTTTTTATACATTTCAGTTTTAGTTATTTTAGTACATTAAGTTAAACTGGCTGAAATCTAATAAGTTTAAAATCTTTTTATTTCTGTTAATGTTTATTTTGTTTATTTTGTTTGTTTTTTATGGTTTTAGTTTGAGTTAATACTTAATTTTAAATTAATGTGGGTTTTTTTTTCAAGTAACGTTTTTATGTTTTTGCTATTTTTAATGTCTAGTTTTTATACATTTATTTATATTTTATTTGTTTTAGTTATTTTAGTACATTTAAGTTAAACTAAATTATAATGAAATATTTTGGCAACTGGCTGAAATAAAGTTAGTTGTTTTTATATCATTTTATTTCTGTTAATGTTTATTTTATTTTAAGCAACAATAATGTTTTGTACAGTTTAGTTTTAGTTTCAGTTCAATATAATAACCCTGATATAATTATTATGTTTATTTCAAGTAACACAAAGGCTTTTTATGGTTTTAGTTAGCGATAACAACCCTGGTATGAATAACAAAAACGCTGACTAAACCAGGTCAGGCTCATTTCCGGATATAATTACACTGCTTTCCCTCCCTAAAACCTAAGCCTGTCAAAAAAACACCAGAACCTTCGTCCCCAATCAAAACGGTGGATGATGATGAAGACGACGATGATGAGGAGGCGCCACCACCTGTCGTCGCACCCCGACCAGAGCACACCAAGAGCGTAAGAAGCCATTAAAGGAATAGTTCACCTAAAAATACAAGAGTAGTCTATATAAACCAGTGTTATCATCGAGATACTATTATAGATTTTATTAATATTTAGAATGGTTTCAGGTATACACTCGACCATCGGTCATCGACCCCCTCCCTCCCCCTGTGACGTCTCCGGACAGCGAGGTCGCGTCAAAGGCCAGCGACCGACAGAGACCCAAAAAGGGCAAGATGACCGACGAGGAGATCATGGACAAGCTCAGTACGGCACTTTACGCGTACTTCCTTGCGCAGTTTCACTTTTTTTTGCGAGACTCAAATCATGTGTCCTCTGTTTGTTCTCCGACAGGAACCATCGTCAGTATTGGAGATCCAAAAAAGAAATATACACGATATGAGAAGATCGGACAAGGGTAGGTCCGATAATTTTGCACAACATGTTCATGTTCATTGATGGAGACCAATAACTGTCTTTCCACAGAGCTTCGGGAACAGTGTTCACCGCCATCGACGTTGCAACTGGACAGGAGGTAATGCAAAAGAGAGAGAAATGGATTTGTTTTTCTTTTGTTTTTCCACGCTCTCGTCATCTCAATGTGTTTCTGTCTCTCAGGTGGCCATCAAACAGATCAACCTGCAGAAGCAGCCCAAGAAAGAGCTAATCATCAATGAAATTCTCGTGATGAAGGAGCTGAAAAATCCAAACATTGTCAACTTCTTAGATAGGTAAACATTTGTCAAGTCAACTTTACCTTAATAATTGGAAAGTTGAGACATTGCATAAAAAAGTGCTGGAAGGAAATGCCAAGATGTGGTTAAAATTTGCATGAAAACCCTTTAAAGCAGTTATTTTATTTGATAAAAGATGTGCATTAGGGCTGCAACAACTAATCGATAATGAAAATCATCGACAGCGATTCTCTTATTCTCTATCTCGATTCTCAAACTCAGAGCGAACGTTCAAACTTTTATTTTGAAAACGCGCTGAATTTGCATATTTAGAAACATTGATGTATTCTCCTGTTTTGGCGTAGGTTTATAAATGATTTACGTTACACATCTGATAAAATGGTGTACGTTGCGCTCCCAGATTAACATTAAAAGCATGCAGAGGTGGAGTTTGAGACGCTCGCCGCATGTAAATAAAAACAGTGCAACACTTCGCTATGAAACACAAAGCGTGTCAGACTTTATATGCGTTCCCAAATGCACGTTATTGGAAACCCAAATAAACGGCACATGTGGAGACTGAGTTTAGCATTTACTGTGAACGGAGCCGCTCTGAGACGCTGGAAGAAAAAAATAAAAAAATTGAAATCAGTCTGAAACACGCAGCGCATGTATTTATTTAATTGTCATACGCAGTAAAAGACGGAACTATATAATGCAAATCCTGTAAAAGGTTTTGCCACAAACTCAACTCCATCATGCTGGTATCGCGAGACCACTTTCCACCTCAACGAGAAATATCGTCATGTTTTAATATTGCGAGATATCGTGACATGAGAGCTCGTCACACCCCTATTTTTACCAAATAAATTCCTCCATGGGCTACAAAATTTGTCTCAACAGATCATATGATTAGATAACTGTTTCTTATTGCGTTTTTGCGTAATGTAGGAAAAAAACGTAATTTATTATGTTTTTTTTAGTGATACTTTGCGCCAGTTTCACTGTTTTCTTTAACACATGGGATGGGAACAGTGCTTTATTCATGATTGTTTTATGCGATTTCGCACAAATTAAGTTCGTAACTTTGGATGGACACAGCTAATGATGCCATGAAGTTTTAAGAGTGTTAATTGTGTGTCTGCTACAGTTTTCTGGTAGGTGAGGAGCTGTTCGTCGTGATGGAGTACTTGGCTGGCGGCTCACTCACAGATGTCGTAACCGAGACATGCATGGACGAGGCTCAGATCGCCGCTGTGTGCCGAGAGGTGCGTTGCTAAATTAACTATTTTTGGTTTAGGGGGAAACGCTGACGATTAATGCACAAATGAACTGTGTTTTAAATTAAGGGTATATGTTAACAGGAAGTAACCAAGTTATTTAACTAATGAACTTCCTCTTGTCTGTTATCTCACAGTGTTTGCAAGCACTGGAGTTTCTGCATGCTAATCAGGTCATTCATCGAGACATCAAGAGTGACAACGTGCTTCTGGGAATGGACGGTTCTGTCAAGCTCAGTATGTTCTCGCTTCTGAACGCTAGAGCTCTGGTTTTTACGACTTTGCATTAAGCATGACGTTCAGTTAGATCGCAGAACAAAGATGTTGATTGTGGTGCAAACTCAATGAAAGGTGACTTCACACCTGGTTCTCTTTAGACTCATAAAGCGGCATGTTTGGTTTGGTTTTGCAGCTCGTTCTGAACAGTAGAGCTCTTGTGAGCCAAAACTTCACTATAGATGTGCAAACAGACCAATGACAGACGTTCATGTCACAGCCAACGTCATGTTCATCCTCTCAACGTTTCTTCAGAAGTTTTTAACCCTAGACATGCAGTGTGAGGCAAACTAGCCTATAATATAGGGCCCTATGATTTCCTCGATGCAGACGGAATCCAGTCATAAAAAAGGAATTTACTGTATAACGCAGAATTTCACGGAATTTGTCAAATTTTCGATGAATAAATAAAAAGTCTGTGAATATTCACAGCAACCCGTCAAAATAAAACTTTGGTTTAACTTTAAGAAATTGACAAATATATTACTGTAAAGTTGTACAGTAGAATTTGACTACGTCTCAATGTAGTAATAATAATACTAACACTAATAATAATAATGAATTATTAAAAAATATTTAAGGAATATACATTTTTCTTCCATGTTTTAATTGTAACAGTAAAGCTCTGTCGTGCAGCACTTTGTTTGACAAAGTTTAATTTTATATGATTAAAAGATAAATTAAATTATATTTGATAATATAATAATAAATTGATGTTTTTATGAATTCAATTAATTAAACATGCTTTTTGGCTATTAAAATTTAATTAAACCAACGCAAAACACAAACTAAACGTATTTCTTAAACGTAATTTTTTTTTAAACTTTTAATAAATTGTTCTTAAATTGTATAAGTTTCATGATTTCAATTAATTAGACATGCTTTTTGATTACAAAATGTTATTTAACCATTAAAATGGAGTCCAATTTGGAATTTAGAAAAAATATATAATAACTGATTTCATAGGGCCCTTTAATGGATAGTCATAGTAATTGCCATTTAATTAGACGCCAATTAAAACCAGTTTGTTAATGTGCCTCAATCATGAAACGAGCAAAACAAACTTCTGTGTCTAAGTTGGTTATGAAACAATATTTTTGTCAATTGTCCCATTTAATTCAGGATTTACAAACAATTTGCTCGTTTCATAAATGGGGCCCATTGTCAATAGATGTATGAAGCACTGCTCACACAGAAGTCACTTTCAAACCAAGCAGCTTTCTTTTGTTTAGGATTAGTTCACTTCAGAATTAAAATTTCCTGATAATTTGCTCACCGCCATGTCATCAAAGATGTTCATGTCTTTCTTTGCGCAAATAAATTTTGGATTTCCAGGATTGTTCTCCATATAATTGGACTACCAACGGTTTGAAGGGCCAAATTGCAGTTTCAATGCAGCTTCAAAGAGCTCTACACGATCCCAGCCGAGGAATAAGAGTCTTATCTAGCAAAAAAAAAAAAACACACAAATGCTTGTCTTGCACTAGTGTCCACGACTTCACACATTACGTAATCACGTTGGAAAGGTCATGCGTGAACGTAGGCGGAAGTACCGTTCCAGTGATTACATAGCGAACGTGCAAAGACTAAGTCAAATGCCCTTTACAAAAGGTAAAACAATGATGTTGGACGATTTTGAAGTTGAGGAGAAAATGAGATGGAGTTTTTTGCCCTACCCTACCTTTTTGAAGAAAGAGTACACAGACAAACATCAAGTCAGGCATGTGTAAAGTCATGGACGCTAGTACCAAGACAAGCATTTGTGGTCCGGTATATACACAATGTGTTTTTTTTTTTTTTTTATAAAGACCATCCATATCCGTCCATATCGTTTTGCTAGATAAGACCCTTGTTCCTCGGCTGGGATCATGTAGAGCTCTTTGAAACTGCATTGGAACTGCAATTTGTACCTTCCACTCATTGGTTGCCATTTAAGTCCACTATATGGAGAAAAATCCTGGAATGTTTTCCTCAAAATCATTCATTTCTTTTCGACTGAAGAAAGAAAGACATGAACATCTTGGATGACATGGGGGGTTTTAATTCTGAAGTGAACTTTTTTTCGATTTTGCTCATGAAATTAAGTCCTCAAGACCTTGGTTTGTCTAATTTCATTGACAACTTAGGTCTAGAACTGTCTCTAAACTTTTTGTCTCCTTTGCAGCGGACTTTGGATTTTGTGCCCAGATCACTCCTGAACAGAGTAAGAGGAGCACTATGGTGGGCACGCCATATTGGATGGCTCCGGAGGTCGTGACGCGCAAGGCCTACGGACCCAAAGTTGACATCTGGTCCCTGGGCATCATGGCCATCGAGATGGTGGAGGGAGAACCACCGTACCTCAATGAGAATCCACTGAGGGTATGTTGGCGTCATTGATTCTCCAACAAGTTGTTCGAGGCTCAATTTGAATTGCCGATTTGAGTCTGTTGACAGTGCGACCTAAAATCTCGAACTCTTTCTTCCTCAGGCGCTCTACTTGATTGCCACCAATGGGACTCCAGAGTTGCAGAGTCCTGAAAAATTGTCGCCCATCTTCCGAGACTTCCTAAGTCGCTGTCTGGAAATGGACGTGGAGAAGAGGGGTGGAAGCAAAGAACTTTTGCAGGTAAACCAGCCAGCGTCTAGTACTAGCGATTTAATGAATAGCATGACTTGTGTGAACTTGTTTATTGATCAAACCTGTCGTCTTCAGCATCCCTTCCTGAAGTTGGCCAAACCTCTCTCAAGTCTCACTCCTCTCATTTTGGCTGCCAAGGACGCCATGAAGAACAACCGCTAGCCTCTCGCTCCAAACGAGCTGTGCCCGCTAGCGCAGCGGATTGCTGAACACTCTCGAAATCTGTGCCAGGTGTTTTTACCAGTGTGTCAACAACATATCAATGTTGCCAAAAAGAAACTCCAAGCATTTCATTTGGGTCTTTGCCTGTTTTTAAACCTGTATTGGCCGCTGTGGTATTGGGGGCTATTAGATGTCCTCCGTGTTCTCCTGCTCTCATTAGATTCTTGTGGGACTTTATCTGTGTTTTATGTATGAACTCTTCCACTCTTTGGCTTCTATAGACCTCGTATGCTCCATAGTTGATGACCAAAATCAATTATGGTGATTTCTGATCCAGCTGGAGAGCTTTTGTTAGTCTTTCTGTAGCCAGAATCATGACTGAAAACTGTGTAGCCTACTCCTATTCTTGACCCCGAAGGGAAGAGCACCTTACTGATACACACCAACTGCAAGCAGTGAATGATTTTTTGTAGTCACTCGTGCCTTTGTTGTTATTCCAGCAAACACCTTTATACTTTGTCTAAAGAGGCAGATTTTTGCTATTGAACTTCCTCTAACCTGAGACGAAACTTTCATGTGATGAAATGTGTATATGACGTACTTCGAAGAAGCGTAGCATTTCAGTTGATGTAGTTAACCGAAAGCAGGACACGTAGATTAGATGTGTATGTTTGTGTACATGAACACTTTTCTTGTTGTTTTAGTAACTAACAGTTTATTACGAAGTAAATGCAGTTGTCGATAAGTCATGATGTAAGAATTGATAACTATTTTTATGCTTTTCAGTCACTTGTTTTGCAAGTAAAAGCCGGATTCCTGCAAATTCTGTGAACAATACAGTCATTGCAACATTGTGTACATCTCTTGTTCTTCATTAAAAGAGGACTTGAAACTTGAGATTAGAATAAACTCTCTCTAGGGCACTTTTATAGTCTGTGTAAACCTTCTCATGAGTTAATGGGGTCATTCCTGTTATGCAGGACCATTTGAGCACCATCATATGTGATTATGAACTAAATGAATGTGTTGAAATGTAAGGATTTTTTCTTTAAAAGGGTTTGTTATGGTTAACTTAAGCACTTAAACTTAATCTAATTATAGCTTGATTTATTTATACAATTATTTGCTTAGTGAGTGATTCAGAGTTAATTTGCATAGGGATGTCAACTTGAAGCTATTTTTTACCTTTATTTTTATTATTTGTCTTTTACCCTTTTGACTTTTCTTTGAATTGTATATATTGGCATCTGTAATATTATCCAACAGGGTGTGGACTGTTTTAGAGTGGGACAAACTAATTTCACAAGTCATAAGGAAATTCATAAAATCAATACTACTTCATGTTTGTGCTGTTGTTTTCCCATCAAAAATTATTCTACTTTCTGGAGGTCGATATAATAAATGAACAAGGTTTTGTTAGTTAAAAACATCTGATCAAACCAAAGCAAAAATTATTGTAAATTCACTATAGGATTTTCACATTTATAAATATTTAAATATATTTTTTACCCAATTTATTAAATCATGATTAGGTCATGAAAAGGTACTACATAGTTGGAATAATTATTATAGTTGTTAATAATCCATTCCTTTATTAAGTCACGTGTTTCCTTTATTACGTTACAGCAGTTTAGTTACTTTTAATATCTATTTTACACTTGCAAAAAAACAACAACCGACAAGCATGTTTCATGTACAAAAATGTACATTTGTGTACATTTTGGGGGCGCTACGTTCAATTTAATTTTCTTTGCCGCCACAAAAATTCAAACCTCAACGGTCGCGCAAGCAGGCAGGGCCACGAGCGCCATCACGAAGACCAGCGAAGATGAAAGTCATCGATTATTTCTGTTTAAAGTTGTCCATTCTTATCTCGAATTCACTCCTGAATGAAACACTAAGGTTATTAAAGTAATTTGGCGTCAAAATCAGCATTTGAGTGGAGAATATTACGGGCGGTTCTTGTTGGTGAGTACCTGAAAATGTTTACATTTGTTCGACAACTGAAGTGGCAAAGTATTCGTAGTAGTTACAGGGATTTCTGGGAAACATAAATTTTTTTATCCGTAAGATTTTCATCTTAATTTCCTAAGAACATCGTTCAGTTTTGACTCGAGCGATGGTGCGTAACGTTAGGCAAAAAGATGGCCATTTTGTCGTTGTCGTGACTATTTAATAGAGTCGTTACGATTTAGTCCCTAATCTTGTTTAGGAGGGCTTCATTAATAAACTCTTTATGTAAATGATAATGTTCTTTTATTAAGTTACGTTTTTTTTTAAACACGTTTCTTAATTAACATTGTAGTTACCCATCTTAAGGTAAGTCTTAGGCCCACTTTCAACCAACGAAATAACAACAAAAATAGATATTTGTTTTTGTTTTATGCAAATGTATGATTGTTTTTACTTGTGTCTAGATAATTCCAAGCCTGTCAAATCATCCGAAGTGCAGTTTCCACCACACAAACATCTTTAAACCTAAACTTGACGTAAATTGCGTGTTTTTTTTGTTTGTTTTTTAAACTAAATATTGTATTGTTTTATTATTATTATTATTACAGCAGCAGACTTTATTACTAGCTTTGATACACATATGTTTAAAGCTTAAGTTTGCTCAGTAGATTAAGGTAACCGTTTTCCGGGAACAGTCCCGGTTTTTGGTGTTCTGTCCCCGACTGGAGCTGTCCCCGGAAATGTCCCCGTTTTACAGCTCGTTCAAAACAACCCGCAGATATATTGCAAAAAAAGCGACCAACCAACATACAGCAGCGGCTGGTTATAGGAGCAATCGTGTAGTGATTATGTTCACCAGCAGATGGCGCTGTGAGATACGCTGACTCGGTCGCGCGCGCGCCTCTACTTCATGAAGAGCGTAACCGAGAGCAGAGCGCCATTATCGTCATATATCAAAAGAAACATCCTTATCGCTTTCAAGGTAGTAACATACTAACTATTCATGTTAAATTAAAGTAATACTGTTCGTATGTGCTTTATAACAGATCCTCAACAGGGTGCGGGATTGTTTTGTCCCCTAAAAGTTCCGCAGTCACAACGCATTGAGTACCGCACATCTGAACTATAAAAAAACCCTAAACAATTAACTTTACACTTGCAACAAATACATGTGCAGAATACACATACTTTCTGCTTAAAATAAGCAGAATAACAAGACTAATTAAGGACGGTAAGAGTTATTTTCAAGCACAAACATAACAAAAAAAAAAAGTAATTTATATTTTTGTGAAAATTAAAATATTAAATACAATTATAAAATGTAAAAATATTTGTTAAATAGTTTTATTTATGTTGTTTTATTTTTGTAACGTGTTTTTGTTAATATTGTTTTTAACTGCTTGTTATTTACAATGGTTACTATTAACTGTTTTGTTTTTGCGGGTGCGTTGAATTGTATTAAATCCAGACCAAAAATCCTAATAATCAAACTAAATCATAATAATTATTAATGTTAATAATAATATAGGAAGCCCACAACAACAACAAAAAAACATTAAAAAATGTTTTTTCCGTGTTTTTTAATTAAAAGATAATTTTGTGATATTCTGACCACTCAAATAGGAAATGTCCCCGGTTTCCATTTCAGAAATCTGGTCACCTTACAGTAGATCCAATTACAAACGTTGATCTCAGAACTCTGTCTAACCCTGTTTGTGATAACCATTCATACAGAGTGAAAAATGAATCACCGTTGTCATTTAATTATGTGAAATCAAAGTAAAAAATAACCTTAATCCAATAGAATTATCAGTGCAATACACTTTAGAAGCATAGCATATAAATCGTTGGGTTGGAGCGCCACCTAATGGTTGAATACTAAACTCCAAAAACGTTTGTTTGTAAAGATGGCTAGACTTTTTCCTAACAGTTTTAACAATGTTTTAGGTCTGGGACTCCAGTGTTTAAGGTCAGTAGGGACATTCATGTATTCTTTCTCTTCTCAAAGGGGAAACAGCCTGCCAACACTGAGACTCTGTTGGAGGTGAGTGTTTTAGGGTTAGTCCTCCTGCGTAACTGTTGACTACTGAGATTTATAGTGATGGATAAATGCACAGTGAACATGTTTTTTGTAGCTCAGTACTGATACTATGACAGCACAAAATGTTCCGAGCAAACCACACCATCATGTGAGCATTGGTGGTTCAGTGGTAGAATTCTCGCCTGCCACGCGGGAGGCCCGGGTTCGATTCCCGGCCAATGCAGCAACTTGTTTTGGAGATCTTTTACAAATTACAAATTTTACACTTAAAACAAATGCTTTTTTAAAATTTGTGTGCAAGCGTGTGTTTATTTGTGTTTTGATCATGTATTAATTCACATAACACATCACTGTATGGCACTTTCTAATAAGGTCCCATTGCATTTACTGTTCTTAAAACAATTTCTTGCATGAATTTGATGTCCAACAACAAATTGTGATATATAGTGTGCTAATTTCTATTTCAGACCCTGCGTAGAAATAACGAGTGCTTCAACGCAAGAGCTTCAGATCAGGAGACCTCAACATAAGAAGTACCTCAAAACAGCGTTTAAGGTAAGATTTGAGTTAAAACAGTGTTATGTTGTAACTACAACACTGCAAAACCTGTTTTGCATCTTTTTTTAAATATCAAAACAAAATAAAATCTTGACTAAGTCATAACTAGACAGGTGTAACCCAGTAACCCAGGTGTTGCAACAAATGGGCATTGTGCTACTCTCACCATCACTCCTCGTTAGTATAGTGGTAAGTATCCCCGCCTGTCACGCGGGAGACCGGGGTTCGATTCCCCGACGGGGAGAAAACACTTTTTCTCCATGTGTGTTCACTGGACAACTCTTTTATAAACTCCCCTTTGTTATAATCCTATGATCACTGACAAATAACAAATAGTTTTTTTTTAAATTAAGGCGAGACACGGCAAGGTGAAAACATTGTTTTTTCATGCAGTGGTCAATTTTGAGATTTTGGGCCAATTTGCTTCCTTAACATGTAAGCTTTCATGTCAAAATAAAAAAACTGTCAACATTACACATTAAGGTGGTTGTTTCATTATATTCATTATATTCCCAGGCCGGTTAGCTCAGTTGGTTAGAGCGTGGTGCTAATAACGCCAAGGTCGCGGGTTCGATCCCCGTACTGGCCAGCTCTTTTGTCTCTGTGACTGCAGGGCTGGACATTGAGCATTTGTCATTCACTTGTCCTGAAAATTAAAACAAAAAAAAATATTCTCACCAGTGTTCAATCAGCTTTGACAAATCTGCATATTTGTCATATTTTTACCTTTTATAAAGGGCATTTTTTCCCTAATCTTATTAAATATAGGCTTTGCTTCAGCTTTCATTTTATATTGTTAAATTTGATTAATACATTTAATTAGAATAAGACACTATTCATTGGGCTATTACCATCAAATTAAATTATTTACACTGAAAAATTACAGCTGCATTAAATAATGTCATGAGATTGTTTTAAATATTTTTTGAATATACAAATAAGAAATGTTGGAAAAAATGTTTAAACATGAAACTAAACCACCAGTAGGTGGCGGCAGGTGACCGTTTTAATGAGTGAGTCATTGAGTCGATTCATTCAAACGGCTGATTCATTCAAGAAAGAGGCAGTGAATCAGTTGAATCGGTTGAATCAAAGATTTAATGACCTATTTATAAACTGGACTGCGGCCCTGGCCCAAATGACACACTTCATATGCACTTTCAGTCTTGTGGACTTAATGGCTGCCGCGCGCGCGTATCCGTTAAGTCCACGAGACCATAGGGTGTCCCATTTGTCATTTTATGTCTCAGAAGGGTGCTCGCGAGCGTCCCCTCTGCGGACGATATGCGCCCTTGATGCACACTTCTGCCGAGCCCGCACTGGAGCGGGTACCGCAGCGGGCTTCTCCCCGACTGTCATGAAAGTGCAGACTCGTAGGAAGACCACAAGCGTCAACAGCACAACCTAATTTGAGAAATCTTGGCAACTAGGTGAAATAAAATAAGTTTTATATTATTTTTTTTTATTTTTTTTTTCATGTTATTTCATAAATGTTTTTTTATGGTTTTAGGTAAGAGACCCACTAGGGGGCAGTGTTTATCAGTAAACTTGAGATAAAATAATGCCAAATGCTTAAGTAGAAATGTCTGAATTTCACTCTAGTAATTTTCCACAGACTGGAACATCAAACAACAAGTGAATGTCATTGCTCCTGCAAAATGAAAAATTCTGCCCCGTGTGAGGCTCGAACTCACGACCTTCAGATTATGAGACTGACGCGCTGCCTACTGCGCCAACGAGGCCTGATGTCCCATGGTGCAATGGCTCCTCATGTTACACAAGCTGCTGGTTTTTCAACTAATCAGATAAGGCTGTGCATTTCAGTTACAGTTGTACTTGATATGTTTGTGTGCACATCTACCACAACCCCAAAAGCTAGTTTGTGCAAAAAGATTGAGCAACAATAGACCAGTTTAAACAATGAGATCCACGCTCTTCCACTAGAGGGAGCCAAAGCAAATGGCCACTTTCAAAGGTGGCCTTGAATAGGTCAGTGTGTTTTTCAACCTAAGGTTTGTGTCAAAAAACCCCTTTGATAAGAACACGGCATCTCCGTGTGCCACGTTATCACATGCTGTGAGCAAATACAGCGTTGGTGAGCTCGTGTCTTTCTTTCTGTTCAGCACAGCTAGCTGTGCACTACTCTGTTTGAACATCATGTCAGGGCTCAATGCCTCGCTGGGCTACTTCTTAACTATAGTAGGTGTGAGTGCGGTAGGAAGGGCGCTGTTCGCCCGATGGAGGCCGCGATGGACTTTCCTGACCGAGTTCATCGCTGCCTTCGCGCTCGCCGCCTGTCGACTTGAAGTGGACACCATTGCAGAGGTCGGTCAGTGGGCCGGTGCGCTTGGGCCCGACGTGGCCATCACTATGCTTTTCCTATCCATCACCATTCATGCCATCATCATGCAAGGCGTAAGTGGAAATCCATCGGTGACGTTAATGGGACTCCTCCAGAAAGACGTCGGTGCAGTGGCAGGCGTCCTCAGCGTCGCGGCGCAGTTACTCGGTGCGTACGTAGCGCTCATAGTTGCCGGCAAATACTGGGAAATGGAGCTGACCGACATGCACATGATCAAGAATCTGATGATGGCCGAGTGCAGTACGTCGTTGCGGGTCCCACCGCTTCAGGGAGTGTTGGCCGAAGCCCTCGGTGCCGTGACCTTTCACCTGGTTTACCTTGTCCTGAAGAACCGCTCACAGCTGCTGAGGATTCCCATATTCGCTCTGCTGCTGACGTTCATCGCCTATGCAGGTGGGTTTGCAGTTGTCAGAAAGATTACATTAAAAATGCATATATCAAATAAAGATTGTGAATTTAAAATGCATATATTAAATATAAATTGTTGATTGAAAATGTATATATCAAATCAATTTAGTCTATTTAAAATGCGTATATTAAATACAAATTGTAGATTTAAAATGCATATAAAATATAGATTATATATTTCAAATGCATATATTTAATATAAGGATTGTATATTTCAAATGCATTTATTAAATTAAAAATGTAGAGTTCAAACGCATATATTAAATGACTGCAATTAAAATGCATATTTTACACAAGGATTGTAGATTTCAAATGCACATATTAAATTAAAACTTGTAGATTTTACATGCATATATTAAATAAGGATTATGTATTAATGTATATTTAAAATGCATTAATTAAAGATTAAAAATTTTAGATTTAAAATGCATATATTATATGAGGAATATGTATTTAAAATACATATATTAAACATATATTTAAAATGCATGTCGAATAAGGATTGTATATTTCAAATACATTTATTAAATTAAATTTAGATTTAAAATGCACATATCAAATAAAAAATTTTAGATTTAAAATGCATACATAAAAGATTGACTATGCAATTAAAATGCATATATATATATATCGAATAAGGATTGAAGATTTCAAATGCATATATTCAATTAAATTTAGATTTAAAATGCACATATTAAATTAAAAATTGTAGATTGAAAAAGCACATATTAAATTAAGATTACAGTCAAACCAAAAATTATTCACACACCATTTATTTATGCGTGTGAGGATAGCAAAATAAAGTAAACTGTGACATATTATACAAAAAAATTCTTCATACAGTGACTACCAGTAAAATTTATAAGAATTTGGGACCATATTCTGACAGTTTAACTCTGAGTTCTTGTCACAGTTTATTACCATTTTCTAAACTATAGCGAATACATTTTGATAATGTGAGAAATGTTGAAGGTGTCTGAATAAATTTGGGTTTGACTGTATTTAAAATGCATATATTAAATAAGGAACATAGGTTTAAAATGCATACTGTATATTAAAGATTTTAGATTTAAAGTACATATATTAAATAAGGATTGTAGATTTCGAATGCATTTATTTAGGGAAACACTAGCATGACCTCAATAACATACTAAACAAATGGCATCTTTTAAAATACACACTAAAGTTATGTCCTTTAAAATAGCAGTCTGTGTTACTCTGGAGAACATCTTGACTCTTCATTGGCAATGATTTGGCGAAGTATTATTTTAAATGCTCTGTCACACTAGGAAACAACTACACGTCTGGATATGTGAATCCATCCCTCGCTTATGCGCTAACATTCACCTGTCCTGGACACACTTTCCTAGCGTATTCTCTCGTCTACTGGCTCGGGCCTCTTATCGGTAAGTCCTTGTAAATGTCAGAAATATTCATTAATACCAAGTATTCAAACAATACTTTAGACATGTGTAGAATTATACTGTTCAAACACTTACACCATGTATTTTTCAGGCATGAGTCTTGCACTCTTCCTGTATTTGGGAAACATCCCACTGCTGTTCAGCAGGAATCTACTTTACTCCAAGAAGGCACGTTTCCGGGTGCCCAAAGGGAAAACTTCTGAAGACAAGACAAACTGAGATGACTGACACATAAAACCAGCACTGATATGGTCGCTTTGTAAACCATATTTTACTGTCACAAAGCATATGGTTAAAAAGGTGCAACCAGTTGCAACAAACTTAAGTTACGAAAACACTACATCAGTCGTCTACTTTAATCTATCCTGTTACACTGAGTAAAAATGTTGAGTTTGTTCTACATTTGTCAGATGTGAAATTTCTACTAACATCTATGAGCCGATAAACAGACAAGCCGGCTTAATAATATAGACATTTAATTTAATATATAGCAAAACATATTTAATGAGCAGGTGGTATTTTACTTTAGGACCTGATTGGCCTGTTTGCCAATGAAAAAGAGAGAGACAAAGGGTAAAAGGTATAACAGTACACGTATAGGTTGTGTATAAATGGCACTTTCAGAAAAGATTGTAATAGTTACAATAAAAACATCATAATCTTTCATAATTGCTGATCTTCTTCATTCCAGCCTGTTTAGAGAATATTGAATAAACAAAATATCTTATAAATTAGAAAATGCATTTGCAAAAGTACTGTTAAATAGAAAAATATTTAACGTTTTAACATTTGTAAAAAATAAAAAAAAAAGCTTGTCTGCACTTCAAACAACAGTAGCCTTTAATCACTGTTTTCAGTGCATCCAGAACAACTATACTAGCAAACTCTTGATTTATAATTTGGATTCCAAAGATAATTGCAAAAAAACAAAAAAAAAACACTACCTTTATACAGTTAGTAGTACAGTTTTACAGAAGAATTTTATTCTCTATCTTATGTTATTTTTTTTTAAATTAATCATCTATTGGTAGCTCCATCTTAGTATACTTTGGGTATTTTTAAGTAGCCACACCCACCAGAGCAGAGATGCAAATGTATTCAGTGCATTGAATCTGTTGTGCATTATTCAGTTGTTCCACAAGGTGGCAGCACTGGCCTGGGCCGTTGTTTCACAGCAACAAACAAAATACCGTAGACAAGCGCTTGAGATAATGCTAAGATAGACGCAAGGTTAGATTAAAACAATACATTTTTATCAGTCACAACTTCTGGAGAAAACTAGCACAGACACTGGACAAAGCTTATACTTTCTAGAGCGCATGTGCTGGCATTTGCGTACTCTATCAAATAGAGTATGCATACGCTAGCGTCTACATGTTCGACGACGCATACGCTAGCGTACACATAAAAAAAACGAAGTATTCTTTGAGCTTCAGGCTTTCTAATAACAACATTTTAGGTTTTAGTTTTAGTTTCAGTTATGATAATCCTGCTTAAAAGTGATGAAATGTAAAGTGGCATCAGAAATATTTTTTTTCCATCCAACGTGGTGAGTACTAGTAAATTATTTTTGTATTGTTTGTAGTCTTTTCTTTAAATCAATAAATATGCAGTGTTTACAGAAAGTTTAAAATCTCTTTTTCAATATAATTATTTAAAGGTACAGTAAGGGATTTCTAAGAAACGCTGTTGAAAGAGGATAGGACCTAGCATCAAAACACACTTGAAGCCAATCAGTCATGTCCACTCATGAGGTGCCTGTGTTTCAAATATCAACAGCGTTTCTCAGAAATCACTTACTGCACCTTTAATGTCATGTAATTATTATAAATGATCATCACAGTACTAAGGGTGTACAATGTACGGTTAAAACTATATTGGCGGTAGAGTTGTACCTAAAGACTTCACAACAGGAATACGTTTTCCGTAGTATTACTTTGAATAAATAGATACGGATCTGTTAAAACAACATTTTTTGTGCTTAACCCTCTCAGCTGAGCTGTTTTCTGGGCCCTGGAGGTGTTTTGACATGCCCTGACATTTGTGCTTATTTCTGTTATTTGTAACATTTTCATGGCTAAAGTCTGATTACACTATATTCAGCACAAACTCTGCTACAATAATATGTGAGCAGCATGTATGTAAAACTTTTTAGTTTTGAGAAAATGACGTTTATGCATGGTTGAAATAAGGCCATAAAACCGACTTTTGAAAACTGGATCACGTCGGCTAGAATTTTTGCTTCAAGACGATGTAAAAATCACATAAAACAATATATTGATTTAAAATTGATCAGCTCAGTCAATAAACGCTAATATCAGCGCTGACATCAACTAATATCAGCCGTGCTGCCGTACCTGCACATGTGT
Organism: Rhinogobio ventralis; assembly: GCA_039654625.1. Lineage (NCBI taxonomy): Eukaryota > Metazoa > Chordata > Actinopteri > Cypriniformes > Gobionidae > Rhinogobio > Rhinogobio ventralis. The sequence continues at coordinate 3,735,785 of CM077217.1, forward strand.
GACAGAGTTGAGTGATGTCCAGATGTTGAGTCTGGTGGCTGATGGGATTGTTCAGCAAACAGCTGTAGGTGTTTTTATCCTGATATTCCACCTCCAGAGGTAGAGAGAGACTGAATCCGAAATCGTTGTGTGTACATCGGCTGTACACTCGTTATTGCGGTGCATTGTGGGATAGAATTAGTGCATTTAATAACGTCCACTATGGATTCGGACACCACTACAAATGGCTTTCCCCTCAAATAGTGCACTATTTGAGGGGAAAGCCATTTGTAGTGGTGTATAGGGGGCGATTTCGGATTCAGCCAGAGACTGATGCTGAGATCAGACACACTGATGCTGGACAATGAACTTGCTGTGCATCAGGAGAGAGTCACATGACTCACATTCACCGCTGAACACACCAATGAACAATATGATAATGATGAGGATGATGATGATGAACATTGTGAAGAGTTACTGCTGATGACAGGGACAGGCAGACGAGCTGGAAAACATGAGAGAATAAAGAGAAATAAGGATTAATTTAATAAAAAGTTAAATATAAACCTGCTCTTAATGTAAAAAGTAAGTGAATCAGTCTAATTAACTAATAAGTCATAAGATACACTATAAAGTATTGTGACACCCCTCCAAATCATTGAGTTCAGGTGTTCAATCACTTCATGGCCACAGGTTTATAAATCAAGCACTAGGCATGCAGACGCTTCTACAAACATTTGTGAAAGAATGGGTCGCTCTCAGGAGCTCAGTGAACTCAAGCGTGGTACCGTGATAGGTTGCCATCTGTCCATTCCTGAAATTTCCTCACTACTAAATATTCCACGGTCAACTGTTAGTGGTATTATAACAAAGTGGAAGCAATTGGGAACTCAGCCATGAAGTGGTAGGCCACGTAAAATCACAGAGCGGGGTCAGCGCATGCTGAGGGTCACAGTGCACAGAAGTCACCAACTTTCTGCAGAGTCAATAGTTACAGACCTCCAAACTTCATGTGGCCTTCAGATGAGCTCAAGAACAGTGTGTAGAGAGCTTCATGGAATGGGTTTCCATGGCCGAGCAGCTCATCCAAGCCTTACATCATCAAGTGCAAAGTTTGGTGGAGGGGGGATTATGGTGTGGGGTTGTTTTTCAGGGGTTGGGCTTGGCCCTATAGTTCCAGTGAAAGGAACTCTTAATGCTTCAGCATACCAAGACATTTTGGACAATTTCATGCTCCTAACTTTGTGGGAACAGTTTGGGGACGGCCCCTTCCTGTTCCAACATGACTGCGCACCAGTGCACAAAGTGTGGGTCCATAAAGACATGGATGAGCGAGTTTGGTGTGGAGGAACTTGACTGGCCTGCACAGAGTCCTGACCTCAACCCGATAGAACACCTTTGGGATGAATTAGAGCGGAGACTGAGAGCCAGGCCTTCTCGTCCAACATCAGTGCCTGACCTCACGACATCACGAACATCAACAAGCTTTTGCTGATCTTACATTTTCAAATGAATTAGAATGAATTTGAAATTGGCCCTGAATGAAAACTATTAGCAGAAGAGTGAAATATTGGATTAGATATCTATCTTGTCATGGTTGCACCGGTTTCAGCACATTCTCAGTACAACCAATACATTTGCCTGTCTTGGTGATCTGAGAATATTTCTGAGTTTACTATAAGGAAGTGTCTTATCGGAGTGTCTTTCTGTTGAATAAACCCCTGCACTGCGTCCAGACCTACCTCGGAGACTCCAAAAGGACACCAAATAACCAAATATAGTCCATATAATTATATTAGTAAATGTATGCACACCCAAGCACCCATGAAAACAAAAACTTTATAGAATTCGTAACAAAGAGCTTGTTTTCATTTTAGACGAGTCGAGCTGCGATACCGAAAAGGACCACATGGAGTCGCTGACAAAAACTCCTAAATAAACCGCTTTGACCTGACTGCATAAACCTACGATTACTAAACACAGCAACGTACACCTTCCCAAGTGTGTGTGGAAACAATGCGAATGTACTGAAATGTGTATGTACAGGAATGCAGCGCGATCAGTGATCTAGAGTGCACACATACACGGTTTGTTGTTTGTGCATCAATATAACAGACTCTCACACGCTTACTGTACGAGTCCTGTACGTCACCAAAACTGCACTCTTCAGAAACAATCGCAGAATACGTCAGCTTGTGTTTAAAACAACAACGCACACTGGAATGAGCAGAGTCGGGTTAAAGAGTTAGAATGGAGATTTCCTCCTACCAGGGTTACAGGTGCTTGTAGATGCTCAGTGTCAGTGACAATTGGTCATAAAGTGGGTATGGAATAATAAATTGGTTCTAAACTAAAAAACCAAAAGCATTGTGTTTGGATCAAATTTAAAGGGGTCATATGACTAAAAAGAAACAGTATTTCTAAAAAGAACATTATTTTGTGTATTTGGTTTAATGCAATGCGTTTATGTGGTTTTAGGTTAAAAAAAGTCATTATTTTACACATACCATACATTATTGTTGCTCCTTTATGCCCCTCCTTTCTGAAACACGTCGATTTTTACAAAGCTCATCGTTCTGAAAAGCGCAGTGTGCTCTGATTGGCCAGCGATCCTGCGCATTGTAATTGGCCAGAATACTTTAAGCATGTGACAGAAATGTCACGCCTTACCCTTACCATATTTGGAACATCAGCTACCAAAGCAATATTGACAGGTGATAATGTCGGTACTACCTTATCAATTCAAGCCTGAATCTGATCCAGAAAATGCAGATGACCAAGCTGATCGATCAATGTTGCCAGCGCGACTGGACCAGAACGTATCAGATTGGATTGCATTTGTGATCGTAGAAACGACAAACAAGCGTTACTCTATACTGCTCAGAACTCGCGTTTGAATAGTCAGTAGCAAACTCTTCAAAAATGAAAACATACTTACAGGCTGTGTCTGTGAGTCAGAAGCGCCAGGCTGTACTTACAAAGATGGAATTGCCCCACTTTTTAGAATCAGCCCTTGTGCACAGCCGGCTTGTTCTCTCCCAGGTGTTAGAAACAGTCCTCCAAAAAATGCACAGCACACAGTCGAATATTTGTGTTGTGCTGTTCTGGAACAGTGCTGTAAATAAAGTTTAACCACTGTTTTCTAATTGTTCCCTCTTTTAAAAGGCCAAACAAAGTAGTTTGGCTTTCGCAACAAAAAAAACACAGCGTCTCCACAACATGGCGGCAACAATACTACTGTGAGAATAAAAGAAAGTTACGCCTTCTTTCCTTGCGTATACATTTGTGCAGTGTTATGAAACTCTGCCCCGCAGACTGATGTGGATTTGTCGGGGTGTGTTTGAACTAAGCGTTTTAGGAAAGTGTGGCTGAGCCTTAACTTTTACAAAGAATATCTCTTTGGGTTTGAGACTTTGAGCTTTGTTACTCTGCAGCTCTTATACATGCACAAACAGCTACATAACACACTAAAGAGAAAGGAAAAACAAGAAATTGCATCATATGACCCCTTTAAGCCACAGTTAAATCTGTCTGTAAAGAGTGTACCTATTGAACAGGTAGAGCAGGAGTTTTCAAACTTTTTTGTCAGCCGAACCCCTTTGACCAAATAATTTACTTGAAGTAACCCCTGAGATTTGAAGTATATATTTCAATAATTTAATTGCCTAGTTGCGCCGATAGACCATTTTCTACTAGAGAGAGAGCCTATTGTAAGCTGCTCATCCCAAATAAGGGGAGTGGCAACATCAGTAGCGTCCACAGTGTTTTCCTTGTGTTGTGCCTGGGAAAAGAGAAATATCTGTGTTGCATTAGCAATCAGAGATTAAAGCTATAAAGGTATGACGTTTTTGTTGTTCGTGCTGCTGAGATCCTTGCGGAGGCTGCCGTGCCGGGACATGGGCTGGAGATTACTGTACGATGTGTGCGAATAGATGGGAGGGATATTTTGTAGTGTCGGCCGCCGTTGATTTCCCCGAACGCTGTACCCCACGTCCGGTAGTAGAGCAGTACACTTTTATTTCCATTGATGACTTGTGATCGATAACATATATGCTGATGTAATTGCATTGTTCGCTGGGGAGGCCCTATTTAATGTGTGTGCCTATACCTGCTCCCCGGCGCTATTTGTTTGTAAAATGTGTGTGTGTGTGCAGAACTGCAGGGGGTATGACATATCTCATATCCCATATCTCTCCTATACATATTGACGAAGGCTCTTAGCCCATGTACTTAGCCCAAGTGGTATTGATGGTATGTCCTGATTGATAGTTGGTGTGTTTATTTATGTGTGGTATTTAATTGACTGATTAATGTTTATTTATATGACTTTGAGGTTTGCTGTGCAATGAAATCATGCATGTTTGGTGACCACATGAATTAATTGAATGGGTGTATTTTCACAACAACCGTTGAAACCCTGTTTGTTGATGTCATATTCTTTTCACGGTTCACTTATTGCTAATTATCATTAATTTCAAATATATGTTCAGTTGAATTGTACCTGTCATGATTGCATCAACCTGGCGCCCCCTGGGTTTTAATATTATGATTGTTCCTAAATAAAATAGTTACATTTTGTATTTGACTTATCTTGTGTTCTTGAGTGTTCTCTTGGTTATTGAGCCCAAATCAACATTCAATATTGCTACATTTTTCTTTATGACCAACTGTCAAATAATGGACAACAGTTCATATTTCCTGTGATAATAAAATTAAGAATAAAAAAAAAAATTGTAAATAAAGTGTGAAAGTGAAACAAGTAAATTAATGATCAAGTAGCTAAATTAATAAAAGATCTGCTGGATAGGCTACACGGTGGTTTGGAAGACATGGATTATCCATTTTACAACACGAACTGGAGGGAAGCAACAGTTTGCTAAATTGCTGCTAGTTTGATAGCTTCCTACAGAACTTAAAGATCTCCCTCTTTTCGTTTTTTTCTTTCTTGCTGCATTAAAGATGAAATGGTTCAACTTCTGCTTTCGCACAGGCTGAGCGATACCCTCACGAGGGGCAAATAACTCCTGATAACATGTCAATTCAGGGCGAGCCACTAGATGGAGTTGCTCCGCAGACGAGACCACAGAGACAAATCACACTAGAGATTTAAAGACTTTATCATTGCCTGTTGGAGGAAATGGAGCACCGATATGTTGTGTTTATGTGTTTCACTGTGATCTCAAAGTATATTATAATGTGTCACAAATCAGTGTTTTCTCAGGTTAAAGGAGAAGCTGGGGGAAGTTGTGTGTTTATTATTGTGGATAGAAAAACTAAAATAAAATGAATGAGCTAATAGTAATGTAAACATTTACAAATAATTAAAAATTTAAAGCTTTATATGTTGTGTACTGCTGAACTCTTTTTAAAATCGAAATAAAGTCTGTATTCCTCCAGGAGGCGCTCAACATAATAAATAATAAAACATGATGAGACTCTTGAACCTCAGAGTGAGAAAACTTTATTGACAAAGGCAAGCAAAAACATATGACAGATATACAGCAGTAGTGAGATCTGTTTGTCTCTTTCATTGTTTTTTTGTAGGGCTGGACGATAGGGCCAAAATTGATATCACAATATATTTCTTCATTTTGGTCGATACGATATAATTCCGATATCGATATGAACTATATAAGAGCCTCAGAAAAAATGCCAAGAACGCCCACAACGGATGACTGTACCTACAAACTTCTGAAAAATGCCAAGTCTATGAAACCTCCTCCTATAAAACTATACAATATTTTAGAAATAAAAACGGTACAAATAAATAAAAAAAATTGTTCACCTTTTATTTGTATTTAGCCTTCATACAAACAAGAAATGTGAAATCACGTCAAATAAACATAAGACTCACTTTATTAATATTAATATCTTTAAACTATAACATAGGCTGATTATATTATTCTTAATATAGATTAAAACAAAAGTGGAACTGCGGAGCACTGGATGTGTGTCTGTGGTGTATGTCATCACGCGAGTAGCCAATCGTCTTCTGCTTGCGTCGTGTGAATCGTCCTCCAACCTCAGTTAGTTTCCGCTCACGCGTTCATCTCCTTTAACATCACAAACATCAGCAAGCGTTTGCTGATCTTACATTTTCAAATGAATTCTGGCCCTGAATGAAAACTAATAGCAGAAGAGTGAAATATTGGATTAGATATCTGCATCTACTGGTGTGTTATTTAGTGCTGTGAGCTGTCAATCATATTTGACCTCTGACCTGTGACTCTTATTTCACTGTTGATCGATTCACTTTATTTCAGTGTAAAGACGTTTTGTGTGGAGTGGAAGATTGTGATCTTATTAGCAGGAGAGAAAATGAAGAAACGTAAACGTTGCTCATTTAGAGATACTTTGCTGCCTCTGATATTTTGAAAATTTGACAAGAAATGCTCAAGTTCATAATGGCCGCATTTACACTGTCTTGATGCACAATTACGATTTGGTGACTATATCCATTTTTTTGACGACCTGCTTACATCATCTTTAAAAAGCGACCCGTATCCGATATTTGCATTTACACTATACACTGGCAAAACAGCCTAAGACGTTCTGACCCGGAAAAGGAAGTAAAACGGCGCGATATGCAATGGATGCAGACGAGATGATTATTCAATGTTTTGCTTTCCGCACTATCTTTAAAGGTCAGCAAAACATTGCTCTCGTAAGGCGGAGAAAAAAGAGGAGAACGCAATTTGTGTCCACCTGAGTTGACGTCGCCTCCGTCCCTTTTTCAATGACATACTACTCGCCTTTACTGGGGAATATCCGATTTGACCGCTTACATGGCAGACGCAAATGCACGTATCCGAATCATATTTATCGGATTTATTACCACAGATGAGTGAGGCCTGAATCCGATCTGAGGATATTGGAATTCATGCGTTTTTTTCCTGCTTACACGTTCACGTCATATCCAATCTGTGCCACATGAGAGGGAAAAATCTGAATTGGGTCACTTGAACCATGCAGTGTAAATGGGGACAATGAGATCTGTGGCTTTTGATAGCAGATTTTTGTACTTTGGTGAATCTGAGAAAAATAACGTTTTCAACGAGTCTCTTCACATATCATGGATGCTGCACCTGAAGTTACTAAGGCAGTTCCTGGGCGTTTGAGACTGGCTTCTAGTTCGGTGGACCCACCACTGATGTCGGTGCGAACAGCTGGCATCTCAATGTTCCCAACATCGTGTTCAGTGCACCCAAGTTCATTGGTCCCTAGCCCAGTCATCTCAGCGCCTTCTAGTCTGGTGGTGCCAGACCCTTCAAGTCCAGGGGTCTCAGAGGCCCTTCCACCATCGACTGTGATTGCAACCGCCATCTTGTTTGTGTGGGCCATTCTCACTTCCTCTACTCCCCCTGAGGTGGCTGCTCATGAACAGCTACCATTATGTCCATTATGACACGACTACAGATATCGTCCCTGTCCCTGTACTCTCTATCGCCCTGGTTTCCCCTGAACTTCCTGTATGCCCTGATACGACCAGGGAGGTCACTCCTAAATTTGCTCAGACACGGCCATGGAGGTCACCCATGAACTCAATTTGGAATATTCTGCCTGACCGGTCATGGCCATGGAGGCCATTACTTAACTCTCCCCCTGTTTTGACACAGCCCTAGAGGCCAACCCTAACAACTCTATGCTCTTTGTTCTAGTTCCCCTTGATCAGCCGTGGTGGTCTTCTGCTCCGCCGTGGTGGTCAGAAACAGATCACCTGCTATATCTGTGTGTATGAAAGTGTTCTCTGATATCTTCAGTGGTGGAGGAAGTACTGGATCCCAGTACTTAAGTAAAAGTACAAATAACCAGAGATATATTTACTTCAGTAAAAGTAGGAGTACCACAATGACAACCATACTCAAGTAAAAAGTACCTGATTTTAAATGTACTTTAAGTATTAAAAGTAAAAGTACTTGCATAACTATTTATTCTCTTAATGTCTACTATAGGGCTGTTACCAATCAAATTAAATAATGTAGATGTAGCATGTCTGGACCGGTCACTCTCACACACACACAAGGACCACACGACCATTCGATGAGATTCAGCACTTTACTCATCTGCAATTGGGGAAAATAATCAGTGGAGCAATGGGGCGACAGATTTTCCCTCTCTGGTACACACAGAATATTTTGCTGGGAGGAGCAAAAAACACGTGTCGACGGATATTATACAATAATGGAAAAGAATGATACATATGTAAATAAATTATACTGTTTATAATATATAAATATCTTGTTTCTCTTATACATAAGATCAATATTAAATAAATTACAGTAGTGTATAATATGAAATAATTAGTATATTACAATATTATATAAAATACAATATCTATATTACATTAACATGCATTAATTAAAATATTTATACGATATAACATCCTATAATAAAACAAACAATTATACCATTTGTATATATAAAACCATATTTCCACACATTACGTATCAAATGAAATAAAACATGGGACATATTCAACACCGTAACATGTGCAGGCCGCACCACGATCTGATTCTTTCAACCATAACACACTCTCTGTACCATATACATTCATTATCAGTCAACTAAATCTCTTTTTTCTTTTAGAAACTGAACTGATTGATCAACATACCTGAAATTGGGGAAAATAATCAGTGGAGCAATGGGGCGACAGATTCTCCCTCTCTGGTACACACTAAGCATACAATGCTAATTAGTTAGTGTCATGATATACATTTAAATCAAATAACACATTAAGTGATACATTTCCATCAAAGCTAACATAATCAAATGTTACTGTAGGTCAAATCACATTCTTCCAGCAACAAATATACGTTTTAAACAAACATCACCATACCAGAATATTTTGCGGGGAGAAGCAAAAGAACACGTGTCATCGGCCTCGTACACGAGTAGACTGAGGCAATTGCATGTCGTGCAAGAGGAAACCCCACAAGCGTATTCCACTGATAACGTTCCCTCCCCAACAAATTCCCAAAGAAAAGTTCTGCTATTCTAACACTTTCACATAACTTGTGAACGATAATATAGGAACAAAATTTTGTGAAGTTCACTAAAACATAAAAAAAGTAAACATTAGTATAAGAAAATACAATATAGAAGAAAAGAAAATACACAAGTCAATACAAATCAATTAATAATTTCACACCAGTTACATAGACTGAAAAATGACAACTGAGTTAAATAATGTAAACTAAACTGCCAGTAGGTGGCGCAGTGACCGTCTGAATGAGTGAGTCATTGAGTCGATTCGTTCAAACGGCTGATTCATTCATGAATAAGGCAGTCGTTTATGAACAGGTCATTGAATTTGGATTCAACCAATTCATTCAAAACGCTGAATCATTCACGAACACTGCTGCTGTGAGATGTTAATTAATTGTTTATGGAACTGTCATATGAAATCAGTGTCACATTTTTAGTCGTGATGGTATTCAGGAAAACAGCACTCTTGGTCGTGTGATGTTTTTTACTGTATTATATGATATAAATATAAAAACTTCACATTTTGAATTTTTACTGCAGTATGTGACTGAGTTTCTTTGCGTAAGCAGTGCTGATTTGTTTCCATTTCTCCTTGAGAGGCTGCGCGAGCCTCAACGGCGCAACCTTTACCGTCGGTTCATTACATTATATATTATTATCCACTATCGATCACCACTTACACTAAATGAATGCAGAATCCGTGAACCGTGACACGTGCTTTAGTCAATCTGCTAAAGACTGTGACTTCAGAGTTGACAATCAGTTACAAGATGCTGTTTTGAGCAAATACTTGGATATGAGGGGGGCAAATAAAGCAACAATTCAAGAGCAGTACCCAATTTAACTCTGCACAAGCTCCTTCAAGTCAGTGCCGATAGCCTAGTGGTTAACGCATTGACATTTATGGTGCTTTCACACTGGCAGTTTAGTTCGAAACGGGGCACTGTTCACATGAAAAATTGGTAATGTGAAAGCTGTCATGCGGACATCGGTGCACACTGAGGTACCGAACCCGAGACTACCTGGAGGAGGAGGTCTGAGATCGGTGGCACTCGAACTGTGCCGCGATTCGTGTAAATATTTAGTTCAATTAAACACATGTAAGGGATGATAGTGTTGATGATTTACCTTGGGTTGAGCAAGAGTGAGCCTGCAGTGTATTCACGCCAGAGGCATTTCCTCCGAAGAGGCAAGGGAGGCAGTGCCACCTCAAAAAAAACTAGATGACAAAATAATTGATATTACAAAAATAAAACAAATTACAAAATTTGACGATTAAAAGTCTAAAAGTTTCTCGTTTTTATAGTGTACTGTCCAACAGCGACACCCACAATGTGAGGACTTGCCTGCTCATTTTAAAACACCACGCACACCACTGATTCACGCATATAGCGAGTGCAATCAGGGTGGCAAATTAATGGAAATCCACCGCATAATAGCACCAAATTAATAAAAAACACAATATATTTACCGCGATTTTGATAATGTAAGATGAACGCAAATGCACCAGGGTTTGATAGAATCAAGTTGAGTGTGTAAGCCCCTCAGAGCAACTGCGCCTCCGGCAACCCGAGTTTGAATCTCAGTTCGAGGTCCTGTGCCGGTCCCATTCCCCTCTCTTCACCCCATGCTTTCCTAAAGCACAAAAAAGAAATATGAGCTCCTTCAAGGTATGAACGGCTCCACTGTGTTCAGTAAGCTTGATCTGAAGTGGAGTTATGATCATCTGGATCTTACAGCACAGTCCAGAGGAATGACAACATTTGCTGTTCATAACGGGACATATCGATACAAGAGAGTGTGTCGTCGGCCAGCGAGCAAAGTCAACATGAAGTCACATCAGCACTCGCAGGTATTGAGGGAGTGGAGAATATCTCTGATGATATTATTATACTTGCTCCAAACCAAGAGACACATGACCAGAGACGACATGCAGTCTAGCGGAGGCTCGTAGACTGGATTGACACTCAACATAATACAATGTGATCAAGCTAGTGTTCATGGGAATGCTGCTTTCAAAAAACAGGATTGGCCCGACTGCTGAAAGGGTTCATGCTGTGGGTGAGGCCAGAGAACCAGAGAAAAACAGAAGTTTAAGTTCCTTTAAACAGAAGTTGGCTTAAGCTGGAATACTGAGGAAGGGAGGTGCTGTTTCACTGGTAGTTCTCAAAGCAAGCATGTAGTTCTCAAAGTTTAACATTTTAATCTGGCAACAAATGGGAGCCAGTTGAGTGAGATCAGGAGTGCTGTGATTGGTTCTCTTAGGCTGGTTGAAGACCTGGGGCCCTATTCACAAAAGATCGTAAGGCTAAAAGTAGCTCCTAACTTGCAGATTTGGGTGTGTCAGTCCTAATTTTAGGACTCTAAGAGTATTTCACAAAGCATTTAGCACTAAAACTAGCTGTTAAATCTGTGAAACGTTAGGAGTAGTCAAGAGGACTCCTAAGTCACTAAAACCAAATCCTAATGGCTGTTGCGGATGTTTCTCCCCTTTCTCTCTTCCACTTCGCTTCCTGTCTACTCACAGTCATATCAAAATAAAAAGGCAAATATTTATTTAATGAGTAAATAGGAAATAATGTCTGATTACCTGTGGCAGTTGTTTCACGAGTTCACACTTACAAATGATCGGATAGAAAGAGTAAAATAAGCCTACCTGGCGTGCTGTCCGAGGGGATCGAGGGCTCCAAGCTCTGAATTTGGCCCAAACCCAGAGTTCTCCCCCGAATACCCGGCTGGGCCGAGAGTGAGAAGTCGAGTGGCGGAGGGATGCAGAAAACTGTCGAGGTAACTAGGTGAGTCGGCTGTGTATAGACTACTGTATATACTCGAGCTGATTAGATAGTGCTCCTCCTGAACTTTATTTATAAAACATCCTTTGTCGCTTGAATTCTGCAATCTCTCGAGATGAAGACCTGTAAGAGGCTGACAATTAGCTGAACATATACTTGTTTAAGTGACACTTTACTTTTTAAAACCTTTATTTGAATATGGCAGCATGATACCTCATTCTACAACATTTCTATGATTAAATCACTGACAGAGACTCCTCCCCCATCAGCCAATCACTGTGGTCATAGTTATTAAGCGTGATGACATCATCCATAGCAACGAGGTCAACCCCGCCTCTTCTCTTAGCTTAAGACTTCTCTCTGTTCCTTAGTAAAAGTTGGTCTCAGCAGCTTTGCGAATAGTTTTTAAGAGAAAACTCTTAACTAAGAACTTTTACTGCTGTTTAGGGGAACTTTTAGCCCCAGACGTGCTGCTGCTTTCTGGATCATCTGCAGGGATTTAATTGCACTGGCTTATAAATGTAACTAGTTTATAATGAAAGTAATAAAGCATGGAGAGACTCCTGAAGCTCAGAGAGAGAAAACTTTATTCATGAGGGCAGGCCGAAACAGAGAAACATTTTTATACTAAATAATTTAGCAAAGCATTATTTTATAATCATTCAGTATTTACCATTTAGGATCACAATAAACTCATTAAAGATCACTTAGAGGAAATATAAATATCAGATGATATTTGAAACAGTAATAGAGCGTAAAGACAGATGCAGATGTTGTGGTCAGAACATCATTTGTGAGGAAACAGAATCTCAGAGAGTTTGATCATTGTTCTGGGGTGAAACACGTGTAAATCACCTCCGTCATCTCAGATTCCTGCCAGACAAACACAAACTCAAAGAGTCAAAGGAGAAAAACAACCCTGACATATGAAAATTTATAAATTACAGAAATTTTATTGCCAATTCATCATGAAGATTGATAATGTACACCTGAGTACACAGTGAGTATTATGGGATATAAATCAGTGACTATTATGAGATATGAGTCAGTGAGTATTATGGGATATAAATCAATGGTCACGGTTCTGTTAGTGTTTTGTATTTTGATTCATTCCTTTATTCAGTTTCCCGCCACTCCTTGTTTCCATGGTCACCGTTATTATGCGTTCATTTGGTTCAGCTGTGTTTAGTTAATTATCTCGTTGCTGTCTGCTATTTAAGTTCCTCTTGTTCACTTAGTCTTTGTCTAGTCACTGTTATGTTAACCTGTTGTGTAAGGTTGTGTTTCCGTTGCCCGTCTGCCTGTTCCTGTGAAGTTAAGATTAAAATGTATGTTTTAAATGATTAAAATGATCTTTGAGTCTTCAGCCTGTTCCTGGTTCACCCTACTGTTACAGGTGTAGGACCAGAGTCCAGAGAGGGCCCCGGCCCCTGACCAGAATCCAGAGAGGGCCCCGGCCCCAGCCCCTGACCAGAGTCCAGAGAGGGCCCCGGCCCCTGACCAGAGTCCAGAGAGGACCCGTCCAGAGAGGGCCCGGCCCTCCCTGAGCCGCCTGGGTCTCCTGAGCTTTCGGCGCCTCTGGGGTCCCCTTTAGCACTGGCCCACCCTGGAGGCTTCTTAGCCAGTGGGAACCTGCCTTTGTCCTCAAGGACTCCACTCCTTGTTTCCATGGTCACCTTCATTATGAGTTCATTTGGTTCAGCTGTGTTTAGTTAATTATATCATTTCTGTCTGCTATTTAAGTTCCTATTGTTCACTCAGTCTTTTTCTAGTCACTGTTATATGTTAACCTTTTGTGTTTCCATTGACCGTCTGCCTGTTCCTGTGATATTAAGATTAAAATTTATGTTTGATTGTGATCTTCTGAGTCTTCAGCCTGTTCCTGGTTCACCCTACCGTTACATCGGTGAGTATTATGGGATATAAGTCAGTGAGTATTATGGGATATGAATCAGTATATGTTTTGTGTCTAATGGAGTAGTCTCTGTGTCTTTCATGTTTTTAGGACTTTTATTACGACATTTTAAAATGCAAGATTTTAATAACCGTCACATAAATAAAACCAAGTAATTGTGGAAATCATAAAACATGTTCAACACAGCACATAATATACCACACATATATGTTCACGTCTGTGAAGTAGTTTGCAGTCTGCAATCATACACATTTTAAACAGGAATATTGTTATAAGATCTGCATTTTAGTCAAAAATATAGATAATTCGATATGTATCGATACTGAAATATCTGAAAAGATACCAATACTTTTCTACAGTATCGCTACACCGATACCAACTGTGCTCTCCGACCGACCGACAGCGGGTTGACCCACACACACCTCCTCTCTATCACTCCATAGGTTAACTCTCTGAACACAGCGAACGCGCCGGCGCATTCTGCTGGATTTTTCATGACAGCGTGTTAGCGTTGGTGTGACCGGTCTGAATTTCGTGCGGGATTGCACATAATTCTACTCATTCCCGCAGATTTTGCGCTCAAATCTGAAGCGCACACACATACCGTAATAAAGCCGCCTCTGACATACAAGTGCAAAAGTGAACTCCTTTTTTCCAGCTTATTAATGGTCAAATACACTCATAAAAAATGTCACAACGCCCATCTTGGTGAGTAGTAACGTAAACACAGTCGTAAACAGTTCAGGAAGAATGAGTAACAGGAACAGTCTTTTGATTCCATGTGTGCGTCAGGTCTTAAAGGGCTAGCAGTTATTTACAAAGAAATTATATAAAAAATATCTATTTGACAGTTGTGGCGAGCAGTGAGGCGAGAGACCGTGAGAGCGGGCCGGTGACGAGCGATAATGAGCTCCAGCTGCGCGCCACAACAGTATATGCACCAAAAATGGTATCGAATATCGATACTTTTTAAGTATCGTATCGAAGTTAGAAATTCCAGTATCGTGACAACATTACTGCATTTACTTTGATAATTCAACTGTTAAATTAATGCATGTAAATGTGATTGAAATGACACAGAGACACTTACCGTCATGTGTCCAGTGAGTTTGTAGAGTGTTGGATCAGTCTTGTCTTCATGAGTCTGATCTGTAATGACACGTTCAATTAAAACATGAAGAATATGTTTTTACAGATGTTTAAGCTGAAGGTTCAATTGACCTCTGTGTTTCCTGCAGATACAGCACAGCCCAGTTACAGCCATAATCAGCAGAGATCCAACAACAACAGAGATCAGCACTATCACAGATACAACGATTGTACCATCTGAAGGACATGAATAATGACATGGAGGAGCTGAAGTAGGACATGAAGGTTGTGAAGTGGTCCGTGGGTCTGATGTTGTAACACCTAGAGAAAGACAGTCATTAGTCTGAGTGAATGAGGAGAATGTCATATTAAAAGGACCAAATGAAAGACTCAATCATCAAAATCAATAAATACACTTTTTAAAAAACAAACAAACAATAAAGTCATTTGTTTGTTTTTGTAAATACCTATTAAATCATTTTTGTGTAAAAATATTTCATAAACAATTATTTTATACAATAGTGTAATTGTGACTGACCAGACACAGTAACTGTGAACCTGTATCTGATCTCTCTGTTTCCACTGATGGTCACTTTATAAAGTCCAGAGTCTGTGGTTCTGGTGTTTGTGATGGTCAGAGATCCAGTTTGATTGTCCAGCTTCAGTCTGTCTCTGAATCTCCCATCAGGAACATCATCATATACAGTGATCACTTTGAGCTCACTATTGAGTCTAGCTATGAGTGATTTGTTCGGTCCAAACCTCCACATGATCGTATTCATTTTCTGTATTTCAGTAACACCAGTGTTTAGAGTGACTGAATCTCCCTTCACCACAATCACTGACACTGACTTCACTTCAACACCAAACACACCTGAAGAACAAACACAACAAGATTAAGACTTTTAAATAACTAAAGTAAACCGTTTGAAATTTAAAATGAATAATATCTATACAACAAAAGAGACATGTAAGCAGATGCAGAAACAACTGAAGTCATAACACATTTAAAACTCACCATCCAGACGCCACAAACACAACCAGAGCAAAACAGTGTGAAACATCTTCAACGGTTTCAGTCTGCAAATATGAAGACAAATTCTTCAAAACCGGTTCAGTGATTAAATGACAGACGCGATGATGTGAAGCTGCTCTGTAGTAAAGTAAAGTGAAACTCCACCGTCAGCTGAAATAACCACACAATCTTTGTGTTACTGCATGTGACCGTCTAGCTCTTTCTTTCCCATTAATTTACATCCTCTGAACATTGTCATTTTTAGCTCCAGCAGTCCTCGAGGACACACACAGTCCTCGAGGACTAAGCCCGACTGGGACTTCAGGTCAACTGGGAGAAGATCAAGCGCTCCCTCCTGTTCAGACCATCTCTTTTCTCGGTATGGGGTTGGACCATGACAACAAGATAAAAAACACTTCCTAAAATAACTTTTATTGCTTTTCTACAGCATTAAGCCTCAAATGTCAACTATACATTGGTTTGGTTTCTTTTTTATTAAAAAAAATAATATGCATGGTACAATAATAGGGGCTTTTGCAGTTCTAGGAATTAAGAGAACTAAAGGTTCCTATACATTTTCCTGGTTGCATTTGCACCAACAGTAGGAACTCTGAAGTGACGCAAGTCGCGCTTGTTGTTTTGACTTTTATTTTGACGGAGCTGAGAACGCCTGAGCACACAGCGCTCACATTCTCCGTCTTCATCAGCTCACAATCTGTTTAACAGTCCTGTCTAATATGTTATTAGGGAGAACTATTATACAAAGAAAGTAGACAGTATATGAAAAAGTATTAACGTTAGCATTTGCCGTGAGGTTGATAGCTGAGCAGAAATACATAACCATGTTTCGCTTGGTCCCCTCAAAGTTGCGTTGGATTTTCTCCTTAGCATAACATTTGAGAGGTCCATCTATCTGTAACAAGGAGTCATCGGAGTGAGAATCCATCTGTAGCTTTATTTCAGTCAGAGTCAAATAGTACAGGGTCGAGACACAGCAGAGACAATGGAGAAGGCAGGGCAGAATCATAAACAGGTACAGGCTTAGATCAAGGCAGGCAGCATACATACACGGTCCAGAACACAGGTAAAAGATCAGGGCAGGCGGCTGAGAATCACAATTCAGTAAACAGGCAATGGTCGGGGCAGGAAGCATAGGGACAGATAACAGGAAACAGTCCGGGTTCAAAACAGCGTAACAGTCCACAGTATAAACGCTCAGAAATGATCACCAAGGCAAATCAAGACTTCGCAATGGTGGTGTGTGCGTGTGGTGCTTAAATAGTGTGTGTGTGATGAGTTGCAGGTGTGTGAGTGATCAGTCCCAGGTATGAGGGCCTAAGGGAAATGCAGTCCGAATGATAACAAGACCCACTTTTGCTGCCAAAACAGCCCTGACCCGTCGAGGCATAGACCCCACTAGACCCCTGAAGGTGTGCTGTGGTATCTGGCACCAACATGTTAGCAGCAGATCCTTCAAGTCCTGTAAGTTGTGAGGTGGGGCCTCCATGGCTTCCATGGCTCGGACTTGTTTGTTCAGCACATCCCACAGATGCTCGATTGGATTGAGATCTGGGGAATTTGGAGGCCAAGTCAACACCTCAAACTCGTTGTTGTGCTCCTCAAACCATTCCTGAACCATTTTTGTTTTGTGGCAGGAGCATTATCCTGCTGGAAGAGCCACAGCCACCAGGGAATACCATTTCCATGAAAGGGTGTACATGGTCTGCAACAATGCTTAGGTAGGTGGTACATGTCAAAGTAACATCCACATGGATGGCAGGACCCAAGGTTTCCCAACAGAACATTGCCCAAAGCATCACACTGCCTCAGCCGGCTTGCCTTCTTCCCATAGTGCATCCTGGTGCCATGTGTTCCCCAGGTAAGTGACGCACACGCACCCGGCCATCCACATGATGTAAAAGAAAACGTGATTCATCAGACCAGGCCACCTTCCATTGCTCCGTGGTCCAGTTCTGATGCTCACGTGCCACTGTTGGTGCATGGGCACCCTGACTGGTCTGCGGATATTGCCGGTTCCTGGTTGGAGTTAGGGAATGCCTCAGTAACCTTTGTTCCCTGATGGAGGGAGAAGAAACATTGTGTCCTTCATGCCACTCTGAACTGGTACTGAGTGGGCTGAGACGCTGTCTCGACTAAGCAAATGCCATGCTGGTCTATTTATACCCGGATGTCCGGGCCGTGGCCAGCTGTGTAAATTTTGCGTGCCCATTTCACTGACCTTTTCTGAATAATGCCAGAGGTGCTTGGGCTCTCAAGAACTTCAATACAACCTCTCCATTCCCTCCATCAGTAAATGAGGATTATTTAATCCAGAGTAACAGAGACAGTAAGGCTTGTCGCAAAATATTTTTTGTCCAAAATATCCTCTATTGTGTGGTGTCATTACGTGTCCCCGATCTCAAACATGTTTGATATTTACGACTCTTGATCGGGCTGCCTTTGATGTGATACCCGCGATAACCAATGAGAACAAAGCGTCACCTACCGGATGGTGCGTGCTTTTACAGCTGGAACTTGGTAGCCACAAACATGCCACAAAAGTAGAGTACTGAGAAAGATCATCACCCATATTCTTTTTTTCTGTTTTGTTTTTGAAGTTCTTTTTGGAAAACTGGGACGCCATGTCATCCGGACTAAAGAGGACAAGGACAACCCAAGTTGTTATCAGCGCTCAGTTCAGAAGCCTGCATGTCTGATGGTGTGGGGTTGCATGAGTGCGTGTGGCATGGGCAGCTTACACATCTGGAAAGGCACCATCAATGCTGAAAGGTATATCGAAGTTCTAGAACAACATATGCTCCCATCCAGACGTCGTCTCTTTCAGGGAAGACCTTGCATTTTCCAACATGACAATGCCAGACCACATACATCAATTACAACATCATGGCTGTGTAGAAGAAGCATCCGGGTACTGAATGGCCAGCCTGCAGTCCAGATTTTTCACCCATAGAAAACATTTGGCGCACCATAAGGAAGATGCGACAAAGAAGACCTAAGACATTTGAGCAACTAGAAGCCTGTATTAGACAAGAATGGGACAACATTCCTATTCCTAAACTTGAGCAACTTGTCTCCTCAGTCCCCAGATGTTTGCAGACTGTTATAAAAAGAAGAGGGGATGCCACACAGTGGTAAACATGGCCTTGTCCCAACTTTTTTGAGATGTGTTGATTCCATGAAATTTAAAATCAACTTATTTTTCCCTTAAAATGATACATTTTCTCAGTTTAAACATTTGATATGTCATATATGTTGTATTCTGAATAAAATATTGAAATTTGAAACTTCCACATCATTGCATTCTGTTTTTATTCACAATTTGTACAGTGTCCTAACTTTTTTGGAATCGGGTTTGTATAAAATAAACATGATTTCTTATCTTACAAATCAGTTGTTTCTTATTTTCACTGGTGTGTCTCTCAGGTGTCGAGGACTAGTGCATCGTTGAGCCTATATTTAGTATGAGTAAAATACTTAAGTACTGTTAAAATCAGATACTTTAGGACTTTTACTCAAGTTGTATTGGAATTGGTGTCTTGTAACTTGTAATGGAGTCATTTTCGCTGTAAGGAATCTGTACTTTTACTCAAGTATGGTTTTCAGGTATTCTTTACACCTCTGCAATGTTTTTCTTCTCAACTCACGTTTGATCTCGTGGGTCTCTGTGAGATCTTGTGTCACTGAAATCATTCCTACAATCAACAAGTGTGTGGTCTCGCAGTCCGGTCGATTCATCTAGTGTGTGAGTTCAGAGGAGGCTAAAAATCCAATGGTTTTAAAATCGGTTAAAGGGGTCATGAACTGTGTTTTTTTGTCGTTTTATGATGTTTCCTGGTGTGCACTTAAAATGTTAGAATGCTTTTTACATCAAAAATTGTCATAATTTATTAATAAAAGGCATTTTCCTACCCAGATTTTAGCCTTCTGCTCTGAACGCTCTGTTTTAAGGGGCGTGTCCGCTGGGAGACTTCAGTACATACATTACAACTTCTTTTCTCTCTTCTGACTGCCGTAATCAATCTCTCTATTTTTTACTCTTTTGGAAAGTTGTGGAAATGTATTTATTTTTATTTATTTTTTTTGCATTTAATGACTGTTTTGTGTTTGTTTATAATGGAGGAGTTTCTGTCTTTATTGTTGGGACTTTTATTAAGAAATTTTAGAACACAAGGACAACTTTATTAATAGTAACAAAAAAATAACAAGAGAGACTCTGGAAACCATAAAGCACATAATATACCGCATACTGCCAAATATGTTCAAGTCTGTGAAGTAGTTTGCAGTATTCAATAATACACATTTTAAACAGGAATATTGGGTAACGCTTTAGATAACAGCCCGGAAAGTACTGTGTAAGTCAAATGAATTTACAGCGTAACTTTCTGTAATTATAGTGTAACTATAAAGTACGTATGTGTAGATTGTGGCAAGCAGTGAGGTGAGGGACCGTGAGAGCGGGCCGGTGGCGAGTGATAATGAGCTCCAGCTGCGCGCCACACCGGTCTCGTCTCACGGAGGAGTGACGGGAGCATAAAAAGAGGAGCGACGGCAGTGCAAGACGAGAGAGGACAAGGCCTGGATTTACGTTGTGTTTTGTTTACGTTTTGTTATGTGTGTGCGCGACAGTCGTCCGTGAGGGGCTGCCGCTTTTACTTTCAGTTTTTGTTTATTTATTTTTATTAAAGTCTTTAAAATGTTCGCCGGTTCCCGCCTCCTTCTTCCCTGAACATACGAACTACATTACATAGATATAAGGGAACAATATGTAATATTTGGGGAATAAAGTGGTGTTTGTTACCGTCTTGTTTCTTGTAGTTACAGGGTAAGTGTGAATCTGCGGCTGTAAATTAAAGTGGTGCTTGTTCCCCTCTTGTTCCATGTAGTTACAGGGTAAGTGTGAATCTGCAGGCTGTAAATTAAAGTTGTGTTTGTTACCCTCTTGTTCCATGTAGTTATAGGGTAAGTATGAATCTGCAGACTGTAAATTAAAGTGGTGTTTGTTACCGTCTTGTTTCATGTAGTTACAGGGTAAGTGTGAATCTGCGGCTGTAAATGAAAGTGTTTACAGTTTAATTTACAGCCACAGATTCATACTTACCCTGTAAATTTTGCATTTCCTTTGGAAACAGGGTCCCAGAGTCTGGAGGAAGAGAGGAGAGGCACACAATCCACGTTGCTTGAGGTCCAGTGTAAAGTTTCCACAGTCAGTGATGGTTTGGGGTGCCATGTCATCTGCTGGTATTGGTCCACTGTGTTTTCTGAGGTCCAAGGTCAACACAGCCGTATACCAGGAAGTTTTAGAGCACTTCATGCTTCCTGCTTTTGACCAACTTTATGGAGATGCAGATTTCATTTTCCAACAGGACTTGGCACCTGCACACAGTGCCAAAGCAACCAGTACCTGGTTTAAGGACCATGGTATCCCTGTTCTTAATTGGCCAGCAAACTCGCCTGACCTTAACCCCATAGAAAATCTATGGGGTATTGTGAAGAGGAAGATGCGATATGCCAGACCCAACAATGCAGAAGAGCTGAAGGCCACTATCAGAGCAACCTGGGCTCTCATAACACTTGAGCAGTGCCACAGACTGATCGACTCCATGCCACGCCGCATTGCTGCAGTAATTCAGGCAAAAGGAGCCCCAACTAAGTATTGAGTGCTGTACATGCTCATACTTTTCATGTTCATACTTTCAGTTGGCCAACATTTCTAAAAATCCTTTCTTTGTATTGGTCTTAAGTAATATTCTAATTTTCTGAGATACTGAATTTGGGATTTTCCTTAGTTGTCAGTTATAATCATCAAAATTAAAAGAACTAAATATTTGAAATATATCAGTCTGTGTGTAATGAATGAATATAATATACAAGTTTCACTTTTTGAATGGAATTAGTGAAATAAATCAACTTCTTGATGATATTCTAATTATATGAGCAGCACCTGTATGCTTGACCCTATACCGACTAAACTACTAAAAGAGATGCTTCCAGAGGTCATAGATCCTCTTCTTAATATCATTAATTCATCTTTGACATTAGGATATGTACCGAAAACTTTTAAGTTGGCTATTATTAAACCACTTATTAAAAAAATGAAACTTGATCCTACAGAATTAGTCAATTACAGGCCAATCTCAAATCTACCCTTTCTGTCAAAAATACTAGAAAAGGCAGTGTCCTCACAATTATGCTCCTTTATAGAAAGAAATGGTATCTGTGAGGATTTCCAGTCAGGATTTAAATATCATAGTACTGAGACTGCTCTCATTAGAGTTACAAATGATTTACTCTTATCATCCGATCGTGGTTGTATCTCTCTGTTAGTGTTACTCGATCTTAGCGCTGCATTCAATACTATCGACCACAATATTCTTTTGAATAGACTCAATTTTGTTGGAATTAGTGGAATTGCATTGGCATGGTTTAAATCATACTTATCTGATCGTTATCAGTTTGTAGCAGTAAATGAAGAGATGTCACACCGATCACAAGTTCAGTATGGAGTACCACAGGGCTCAGTGCTAGGACCGTTGCTCTTCACCCTGTACATGCTACCACTGGGAGATATCATTAGGAAGCATGGCGTTAGTTTTCATTGTTATGCTGACGATACTCAGCTCTATATTTCTTCACGCCCTGACGAAACTTACCAATTCACAAGATTAACGGAATGCATAGCTGATATAAAAACTATTAATTTCCTGCAACATAATTCAGAAAAAAATGATTTTTTAATTACTGGACAAAAAAACTCCACAAGTAATAACCTAGAATACTGTCTAACACTTGATGGCTGCTCTGTCAAGTCCTCGTCGTCAGTTAGGAACCTGGGTGTGCTCTTTGATACCAATCTCTCATTTGAAAGCCACGTTTCCAGCATCTGTAAAACTGCATTGTACCATCTTGAAAATATATCTAAATTACGGCATATGCTTTCAATGCAAAACGATGAACAGTTATTTTATGCGTTCATGACCTCAAGGCTAGATTATTGTAATGCTCTACTGGGTGGTTGCCCTGCTCGCTTAATAAATAAACTGCAGCTGGTCCAAAACGCAGCAGCTCGAGTTCTTACTAGAACCAGGAAGTATGACCATATTAGCCCGGTTCTGTCAACACTGCACTGGCTCCCTATTAAACATCTCATACATTAAAATCTTGCTAATTACTTACAAAGCACTAAATGGTTTAGCTCCCCAGTACTTGAGTGAGCTCTTAACGCATTATACTCCATCACGTCTATTGCGATCTCAAAATTCTGGCCAGTTGATAATACCTAGAATATCAAAATCAACTGCAGGCGGTCGATCCTTTTCCTATTTAGCACCTAAACTCTTGAACAGCATTCCTAGCATTGTTCGGGAAGCAGACACACTCTGTCAGTTAAAATCTAAACTAAAAACATGGCATACACATGAAACATTTTTAATTTATATTTTATTCAAATCAATTAAATGATTGTTGGGCTGCATTAACTAGGTCAGCCAGAACCGGGAACACTTCCCATAACACCTGATGTACTCGTTACATCATAAGAAGAATGGCATCTATGTTAATGTTAGTCTCTCTGTTTATCCCAAGGTTTACTGCAGTCAGCCGGATCCGGGGCGTATCCAGATCAGATGGTGGACCTGCGCCTGGACAGGACCAACGCATCCCTGAAGTGACTGCAGAGACCTTGCCAATTAGTCTCCCCTCTGAAATTGCCTCATCGACATGGCATCCTCAATGGATCCGTCTCCGGCGTGATGACTCCGATCTTTTGAATATTCCTATTTAAAAATTGTTTAATCAACACGTCATCAATAAACCCGTCTCCGGCGTGATGCCTCCGATCTTTTGAATGTTCCGATCTAATATGACTTCTGACTGGTAAGGTTGCCAGAATAATAAACATACACTGTTTGTTCGTCGGCCAGAGGAGTACTGGCACCCCGACTGAGCCTGGTTTCTCCCAAGGTTTATTTTTCTCCATTAGTCCACCTGATGGAGTTTTGGTTCCTTGCCACTGTTGCTCAGTTGGGGACACTAAATTTTCAACTAAATATCCAAATAAATTTAATTACTAAACTAAATTAACTATATCAACTATATTACTGATCTGCCCATATTGTCGCTATATGATAATTGAAATGAGCTAGATGAGTGACCAGTTTTCTCCAGAGCGGCTGTACAGCCGAATCAAATTCTGTTCATTATTTTCCTGTTTAACACTGTGAAGCTGCTTTGAAACAATTGGCATTGTAAAAAGCGCTATATAAATAAAGTTGACTTGACTATGGAGTCAGAAGCATCTGAGGTCACTTTGTGCCATTCACATCCCGGGAGAGCTGAATCGTGCAGCCGACGAGCTTTCACGACATGGCCAAGTCCCGGGGAATGGAGACTATGGAGGATAAACCCACCTCGCCCTCTACAGATGCCCTCTTGGGACCTCGCAGTGGTTTTATCTGCCCTGCAGAGAGTTTTATATGTGCCACACTGCTGAACTCTAAAACTTTAAAATACACATAAAGTCTGTATTCCTCCAGGAGGCGCTCAACATAATAAATAATAAAACATGGAGAGACTCTTGAACCTCAGAGAGAGAAAACTTTATTGATAAAGGCAAGCAAATACATATGACAGATATACAGCAGTAGTGAAGTGAGATCTGTTTGTCTCTATATTCATTTTTTGTATCTGAGAGAAATATATATGTATATATATAGAAAAATATATGTTTTTATCCTGATATTCCACCTCCAGAGGTAGAGAGAGACTGATGCTGAGATCAGACACACTGATGCTGGACAATAAACTGTTTCCTTTGTACCAGGAGAGAGTCACATGACTCACATTCACCACTGAACACACCAATGAACAATATGATGATGATGATGAGGATGATGATGATGAAGAACATTATGAAGAGTTACTGCTGATGACAGGAACAGGCAGACGAGCTGGAAAACATGAGAGAATAAAGAGAAATGAGGATGAATGAAGATATTCAAGCAGACGAGGAAGAAACATCGAGAGGAACCAAGACTGATCAAAAGAACATTTTAAAACAATTTAATAAAGTGAAATATAAACCTGCTGTTCATGCTAAAATTAGTCATGATAAGATACTTCTTTAGATCTAACTGTAATAAATAAAAAAAGATGAAACTGATATTTAACTCACCGTAGACAGCGAGATGAATACAAAAATGCCTGCTGTAAAACTTGATCTCTGGTCTATAATATCCCTCATGTTCAGTTGTGGTGTTTGTGATGGTCAGAGATCCAGTTTGATTGTCCAGCTTCAGTCTGTCTCTGAATCTCCCATCAGGAACATCATCATATACAGTGATGCTGTCGGCCCGTTTATTGAATTCAGCGATTAAAGTGTTTTCTTTTCCAAACCACCACTGAATCACATCATCATCCATTATTTCAGTAAAACGAGAGTTTAGAGTGACTGAATCTCCCTCCGTCACTGACACTGGTCTCACTGCATCACCAAACACACACACACACAGAACAAACAGAAACAGGGTTTGTCACAGATAAACAGATTATAATGGTTTATTAAAATAGATAGTTGAACATTTTAATTTGAAATAAACAATATCATAAAAAAAAAAAAAAAAAAGAAACAGAATGGTGTATTAACTAAAACAGTTTTCATTTTTGTCATCAAAAGACAGGTGCAAATGTTTTTGAACTCACTAGTGACAGTGAGAATGAAATAAACACTCATAGAGTTGATCTTTAATTGATAATCTCCAGCTTGTTCAGTTGTGGTGTGTGTGATGGTCAGAGATCCAGTTTGTTTGTTCAGCTTCAGTCTGTCTCTGAATCTCCCATCAAGAACATCATCATACACAGTGATGCTGTCGGCCCGTTTATTGATTTCAGCGATTAAAGCGTTTCTAAACCTCCACCTAATCACATCATCATCCTTCATTTCAGTGAGATCAGAGTTTAGAGTGACTGAATCTCCCTCTGTCACTGGCGCTGGCACTGGCCCAATAGGATCATCACCATCTCCCTCTGTCAGTAATATTTCAACATAACCACCAAACCCTCCTGAAGAACAGAGTTTCACAGATTAAAGCTTTAAAATCACTTGATGTTGGTTTGATGAAGCTTCACTAAAATACTTTTATTCATTTAAATGTGAAATTAATAATATTCTGCAGCAGCACAAAGACAAAAGAGGATGAATGAAAGAAGAAATAGATTTATATAGTGAACAATAACTAAAAAGACACTTTTACTTTAATGTCTAATGTCACTCTCAAACTAATGCTGTCGAGTATCTGAGCTTCATATTTATATTACTTTATTTAATCAATTTATAATAACTGAGTTTAGAGCTGAACTCAAACTTGATCTGACAGTAAAATCACAGTTGAATTATTTCTATATGAGACGAACTGTAACGTGTTTGTTCTGTTCAGGTTTAGTTTTCTCTCTGTTTCCATTGGCCTGTGTTCTCTAGCATTAGTTCATTAATCCCAGACCTGTTTCTGTTCTTCCCATGATCTCCCTGCTATCTAAACCCTGAGTTCTGTTCAGTTCATCGCCCGGTATCGTCTACGTTACGTGGCCGTGTTTCTCCCATGATTCTCCTGTGTATTGTGTGGATTATTAGATTAAAGACTGTTCTTTGAGTTATTTCCTGAGTCGTGCGCTTCACTTCAGCCACCGTTGCTGACACTAACAGTGAATGTTAATCTTCTCAAACTCATTTAACCAGTAATTTATCACATGATACCAGAACAGAAACAACTGAAGCCATAAAAATACATTTAAAACTCACCAGCCAGACGCCACAAACACGAACAGAGCAAAACTAATCTGAGAAACACTTTCTTCATCGGTTCACTGAAAAGCCCACGATAGTGACTCTTAATATGTCTGAAAGATTGATCTGGAACACGACTGAACTGTGATGTTTATCTGGTTGTGTGTGAATCGTCCTCCAACCTCAGTTAGTTTCCGCTCACGCGTTCATCTCCTTTAACATCACAAACATCAGCAAGCGTTTGCTGATCTTACATTTTCAAATGAATTTTGGCCCTGAATGAAAACTAATAGCAGAAGAGTGAAATATTGGATTAGATATCTGCATCTACTGGTGTGTTATTTAGTGCTGTGAGCTGTCAATCATATTTGACCTCTGACCTATGACTCTTATTTCACTGTTGATCGATTCACTTTATTTCAGTGTAAAGACGTTTTGATGTTTTAATGAGCTTCTTATTAGCAGGAGAGAACGTGAAGAATTGCTTCAGCCACAATCTGCTGACACACATCAACCACAGACACCCAGCAGATGCTGTTTAACACCCGACAGACACTGATGTTTGTACTGATAAAATAAAAGAGAAAAACCATTGCAGGATCCCTTTTGACTCAAAAACTAATTAATTACATGTATCTTATTATTTGCTTGTGTTGCTACAACAAAATTCACAAGAGAGAGTTAATGAGAACATACAGTAACCCGTAAATGTAATTGCTCATTTAGAGAAATTTGTCTGATATTTCCTGTTTGTCCTAATACGGCCACGGAGGTCACCTATGAACTCCCAGTCAGTTCTATTATGACCACAGAGATCAATCTGGGATGTCCTGCCTGCCCCGTTATGGCCACTGAACACTTCAACAGTTTGGACACGGCACTAGAAGCCTTAATAACTGCTCTTTGTTCCAGTTCTGCCTTATCAGCTGTGGTGGTCTCCAGTTCTGGCTGATCTGCTGAGGTGGTCTTCAGCTCTGTCGAGATGGTCTTCTGTCCCGACAGCTCTGCCCTGGCCACCTGCCTTGCCGGCTCCGTCCTGGTCACTTACTCTTCCTGCTTTGCCCTGGCCACCTGCTCTGCTAGATCCACCCTGGTTCAACGATTCGCCTCAGTCTCCAGTCCTGCCTCCACTCCATGGACCTGGCCCTCCACCCTGAACTCATTATTTTGTGATTAGGTTCAGCTGTGTGTTATTAGCTTGTTAAGCCCTGCCAATATAAGCCCTGTGTTTTCACTCTTTCTTGCGAAGTGTTGTTAGTGTCACACTGCATTTCTGAGCCCTCTCTCTTGTCTCCTGTGTTGTGGTCCTGTCATAAATCAGAAAATTGACAGTAGCCTCACCCACTCTGATGATTATGACAATGATGAAGGCCAGTCTGATGTGCTGATGATAGGAACAGGCAGATGAGCTGGAAAACATGAAAGAATAAAGATAAGTATGTATGTATGATCTAATCAACAATCTTATTGTCAGTTCACTGTGTTGAGTGAGTGTTTATACGGTCTGTCATTTCAAACTAGAAAATAATTTAACAATAAACAAATATGTAAATTGTTAATAAAATAAAAAATATATTTGATGGAGAGGACAAATGATCTCTACTCACTATAGACAGAAATCCCTATAGTGATGATACTTTTGTTCCACTTATCGATGATAATCTCTATCATGTTCAGTTGTGGTGTTTGTGATGGTCAGAGATCCAGTTTGATTGTCCAGCTTCAGTCCGTCTCTGAATCTCCCATCAGGAACATCATCATATACAGTGAAGCTGTCGGCCCGTTTATTTCAGCTATTAAAGTGTGAAATAACCTCCACTGAATCTGATCATTATCGTTCATTTCAGTAAGATCAGAGTCTAGAGTGACTGAATTTCCCTCCTTCACTAACTCAAACTCCAGTACTGCCCCTGCTAGAAATTTGACGTTCCCAGAACGCCATTACATTATTCGGCGGAACATTCAAGACGTTTAGGGGACCATATTTTTTGGGGAAATTTTATGTTCACTGACACTGACTTCACTCCTGTAGCACCTGAAGAACAGAGTTTCACAGATTAAAGCTTTAAAATCTAAAACTAGCGCTTGTCAGAAAGTTCAGATAATAACATGCAGTGAACAACATGAAGTTTATTTAAGGAAAACTTGAGGCACAAACGTGAAGTCAATGTGACACGGTAAACATGTAGAAAAATCTGTATGGTGGCTCCCATGTTCTCCACACACACATCAGTGGACACACAGGCTGGGGAGACCACCAAGAGGAACAAAAGCAGGACGACCAACAGATGACGAGCCCGAGTCCAGCAAGAGAAAACGCCTTGCTACAAACTCCTCGTCTTTGGGTCCTGAGCACAATAATATGCCGGTAAGACACAGAGCAAAACACAGACAAAGAACAACCACGCGACAGGTGGAGGAGATCAGCTCATGATTGTGCACACAGCAATACAAGGCAAAAGAACTGATAGAAGAACCGGTGACACACCCTGACCCGAGACAGCGCTGTTGGGTTTTTGAGCTTCATGTTTAAACGATTTAATCAATCACTAATAATTTAATTTAGACCTTAATTCAAACTTGATCTCACAGTAAAATGATTAATTTCAGTTATTTATATATGAGAATAATTGAAATTAAGCGTAGTGTCAGTTCTGGCAGGTCATGTTAGTCAAGCCTGCATCTGCTGACTGTCAGCTGATCACGTCTACCTATAGGAATACGACGTCTATCACAGCATACATATATAAGCTCCTTCAGTATTATCAGCAGCTATTGCGTTTCTCTGGAGCTCATTTACCCTCCTCCATCCCCAGCTCCTCCTCTCGTCCAATCAGGATTTGGTATTGACATTAATGCTATCTGCTATACATTGTTGGTTCTGTTCTGTTTATCCTAACAGGGGGGGTTACTGCTGCTCTCCCTGCTCTTTTCCATGCTAGGCTTCATGGATGCGCAGGGAGTTCTTGCCCAGAACAGAACCATACCGCCAATCCAAACTGTATGCTGATAGTCAATCATCTTTGACGGTTTCAGTCCACAAATATGAAAAGACAAACTCTTCAAAATTGGTTCAGTAAAAAAACGTCTGATGTGAAAACGTGAAACTCCACCATCGGCTAAAATAACAGCACATCTTTAAGTGTTAATGCATGTTCCTTCTGATTAATTCACGCTCTGAACATTGACACTTTGAGCTCCAGTCACCTCAACTTCCTGTAGATCAATGATGTCATTTTCAACAGAAATAAACTGATCCATAACGTGTTAAAAGTGGCATGGTGTTGCCCTCAGGCAACAAACTACCTTTTTGGACCTCACACCGCCCCTTTAACTTTTTTTAATTTTTAATATCACCTGACATGTCTGTTCAATGAAATGAGGGGCTGAAGTGGGTGTGACTTTTTGTTTGGGGGTGGAGCAGTCCTTTCATGGAGCAAAGCCACGTGGGACATGGTGTCACCAATTGGTTAGATAAATATCACTTTTTAACATGTTTAAATTGAAATAACGGGAACGCTTTAGATTACAGTCCGGAAAGTACTGCGTAAGTAAAACGAATTTACAGCATAACTTTCTGCAATTATAGTGTAACTATATAAGGGAACAATATGATATATTTGGGGAATAAAGGGGGAACTTCCAGGAAAATTAACAAATTATTTATACTGTAAGAATTTTCTAATTAAGGGGTAATTATCCAGGGTAAGTGGTGTTTGTTACCCTCTTGTTTCATGTAGTCACAGGGTAAGTATGAATCTGCGGGCCGTAAATTAAAGTGGTGCTTGTTCCCCTCTTGTTTCATGTAGTTACAGGGTATGGGCCATAAATTAAAGTGGTGCTTGTTCCCCTCTTGTTTCATGTAGTTACAGGGTAAGTGTGAATCTACAGACCGTAAATTAAAGTGGTGTTTGTTCCCCTCTTGTTCCATGTAGTTACAGGGTAAGTGTGAATCTACAGACCGTAAATTAAAGTGGTGTTTGTTCCCCTCTTGTTCCATGTAGTTACAGGGTAAGTGTGAATCTACAGACCGTAAATTAAAGTGATGCTTGTTCCCCTCTTGTTTCATGTAGTTACAGGGTAAGTGTGAATCTACAGACTGTAAATTTAAAGTGATGCTTGTTCCATGTAGTTACAGGGTAAGTGTGAATCTACAGACCGTAAATTAAAGTGGTGTTTGTTCCCCTCTTGTTCCATGTAGTTACAGGGTAAGTGTGAATCTACAGACCGTAAATTAAAGTGGTGTTTGTTCCCGTCTTGTTCCATGTAGTTACAGGGTAAGTGTGAATCTACAGACCGTAAATTAAAGTGATGCTTGTTCCCCTCTTGTTTCATGTAGTTACAGGGTAAGTGTGAATCTACAGACCGTAAATTAAAGTGGTGTTTGTTTCCCTCTTGTTCCATGTAGTTACAGGGTAAGTGTGAATCTACAGACCGTAAATTAAAGT
Source organism: Rhinogobio ventralis (assembly GCA_039654625.1). Classification (NCBI taxonomy): domain Eukaryota; kingdom Metazoa; phylum Chordata; class Actinopteri; order Cypriniformes; family Gobionidae; genus Rhinogobio; species Rhinogobio ventralis. The sequence goes on from CM077217.1 coordinate 3,766,806, forward strand.
GGTGTTTGTTCCCCTCTTGTTCCATGTAGTTACAGGGTAAGTGTGAATCTACAGACTGTAAATTTAAAGTGATGCTTGTTCCATGTAGTTACAGGGTAAGTGTGAATTTACAGACCGTAAATTAAAGTGGTGTTTGTTCCCCTCTTGTTTCATGTAGTTACAGGGTAAGTGTGAATCTACAGACTGTAAATTTAAAGTGATGCTTGTTCCCCTCTTGTTTCATGTAGTCACAGGGTAAGTATATATCTGCGGGCCGTATATTAAAGTGATGCTTGTTCCCCTCTTGTTTCATGTAGTTACAGGGTATGGGCCATAAATTAAAGTGGTGTTTGTTCCCCTCTTGTTCCATGTAGTTACAGGGTAAGTGTGAATCTACAGACCGTAAATTAAAGTGATGCTTGTTCCCCTCTTGTTTCATGTAGTTACAGGGTATGGGCCATAAATTAAAGTGGTGCTTGTTCCCCTCTTGTTTCATGTAGTTACAGGGTAAGTGTGAATCTACAGACCGTAAATTAAAGTGGTGTTTGTTACCCTCCTGTTTCTTGTAGCCACAGGGTAAGTACAATAAAAACACATACACAATCTGATATCACTCTGAAATCTTTATTTGAAAAACAACTTTCAAAACAGATTTACGACACTTCTTATTCATTTCTCTTGCTTGGCTTCATCCTCCTCTTGTTCCTCTTTTTTTTCGTTCTTGCCACAGATGAATCTTAAGCAGGAATCCCATGTCTCTATCTATTATTAAAAGAAAATTTTCAAAACAGTGTCGCAAATCTGTTTTGAAAGTTTTTTTTCAAATAAATGTTTCCGAGTGATATCAGATTGTGTACGTTTTTTTTATTGTATTTACTCTGTAACTACATGAAACAAGAGGGTAACAAACACAACTTTAATTTACAGCCGCAGATTCACACTTACCCTGTAACTACAGGGTATGGGCCATAAATTAAAGTGGTACAATAAAAACACATACACAATCTGATATCACTCGGAAATCTTTATTTGAAAAACAACTTTCAAAACAGATTTACGACACTTCTTTTTCGTTTCTCTTGCTTGGCTTCATCCTCCTCTTGTTCCTCTTTTTTTTCGTTCTTGCCACAGATGAATCTTAAGCAGGAATTCCGTGTCTCTATCTATTATTAAAAGAAAATACAGTACACCCAGAAATGTCCTCACCATTTACTCGCCTTTTATCCAAGATGTATACGACTTTCTTTCTTCAGATGAACACAGAAAAATAAATAATCTCTACTAATGAAAACTCTAAAAGTTGAAGCATCAAACAGCACATACAGCTATAACTACAGTAATCCATACAACCCCAATGGATGAATCTTCTGATGTTAAACGATAAGTGTTTGTAGGAAAAATACCAATATTTTAAATTTTTTAAACTGTAGACTATTGCTTCCGACCAGCAGTCATCTGCGTGAATGAAAGGGTTGAGTTCACGCTTGACGTAACTTGAAGTGTGACGTGAGCGCGCCGAAAACTCTAATCATGCGGATGTCGGATGCCATCGTTTTTTTTAACATTTTTAATAATGCTCACAACAGTATACAAACAATAACATAATATATGTTAATAGCAATGAGAAACAAACAAGACAGGAATACAGAGATGCCAGTTCTCGCGTGAGTTTCAGATGAAACTCACACAAGAACGCTATGAAAGCTTGACACTTCACGTTGCTCTTTACTCATATTGCACGCTCTGGTAACAGTTGGTCGGATGCGAAAATATTAGTCAATTATGAGAGCATTTCTGGGTGTACTTTTTATTTTAATAAATAGTAATACAGAATAGCAAAAGACATGGGATTCCTTCAGTGGAAATATTGAAAATGAAGAAGAGGAGGAGAAGCCAAGCAAGAACAACAAAAAAGGGACAAAATATGCTTTTTTTGTCAGGATGTTAGTAATTGAAATGAAACGTTTATTTAAAAAAGAAGTGTCGCAAATCTGTTTTGAAAGTTTTTTTTCAAATAAATGTTTCCAAGTGATATCAGATTGTGTACGTTTTTTTATTGTATTTACTCTGTAACTACATGAAACAAGAGGGTAACAAACACAACTTTAATTTACAGCCGCAGATTCACACTTACCCTGTAACTACACAGATAAAATAATCCCTTAATTAAAAAATACTTACAGTATAAATCATTTGTTAATTTTCCTGATAGTTACCCCTTTATTCCCCAAATATTACATATTGTTCCCTTATACCTACACATACTTACTTTATAATTACACTATAATTAATCGAAAGTTACGCTGTAAATTTGTTTTACTTATGCAGTGCTTTCCGGACTGTAATCTAAAGCGTTACCGAAATAACTTTATATAAAAAATATATGCATGTGCATCAGTATGTAAAGTAGTATGTTTGATTGTTTAACAATAAAGTACATAAACAAATGATGTAAATCTGTATACGTTGTGCTCTGCTGATTCTGTATTCCTCCAGGAGGCGCTCCACATAATAAATGTAATAAAACATGGAGAGACTCTTGAACCTCAGAGTGAGAAACACAAGCAGAAACAGAGAAAAAAAAAAAAGCATGTTATACTAAATATTTAAAACAGTCTTTGGTTATCTATAGTATTTATTATCCAAGATCACAAACTCAAAGATCACTTAGAGGAAATATAAATATCAGATGATATTTGAAACCGTAATAGAGCGTAAAGACAGATGCAGATGTTGTGGTCAGAACATCATTTGTGAGGAAACAGAATCTCAGAGAGTTTGATCATTGTTCTGGGGTGAAACACGTGTAAATCACCTCCGTCATCTCAGATTCCTGCCAGACAAACACAAACTCAAAGAGTCAAAGGAGAAAAACAAACTTGATGTTACAAATACAAAACCTGGTCAGTGAAAATTAATAAATTACAGAAGTTTGCCATGAGGATTGATAATGCTGGAACTGAGCATCGCTACAATACTCAAATGTGCAGATTGAATATTATGGGATATAAATTAGTTTTTTTTTTTTTTTTTTTCATTGAATGACTGTTTTGTGTTTGTTCATAATGGAGTAGTTTCAGTCTTTTATATTATTGGGACTTTTATTATGACATTTTTAGAACACAAGAGCAACATTATTAATAGTAACATAAATAAATCCAACAAGAGAGACTCTGGAAACCATAAATCACATAATATACCACACACTGCCAAATATGTTCAAGTCTGTGAAGTAGTTTGCAGTATTCAATAACACAAACACAGGAATATTGTTATATGATCTGCATTTACTTTGGTAATTCAACTGTTAAATGAATGCATGTAAATGTGATTGAAATGACAGAGACACTTACCGTCATGTGACCAGTGAGTTTGTAGAGTGTTGGATCAGTCTTGTCTTCATGATCTGTAATGACACACATGTTCTGTCAAAACATGAAGAATGTTTTTACAGATGTTTAAACCATAGATTCACTTGACCTCTGTATTTCCTGTAGATACAACACAGCCCAATGACAGCCACAATCAGCAGAGATCCAACAACAACAGAGATCAGCACTATCACAGATACAATGACTGAAGACTGAGAATCTGTAGAAAGACCTGAAGGAGAGTGTGAAGAAGCCAGTGGGTCTGATGTTGTAGCGGCTAAAGAAAGACAGATATCAGATCAATACATAAACACTATATACACTCACCTAAAGGATTATTAGGAACACCATACTAATACTGTGTTTGACCCCCTTTCACCTTCAGAACTGCCTTAATTCTATGTGGCATTGATTCAACAAGGTGCTGAAAGCATTCTTTAGAAATGTTGGCCCATATTGATAGGATAGCATCTTGCAGTTGATGGAGATTTGTGGGATGCACATCCAGGGCACGAAGCTCCCGTTCCACCACATCCCAAAGATGCTCTATTGGGTTGAGATCTGGTGACTGTGGGGGCCATTTTAGTACAGTGAACTCATTGTCATGTTCAAGAAACCAATTTGAAATGATTCGAGCTTTGTGACATGGTGCATTATCCTGCTGGAAGTACCCAGAGGATGGGTACATGGTGGTCATAAAGGGATGAACATGGTCAGAAACAATGCTCAGGTAGGCCGTGGCATTTAAACGATGCCCAATTGGCACTAAGGGGCCTAAAGTGTGCCAAGAAAACATCCCCCACACCATTACACCACCACCACCAGCCTGCACAGTGGTAACAAGGCATGATGGATCCATGTTCTCATTCTGTTTACGCCAAATTCTGACTCTACCATCTGAATGTCTCAACAGAAATCGAGACTCATCAGACCAGGTGTGACTCACCATTGACATGAACACTGAATCTGTATGTGGTCGGATTCGTGCCCCTGATGATTACTATATAAAGTCCAGAGTCTGTGGTTCTGGTGTTTGTGATGGTCAGAGATCCACTCTGATGATCCAGCTTCAGTCTGTCTCTGAATCTCCCATCAGGAACATCATATGCGGAGAAGAATCCAGAATCTTTATCAATCTCAGCTATTCGAGTCTTTTGCAATCCAAATGTCCACAATATCAGATCACGTGTCTGTATTTCAGTAACACCAGTGTTTAGAGTGACTGATTCCCCCTCCATCACTGACACTGACTTCACTGCATCACCACACACACCTGAAGAACAAACACAACAAGATTAAGACTTTTAAATCACTAAAGTAAAACAGTCTGAAATTTTAAATGAACATGAATGAATAATATACAACACAACAGAAGCAAAATGGTGTTTGGATTATTAATAGCATCTTTGAGGTGATTTTGAATAAAACTCTGATTTACTGATTAAGTTGAAAAAAATACTTTTACTTCAGACGAGAATCACTTTGCTGCCGCTGTTTGAGCTTCAGTGTTTTTATACAACCAAACAAACAGTGAATCTGATGCAGAAACAACTGACGTCATAACAACACATTTAAAACTCACCATCCAGACGCCACAAACACAACCAGAGCAAAACGGCGTGAAACATCTTCAGTCCACAAATACGAAAAGACAAACCGGTTCAGTAGTAAAATGACAGATGTGAAGCAGCTCTGTGGTAAAGTGAAGTGAAACTCCACCGTCAGCTGAAATAACTGCCTATTTATTAATTGTTAATGCAACTCTTTCTTAGCTAATTCACATCCTCTGAACATTGACACTGAGCTCCAGTCGCCTCAACTTCCCGTAAGTCAATGATGTCACTTTCAACAGAAATAAACTGACCCATAACATGTTAAAATGTCTTAAAGCAACAGTTTGATCGTGTCATGAGATCCTGTGAGTGTTTGGCTCTGCTCTCTCCTGTAACTGTCTTCAGGACGTTTGTTCTTCATTTCTTATCAAATGCTCAATTGTTTCTCCTCTCAGACTGATTTCAGAGTTTCTCTAATGGCTTTATGGAGCAGGAACAGATCACCTGCTATAACTGTGTGTATGAAACTGTGTGTGTGTTCTCTGATATCTTCATATGATTAATATTCAACTGCTACGGATTACGACACTGCTGTGACGCTCTAAATGCTTACTTTGTTCAGAGTGAACACCGCGTTAGTGAGACGGCCACACAAAAACACTGCGAGACATCTGGATCTTACAGCACAGTCCAGAGGCATCACAACATTTGCTGTTCATAACGGGACATATCGATACAAGAGAGTGTGTCGTCGGCCAGCGAGCAAAGTCAACATGAAGTCACATTAGCACTCGCAGGTATTGAGGGAGTGGAGAATATCTCTGATGATATTATTATACTTGCTCCAAACCAAGAGACACATGACCAGAGACGACATGCAGTCTAGCGGAGGCTCGTAGACTGTGGATTGACACTCAACATAAGTCACCTTCATTTATATAGCACTTTTTGCAACACAGATTGCTTCAAAGCAGCTTTACAGTGATGATAGGAAATACATTTTGTTTTAGAAGAAAACTTTGATTAATTTCTGTTGTAAAAGCTGATTAGTTATTTAATTTGGTGCCATTTAAACAACACCATACTCAATTAAAACAAAACAGGGTTAAAGATTCACAGCTTGAGATGGAAGACCAAGATCTGGAAGGGCAAGAACGTGGACAGGTGCTGTGGGACTGCGGGGCTCCTCCTCTACCAATCCCACAGTAAAAGATGAGCCACTCATAAGAAGGGCATAGTCGATGTACTGGACCAGGGTCCACGCCACAATGCTCTCAGGCATCAAATAACTTAAAGTCATTGAGACCATTAAGGAACATGCCCTTGAGGGCAGCATCATTAAAGTCCACCTGGCAGCACAATCCACAGAAGTCCTGAACATAATGCTCAATGGCATGATTGCCTTGACGAAGGCGCAGGAGACGGACTGCTGGGTTCATTGTTGAGGTCTGACATTCTGTAACATTAGTCCACTGAGAGGCAAGTTTCATAACCCAAGTGCAGTCTTTATTCCAAAATTATAAACATAAAACAAAGGCTTGGCAAAACAATAAACAAAAGACTTGGCTTGACTAAACTACTTGATTTGACTTGACATAACATGAACAGACTTGACTCAACTTGACATGAACTAGACTACACAGAGACAAACTCACCAAACAATGGGTTACCACATACATTCATTCAATATCAGACCAAGACACACAGCAAACATGAGGGTTTAAATACACCATGACTAAAGACTAGACAAGACACACCTGTGAACAATGATTAAACCAATAAACCAATGAGAACATGACAAACCACAAGACAAAGGAGTACATGGCAGGATCACATGACAGGACCAGGAAGTGCATGACAAGACATGACAGTGAACATGGCAAACTTAAACACATGAAACATAACCAAAACACCCTGTGACAGTACGTTTGTAGTAGGCTACTACTGAAATTTCCACAAGGATTTCAACATCATATTATTTGAAATGCATCATAAACACTGATCTGTATAGAGAACAGTGATCATAAATAATTTTTCCAAATATCCTGTTTTTTCTTATGTTTAAATTCAAACAACGCATGACACACGATTAAACCTGATTGGTTCCAGAGCCGTTGAGCGGCTCTGATTGGTTCTTATGATAATGAGCTTGTACCATTGTTGCCAAGTCCGTGTATAACAAGTGACTTTGGGCTTCTTTTTTTGGCAAGTGGTGTTAAAAAATTATGGGCTGCGTTTGTTTGGGCTTATTTTTTAAAAATGCGGTCGCTTTTTAGGAAAATATGACAAACACTTTGTTTCTTTACATTTATGGTAGCTGTTTTGTCCAATACATTGACTGACACTGTCTTCTCACAGCTAATAGCAATCCGTGCAATGATACAAGTGCTGTAGTAATTCGTCCTCATACATCTCCCCATCACTGAAGAAAAATCACGTTCAACGTGGAGACATGCAACGTTATCATGATAGTTGCGTATACATTTTCACAAACAATGCCACCAACAGAGATGTACTAATAATAACAGTAGGTATGGTTCCAATTTATTTTATTATAAATATGTGGCTATACTGCAGCGTTCCCTTAGTGCTTGCCTGCGTCCCAATGTGCATATCCATCCTAAATAGTATGTGGCATTAGTCATTTTCAATACTATTTAGGGCAGATAGTATACACATTGAGATGCAGGGCTTCACTACTCACTGCTCTTAATATGTGTGCACTAACTCCGACTATGGGTTACCATAATTGGCCTTCATGTCACTTTTTCTGTTTTTCCATCTCCAAACCTATTCTGTTCACAGCTGATCGGAGGATATTGCGTGCCCTTTATTGCAATTTGATGATTTTGGTAAAATCACATCTGTTTTTGCTCTTCAAACTACGAGAGGTTTCAGTTTAATATGTTGCAGGCTCATTTAATGATAAAAAAGAATTGATTATAAATAATATTGATGATAATAAATAATATAATAATATTGATGAAGATACTGCCCGCAGAAGTTACTTGTACGTTTTAGCTGCTGTTTGCATTAATAGCTCACTGCATTTTGTGTGTTATTGTTTGTTCAAACGCGAAAGAGAACTCGAATCTGGCGCGAGCTTTACGTTGTGTGTGTTTCTCTTTGCCTTGTCGCTCTTGAATGGTTTAAAAGCCTTTGCATGAATAAAAGCGTGATCATATAATGTAACGCTAGCCAAAGGATGACAGAAAAAACGGATGCTGCGTTAATTATTTAACTCCAGTTTCTACCAGTGATGCTTGATTCAACTTCACGGGTCCTGCGCAGATGTCAACAGTGCAACTAGGTTTTAGGCAAGGGGGTAATCCAGCACCCGGAAAGTGTACCTTCCATAGGGGCAGCCATTGCTAACCAAGCCATCACCTGCTGTTAGCATTCCATTGACTCCCATTCATTTTGGCGTCACTTTGACAGCGAATAACTTTACATCTGAGGCGTTTAAAGACTCCATTTGTCCATTGTTTATTTCTAAAGAAACACGACAATGTATAAAAGGCTCCATTACTTTGTATCTTACACTATCGCCCCGTAGAAGCCGTTTTTGTAAAAATAGGCTAACGATTGCGTCATAACCACGCGACTCTCTGTTGCACAGTAGAGAAATTACCGTATAGACAAGAAGGAGAAGCTCGCAGGCAATCTGGCGTTAAATTTTTAAATAAATAAATACTATGCAAAATGACTAAATACTTAAATCAGAATACTTACCAAAAGTTGCTCACGCTCTCCGTCTCTGCAAGATTAGGTGATTCAGATTTCACTTTGCACAACTACTAGAAGACTTACAGCTGTCAGACAGGTTGCTGACGTCACATCTACATCATCACGCTCAGTCTGCGGCTGCGCAGTACGCTCAGCCATCAGGAAGTGAGTGCTTCTAATTGACTTCATATTTCTCCGTTGAAGTCTATGGGGTCGCTGTGTCCATTTCTTTTACTGTCTATGGTTTTAGGTTGCCAGCTCGAGGTCACAAATGGGTTGAAATTTGTATGTGTCCTTTTTTACAGTCTATGGATGTGTCGATTCTTTGAGTAGGCATTTCATACAAGATCTGGCAACTGTACAACGTTGGAATAATATATTGATGTGATTAATGTGATTATTCATAAAACGAGGTTTGGGCCATACAAATTAAATAGCTACGGGAGATTCCAGGGAGAAATAACAAAATGGGAGCGGGGCGCAAAATGGGTGTGAAATAGGTTACGGGAGACTCCCGGCAAAAACGGGAGTGTTGACAGGTATGCCCCCTATACCCTCAGATAGGGCATTATTTGAGGGCACAGCCATTTGTAGTGGTGTCCGAAACCATAGTGGATGTTACTGAGTGCACTCATTCAATCCCACAATGCACCGTTTACGAGTGTACAGCCGATGTACACACAACACTCAAGTGAACTGTATTAGTGGACTAACGTAGGGAATAGTAAATGAGGGTTTAAGGGGCGATTTCGGATTCAGCCATTATCATTGCCTGTTGGAGGAAATGGAGCACCGATATGTTGTGTTTATGTGTTTCACTGTGATCTCAAAGTATATTATAATGTGTCACAAATCAGTGTTTTCTCAGGTTAAAGGAGAAGCTGGGGGAAGTTGTGTGTTTATTATTGTTTATTATTGGGGACACTAAATTTTCAAATAAATATCCAAATAAATGTAATTACTAAACTAAATTATATCAACTACATTACTTGAATATATATGATGATTGAAATGAGCTGATGACATCACTGTTTTCTCCAGAGCGGCTGTACAGCCGAATCAAATTCTGTTCATTATTTTCCTGTTTAACACTGTGAAGCTGCTTTGAAACAATCTGCATTGTAAAAAGCGCTATATAAATAAAGTTGACTTGACTATGGAGTCAGAAGCATCTGAGGTCACTTTGTGCCATTCACATCCCGGGAGAGCTGAATCGTGCAGCCGACGAGCTTTCACGACATGGCCAAGTCCCGGGGAATGGAGACTATGGAGGATAAACCCACCTCGCCCTCTACAGATGCCCTCTTGGGACCTCGCAGTGGTTTTATCTGCCCTGCAGAGAGTTTTATATGTGCCACACTGCTGAACTCTAAAACTTTAAAATACACATAAAGTCTATATTCCTCCAGGAGGCGCTCAACATAATAAATAATAAAACATGGAGAGACTCTTGAACCTCAGAGAGAGAAAACTTTATTGATAAAGGCAAGCAAATACATATGACAGATATACAGCAGTAGTGAAGTGAGATCTGTTTGTCTCTATATTCATTTTTTGTATCTGAGAGAAATATATATGTATATATATAGAAAAATATATGTTTTTATCCTGATATTCCACCTCCAGAGGTAGAGAGAGACTGATGCTGAGATCAGACACACTGATGCTGGACAATAAACTGTTTCCTTTGTACCAGGAGAGAGTCACATGACTCACATTCACCGCTGAACACACCAGTGAACAATATGATGAGGATGATGATGAACATTGTGAAGAGTTACTGCTGATGACAGGAACAGGCAGACGAGCTGGAAAACATGAGAGAATAAAGAGAAATGAGGATGAATGAAGATATTCAAGCAGACGAGGAAGAAACATCGAGAGGAACCAAGACTGATCAAAAGAACATTTTAAAACAATTTAATAAAGTGAAATATAAACCTGCTGTTCATGCTAAAATTAGTCATGATAAGATACTTCTTTAGATCTAACTGTAATAAATAAAAAAAGATGAAACTGATATTTAACTCACCGTAGACAGTGAGATGAATACAAAAATGCCTGCTGTAAAACTTGATCTCTGGTCTATAATATCCCTCATGTTCAGTTGTGGTGTTTGTGATGGTCAGAGATCCAGTTTGTTTGTCCAGCTTCAGTCTGTCTCTGAATCTCCTATCAAGAACATCATCAGTGACAGCTGTCGACCCGTTTATTGATTTCAGCGATTACAGTGTTTTCATCTCCAAACCACCACAGAATCAGATCATTATCCTTCATTTCAGTGAGATCAGAGTTTAGAATGAATGAATCTTAGCCTGGCTTCGCCCTCCTATGTACTTCTGCTCAATTTTCATTTTCCTTCAGTACTCTGTCTGAGATTGCTGTATATTCTCTTGTTTTCTCCGGTCAAATTTTAACCGGTCCAATCAGCGAACAGAGGGAGTGGCTCAGAACGATGACATTGATGTTGTGCGCCAGTTTGAGATGACATACGTCACAGAGTACCAGCCTTCAAGGAAGTTAACGCTTGTCAATGGAGAGTGGCCAGACTCTCTGTACAAATTAAATGTACGAGAGTCTGGTAGGACCAGGCTAACTGAATCTCCCTCCTTCACAATCACAAACTCCAGTCCTGCCCCCGCTAGAAATTTTACGTTCCCAGAACGTTCCGAGACTCTCATGATGTGGAGTTTTTTAAAGGGGTTGGGGACGTTATTTGGCGAAACATTCAGGACGTTTAGGGGACCATATTTTTGGGGGAAACGTGATGTTCACTGACACTGACTCCACTCCTGCAGCACCTGAAGAACAGAGTTTTTCACAGATTAAAGGGTAACACTTTACAATACGGGTGCACTAATATGCATTAATTCATGCTTAACTAATGCACAGATAATCATGAGTTAATGTGTGACTCATGAAGAACTAAACCATTTATTAATGATCACTGCATCAGCAACTAATGAAGATTATATATGATTAATAGATTAAGTAATCATTAAATTATGTTAAATGTGTCATATTGTATTAATTCCCTAATAACATATTATATTAACTAAGTGTAAATTCATATGTTAATTACCACAATGGGTCAAAACCATGCACTTCAACTTCCAGTTGTCTGCTTTAATTAATCATTAGCTAACGATTTGCAAAGGTACTATTATGTTATGACTTTACTTGTTGAGGCACATGATAGTGATAGACTATTAACTAAATAGTCATGTGCCTTAAGTAAAGTTGATGCAGGACTCAATATGCAGTTAACAACGTGAAAAGTTTATTTAAGGAAAACTTGAGGGACAAAGGTGAACAGTCAATGTCACAAATATGAAAAGACAAACTCTTCAAAACTGGTTCAGTAATAAAATGTCAAATGTGCTGATGAGAAGTCATGTAAAACTCCACCGTCAGCTAAAATAACAGCACATCTTTAAGTGTTAATCTTTCCTTCTGATTAATTCACATCCTCTGAACATTGACACTTTGAGCTCCAGTTGCCTCAACTTCCTGTAGATCAATGATGTCATTTTCAACAGAAATAAACTGACCCATAATGTTTTAAAAACATCTTAAAACAACAGTTTGATCTTGTCATGAGATCCTGCGAGTGTTTGGCTCTGCCAAATGACGTGCGTAACTGGTGTGCAATGTCGTCAGGCGTAGTGTAAGCATTTTGAGCTGCAGGAGGCACTACACTTTCCGTAAGTTGAAGACGAAAGGCGATTCGCCGGAAGCTAGATAATTTACTTTATAAAGTTCTAAATATGGATATTTTTCTTACACAAACGCATCGTTTTGCTTCAGAAGGCCTTTATTAACCCCCAGAGCCGTGTGGAGCAGTTACAGTGGGGCAAAAAAGTATTTAGTCAGCCACCAATTGTGCAAGTTCTCCCACTTAAAAAGATGAGAGAGGCCTGTAATTTTCATCATAGGTACACTTCAACTATGAGAGACAGAATGAGAAAAAAAATCCAGAAAATAAAATTTTCTGATTTTTAAAGAATTTATTTGCAAATTATGGAGGAAAATAAGTATTTGGTCACCTACAAAATTAATACAATTAATACCTCCACTCGGTACCTGTATTAATGGCACCCGTTTGAACTCGTTATCAGTATAATAGTCACCTGTCCACAACCTCAAACAGTCAGACTCCAAACTCCACTATGGCCAAGACCAAAGAGCTGTCAAAGGACACCAGAAACAAAATTGTAGACCTGCACCAGGCTGGGAAGACTGAATCTGAAATAGGTAAGGTGTGAAGCTTGGTGTGAAGAAATCAACTGTGGGAGCAATTATTAGAGAATGGAAGACATACAAGACCACTGATAATCTCCCTCGATCTGGGGCTCCACGCAAGATCTCACCCCGTGAGGTCAAAATGATCACAAGAACAGTGAGCAAAAATCCCAGAACCACACGGGGGGACCTAGTGAATGACCTGCAGAGAGCTGGGACCAAAGTAACAAAGGCTACCATCAGTAACACACTACGCCGCCAGGGACTCAAATCCTGCAGTGCCAGACGTGTCACCCTGCTTAAGCCAGTACATGTCCGGGCCCGTCTGAAGTTTGCTAGAAAGCATTTGGATGATCCTGAAGAGGATTGCGAGAATGTCATATGGTCAGATGAAACCAAAATATAACTTTTTGGTAAAAACTCAACTTGTGTTTAGGGGAAAAAGAATGCTGAGTTGCATCCAAAGAACACCATACCTACTGTGAACCATGGGGGTGGAAACATCATGCTTTGGGGCTGTTTTTCTGCAAAGGGACCAGGACGACTGATCCGTGTAAAGGAAAGAATGAATGGGGCCATGTATCGTGAGATTTTGAGTAAAAACCTCCTTCCATCAGCAAGGGCATTGAAGATGAAACGTGGCTGGGTCTTTCAGCATGACAATGATCCCAAACACACCGCACGGGCAACGAAGGAATGGCTTCGTAAGAAGCATTTCAAGGTCCTGGAGTGGCCTAGCCAGTCTCCAGATCTCAACCCCATAGGAAATCTTTGGAGGGAGTTGAAAATCTGTGTTGCCCAACGACAGCCCCAAAACATCACTGCTCTAGAGGAGATCTGCATGGAGGAATGGGCCAAACTACCAGCAACAGTGTGTAAAAACCTTGTGGAGACTTACAGAAAACGTTTGACCTCTGTCATTGCCAACAAAGGGTATATAACAAAGTATTGAGATGAACTTTTGTTATTGACCAAATACTTATTTTCCACCATAATTTGCAAATAAATTCTTTAAAAATCAGACAATGTGATTTTGTGGATTTTTTTTCTCTTTCTGTCTCTCATAGTTGAAGTGTACCTATGATGAAAATCACAGGCCTCTCTCATCTTTTTAAGTGGGAGAACTTGCACAATTGGTGGCTGACTAAATACTTTTTTGCCCCACTGTATATGATGGATAGATGCACTTTTATGGACTTCATAAACAAGACAACAATTCACTGCCATATAAAGCTGGGAGGAGCCAGGACATTTTTTAATATAACTCTGATTGTGTTCATCTGAAAGAATGTCATAAACACCTAGGATGAATTAAGGGAGAATAAATCATGGGGTAATTTTAATTTTTGGGTGAACTAACCCTTTAAGTCACTTCCGTGATGGATTTAAGAAAGAGAATGGAATGTTGCCACTTGGTCTGTACCCTCCAAATGTGTGAATGGTGTGTGGATGGCAGCATTAATAGCATCTTTAGTGGACCAATTTTGTCGATATGCAAATTGAAGTGGGTCCAAAGTGGCTGGGATCCACACATAGTCTGAGCATTGAAACATATGCTTCAACAAACTAAGATTATTCAATAAACTGCTATTTTTATTTTATTTTTTTAACTCTGCTATCACTTTCGTCTCCTGCTTCTGCTCTTCTCTGGCTTTCTCAGTCAAACTCTCAGGCTCATGGAAGGCTGTTAATATTGTCTTGAGGTACCAGAGAAGACTTTCTGTTGACAGGTTTTGCTGGTTTGCACACCAGACAAAATGGATATCTTTGGACAAGATCCAGCATTTGGGGCTGGATTTGATATTTATGATGTGGAGATTCAATCTGATCTAACAGTGTAAACAACATGAAAGCATGGATCCATCCTGCATTGTATCAACGGATCAGGCTGCTGGTGCTGTAATGGGTATTTTCTTGGCACACTTTGGGCCCCTTAATACAAATTGAGCATTGTTTAAATGCTCAAATCATCTCAAACTGGTTTCTTGAACATTACAGTGAGTTTACTATACTCAAACGGCCTCCACAGTCACCAGATCTCCATCAGGATGTGCTAGAACAGGAGATTCGCATCATGTGATGCTATCATGTCAATACAGACCAAAATCTCTGAGGAACTTTCAGCACTCTGCCATGAAGAATTAAGGCAGTTCTGAAGGCAAAAGAGGCTCCAACTATCAAGATGTACCTAATAAAGTGGCCAGTGAGTATTTACAGTGTGTATCTTACAGGTAAAGCTATTATTGTTCAAGAGTCTTATTTTGGACACAAGATGGTGCTCTAGTTAATAGTGGGATGTTATGTTTTATTTGATGAAATTTAAGGGTCATGGTCTGTTAACCAACTGCAAATGAGAAAAAAATAAATATTCAGTTTGTAGTCATTTTTGATAGAATTTTGATTCAACTGAATTTTCACACGATTTTTCTGATTATGAGCATATTTCTTACACTTAATTGTAACATAGAAACATGTATTTGTTAGCAGTGTTGCTAGTTAGTAGCAACAGTAGAAAATTAAAGAAATTATTAACAACCATCAGTCATTAAATACCAAAACTGTATTACAACAGTAAACTATACATATTTTTAAAATGTCTGTTAAACATTGGCAAAGACATGAACTTTAAAGGGTGTGACATCAATAATAGCTTGATAACATTTGTATATTGAATCTTAACTGCTTGATTGTTTTTATTTTGTCGTAAAATGTAACTATTATCGGCCAGCTTCTTATAAAAAGTAGGATTTATAAGTATAGTCACGTAGAGCAAAAACAGCAAATCTGAACTGCTTGATTGCTTGTATCATCACAAAATGTAAAGTATATAATCGCCCAGCTCTAATCTGATAAATGTGACTATAAGGCATGAAGATATTATAAACATTAACATCATGATTTTCTGTAAAGCTGCATTGAAACCATGAGTATTGTGAAAAGCAATGAACAATACAT
This sequence comes from Rhinogobio ventralis, assembly GCA_039654625.1. Classification (NCBI taxonomy): domain Eukaryota; kingdom Metazoa; phylum Chordata; class Actinopteri; order Cypriniformes; family Gobionidae; genus Rhinogobio; species Rhinogobio ventralis. The sequence continues at coordinate 3,782,632 of CM077217.1, forward strand.
TTGTCTTGAATTGACTATATGATATTGTATTTTAGCACACACTGAGAGAGTGGTTTATTTGTTAGATTCAGTATTTCACAGTAAAGTTTTTTTTTTTTTAAGCTAAAGTTAGTCTGTAAGTCTTCATATGAGCAGGAATGAAATAAAGCCCTTTAACCACCCAGCAATGACACCTCAGTAGTGTGTCTGTGTCAAACATCAACCACAAACATCCAGCAGTAGATGCTCATGCAGAACCTGTTTGTCCACCAACAAATCAAACCACTTTTCTGTGCAGATATAAATTAAACTAGTTTAAAATGTCAGGCGCCTCCAAAAGAAGCTGACCATAGCAGGCATTTATTTAGCAGGCACATACACTCACCTAAAGGATTATTAGGAACACCTGTTCAATTTCTCATTAATGCAATTATCTAATCAACCAATCACATGGCAGTTGCTTCAATGCATTTAGGGGTGTGGTCCTGGTCAAGACAATCTCCTGAACTCCAAACTGAATGTCAGAATGGGAAAGAAAGGTGATAAGCAATTTTGAGTGTGGCATGGTTGTTGGTGCCAGACGGGCCGGTCTGAGTATTTCACAATCTGCTCAGTTACTGGGATTTTCACGCACAACCATTTCTAGAGTTTACAAAGAATGGTGTGAAAAGGGAAAAACATCCAGTATGCGGCAGTCCTGTGGGCGAAAATGCCTTGTTGATGCTAGAGGTCAGAGGAGAATGGGCCGACTGATTCAAGCTGATAGAAGAGCAACTTTGACTGAAATAACCACTCGTTACAACCGAGGTATGCAGCAAAGCATTTGTGAAGCCACAACACGCACAACCTTGAGGCGGATGGGCTACAACAGCAGAAGACCCCACCGAGTACCACTCATCTCCACTACAAATAGGAAAAAGAGGCTACAATTTGCACGAGCTCACCAAAATTGGACAGTTGAAGACTGGAAAAATGTTGCCTGGTCTGATGAGTCTCGATTTCTGTTGAGACATTCAGATGGTAGAGTCAGAATTTGGCGTAAACAGAATGAGATCATGGATCCATCATGCCTTGTTACCACTGTGCAGGCTGGTGGTGGTGGTGTAATGGTGTGGGGGATGTTTTCTTGGCACACTTTAGGCCCCTTAGTGCCAATTGGGCATCGTTTAAATGCCACGGCCTACCTGAGCATTGTTTCTGACCATGTCCATCCCTTTATGACCACCATGCACCCATCCTCTGATGGCTACTTCCAGCAGGATAATGCACCATGTCACAAAGCTCGAATCATTTCAAATTGGTTTCTTGAACATGACAATGAGTTCACTGTACTAAAATGGCCCCCACAGTCACCAGATCTCAACCCAATAGAGCATCTTTGGGATGTGGTGGAACGGGAGCTTCGTGCCCTGGATGCGCATCCCACAAATCTCCATCAACTGCAAGATGCTATCCTATCAATATGGGCCAACATTTCTAAAGAATGCTTTCAGCACCTTGTTGAATCAATGCCACGTAGAATTAAGGCAGTTCTGAAGGTGAAAGGGGGTCAAACACAGTATTAGTATGGTGTTCCTAATAATCCTTTAGGTGAGTGTATATTATAATGTGTCACAAATCAGTGTTTTCTCAGGTTAAAGGAGAAGCTGGGGGAAGTTGTGTGTTTATTATTGTGGATAGAAAAAAAAAAAAAGGAAAATGAATGAGCTAATAATAATGTAAACATTTACAAATCATGTTTTAAATGATGTTTTAATGCTTATATGTGGAGCACTGCTAAACTCACTGCTAAAATAATAAAAGGCGCTCATCATAATAAATAAAAAACATCTGAGACTCTTGAACCTCAGAGTGAGAAAACTTTATTAATAAAGGCAAGCAAATACATATGACAGATATACAGCAGTAGTGAAGTGAGATATGTGCATCTTATAGAGAAATATAAACAATAAAACATTTATTTTTTAATTCTGGTACTGAAAGAGAGAGGAGAAGCTCAAATGATCACCAGTATTTATTATAACCTTTAAAGTTCAGTGGTCTGCTCAATACTACCTGAAAGTATATAAACAAAGGCCTAATTTATTAAATCTCATAAATACACATTAAAAATCATTTTGTGAGAAATTTAATCATCAATCATGTACCTGATGTGTGAATATGAGCTTGATCTCGTTCAGCTCTTCTGGATCTGATGTCATAAACCAGAAGAATGACAGTAGCCACGCCCACCAGAGCCGAGAGGACCAATCGGATCACAGCTTCAGTGGGACCACAACAGTGGACAGAGCCTGAGGAATAAAAACATCAACCTGAGATCAGAGGGGTATTCTGTAACATATACCCTGAACTCTCAGTTGATTAACCCAAACCTTGCTTACTCGAGGTATATTAATAAGTAATCTTTATTCACTGAAAATAAGGATTATATTGTTTGTTTGATGCTAATTAATTGAATGCAGATCCATGTGTGAGGTGACAATAAAACAAAAATATATTTTAATTGAATTAACATTTAAACATTACCTTGTTATAATAGTGCTTTAGTATTAATATATAATATTGTATATTATATAACTAACTATATTACCCATTTAATTATATTAATTTAACTATATTAATTATATAACACGCATCTGAATAACTCTTAAGCAAACTAACCCTGGATCATGAGCCGCTCCGGAGCAGGTTATGTTCAGAGAGTGAGTTGCTATGGCTACTTACATACCCTGAAAGTTACCTACATTTTTGGAACCAAAAGTTGAGGTTATTCGCTTACTCTTAAACATACCCGGGTATGTCACATAACCTGCTTTCTGGAATACCCCCCAGCTCAGTCAATAAACGCTACTATCAAAAGTAGAGCATTCAAAAACAAACAAAGGGTGTAATCGCCACTCTCCGTTGCCCCCCCCTGCCTTTCGACAGCAAGTCCGCAATTCAGACATCCTGGGACATGTACTGCATGAATGGACAGGAGGTGAAGAAAGTCTTTCACAAATTCAAGTTCAAACCCCCTTGGTGAACCCCCTAACTTAAAGGCTCACTGAAGTGCCTCGAAACGCGCAGCATTATTCAATGTGTTGACGTAATTTCCCCTGAAACGGCTCCAGCTGTAAGCAGCTCCTCCCCTTTTTTAAAAACAGCCAATAGTGTTTCGGTAATAGAGCCTTCCTATTTGGTAAAGCCAGTTTCCTCCTAATCCCCAACCGTTTCTCATCATAATCTCCTCCATATCGCTTTGAAATACAGCATTCTGTGCAGAATTTAAATGGGTCCGATATGTTTTGTTGTCTGTGCTGACTCGCGCATATGATCCGCTCTGTGCTCTCGTGTCTCTAGTCTAGACCAGAGCCAACAGTGATGTCATAAAAATCTGTGATCCATTTTAAGTGATAGACTGTAAGTTTTGAATACTTATATCTCCTAAATGCAAATGTTGTCATTGTTTTGGAACACACCAGCTTATTCCTAGCCTTAAGGCTAACATATCATACTAAAAGCTAAAAAACTTCAAGAGAGCTGATAACTCGCAAGCATTTGATTGAATTCTGTTCTGGCTCAGAGCCAGCATGCTCTTTTGCATATTCACAGTCAGTCTGAGGCCCTGTCCACACGCAAACGCAGTATCCGGACACTGAAACCAAACATTTATTGAAAACTCCTGCCAGGGTGAACATTTTTAGAAACTCTGGTTGCAGTGTTTTGCAGGAGATTTTGGCTTGTTGCGTCAGAACCGGAACGGGCAATACAAAATTTTCCAGGCTTCTGATTGGCCAACATGGCTTTACGTTTAGGGTTATATTGCCACCTGTTGGTTTGGCATGCTCTTGACAGTGCTTTATAGCGTGTTTTGCATTTTCATGTGGACGTGATTTTTTTTTTAAACGGAGGGAAAAATACCTGTGTATGTGTGGACTAGGCCTGAGCCTGTCGCTGAGCAGCGCGCTCTCCCTAAGAAACGGACACTACTACACCATTACTTTTATTAGTGTCCTGTAACATTTAACCAGTATAAACCGCAATGAAGTGCACATATATGGTTTTGCACTTTGCAGGCGGTCCATTCGGACCTGTCTCTCATATTATAAGGTTTGTTTTGAGGAAAATTATGTTGCAGCTCGTTGTCTACATTAAAGAGGTGTCATTTTGTGTTTTAACAACGTTTAGCTTACATGTTATTGATCCGGGAAGTTTGAATCTGTGAATATATTGCCAATTTTACCGAACTCATTGAACTAAGCACTGACTGTATTTCTTTATACTTAAGACCAAGTTCAAAATAAAACTAACCGCTCCATTAACGTACTGAGCTGTTTGAAACGGCCAACGGGACATTATCTTTGCGAGGGAATGCAAAAGTTTTGCGAGGGAACGCAAAAGATCAAGGGGAAAAAAAATTTCCTCCCATCCGACATTTTTTCCACCACCACGTCCCTTTAGGGGCTCCGTAGTTTTGCGTTGTATTTGGGCTTAATAAAACGGCGCTCGTTTTCAGTTCGAAAATGTATGAGCCTTTGAGTTTCCTAAGACAATACAGAACATATAATCGGGCCAAACTGTTCTCTTTGTTAATTAAATCCTGGTACGGATATGGTTTCATTTTCTAAGTAAGTAGTAAGTAGTTGCCTTGGTAACGCAAGAGTTTACAGACGATACGTGATGTAAATAGCGACTGCGTTATGAAGGATGACCAGATATTTCTTTTAACTGTATTATTAATTTGTGTTCACATCGCTAAAATAGTTCGTTTAGCAAGCTACGGAGAAACTGGCAGCCAGGTGACACACAAGTGATCGCTACACGCATTCTAGCAGCACGGTAGTCGGTGTATGCAGGGAAACTCCTCATACCCCTTTGTTCGAATGTGATCCAGAAAAATCTTCGTTTGAAGAGCTATCTGGCCCTTCCCCGACCACTCCAGCAGAAAGAAAAATCGAGACACCCCTACCCCTTCACGTGAAACGCGCAAAATAAAGGGGTAGTGGAAAGGAAAGGGTAAGGGGTAGAAATGGGATTGGGCCTTATTACATCGTGCACCTTGGGAAAAAAGGGACCGGTCCTTTCACAGGACGCTCCTTTGGCCGCCGTCCGACTAGAGGAACCACTTGTCCAGACGAGTTCAGTATGGAGTGGGGTGAGAGATGATATACGCTGCAGTGTGTAGATCATGGCAAGTAAGGCCCAATCCCAATTCTATTTCATACCCCTTCGCCTTCCCCTACACCTACCCATTCCCCTTGCCCCTTGAAACAGCGTGGCAAGGCATAGGGGTGAAAATATTCCCCTAAGAAATGGGACACCACTACTATACCATTACACGTCATCATACCCCGTTCCTTTTATTAGTGTCCTGTAACATTTAACCAGTATGAACATCAATTAAGTGCGTAGGCTATATCTAACAGAAATCAGGCACGAGCATGCTTAAATTACTCACTTCCAACGTTGTTTTGCGCTGTATGTGGACTTAATAAAACAACGCTTGTTTTCAGTTCAAAAACGTATGAGCCTTCGAGTTTCCTAAGACGATACAGAACATATAATCGGGCCAAACTGTTCTCTTTGTTTATTAACCGTTCCATTCTGTGCTGATCCGAGCCAGCCGGTACGGATATGGTTTTGTTTTCTACTGTGGTGCTGCGATAACGGAGCTCTTTGCAATATAATTTAAACGAGTCAGTCGTTGCCTTGGTAACACAAGAGTTTACAGACGATACATGTTGTAAATATCGACTGAGTTATGAAGGATGACCTGATATATTTTTTTAACTATTATTAATTTTTGTGTTCACATCACTCAAATAGTGTGTTTAGCAAGCTACGGAGAAACTGGCAGCCAGGTGACACAGTTATCGATCCCGAGTAGCAACATCACTACACACATTGTAGCAGCACGATGGTGGTCTAGTGGGTTAAACCACTGAACTAATATGCAGAAGGTTGCTTATTAACAACCTTTGAAGGTTGCTGGTTCGGTCCCATCTAGCCACCACCAGTGTGTCCTTGAGCAAGGCACTTTACTCCATGTTGTTCCAGGGGGATATGCATTGTAAGTCTGCCAAATGCATAAATGTAAATGTAAATGTAGTCGGTGTATGGAGGGAAACTCCTCATTCGTTCGAAGTGTGTTCCTGAAAAATCTTTGTTTGAAGGCTCTTTGTTATCTGGCCCTTCCCCTACCACTCCAGCCAAAAGAGAATTGAGACACCCCTACCCCTTCACGTGAACACGCAAAACGAAGGGGAAAGGGAAGGGCTAAGGGGTAGAAATGGGATTGGGCCCAAGTCTTGCTTCATGATAGGCTTCTTGCAGAAGGTTGGCTGAAGTAAAAGATTCTGAATGAATGACGTTCATAAAAACGCAATGTCGAACCAAATCGAAAGGGAGCGTCTCCAATTACTCAAGTAACCTTGGTTCTCTGAGATGTGGGAACGAGACATTTCATATACTGCCGTGTCACCTAGCTCGGGATCTTACGATATCAAGTTGCTTCAGTCAAGATTCTGAATGAATGATGTTCAAGTGCCACCCAAACGGCAACCTCCCCCAGTTTCTCTTGAAGCCAATGACTTAAACTGCAATTCATCGACTGGCCGCTAGAGACAGGCTCCAGAAGGGAGCAGAATCTCATTGAGCTCCATGTTAAAATGCCCAACTTTACAGCTGAAAAAAAACATGTTTACAGCCTGGTGCAAATTGTGGTTTTGGTTTATACAACTAATTTTGCCCTTCATGACAACTGTGAGGGGTATGAATTTTTTTATAACTCATTCGTTTACATTATATAAAGCTTTAAAGTTCTGCATAATTAAGGGGCGTGGCCACTTTGAGTGACAGGTGAACAGCCATTTATCTGCTGTCTGTTAGTCATCACATCACCTCAGCTCCGCCCACGTGCCGCCTCGTTGCCTATTTTCTGTTACCAGGGAGTGACGCGCAATGACGCGCTGTCAAGATGGCAACGGACAGCTCATCTCTACTTTACGCTTCAAAACTGTTCTTCACAATCTTATTTTTTTGCACGCTTGATCACCATTGGTCAGTGTTACTGGAGTGATTAAATAAGGCTTCAGTAGTATTTGTAGGAAGGGGTTCCCCATAAGCATTAGCAAACCAAATGAAAAGGGAACTGATATTTAACTTACCGTAGACAGTGAGATTGAAAATCATCTTCATATAGTTGATGTCAAGTTCATAAACTCCAGAGTCTGTGGTTCTGATGTTTGTGATGGTCAGAGATCCAGTTTGTTTGTTCAGCTTCAGTCTGTCTCTGAATCTCCCATCAAGAACATCATCATATACAGTGATGCTGCCGGCCCGATTAGTGATTTCAGCTATTAAAGCGTTTTCATCTCCAAACCTCCAATGAATCACATCATCATCCTTCATTTCAGTGAGATCATTGTGTAAAGTGACTGAATCTCCCTTCTTTACGGATATTTCCTTCACTCCTGTATCACCAAGCATACACCGAACAAACAGTTTGGATTAATAATTGTATCTTTGTGTTGATTAAAACAGGTCAAATAAATATTGAACTCACCACAGACTATGAGATCGAAACTCTTTCTCACTCTGTTGATCAGTAGTTTATAATATCCAGCATGTTTCATTGTGGTGTTTGTGATGGTCAGAGATCCAGTTTGTTTGTCCAGCTTCAGTCTGTCTCTGAATCTCCCATCAAGAACATCATCATATACAGTGATGCTGTCGGCCCGTTTATTGATTTCAGCGATTAAAGTGACTGTATATCCAAACTTCCACTGAATCTGATCATCATTCATCATTTCAGTGAGATCAGAGTCTAGAGTGACTGAATCTCCCTCCGTCACTGACACCGGCCAAACACCATTAACTCCAAACCCTCCTGAGGAACAGAGTTTTTCACAGATTAAAGCTTTCAAATCATTTGATGTTGGTTTGATGAAGCTTCACTAAAATACTTTTATTCATTTAAATGTGAAATTAATAATATTCTGCAGCAGCACAAAGACAAAAGAGGATGAATGAAAGAAGAAATAGTCAAACAGAGTTTTATATGGCCCAATAAGTAAATAAAAAGAGACTTGCTATCAAGAAATGTCACTCAAACTAATGATTTTGGGTATTTGAGCTTCATATTTATTTTATTTAAAGGTGCACTATGTAAATTTTTTTCAGTAAAACATCCAAAAACCACTAGGCCAGTGTTATTATTTTGTTCAATTGAGTACTTACAATATCCCAAATGTTTCCAACTATTTGTAAATCGTGAGAAAATTGCTATTTTAACCAAGGAACCGGGATGTGTGAGGGAGTCGCCTGTCAATGGCGTCATATCTGCGTTACCCTCGGTTTCCGGTTTTATTCAGCAGAAACGCTTTACTCTCACTGCAGTGTGCAACAAGTGTCATAGCAGCCGCCGAGAGAACGCACAGAGTAACGTCATAACATCATTTTCAACACACTCAAATGTATCTAATATGATAAACAGAGCTGCGTTACCTCATACTCATGACCGGATAAACGGAAATGGCAGCGGCGACTGTGGCATAATAAAAGTCCCGCTGTTGCGAGATGTGTGTTGCGCAATCGCTCCAGCGGCCTTGCTCAGCTCCACAACACTCCTGCTCTGCTTCATACTACAGTGACGTTAATAATCACATCCATGAACATGATTTATGCCCAAGTCCTATCCCGATTCTTTTCCACCGGCTGTGAGGTGAAGACCACATGTCCCAAACTACGCCTTTGTTTTGAACAGGCGACCTCTAGCAGACGGACAAGTTACATAGTGCACCTTTAATCAATCACTAATAACGGAGTATAAACCTGAATCTAAACGATGTAAAATCACAGATTAATTATTTCTATATGAGAATAACAGTGAATGTTAATCTTCTCAAACTCATTTAACCAGTAATTTATCACATGATACCAGAACAGAAACAACTGAAGCCATAAAAACACATTTAAAACTCACCAGCCAGACGCCACAAACACCAACAGAGCAAAACAGTCCAAAACATCTTCAGCAGTTTCGGTCCACAAATATGAAATATAAACTCTTCAAAATTAGTTCAGTAGTAAAATGACAAACGTGATGCTGTGGAGCTGCTCTGTGGTAAAGTGAAGTGAAACTACCGTCAGCGAAAACAACCACACATCTTCACCGTTTCATCATCACCAACATTTTTAGCTCTTTTTTCTTCTTCTTTTTCTCTGAACATGGTCAGTTTGACACTTTGAGCTCGTCGCCTCAACTTCTTGTAAGTCAATGATGTCACTTTCAACAGAAATAAACTGACCCATAACATGTTAAAATGTCTTAAAGCAACAGTTTGATCGTGTCATGAGATCCTGTGAGTGTTTGGCTCTGCTCTCTCCTGTAACTGTCTTCAGGACGTTTGTTCTTCATTTCTTATCAAATGTCTCAATTGTTTCTCCTCTCAGACTGATTTCAGAGTTTCTCTAATGGCTTTATGGAGCAGGAACAGATCACCTGCTATAACTGTGTGTATGAAAGTGTCCTCTGATATCTTCATATGATTAATATTCAACCGCTACGGATTACGACACTGCTCACCGCATTAGTGAGATCACAAGAAAAAAAAAAAAAAGTGAGAGGGCGCAACCATTTCTCACATGGCTTAGACAAGTTGCTAAAGACTGTGACTTCAGAGTTACGATAATCAGTTACGAGATGCTGTTTTGTGCAAATGCTTGGATATGAGGCGGCCAATAAAGCAATAATTTGGGACCGGTGCCCAATTAAACTTTAGACAAGTGGATCGACACTCAACATAATACAATGTGAACAAGCTAGTGTTCATGGGAAAGCTGCTTTCAGAAAAGGGGATTGGTCCAGCCGCTGAAAGGATTCATGAGGTGGTTGAGGCCAGAGAACCAGAGAAGTTGATGAATTATTGCTTAATTTAACAAGAAAACACAGGCCAAAGTCATTGCGAGGGCAGTATGCATAGGGGCGTCATTGATTTAAGAACAGAATGGAGAAAGCGTTCTCATGTTAATATGAGTGTAGATATTCACTGTCTGTGAACTTGTGTTCAGTGTGACTAATTAGTCTTAAGGGATATATGCATTGTGTTACTACAGTCAGTCAGTACTAAAGCTTTCAGTTTAGCTCATGAAGGACATTTGGGCATGGCTCCCAACAAAATCTTCAAAGTGAAGTGCAGTGGCCTGCCATGGATAAGGACGCAGAGAGGCATGTCAGATTAGGCCATGGACGCCAATTAGTGATGAGACCTGCCCAAAGGCTCTTGGCAGAATCTCTCCTCATATATACTAGGTCCTCTACCAACAGGAGAGTCTATATTAGTTGTAGATGATTATTACAGCCGCTATTATGAGTATGCGGTACAGCTGAAATCCACTACAGCTGATAAAGTCATTGACAGCTTGGAGGAAGTTTTCAGTCGTCATGTTCTGACCCTTACCATCAGATCAGACTGTGGCCCACAGTTCATGTCTGATCAATTACAACAGTTTTGCGAGGGAAATGGCTTTCTACATGTGAAGACAACACCAGAATGGACACAGGCAAATAGTGAGGTGATGCATTAAAAGGCATATGAATATCTCAGGGGGAGGGGCTAGACTGAAAAGAGGCCATGTACAGATCTACTGACCCCAATACTACTGGATAATGCCCTGCTTAGTTGTCTCCCAACAGGAAAATCAGGGGGAAGGTGCCAGATTTTACAACACCGTGCAATGACCAGGAGACAAGGGATCATGATGCTGATCAAAAGGCAGAAACTTTACGCCGATCACTGCCGAAGGGTAAGAGATTCATAACTTGAGGTGGAGGACCAAGATCCGGCAGGACACCTCCATTCAGCCAAGTTTCATAAACAACTGTGTCCAAAAACAGAAATTCTGTGTTCACAATATAAAAGAAATACGTTTGTGAAGAAATTCTTTAAAGAGAAAGCCAACGACTTATAGATACTGAGCAAATAACTCCTGATAACATGTCAATTCAGGGCGAGCCACTAAATGGAGTTGCTCCGCAGACGAGACCACAGAGACAAATCACACTAGAGATTTAAAGACTTTATCATTGCCTGTTGGAGGAAATGGAGCACCGATATGTTGTGTTTATGTGTTTCACTGTGATCTCAAAGTACACTCACCTAAAGGATTATTAGGAACACCTGTTCAATTTCTCATTAATGCAATTATCTAATCAACCAATCACATGGCAGTTGCTTCAATGCATTTAGGGGTGTGGTCCTGGTCAAGACAATCTCCTGAACTCCAAACTGAATGTCAGAATGGGAAAGAAAGGTGATTTAAGCAATTTTGAGCGTGGCATGGTTGTTGGTGCCAGACGGGCCGGTCTGAGTATTTCACAATCTGCTCAGTTACTGGGATTTTCACGCACAACCATTTCTAGAGTTTACAAAGAATGGTGTGAAAAGGGAAAAACATCCAGTATGCGGCAGTCCTGTGGGCGAAAATGCCTTGTTGATGCTAGAGGTCAGAGGAGAATGGGCCGACTGATTCAAGCTGATAGAAGAGCAACTTTGACTGAAATAACCACTCGTTACAACCGAGGTATGCAGCAAAGCATTTGTGAAGCCACAACACGCACAACCTTGAGGCGGATGGGCTACAACAGCAGAAGACCCCACCGGGTACCACTCATCTCCACTACAAATAGGAAAAAGAGGCTACAATTTGCACGAGCTCACCAAAATTGGACAGTTGAAGACTGGAAAAATGTTGCCTGGTCTGAAGAGTCTCGATTTCTGTTGAGACATTCAGATGGTAGAGTCAGAATTTGGCGCAAACAGAATGAGAACATGGATCCATCATGCCTTGTTACCACTGTGCAGGCTGGTGGTGGTGGTGTAATGGTGTGGGGGATGTTTTCTTGGCACACTTTAGGCCCCTTAGTGCCAATTGGGCATCGTTTAAATGCCACGGCCTACCTGAGCATTGTTTCTGACCATGTCCATCCCTTTATGACCACCATGTACCCATCCTCTGATGGCTACTTCCAGCAGGATAATGCACCATGTCACAAAGCTCGAATCATTTCAAATTGGTTTCTTGAACATGACAATGAGTTCACTGTATAAAATGGCCCCCACAGTCACCAGATCTCAACCCAATAGAGCATCTTTGGGATGTGTTGGAACGGGAGCTTCGTGCCCTGGATGTGCATCCCACAAATCTCCATCAACTGCAAGATGCTATCCTATCAATATGGGCCAACATTTCTAAAGAATGCTGTCAGCACCTTGTTGAATCAATGCCACGTAGAATTAAGGCAGTTCTGAAGGCGAAAGGGGGTCAAACACAGTATTAGTATGGTGTTCCTAATAATCCTTTAGGTGAGTGTATATTATAATGTGTCACAAATCAGTGTTTTCTCAGGTTAAAGGAGAAGCTGGGGGAAGTTGTGTGTTTATTATTGTGGATAGAAAAACTAAAATAAAATGAATGAGCCAATAATAATGTAAACATTTACAAATAATGTTTTAAATGATGTTTTAATAATGCTTATGTGTGGAGCACTGCTAAAAATTGTGTTAATACATAAAGTCTGTTTTCCTCCAGGAGGTGCTTGACATAATAAATAATAAAACATGATGAGACTCTTGAACCTCAGAGTGAGAAAACTTTATTGATAAAGGCAAGCAAATACATATGACAGATATACAGCAGTAGTGAAGTGAGATCTGTGTGTATTATACCTAAAAAACACAGATAATAAGAGGGAGTGTTTGTTCAGCCAGTAGAGGGAGCTCCAGTAGTATAAGACATTATTTGTGCAATAACAACAATAAAAGACTACATTTTTAATAACCAATCAAATAGACAGTTCAGTTAATGATCGCCCCTGCTGAAAGCTAAAGGCTGGTTGGCTGGTTTTAACTGGTTTAAGCTGGAAGTAGTTCAGCTAAAAGAAGTCTCCAAAACCCCTTAAAAGGATTAGTTCACTTCAAAATGAATGGATGGATGGATGGAAGGATGGATGGATGGTCAACTGATGTCAAGCATCTATCTATGACATCATCATTTAGGTTTCTGATGTGTGAATATGAGCTTGCTCTTGTTCAGGGGTCCGTCTTCATACCTCGCTTAATACATCTGAGATGATTTGACAGATCCCAGATCTTCTATTCGTGATAACCGATCTCTGGCTAATTTGGTTCATTAAACGAATTTGCGGATTGTATTCAAATATCTATATTAAGTTATCTGAGATTACTGCGCGTTCCTGTGCTCCCTGAAGAGGGCAGACGCATCGATACTCCAAACCACGATCAGCAATGCAGCGATTGGCTGGCGCAAGACAGCAACGTAATGACATCATTACGTTGATGTCAAGACATCCCATAATTAACTGCATCAAGACATCCCATAATATCCGTCATCACTGAGTAACTGTACAGCATGTGTGTAAGACTCCAATAAAATTATTAAGTAATTATTCCATCATAAATAAATCTCTCAATCAAGTGGCTGCGTGTATAGTATTATACACAACATTATAATATTATTTTCAAATACATTTTTATATTATTATTATTATTATTATTTTAAATTATTATTGCCCCTGGTTCAGTAATTTTGTAATAAAGTAGCAGTGGCTGGGACAGATTGCTATGCTGTTGCTATGACAGCAAGTCCAGGATGAGCGTCGAAGAACCAAACAAACCAAGATCATGCCAAATCAGCAACAATTAAATCCGGCTAACTGAGTTAGCGACGTACGAAGAACGGACCCCAGCTCTTTTGGATCTGATGTCATAAACCTGGGGCCGTATTCACAAAAGATTGTAAGGCTCCTAACTTGCCGATTTAGGAGAAACTCTTAAAAATAATGGCCGGGTCAGTCCTAATTTTAGGACTCCTAAATGTTCGCTCTAAGAGTATTTCACAAAGCATTTAGCACTAAAACTAGCTGCTAAATCTGTGAAACGTTAGGAGTAGTCAAGAGGACTCCTAAGTCACTAAAACCAAATCCTAATGGCTGTTGCGGATGTTTCTCCCCTTTCTCTCTTCCACTTCGCTTCCTGTCTACTCACCGTCATATCAAAATAAAAAGGCAAAAATACCAAAATAATATTTATTTATTAAATAAGTAAATAAAAAAAGAAATAAAAAAAAATTATGTCTGATTACCTGTGGCAGTTGTTTCACGAATGATCGGATAGGAAGAGTAAAATAAGCCTACCTGGCGTGCTGTCCGAGGGGATCGAGGGCTCCGAGCTCTGAATTTAGCCCAAACCCAGAGTTCTCCCCCGAATCCCCGGCTGGGCCGAGAGTGAGGAGTCAGGTGGCGGAGGGATGCAGAAAACTGTCGAGGTGTAACACTATAGTCCACTGGAGGCGAATTTCAGAACCCAAGTGCAGTTTATTTAACAAAAACGGCTCGGCACGGCAAAGACTCACCAACAAGCAGGTTACACATACAATATCAGACCCAGACACACAGCAAACATGAGGGCTTAAATACACATGGACTAATGACTGGACGAGGGACACCTGTGAACACTGACGAGACAATGAACCAATGACATGACAAACACATGAGGGCATGGAAATCACATGACAAGACCAGGAAGTGCATAGCAGTGAACAAAGCAAACTAAGAAACTAGACAGTGAACATGGCTGTGAACATGACAAACTCAAAAACATGAAACACAACCCAAAACACCCTGTGACATGAAGTAACTAGGTGAGTCGGCTGTGTATAGACTACTGTATATACTCGAGCTGATTAGATAGTGCTCCTCCTGAACTTTATTTATAAAACATCCTTTGTCGCTTGAATTCTGCAATCTCTCGAGATGAAGACCTGTAAGAGGCTGACAATTAGCTGAACATATACTTGTTTAAGTGACACTTTACTTTTTAAAACCTTTATTTGAATATGGCAGCATGATACCTCATTCTACAACATTTCTATGATTAAATCACTGACAGAGACTCCTCCCCCATCAGCCAATCACTGTGGTCATAGTTATTAAGCGTGATGACATCATCCATAGCAACGAGGTCAACCCCGCCTCTTCTCTTAGCTTAAGACTTCTCTCTGTTCCTTAGTAAAAGTTGGTCTCAGCAGCTTTGGGAATAGGTTTTAAGAGAAAACTCTTAAGAACTTTTGCTGCTATTTAGGAGACATCTTAGTGCTAAGATAAAATGTTTTGTGAATACGGCCCCAGAACAACAACAGCAGCTGCAGTAGCCACTCCCACCAGAGCAGTGACGACCAATCGAATCACAGCTTCAATAGAAATCACAACAGTGGGTGGACTCTGAGGAATAAAAACATCAAACTGAGATCAGGGGCTATTCCAGAAAGCAAGGTAGGTAAGCTTACAAATAATTTACAGGATAACCTCAATTTAACCTCAAATCTCAAACAAACCATCCTTCAATATCTGTTTTCCAAAGAGCCTCTTTTTATGGATAATTTTATAATATTGAACTGTAGTGTTGCACCAAATTGATGAACAGTTAAAACATTGACAGCCAATCAGTATCCATTCAGTTTTTGCATGTTGTTGTGGACGCTAATACAGTTATCTCCTGAGGCCATGTTTACTCCTGGTATTAGGAAGCGTTTCGGTCGATCGCATCACAACTGGACGGCGCTAACTACAAGTGTAAACGGGGTCTAAAACGCTTGGAGCTTGTCCTCTTTCGACCCAGAAGTAGCCGAAAACGCATTTGACCTAATTGCTTGCTTCCGGATTGCTAGTGTAAATGCTCCTGTGGTCGAATGCGTTCGAACAGCCACTAAAAGACTGCCTTCTCTCCGCCTACCGTCCTAACGCGTAAACATTATGGGAAGTGGGCTAGCCGGACGGAATTTAAACTTTGTCAGCTAGAGACCCAAGTTTGGTTTGAAGATGAAAAATGTACCAAGCTCAATGTTCTCTCACCATTCCTGATTTCTAACACACACTCACAGCGTTCGGCTGGTCTTCTAGCTGTAGCTGTTTGTAAAAAACGTAAACTGCTGCTCTCCGTATGTTTTTCCGTCGTCTCCAGGCACCTTCATATGTAAATTGCATGACCTTATTTTGTCCATTAGATGGAAAGATCTGAAAAAGCCCATACATTTACCCACCCATAGACCCTCCCCTAGAAGAAATCAGGACAGAAGTGGTTGAAAGTGGACAAAAGAGGGTATGTTTCTCCCTCGTATACTTGTGATCTGATCGACTAAAACGCATCTTCAAACCAGGTGTAAACAGGGTGTAAACCTTCATCTCATTGATTTTTGAAGGCAGCATTGATGTATCCTTTGCGGTCTTTGATATCCCACAATCCTGTGCATTCCACTTTGTGACAGTTGAAAAACAAAGATAGTGTCTGAAAGTGTGTAAATGTATATTTTGACAAAAATATTGAATCCAATATTTGGTGATAGACCATTCATTTTTGACTGGGAACACCCCAAGTGTGACTTTGTGCCATTTTGTACAAAATAAAAGCATTTCAAAACCAATTTCCTGGTTAAACATTAAAGCACACTAGTGTGAAAAAACAGTGCACATTTTATGTCAAATTGACAAAATTATCTACAAATAATGCTTTTCTGAGGTACATAAGCTCAGATAAATAAGGCTTATGAACGATCAGTTCCAAAAATAAATACAAAACCTGTCCTAATTAAAAGAAAACAAGTTGACAAAAAGATTGAATCCAATATTTGGCGATAAACTAGTATAACAAAATGTATACACATTTTTTTTTGCAGGCCGGTCATTTTTGCCCGGGAACACTACAAGTGTTAATGGTTTTCCACACAACACCCGTTACGCCGCCCCTAATCAGATTAGTGAGGTGCCTTCGTGGGCTAACGTTGCCTGCAAAGACATCGCCTGATAGGGCAGCGAGGCAACACCTCAGCTGCCTAAGCTTTTGGACACAGCTATAGTCTGAACATACTCATGGATGCAGTTTTTTTTAACTGGTGTTGTGGCGACTTCTGACCCCCTGCAGATTATTACCCCCCTCAGTTCCCAGTATGGTTGTGTTCAGGATGAGGTGTGGAATCAGGTAGCAGCTTCACTGAGGGGGGTAATAATTTGGCCTCACATCAGAGTTGATGTACTTGAACATGAGAGAAAAAAAAGATGAATGAAGGTATTCAGGTAGATGAGGAAACAGAGAGAAGAACCAAGAATGATTAAAAGTAGATCATTAAAAAAAAAAAAAAAGCCTGATATAGAAAGTTAAATATAGGCTACACCTGATTGCTTAAAATGTGAAAATTAAGAAAAAAACATTTATGTTAAAGCTATAAACATATTTATATAAACTTTAAACCTGTAATAAATGAAACAAGTGTAAGCAATGTTTAACTCACCATAGACCGCGAGAATAAAATACTTATAAATGCCGTTCACTCTGGGCCAGTAATATCCATCACGTTCAGTCTGTCACTGAATCTCCCATCAAGAACATCATCATATACAGTGATGCTGTCAGCAGTTACATTGGTTTCCGCTATTACAGTGTTTCCAAACCTCCACTGAATCACATCATCCATTATTTCATAATCAGTGTGTAGAGTGACTGAATCTCCCTCCGTCACTGACACAAACACACCTGAAGAACAAACAGAGTTGTGCCCAACCACTGTATGAAATGTACATTTGAAATGAATAAAATCCCAAACAGAAGCAAACTGCCGTGTGGATTAATAACTGCATCTTTGAGGTGATTTGAATAAATAATGCTGCCGCTGTTTGAGCTTCAGTGTTTTTATACAACCAAACAAACAGTGAATCTGATGCAGAAACAACTGACGTCATAACAACACATTTAAAACTCACCATCCAGACGCCACAAACACAACCAGAGTGCGACACATCTTCAGTCCACAAATATGAAAAGACAAACTCTTGAAAACCGGTTCAGGAATAAAATGGCAGACATGCTGATGTGAAGCTGCTAAAGTCATGTGAAACGTTTTACTGATTATTTCACGTCATCTGAACTGATCCAGACGGCCACAACGACGTCCTGTAGATCTGATCGAGTGTTATTTTCACAAGTGTCTCATAAAGTTCTTACAGACTAGAGAACCGCTCTGTCAGAACACGTTTTTTTTGCAGTGAGAGGCGCCATTATTAAATAGGGGTAAAAATGGGTTTGGGCGGGTGGACAAAACTTGGGCTGGTTTGGGGTCAGTTCGGCGGTTTTGCTTAATAAACAAAACTCCTCAAGTGTGTTTGTACTCTATAAAACCAGTCGTCATGACACACACAGGCCCACGAAGAGTCAGCTGGCGTAGGTGTTGATGTCGCAGACGAGCTCGCACTTTCAGCCAATCAGCGATCAGCAGGCAGACACGCTCATTCATGACTGACAGGTTTTTAGCGCGATAAATCATAGCTGTGTATTCAAGTAATTGCTATGCCAATTGGTTTGAATCAACAATTAATCAGTTTTGACCATAGACTGTAAAAAGGATTTGGCTGGGCTAAGTGCGTGTTCTATGTACTTCACGAAAGACGTACTGTAGTTTTGTCAAAGCAAAGCGCAACACAAAGGTAAGCGCATTGTTGTTGTTTTTTGTTGGCGGATTGTTGTACAGTATCAATTAATGACACATTTTGGCAGTGGTGTGTGCATTAACGTGTGTGAAATGCCTGTTAATTACGTTGCTTTTTCTGATCTCTTTTATTGGGCACTTTTTGCACTTAAAGTGGCTTATTCTTACGGTTGACACTGAAAATGATGCAAAGGGATTGCCGTTTTGACAGTTTCCACCTGGACATTTTAGTCATATTTGTTCATTATCTTTAATGTATTTGCCCTTTTTTGATCCGTTTTCCTGGGGAATTGATTTTTTTTTTTTTTAAATCAACATTATGTTTGAAGGAGATAAAATGGTACTTATCAACCTTGAGTGGTATGACAATAAAATTATATCATCATTTTGGCAGTTAAAGTTTTGGGCGTTTTTTTCTTGGAGTGGGTGGGTTTTGATGAGCTTTTGGGCTGGAAATTGTCGACCCAATCTGGCAACACTGCCGGCTGCCCCACCTGTTTTCACGTGACCTCACGTAAACCTCGCTCCAGACCAAGACGATATCAGTCAGCTTCAGTTATGTGTGTCTGCATAAGGTCAGTAACTAGTTAGCATGTCTGTTCTTCCTATGTGGAGTAGCGTATCAAATCAATGAAAGTATACACTGCAAAAAATGCTCTTCTTATTTAGTATTTTTTTCAAATATCAAAAAATTCTTAAATCAAGATGCATTTACTAGATAAGTAAAATGACATAAGATATTTGTTCTTGTTTTCAGGGGGAAAAAAAGAGTTTTTGCTTAAAACAAGCAAAATTATCTGCCAATGGGGTGAGAAAAACAACCTTATTTCTGTTTGGGATAGAAACAATTCTTTTTCTCACCCCATTGGCAGATACTTTTAAAATTACTAAGAAAGAAGAGCATTTTTTGCAGTGTAAATCCTTTATTTTAAACGTGCTCATGTGAATAGCCTTTATATACATTAGTTCTGTTGTGTTTGTTTTATGTTTGTTCTGAGAATAGACATGACTTTCCTCACTTTAATTCCTACACAACTTGCAATATTCCAAAACAACATCTGAGGCAATAAATACTACATTAAAGGTGCAGTGTGTAGTATTTTTGAGGATCTATTGACAGAAATGCAATATAATATACATAACTATGTTTTCAGTGGTGTATAAAGACCTTACATAATGATCCATTATGTTTTTATTACCTTAGAATGAATCTCCATACACCGTCATTTTGCGCCGTCATGTTTCTACAGTAGCCCTAAACGGACAAACGTCCGAGCGCTCTAGCGCGTCTCTACAGAGCGCTAATCACTCTCTGCTGTCTCAGACGACATTTTTGTCCTGTGTTGGCCACCGTAGCTTCTTTATGTGCTCCGAAAGGGAGGCGGGGATGCAATTCACAACCTCACCGCTAGATGCCGCTAAAAATCACACACTGCACCTTTAAGGCAATTCTAAAATAGTAATCTATGCGTTAGTCGTGTGTGCTTATGCTGTGTTCACGCCACCGCGTGTCTTGAGATGACAACACGTGACGTTGTATTTGGAGCGCTTCACATCCTCAAACTGGGGATTATCGTTTCTATAGCAACAGTCGGCACAATTAACCCCCGTGTAAGAATGCTGTAATTTAATTGAAGTAAAATGTAATTTAAGTACTAAGAAGAAGAAAAAACACAATAGAAGTGTTGCATTAGCAAATGCATTATTATTAAACTTTCATTTATTTAGGTTGTCATTACAAGAATAGCCTAGATATCTAGCTCTGCGCTGCACAACTTTTGTTTATGTTCACATTACTTTTGCATGAAAAAAATGCAATTTTTAAATTTTAAGATATTTAAACTAAACCATTTATTTTACATGTTATTTTGTAGCCTACATCTGTTCTCTGTTAGCGGACTCTGCAAAGTTTGCATAGGCTATATAATCATGATTGTTTTATTTATCAAATACTGTATAAGCAACACTGGACAATTGGATAGAATAATATTATTTCTCGCTATACGTGAACAAGACTGAAATTAAATATTTTCTTTAACCTGTATCTTTTCTTGTGTAGGCCTATCTCTGTGGTGTGAAACACCGTCTCTGTGATAGTCGCTCATGAACGGTTCTTTCATTGGGTAGGTCATAATTTATCTTTGGCTGCATTATAATGACTTCCCAATTCGGAATATGATCAAAGATTGCATATGTGGACGTGTTCGGAGAAATTAGCTGAACGGAAGTTGTCAAGTCAGTAAAATTAATCTACTGTATCACTGCTGCGTATGAGTGAAGTTACACACAACACAACGTGTAGAGATAGAGAGAGCTTATTTTATCTATAATCAAATGCGTAGCCACCATTATATCCCACGTTTTACAACTATTTGAGCGAATGCAGACAGTGACGAATCATTCATAAATGGACATCATTACTTGCACGCCACAGTGAGCAGCTTCCTCGTGCGGTTTTGCTTCTCTGCATTGGTTATGAAACACTAAAGTACTCTTTTCATCACATAAAAACTGCACATTGCAACCAGTTTCAGAAAATTGTCTGGTACAATACGATTCCAAATTTAGGGGGGCCAAGCTTGTTGACAAGGGGGCACTGCCTATATATGAGCCGCCTATATATGAACATTGATAACAGCAGATTAATATATAAAGCCAATACAAATAATAAATATTAATAAAATAGCTATTTGAGAAATTACATGATCATTTAAAAACTGTTGCATGAGAAATTACAGGATCATAAGCTTCTATGTGTTCACTCGATGCTGCGTCAGTAGCTGATGCTATGGGAACACCCTCCAGATGTGACAATGTCCGAAGCCCATATATAAACAGTTAATTGACTGATGGTGCTAGCTCCACCCCCTGTGGCATCACTGATGTTATTAAGGGATGTATCGGACCTTGTTTCCGTGAATAGGTAAGACGACGCTGCATAGCTTGCCATACTCCTCAGTCCTGCTTCGGGAAACCAAGGTTACATATGTAACTGAGACGTTTCTGACGTGTGAATATGTGCTTGTTCAGCTCTTCTGGATCTGATGTCATTAACCAGAACCACAAAAGCAGCCACAGCAGCCACGCCCACCAGAGCAGTGACGACCAATCGGATCACAGCTTCAGCAGGACAGTCGACTGAGGAATAAAAACATCAAACTAAGATCATAAATACTGTTTTCATCTAATTTAATTGTGACAGGTTTAAAGATCTAAAGAAGTGTCTTATAATTTGTCTTTTATTCTTAAAATGTTATATTGTAATGTAAATACAAAAAACTCACTGCTGCCGTACCTGCACATGTGTGACAGAGTTGAGTGATGTCCAGATGTTGAGTCTGGTGGCTGATGGGATTGTTCAGCACACAGCTGTAGGTGTTTTTATCCTGATATTCCACCTCCAGAGGTAGAGAGAGACTGATGCTGAGATCAGACACACTGATGCTGGACAATGAACTGTTTCCTTTGTACCAGGAGAGAGTCACATGACTCACATTCACCGCTGAACACACCAGTGAACAATATGATGATGATGATGATGATGATGATGATGATGATGAAGAACACTGTGAAGAGTTACTGCTGATGACAGGAACAGGCAGACGAGCTGGAAAACATGAGAGAATAAACAGAAATGAGGATGAATGAAGATATTCAAGCAGACGAGGAAGAAACATCGAGAGAAACCAAGACTGATCAAAAGTAGAGCATTTAAAAACAATTTAATAAGGTGAAATATAAAACTGGCTGTTAATGTAAAAACAATTAAGGGAATCAGTAATTGTAACTAATTATTCATTTAAGATACTTTAGATCTAGCTGTAAATAAAACATGTATAACTGATATTTAACTCACCGTAGACAGTGAGATCAATATAAAAAGGCCTCCAGAAAAAGTTGGCATGTTGTTCATAACGTCCAGTATGTTCAACTGTGATGTTTGTGATGGTCAGAGATCCAGTTCGTTTGTCCAGCTTCAGTCTGTCTCTGAATCTCCCATCAGGAACATCTTCATATACAGTGATGCTGTCGGCTGTTACATTGATTTCAGCGATTAAAGCGTTTTCATTTACAAACCTCCACCAAATCACATCCTTCACTTCAGTCAGATCAGAGTTGAGAGTGACTTTATCTCCCTCCATCACTGATATCTCATCTGGATCACCAAACAGAGAACAAACAGAAACAGAGTTTGTAGCAGAGAGAGACTTTTAAATAACTTTATGATTGTTCATAAAAGTAAATAATTTGATATTTAAATTTCAAGTGAATAATATCATAAAACAAAGACAGAAAAGAAGAAAAATGGTTTTTGGATTAATATCGTGCCTGGTAATTAAAACATAAAATGGTGAAACAAATATGTAACTCACCAATGACAGTGATATAGAAACTCTTTCTCACTCTGTTGATCAGTAGTTTATAATATCCAGTGTGTTTCATTGTGGTGTTTGTGATGGTCAGAGATCCAGTTTGATTGTCCAGCTTCAGTCTGTCTCTGAATCTCCCATCAGGAACATCATCATATACAGTGAAGCTGTCGGCCGTTACATTGATTTCAGCGATTAAAGCATTTTCATTTACAAACCACCACTGAATCACATCATCATCCTTCATTTCAGTGAGATCAGAGTTTAGAGTGAATGAATCTCCCTTATTCACGGACACTTCCTTCACGGACACTGACTCCACTCCTGCAGCACCTGAAGAACAGAGTTTCACAGATTAAAGCTTTAAAATCACTTGATGTTGTTTTGATGAAGCTTCACTAAAATACTTTTAATCATTTAAATGTGAAGTGAATAATATTTCTCTAACTCATTTATCCTGTAATTTATCACATGATACCAGAACAGAAACAACTGAAGCCATAAAAACACATTTAAAACTCACCAGCCAGACGCCACAAACACCAACAGAGCAAAAATCTGTGAAACATCTTCAACGGTTTCAGCCCACAAACATGAAAAGACAAACTCTTCAAAACTGTTTCAGAAATAAAATGACAGACATGCTGAGGAGAAGCTGCTCTGTAGTAAAGTGAAGTGAAACTACCGTCAGCTTAAATAACTGAACGTTTTCTTTTCTTTCTTAGCTGATTCACATCCTCTGGACATTGACATTTTGAGCTTCAGTACGCCTTACTTTCCTGTATGTCAATGACGTTTCCTTCCTGGTCTCAGCTTGTTTATATCATGTAATTCCTGTTAGATAATGAAATGGTTTTAATTCCAGAATTTTTCTTCTTAAATCAGCACGTTCTCACACTAACTTGTCACATATTGATGCGTGGTCAGGACCCCTCTGCGTCACTTTTTAACACACAGGGTTCCCCTTTAGCGTCACTTTTCAATGCACAGGATACTCCATTGATTTCAGTTGTTTGCCTTATGAGTCAGATCAAGATGCATAATTCTTTGCATTTGTAAAAGCAGACAAATATTCATAGGCTGCCTTTATATTTTGGAGCAACTAACCCACTCCTAAACAATAAAAAACATAACAGGCAAAAGTAAAGTCACAGGTATTTATTGCAAAAACTGACCAAAAACAGTATAAAAGTATTAACTCATGTTGCATTCCAGGTCTTCTGAAGCCATATAATATCTTTATGTGAAAAACAGAGTGGAGCTTAACACTTTTTTTTTTAAGTTTTAAGTTTTAACGTTCTATGTTACTAGGCAACACCTTTCACCCACTGAGATAGCAGTAATCAGTTTTAGTCACAGTGGATAATATTACACCACCCAAATATGTATTTATTTCCTTCTAATTCTCATTGTCATTGCAGGCTGGTTTAGCTTATATTCAGGGAGTCTGCTTAAAATATATTTGAACCTAAAACAACAGGACAAAAACATAGTTGATGACTAAAAATAATCATTTCATGACTCTAGAAATTACTTTAGAAGACAGTGGCATAATACAGTGATACACCCGACTCTTTAGCATGACGGAATCGGTCACAAGACACACAAGAGCCAATAACATTTGACTATCAAAGCTGACGCAACATTTCTTTGGTTGGCAATTTTTGAATGTGCGCATTATTCCTCAGGCCACGCCCCCCTCCGCACTGCAAGCTGTGGAGCTTCCGGATGAGCCTGGTTCCTCTCGGGGACCCAGCGTTTCATTCGGGGCTCCGGCGGATGAAGCCATGTCACTCACAGCATCACAAGGCGAGCGTGATGCCTCTGGAGATGAGGATTCAGCTCCTTCGGGGGTGCCAACATTGCCAGAGTCTGATCCAGAGCTGACGGCCATGCTTGCCCGAGCGCTCGAGGCTGGACGATTGGTTCCTTGGGACGGCGCGTGCTGGCGGCCGCCAGCACCATCCCCCAGTGCCTTTCTTCCCGGAGATGCATCAGGAAGTCACCAGGTCGTGGAAGTCTCCTTTGACTTTGACTTTTCTCTGCCCTTGACGGCACTGCGGCCAAAGGGTACACTGGGGTCTCCCCAGGGGCATGCTCTGTTGCGATGCAACTGTGTCCGCAGAGCGCTTCCACCTGGCGCGGTGACCCTAAGCACCCCTCCAAGGCCTGTAGGTTCTCTTCTATTCTCTAGACCTATAGAGTTGCGGGGCAGGCCGCCTCCGCCTTGCATGCCATGGCTATCCTTCAAGTCCATCAGGTGAAGGTGCTCAGGGACATGCACAAGGGCAGGGCTGACCCAGAGTTGATGAACGAGCCGCGCACTGCTACCGGCCTCGCCCTACGGGCCATGTGATGTCCACACATGTGTGGTCCAGGAACGACATCTATGGCTCAACCTGGCCGATATGCGGGAGGCTGAGAGAACCCGTTTCCTCAACTCCCCCATATCCCAGGCTGGGCTCTTCGGCAGTGCGGTCGAGGACTGTTGGGCAGCAGTTCTTGGCCGCCCAGAAGCAGCCAGCTGCTGCCTCCACCCAGCCAATGCCAATGATTGCGCAATCACGTCGGAAAGGTCATGGTAGACGTAGGCAGAAGTACCACCCCCGTGTTTACAAAGCGCATGTGCAAAGACTAATACAAACGCCCTTTAGCAAAAAAAAGGTAAAACAATGATGTTGGACGATTTTAAAGTTGAAGATGGGAGTGTTTTATGGTAAAGGGCATTTGTATTATTCCTCGCACGTTCGCTTGGGGCGGTACTTCCACCTACGTCTTGCGTGACCTTTCCGCCGTGATTGTGCAATCCACATCGCAGAGTAGCGCAAGATGAGCAATTTAGGTTCAAAAGTATATTCATTTTTATTTTATTTTTTTAAATGACCAATCGTTTTGCTAGATAAGACCCTATTCCTCGGCTGGGATCGTGCAGAGCCTCTGAAGCCCTTCCTTTGAAACTGCATTGGTTTGGACCTTCAACATTTTGGTTGCCATGGAAGTCTGTGACGGGGAGAAAAATCCTGGAATGTTTTCCTCAAAAAACTTAATTTCTTTCCAACTGAGGAAAAGAAAACATGAACATTTCGGATGAGATGGGGGTGAGTAAAATATCAGGAAATTTTCATTTTGAAGTGAACTAATCCTTTAAAAGCTGTAATATAATAAACAGGTTAAACTGATATTAAACTCACCATAGACAGTGAAAATCCTCTTCACATGTTCTGAATGTAGTTCATAAACTCCAGAGTCTATGGTTCTGATGTTTCATAGTCCAGCTTCGTTCTGTCATATCATTTGAATAACTAGCACCAAAGCCTCTCTTTTTTACATTAATATACATACCTAAATTATTGTCATTATTAATTTCCCATTGAACTCTATCATCATCATCATCATAATCCTTCATTTCAGTAAGACCGGTGTTTAGAGTCATAGAATCTCCCTCCATCACTGACACTGACTCTACCTTTGTATCACCAAACATGCACTGAAAACAAGCTAAAACAGAACAAGACTTTTAAAAACATGATGGTTAACTAAAGTTTATAGTTTGTCATTTACATTTGAAAAGAATAATGTCATAAAACAATCACATGGACATAAAAGAAGAAAAATGGTGTGTGGATTAATGATTGTATTTTTGGGGGAATTAGGTGAAACCGAAATTTAACTCACCAATGACAGTGAGCCTGAAAAACCTCCTCATACGGTAAGCAGGGGCGTAACAGCAGATCCCGGGCCCTATGCATAGGCAGTCCTGATGGGCCCCCATGTTCCATGTTAAATTATATTCCAGACTTTTCAAGGGCCCTCTCTCCCCTTGGGGCCCTGATTATCAGTACTAGTTTTACCCCCAGTCCGACGCCCCTGACGGTAAGACTTTTGTTCATACTCTCCAGCCTGTTCAATTGTGATGTTTCTGATGGTCAGACGTTTAGTTCGACGATTCACCTTCATTTTGTCTCTGAATTTCCGATCATAATGATCCTGTACGGTGATATTGCCAGCCTTAACACTGATTTGAGCTATTAATGTGTTTTTAAACCACCACTGAATCAGATCGTCATCCAAGTATGATCAGTGTGTAAAAGGACAGAATCTCCCTTCGTCACTGACACAAACTCTGTTTCATCTGCATCACCAAACACACCTGAATAACACAAGAAAACAGCGTTCATCACTGATTAAGACTTTCAAATAACTATTTATTGAGGTAAACAAATTTATATTTGAAAAGGAATAATATAAAACAACTAGGGATGTCAAATTTAGACAAATTCCCATGATCGATTGTCATTTAAATTAACGATCAATTAATTGATTAATCGTTAGCCTTAATACTGCAATACGCATCTACAGCAGTGGCTTATAGCCAACAGCATGACAGGGTGTGCAAATGCTGCTCAAAACGTCATGTTCCTCACCAAATGAATGAGAAGGGTTTTTAATCTAAATACAGGGCTAGTAATATTGTAAAAAGAGTCGATGTGATTGATCATTTAATTAAATTACTTTTTTAATAATCAAATATCACCTCTAATACAACGCGTCACGAACGCCGCCTCAGATGTGTGGACGCGCTCTTCATGGAACAACGCGCTAAACACAGCAACTAAACCCAATGAATTCAACAATTTACTACAATAGTGTTCTCATTAATGTTATGTAATATGACAGTCCCAATCATAGTTATTATTGGTCGTGCATTGCTGTTTGAGCGCATGCGCTGAAGCGCTAAATGAACAACGGTACACTGGAGCTCTTTGCTAGCACGTTATTTAGCTCAAAGAAACGCGTCCTATATGAGATTAATCATACACAAACATAATATTACAAATTACATCTGCACAAAATGACGCGAATGTACATGTGAACTTTAAGTTAAGTGCTATTTAGAATGCGTGACTCTAAACCCAAATAATTCACGTTTTATTACTATATTGCTCTCTTTATAATGTTATATGACAGTCCCAATCATAGTCAATATTAATTGTGCATTTCTGTTTAAGCTGCATGCGCTGAAGATGATCACTGCTCTAATTCTTAACCAAATGCATCCTATATGATATATATATATATTGAATCTTCCTCACAGGGATTCAAGCTACATCACAGTTTCCATCACGAACATCAACAAGCTTTTGCTAATCTTACAATTTCTAATAAATTCTGGCCCTGAATTAAAACTAATAGCAGAAGAGTGAAATATTGGATTAGATATCTGCATCTACTGGTGTGTTATTTAGTGCTGTGAGCTGTCAATCATATTTGACCTCTGACCTGTGACTCTTAATTGACAGTTGATGGATTCACTATTTCAGTGTAAAGATGTTTTGTGCAGAATGAAGATTGTAGGGTTCTTCGTAGAAAAAACGCTTTACCCACAAACTGACACACAGCACTCAAAAACATCCAGATGAAGCGGTTTATCCACCTACAGATCAAACTAGACAGATTTTTGCACAGATAAAACAAAGATGCAAACCATAGCTGGTTTAATTTTCACTCACAAACTGAACTGATAAGTTTTATTTATATTAAATAATTTATTTTACATGTATTATAAATGTATTTTTTCCCCATAAAGATTTAATATAAAAAACTAATTCATGGTAGCATTAGGCAAAATAAGGGAGTACATTAACAATAAATTATTTATAAAAAAAGTTACTCTAATTATTGATGTCATGTTTCCCTTTTTAAATGTCACCAAACAGTGAAGATAAAAGGACCCACTTTATATTTGGTGTCTTTAACTACTACGCAGTGGCGTACGGGACACACCCGCAGCCCCTGCGGTGCGTGGGGGCTCCGCCCCTTTGGTGGGCCCCATTGCGGGATGTTCTAAAAGGCATTCGCAGGGTTTTTTTGCTTTGAAAAACGCAAGACGTGGGCAGTGGAATTTGGGAAAAAGGCAAGTTCTCAAGACGTGTTTTTAAACTTGAGAAAAAGTTCTTAAGACGTGTTTTTTCTTTTGCAGCGAGACGTGAGCGCAAAGGTTAAACAAAATGGAAAAGTAGTGTATTGGAATGGAAAAGCCTGTGAACTGTGAGAGAAATTTGGTTTTCCCTGCATGGTTGTTTTAGAACATTTCACGGGCTTTTCCATTCCTATAGCTACTTGTTGCAGCCATTAAGTAAACATATTTTGTTTCATATTTATATTATAATATTATTTTTGAAATTTCATCTATGTTGATTATAAAAAGTAAACAGCATGAGTAAGAAAGGACACATCATAAGATGTGCAATCTATCAGAAGACATGGAGTGGGTCAGACATGATTTTGACCACTTTATTAAATTTTGTTTTGTAGAAAGCCTTTCTTTAAAGTGAATTTCGTTTAGTATAAATTGTCTCTTAATTTTAATCAATGTTTCATCAGCCAATTGCCTGGATTTAATAATAATAAGCAAATAATAAATCATGACATTAAAGGCGTTGGAGCGATCACTTAATAATTTGAATTACCCCTTAATTTGGAAGAAAAATCCAAAAATCCGATTAAAACATAGCAACACAGCTAAAAGTATTATTACAAAAGTATACAAAGTATACAAGTATACAAAAGTCATATGTTGGACCTATTATTGTCTATTGTCTTTTAATATAGTCTTCTTCTACATCTTGACGCCTTCTCAAGTAGGGTTGTCATGATACCATAAACAAATGTTACCATACTATACCAGCTGAAGTATCACAATACCTAGTATCGCGATACCATGCCATACTGTATTCATTCAAAATTCAGATCTACAAAATGAAGCAAAATGTCAGAAGTACAAACTTTTGAATGGTAATGTATAATGTTACAATAGATTTCTATTTCAGATAAATGCTGTTGCTTTGAACTTTCTATTTATCAAAAAATCCTGAAATAAATTGTACACAACTGTTTTCAACATTCATAATAATAAGAAATGTTTCTTGAGCAGCAAATCAGCATATTACAATGATTTCTGGAGGATCATGTGAAACTGAAGACCGGAATATATTGCATTTTAAAAATATATCCAAATAGAAAACAATTATTTTAAATTATAAAAATTCTAAGCAATATTACTGTTTTTTGCTGTATTTTGGATCAAATAAATGCTAAAACTTTTGAACGGTAGATTTACACAAGAAAACAACACAGAGCAGTGGTAAAAAAAAAAAAAAATACAGTGCAAAAGAGACATTCAGGGCAAAAGTGCAAACAGGGACAGTGCACGATGAGCGCAAAAGACACAACATACACTCACCTAAAGGATTATTAGGAACACCTGTTCAATTTCTCATTAATGCAATTATCTAATCAACCAATCACATGGCAGTTGCTTCAATGCATTTAGGGGTGTGGTCCTGGTCAAGACAATCTCCTGAACTCCAAACTGAATGTCAGAATGGGAAAGAAAGGTGATTTAAGCAATTTTGAGCGTGGCATGGTTGTTGGTGCCAGACGGGCCGGTCTGAGTATTTCACAATCTGCTCAGTTACTGGGATTTTCACGCACAACCATTTCTAGAGTTTACAAAGAATGGTGTGAAAAGGGAAAAACATCCAGTATGCGGCAGTCCTGTGGGCGAAAATGCCTTGTTGATGCTAGAGGTCAGAGGAGAATGGGCCGACTGATTCAAGCTGATAGAAGAGCAACTTTGACTGAAATAACCACTCGTTACAACCGAGGTATGCAGCAAAGCATTTGTGAAGCCACAACACGCACAACCTTGAGGCGGATGGGCTACAACAGCAGAAGACCCCACTGGGTACCACTCATCTCCACTACAAATAGGAAAAAGAGGCTACAATTTGCACGAGCTCACCAAAATTGGACAGTTGAAGACTGGTAAAATGTTGCCTGGTCTGATGAGTCTCGATTTCTGTTGAGACATTCAGATGGTAGAGTCAGAATTTGGCGTAAACAGAATGAGAACATGGATCCATCATGCCTTGTTACCACTGTGCAAGCTGGTGGTGGTGGTGTAATGGTGTGGGGGATGTTTTCTTGGCACACTTTAGGCCCCTTAGTGCCAATTGGGCATCGTTTAAATGTTACGGTCTACCTGAGCATTGTTTCTGACCATGTCCATCCCTTTATGACCACCATGTACCCATCCTCTGGGTACTTCCAGCAGGATAATGCACCATGTCACAAAGCTCCAATCATTTCAAATTGGTTTCTTGAACATGACAATGAGTTCACTGTACTAAAATGGCCCCCACAGTCACCAGATCTCAACCCAATAGAGCATCTTTGGGATGTGGTGGAACGGGAGCTTCGTGCCCTGGATGTGCATCCCACAAATCTCCATCAACTGCAAGATGCTATCCTATTAATATGGGCCAACATTTCTAAAGAATGCTTTCAGCGCCTTGTTGAATCAATGCCACGTAGAATTAAGGCAGTTCTGAAGGCGAAAGGGGGTCAAACACAGTATTAGTATGGTGTTCCTAATAATCCTTTAGGTGAGTGTATGTGAACGGCCCCTTAGTCAGTGCATGGAATACATTTTTTACCTTAAAAATTCTCATGTTAAAATCGCGTTCTTCTTCTTGCGTGTCTTCCGAACTTGATGAAAATCAGGAGAATGAAGAAGCTGATTCTTTGTTTTGAGGTGATGGGGGCGTTTACAGGTTTGCGTTCCTTCCTCGTGGACGATTAGCATGTGACTCGCTTTGCGCGCGCGTGGATGTGGTCACATTAAAGATAATGAGGCTCCGCTGGAGAAACTGGACCTCTCGCTGTTTTCATACGGATTACATAAACAGAGAATATTTGTTTTTTATATAAATGACTTCATTTAAAAGTAGACATTCCAGGCTTTATAAAGAGATAACTGTCGTGTCTGTGAGGCAAGTTTTCTCCGAGTTCTGAGTTCATTTTCAGACGCATTTCAGAATGGACATCACAGGGAGACAGACGGGAGAACGTGCATCCTGTTTGTTTTCTTTATTTAGCGAAAAGCACAACATTTAATTTTTATTTTGAGCGTACATAAATAAAAGTAGACACTTTAAGCTTTGTAAAAGACATATCGTTCATGTCTGTGAGGCCAAAAATGACTGAGTATTTTAAGTTGTTTTACACGGTCATGAGGAAAAATCCAGCAAAACGCGCAGGCGCGTTCTTCGGGTTCAGAGGGTTAAAGGGCACCGCAGAAAGACGACAGGAAGACGCTATATTGTTTATTTGCAACACAATTGTTCAAACTTTTTAGCAACTGCCCCACAAGTACTTACGGTAGAACTGTAATGACGATACTACCGTTTAAAAAATACAGTGGCACCGGCAGTATTTTGGACCCTAAGTATCGCGATACTACCGTAGTACCGTGCAACCCTATTCTCAAGCCCCCGTACGAGCTGTGTTTGTGATGTTTGAGCGCAACACGCGGAAGGACCGTTTGCAAGGTTGCTTTATTTATTGTTTTAATTCCTCTAGGTGCTAAGTGTTGCAGAAACTAAATACTTCACCTGTAAGCACTAAGCTCCGAAGATCAAGTGTGAGCGGCTGCAACGTGAAAAAATTGAAAACAAAGCAGGAGAGAGATCCGAGTCCTGATAACTATATCACAAAGAGAAATCACAATGTCTGAGTCATGTATCGACAACCTGCCATTGCTAATACAGTACATGTGGCTTATGTACATTTCAGAAAACCACTTGCTCACAAATATTACATGCAAATATTGCATAGCCATGCCACGGCGGGCCAGACTAAAAACCTACCCATAGCTTACCTTGTATGGCTGATGTCTGTTCTAAGTTGTGATAATATCATCATATTCTGTTCGACAAAAATGTTATGGCGTCCTGTCATCTTTGTCAAGACGCGTTTCTTTCTTAAATGTGTCAAATGGCAGTTTAGCCATTTTTTTTAAATAAGTTGGAATCGAATCCGGATATTGCCACAAAGAAGAACATAACATTACTACTGGCGTGACGTAACTGCAGAGACGAATTAGCATATTTTTATTAATATTAGAATAGAGTTCTAATGCAAGATAAAATAAAACACATTTAAAATAATTATTGAAGAATTGTTAAACGTTAGAAAATAGTATTATTAAAAAATAGCCCGTAGCTACGCTAGTGGTCCCAATCAACCTGAATTCACCATATACTCTTTGAAATCATATTTGCATTGCATTATGTTGTTTTAAACCTCAAATATTTTACTTATAACATTCTTCATTAACAATTATTCAGTTATTTGTGACAAAAGAATTAAAAAAAAAGGCTAGTTTCAATGTAGCTAGCTTGATAGTAACAGTGTATAGCTACTTTTTCAGCTTGAATGTAACTTAACTACTTTGAAACTGTAGCTTTACAAGCTACTCGTAAGTTAGGAGTAGCTTGCCCAACACTGCGTTCTCGAAACTGAAAGTGATCAAGATATTTCTTCGGAGCGCGATAAACTCCGCGCAAAAGGAGTTTTTGCTTGTTTGTGTGTGGTAGTCAGTTGATAAAATGAATAAACAAGTTAATCGTCAAAAGTTGGTATATTAAGATGTAGATAGTTTGTTTTTCCTCAAAATAGCATATAGCTGATAGAGCCAATTATTCCTTTAATGTAGGCGATGTTGTTCGCCTAGTTCTTTTGGCTGTTACATTTTTTTTTTTTTTCTTTTTACATATGTAGCGCTATAACAGATGTGTGAGGATTATTACTGTTGAAGGATGCTCTTGCTATTGCTAAAATAGACTAAAATCCCAACAGGAATAGGATATTTAATTTAGGCTACGTGTGTCGCTGCACTAAAATGCAATATCAAAATCAGTACAAATACATTATATAGCCTATATAATATTATTCAATACATACATGCAATGATAATTAACCACATGATTCACCGTTAAATCGGTTATGTAAATGTGGGAGATTTTAATACATGACATCACTGCTGTGGGAGGGGCCCCATCTCATTCGTCACAGATATGCCATACGTCACTGCTACGATGTACTATATTGTGCATTGTACATAACCATTAATATTTTTATGTACGTACATAGTAGTTAAATACACCTAATTTAAAAAGTGAGACCGAATAAAATACTTATTAAAGAAATAATTAATAAATAAAAATAACCGAACGATCTATTTTCCTTCTCTGAAAGAAATGAAGGTTGTTGTTCGTTATAAAACGCATTTACATCGAGGCAAAATCATTTTCTAATGTTTATAAAAACAATCGAGTCGAGGAAACGGAACCTAACGATCCTCAGACGTTTCCGGTGACGTCAGAACGCTCGCGACGTTGTCATGGTGAGCAAGCTCGAGCGTCGCGTTCTCGTCTGGTTGTAAACATGTTTCTGGAATACTGCATACTTTAGAGCCGTTTATAATGCCGTACAGCGCCGTTAGCTTGGTTTAAAGGCAGGTAGGTAATTTTAGGGGATGTTTACTAACTACTCAAGATGGGGAGTCGTGGAGGACCGAGGAGTTCCGCTCTGGACCGGGCTAAAGCTCATCTCTCTGGACAGAGGATCGCAAACACTGGCATGGCAAAGGTGTGTTGTTATAGAAACGAAACGAAACTAACACTATTTTACTTTCCCTAAGGCACGTTTCTGGTGATGTTTTACCCGATTCATTACGTTTTCTCTTTCTCAAAGAATAACTTTCTACGTCTCTAAAACTATTTCCTTTTCAGCTGACGTCACCGAGGCCGTGCATTCATTAAAACGATAAAAAGTATTATAATTATTGGTCATTATTTTTTTTCTTTGGATGCATTTCTTAATTTAATCTCGTTTTCTTAAAATAAAAATAAACCCCAAACACACGTTTTTTTTTTGCTGCTGTTTATTAGTTAATTAGAATAATCACCAATTAAAATTTCTTATTGTAATGCCTTGTTTTCTTCTTTAAATCATCATACATAAGTACAGTATGCCGTGGCCAGACTATTGACACGAACAAAGTTATTTAAGTTAATCATATTACACGTTTTAGCTTCTTTACAACGGTTACCTCTTCATTTTAGGGTTGATTTCAAGATTTTATTGATGACAAAGCATAAATGTATTTAGTTTGTATTTAGCTGAGCTTTGAGACCTTATAAAACAGTGAGATGTCTTAATAAATTGCTGGCTGTTCCAAGAACCAAATATAAAACTAACGGAGACAGCATTTTCAAAAAGGGCCCCAAAGTTATGGAATAGTTTGCCAGTGGATATTAGATCTGCTGAATGTGTGTAAATCTGAATTTGTACAGACAGGCTTTTAGTATTTTGTGATGTCTTTTTGTGTGTTCTGGGGTTTGGGTATTTTATTAGGGCCCGAGCACCGATGGTGTGAGGACCCTATTGGAATTGCTCAGCCTATTATTCTTCTTCTCCCAAATGAATCGCATTTTTGATGGCCTAAACATGCTCGAAAACTCATGAAACTTTGCACATGCGTCAAAAGTGGTGAAAATTTACGTCTGATATGGGTTTCAGAATTAGGCGTGGCAAAATGGCTCGATAGCGCCACCTACAACATTTCAACGAAGTGCCCCTCTCGCTACGTTTCACGTACAGGTATGAAATTCGGGAGACACATGTAACAGCCCAATACCTACAAAAAAGTCTCCTGGTACAAAATCTGAAACCCAACAGGAAGTCAGATATTTAGAATTTACTTTGCAAAATTGTTGCAAATTTTGCCATTTCCAGATGGTGTACTTTAACGAACTCCTCCTAGAGATTTAATCAGATCATCATCATATTTGCACAGTCTAATCTAAAGGCCTTTGTGATGTTAAATTGTGAAGATCTTGAGTTTTCCCTGGAGGGCGTGTCCGTGGCGGCCTCACAAATTTTGATGTTTCGCCATAAAACAGGAAGTTGTTGTAACTCGGACATACAATTTCTGATCTGCGCCAAACTTCACACGTTTTATTAAAGTCCAGACCTGAAGACATCTACATGCCAATATTCAGTGACAGTCATAGCGCCACCTGCAGGCAACAGGAAAGACCATGTTTTACACTGTGATGAGTATCCTCATTGAGATTTAACCAGAACAACATCATGTTTGGTCAGTCTAATCTTAAGGCCTTTGTGATGTTAAATTGTGAAGATCTTCAGTTTTCGCTGAAGGGCGTGTCCGTGGCGGCCTGTCAAAGTCTGATGTTTCGCCATGACACAGGAAGCTTTTGTAAATCAGGCATACAATGTCCGCTCAGCCCCAAACTTCATATGTTTGATAATAGTCCTGGCCTGAAGACATCTATATGCCAATATTAGTTAGTCATAGCGCCACCTGCTGGCAACAGGAAATGGCATGCTTTGCACTGTAATTCCCTCCCAGAAACACATTTAAATATGCCATGAAGTCCCAAACATGCTAGAAACACATTAAATCAAGCAAAACTTGGCTAAGTGCTAATGTATGCGATTTACACCACAAAACAGGAAGTTGTTGTAACTCAGGCATACAGTGTCCGATCTGCCCCAAACTTCACACGTTTGATAATAGTCCAGGCCTGAAGACATCTACATGCCAATATTATAGGTTATAGGTTATAGTCAAAGTGCCACCTGCTGGCAGCAGGAAGTGTGGCACATTGAAGTGACACTGCCATATTTCTCCTATATTTACCAACCTAAATGCATGTCGCCCACTATTGGCTGTTTTCCTGAGGCCACCGGGTGGTGGTGCTCCTGGGTGCGAGGGCCCTTTCATCGCTGCTTGTATTTGTATTACATTTTGTTTGTTTTTTAGGCTATATTGCGTATAGCTCTTCATGAATGTATTGTTAATGATTGTGTTCATTGGGATACATGGAGATTCTCTGCAGGATGGAACTGAACTTCAACATAAATTGCCTGCTGGCTGTATTTTTGACTAAATTTTGACGATGTTTCTGGTGTGTTAGTGTTAAAGTACCTGTTGTTCTTAGCAAGAAATGTTTTTGTTTATCCAGGAAAACTCTGCAAAATTTTCGGCACTTGCCAGACAGACCCAATTCCATGACCTCAGTGACATCCCACCACCACAGAGTGAAAACCAGGACCATGCAAAGAGTTTCATTATAGGTGGCGGTAGTCGATTTCTGAAGAAGACCTTTAAAGATGCCACAGAGGACAGACTGTCATCCGCTCCTAGTGGAACTCCTGCAGGAATGGACGAACTGAAGTTCATACCTCAACGTAGTTCACAAAGCACAGCTTTGAGTAGACTGGCGCTCATCGAGAACCGCATCAGAAACCAGAAAAGCAAAGGCAACGACCCCA
Source organism: Rhinogobio ventralis (assembly GCA_039654625.1). NCBI lineage: Eukaryota > Metazoa > Chordata > Actinopteri > Cypriniformes > Gobionidae > Rhinogobio > Rhinogobio ventralis. The sequence goes on from CM077217.1 coordinate 3,819,723, forward strand.
GTAACCATACACACCTCTCAGAACCACAGGAGACACGTTTATCTGTCCAGTCCAGCAGCGATCTGGGCATGACAGGAAGTCGCTTTCTGAAGAAGGTGGTGTCCGCACCTCAAGAGGAAAAGGTTCCTGAGAGACCGTCTGGTATGGAGGAATATAAAGGAAGGAGAGTCAGTTTAGACAGCGACGAACAGGACATGCGAAGGCTTCTAGGAGATTCTTTTAGCCTATCAGAGAGTTCCTTGCAAAATGCAGCGAGGCAGAAGAGTCCTCCACCAGTTAAAAAGGTATTGACCCAGTTAAAGGGTTAGTTGACCCCAAATTTTACTCACCCTCATGGCGTTCCAAACATGTATGACTTTCTTTCTTTCAGTTATACAAGAGCAGTGAAAAGTCCACCGTACCTTCGGCAACCCCTGAAAGACACAAAGCTCTCAACCACAGAAGTCTTTCTCCTTCCCCCAGCAGGCCTGAGTCACGCATGGTCCGGTTCACTGAACGCTCTGTGTCCTCTGAAATTGATCACAGTGAGATCCGGTCTTTGGATGATCTCTTTCCTGTTAATGCGGCACCTGACTCTGATGACACTCTGAGCGAGAGGAGTGCAGTATTGGATGGTAAAACACCTGTCAATTTAACATTTTTGTACACCCAAAAATGAATTTTGAACCCATTTCTTTGTACCCAGATTTTAAACTCAACGTAATGACACTGGATGATCTTGCCCCTATACCTTTTGCAGAAATATCACAAAAAAAGGTTTGTTGAATGTCTAACATGCATTTTTTTTTTAAAAACGATTTATGTTTACAAATAAAAATATATATATTTTTAAAAATCACAGAAAGAAACACAAGCCAGAAAAAAAGACCAGAACAAGAAAGCACCCAATGACATCTCAAAGGTTGCTTCACCACCCACACCGGAAGAAGCCTCGGCAGCCTACGAAAGTGATTTTGAGAGTGAAATCCCATCCGAGACGCCAACAAGTGCCAGTGAGATCTCAGAACGTCTCACAGATGAAGCCAAAGATGCCTCATTGGTCAGCGAGGCCCAGTACAGCTCGTACAAATCCAAGGTTGATGACAACGAGGATGAACACACTTTATCACAATCATCACTGTCATCCAGTCGCCACTCAGGCTCTTCCTCGAGGTCTAGCTCGTCCAATGCGACGGTAACCCGCGGCCCCAGTCCTGACCGTCACGTGAAGGATGTTGCGGTACAGACACAGATGGACGGATTTGCCTACACGTCGTCTTCTGGTAGGTTGATATCTGTTGCTTGAGCACTGCCACAACATTTATTTGGGGCGTTTATCAGGGTTATAGTTGAGGGACACTTTTGTTCTTGTTTTTAGAGAAATTTATTGAGCAAAAATCTTAACATGTCTAAAGATGGGTGCACACTGCGATTTATAATAGTTCTTTTACGATTGTTGCTTGTCAGGCTGTACGAACATGATCATCGTTGTAAGCCACGTCACACTGTAAGATCTGTTGTCATTAAAGGGTTAGTTCACCCAAAATGTAAAATTCCCCCATGATTTACTCTCCCTCAAGTCATCATAGGTGTGTCTGACATCCTTCTTTCAGACGAACACAATCTGAGTTATATTATAAAATGTCCTGGCTCTTCCAAGCTTTATAATGGCAGCCCAAAATTTGAAGCCCAAAAATGTGCATCCATCCATTATAAAAGTGCTCCACACGGCTCCGGGGGGTTAATAAAGGCCTTCTGAAGCGAATCGATGGGTTTGTGTAAGAAAAATACACATTTTAAAGTAAAATATCTAGCTTCTGCCAGACCGCTTTCCGTATTCGTAGCGCAAGTGTTTTGAACTGCGAGAGGCATTACACTTTACATTTTTGTAAGTTGAATACAGAAGGCGGTCCGCCAGAAGCTATATATTTTACTTTATAATGTTTTAAATATGGATATTTTCTTACACAAACTCATCGATTCGCTTCAGAAGACCATTATTAACACCGGAGCCATGTGGAGCACTTTTATGAGGGATGGATGCACTTTTTTGGGTTTCAAATTTTGGGCTCCCATTCACTGCCATTATAATGCTTGTATTAGCATATTTTTTAATAATATTTTAATAATAACTCTGATTGTATTCGTCTGAAAGAAGAATGTCATATACACCTAGGATGACTTGAGGGAGAGTAAATCATGGGATAATTTTCATTTTTGGGTGAACTATCCCTTTAATGTCAGACTGTACGACAGTCAAGATGCATTAAAAACGGACGCACACAAGAATATTCTATTCCTGAGTTTTACATCAATCAATGACATGTTTGGTGACAGTGAGCTGCATTACATGTGGGATTGAAATGGTGGCTACAAAGAAATCTCTAACGTTAATTTTGGTCATGGCTTGCCCTGAAAAACTAAGATAATTTGACGGTCGTCGTAGAAGTCACAGGACTGTTAGTCAAATCTTCTGACACTGCCCGAATTTCATCAGAGGTAAAATTTGATTGCAACGGTCATTAATCGGCTGTCGGTGACCATGTAAACGATCAAAGACTTTAGCCTAGGATCAGAGGAATCTTTTAAGATTTGCAAAAACAGTCTCAGATGGCCGAAATCGCATGGTGTGCAGTGCACCCGGCTTAAGTCATATTTCGAACTTCGTTTCTTTGGGGCGTCCCTCAGGGTTATAGTTGAGGACCACTTTCTTTCTTGTTTTTAGAGAAATGTATGAGGGCAAATCTCATAAAACCTGTCAAGAACACGTTTAGGTCATATTTTATTTCAAAATAAAAATAAACTCGCGGCATCAGTGTTCATGCCCTAAAAAGAATAGTTTTTGGATTGAGACACTTTTTTCATGACATTTAAATCACACTTTCCTCCCAAATTCCCATTGTTTTTGTGAGATCCACCTGTTTATGTCAGCAATTTTGCAGGCATGGCTGCCGTTGGTCCGTCACTGGGCATGACGTATGTGGACCCCCCTCCAATAGCCAGACACACAGTCAGCGCTGAAGCCATAGAGAGTGAGTACACGATGTGAACTACACACTTATAAACATGTACCTAAAAACACGAACATCTCAAGTGGTTATTATAAAGAATGAGAACATTTCAGGAACTGAATATACCTTTCTCTCGTACAGGAGTGTAAATAGCTCATTATCTCCCATGCCAACAGGTTTGACGGCATATAGTCCTGCCATGTTTGCTCTCAACGACATGTTGCGGCAGCAGTTGGCCCTCACAAGATCGTTCATCGACTCCACCAGACGCCATTACAAATCAGTGCTCGAGTCCCTGGAGCCTGCTGACTACAAATACACCACACTACAACATACTAAAGAGGCAAGAACACATTTTACTGCAATGAGTAGTGCTTAGATTTCATTCAACAAGGAATGAAAATAAGACTGATGGATAGAATTATCATCTAGCCTATAAAACGCTAATACACATCTTTATTAAAAGTGCATCAAATTAAATATGGCATCTACCCTGACAATCATTTAGGACATTTTTCTATTGTAATATCTTTCATGTTTGCTAACAGGAATGCATTTCTTTTTCCTGTAGTTCATCCGCGCGCACAGGCCGCCCAAACTAAGTATTGAAGACGCTCTAGAGGAAGTTCTACAGGAAATGCAAGACTATCATTACATGTAAATGAACAGATCAATGTTTTGGATGCATCATTCATATATCATTCGTAAACAGCCAAAACTTTTTAATCATTGTTAATGCAATAACACATGCCCAATAAAACAGCCATTTTTATTACCCGTTCATCGTGCTTCACATTCATCAAGACATAAATGTTTACATAAACACCATGCCTTTTTAAAAATTTCTTTATTTTGCTTGTACACAGTCTCAGATTAATCAAACGAAAGGGTTGCGATGATGCGGACATTTCCGCAAGTTACAATATGAAGCGGATACATTTTACTACAAAAATGAACTGAGGGTGGGATAAAACATCCAAACAAATGTGAAAAGCAGCTTTATGACATCTACAGTAAAAAACGGACCATGTGTGACGGTGATCACTCTGTGCTGGAGGGCTCCTGTGGGTCTCTGCTTACTGAGGACGAAATAGACAAACATTCATAAATGGTCATTATTATAAAATATACAACTGTGCAAGTTTAATACTTATGTTCGGGGTTTATTCAAACCATTAACCCTAAGTATTAGCATCAATAATAGTCTTGCTTGACTTGGCAAACAGGCATTTGCTAATGTAATAGGGGAACTATTATGACCTTTTTCCAATGTCTTGATTTTGTTTTTTTACTAGAGCAGGTTTTCCTGCTTGAATGTTGATTATTTCCTCATATTCTCCATTGTTGCAGCTTATCTCTTCCAGTCTGTCAGTAACGCTCTGTTTAGTTCCTGTCTCTATGAAGCAAGGCTTGAAATTGTGACCATTTTGGTCTTAACTTTAAAGCAGACTTTAGGCAACTGCGCTCCGTTGTCACGTGACAGGGAGCCAACTATAGCATGCAAAATGTAAAGAGCTGAAGAAGAGATATTTTTTTGAAGGGGCAAGTGAACGAGCCAGATTAAAACGTCAAAAATAACTAAGCAATCACCAAAACATAAGTGGCGATTGATGGTGGATAATTATGTACGCACTGTAATGTTACGCTGTTGAGGCTCGCGTTGCCTCTCGAGGAGAAATCAAAACAAATCAGCGCAACGCACACACAGAAGTTACAAATGTGACATTGATTTCATTTTAGACGCAATATTGACTGTTTTTGTTCTATTTCAGCAGCGAAAATAGCTCCAAACAAAGATCACCGCAGAACCATAGCGCATCTTACAGCAACCCTCTTCCGTTACTAAATGATTCAGCGTTTTGAACAAATCGGTTGAGTCAAAGATTCAATGACCCATTCATAAACAACTGCCTCATTCTTGAATGAATCAGCCGTTTGAACGAATCGTTTGAATGAATGACTCATTATGACGGTCACCTGCCGCCACCTACTGGCGGTTTAGTGTCACGTTTAATCATTCTTTCCAACATTTCTTTTTGGTATATTCAAAATACATTTAAAACTATCTCATAACTTTATTCGATGCAATTGTAGTTTTCAGTGTAAATGATTTAATTTGATTGGCAACAGCCCTATAGTGTATTATTATTATTATTATAGAATTTATTGATCAAATTTAGTAATTTAAAATGAAAGATTAAGCACACATTTAATAAGATCAGGGAAAAATTCCCTTTATAAAAAGGTAAAAAAAAAAAAAAAAGGCCCTGAGGGTAAATATCACAAATATTCAGATTTAAATAGGCTATGATAGAACACTGGTAAGAATATTGCTTCAGAATAAACTATATTCATAACACAAAAATATTTTTTATTCTGACAATTAAATGACCGATTTATATGCACATGACACACACACACACACACACACACACACATATAAACATTATATAATATAATATATAAATATTTTAGTTGTGGTGCTCCTAACTTTTTGAAGTCGGGAGGACCAGTGCCCCTCCTTCTGAAAAGCACACTGTGCTCTGATTGGTCGGCTGGAGCAGTGTGTTGTAATTGGTCAAGCGTTTCTAGCGTGTTTGGGAAATGTCCCGCCCCTTACCATAACCGCCAGTTGCAACAACTCAACCAGGCCCCGCTCCTTTATTCTGCGTATGAATTATTTAAATGAGGAATATTGTGACGTGTTTGTTCACGGAAGAAAACTCAAGACTAAAATGGAGAGGGAGTTCAGAAACACTGATATAGAGAAGAACTCTGAGCTTTTTCATGCTCAAACAGCAACATCACACACTACAGAAAGATATATAAAAAAATAAAAAAATCATAATAGGACCCCTTTTAAATCTCCATCTTAAAAACACAAATACCTTTTTCTCGTGCTTTCATCCTTGCGACAAAATTGTAGCTTTTGTTTCTCCTGTAGTTCACGTACGGGTCATCCAGCGCGACTCCCACTCCTTTATACTGGTCCCACTTGTCCCGGATGTCTCCTCCTTTGATGGGATCTTGAATGCCCTGTTCTTTAACACCAAGACCTCCTGACCCGCTCCAGCCTGCAGGACGAACAGGACAATATTCAGCGCTGCATCAGCGGAGGGATCTGTTCGCATGCAGCCTTCTGGATCACTTACCCATCTTCATGAGCATCTGATGGCCCTTGTTTTCTTCGCCCAGCCTGAGGTCGACGGGTACCGCGGCAGGAGCTGAACCCAAACCAGATGTGGAGCTGCGGAGAGACAGTATTTCATGTCATTGGCATGCTAAATCAATATTTAAATCACACAAAAAAAAAAATGGATCAAATGTGAACTGGATTTGGATAATAAAAGTAGATCCACTTACGGTGGCGTCGGACTGCGGGATTTTGCGGCCTGGCGACGCTTGTCTGGAGATCGTGACCTGGAGCGAGATCTGGAGCGGGAGCGACTTCGGGACCTGGATCTGGAGTGACTCCTGCTCCTACAGGAGAAAGTTGTAAAAACAATTGTTTCAACAACTCTCTGTAACTGTAAAGAAAAAAAAAACAGTTGAAATGTCAAAGCAGATATTTTCACAATACCCCGAGCGAGATCTGGAGTAGGAGCGAGAACGGGAGCGGGATCTGGATCGGGATCTGGAGCGAGAGGATTTGGAAGACCTGGAGCTGGAGCGCGAGGTGGATCGTCCTCGGCTGCGCGACCGACTGCGGGAGGAGGGACTCCCTCGGGTGCTGCCACAAAAAAAATAAAAATCACCACATGAAAGGAAACCAGTGAGGAAACAATGGGAATCACTTTTGTTTAGGTCACATCCGAATTAGTGTTATTTTAGAATTATTTACTCTTGAATTATTATTATAATATTGATTTAGGTTTTATTTTTAGTTTACTTCAATTTAATATCAGTTTTACTAATATTGTTGTGTTTTGTCTTTTTTTTAATATTTATATTTAGTTTATTTCATTTCAGTTTTAATATACTATTATATAGTATTTATATACTATATTTATATAGTATAGTATTAAAATAGTATTTGATATTTAGAATTTTTAAAAACATTTTCAGTTTAAGCTTTACTCATTTTAATGTTTTCAATTTTTTTATTCTTTTTCATATTTATTTTTATTTTGCTTTTAGTAATTTAATATTCTAGTATTTTATAGCATTTCTATTATAGTAATTAATGTTTATTTTAATATTTTTAAGCTTTCATTTTAATTTTAGTTTTACTAACTGTGTTGTTCTTGTAATAGTTTTTAATATTTATAGTTTTTTAAATTCAGTTTTAGTCTTAGTAATTTGATTATACTATTATAATATATTTTATATTATTTTTATATTTTAATTTTTCATTTTAATTGTAGTTTTACTAATATTGTTGTGCATTTGAATTAGGTTTTTTACATTTATATTTAGTTTTTATTTAAGTTTAGTATTAATAATATTAATAAATTACAAAAATGTTGAATTATTGTTTATTTTTAAAATGTCAGTTTTGCTAATTTTGATGTTTTTTAGTTTATTTTATTTAGTTTTTGTATGTTTTATTTTTTTGTTTACTATTAGTTTTTAGCTTTCTATTTTAGTTATGTTGTTGTGTTCTCTAATAGTTTTTTTATAATTATATTTCGTTTATCTCAGTTTTAGTCTAATTTTAGTTTTAGTAATTTTAGTATTTGGACTCAAACTTGTTTTATTTCAGTTAGATGACAAAGGCAACCTTTATAATTTTCTTTAGTTTGTTTTTTCAGTTTAATGAACAAATATGCTTTAAATAGTTTTAGTTCTTGTTAATGATAACACTGGTATGTGCACAGAATACATTGAAACAGTTCATTTATTTCCCACCTGTTGCGTTTGTCTTGATCCTTCTTCCGCCTGGCTCTCATTTTGGCCCGGAAGAACTCGTACAAACCGTTCTGCTCCCAACCCTCGCTGGAAAAATGATAATTTTCATGTCCATTTAATTGAAGTAATAAATGAAAACAACCAACAACAAAAAACACAAAGCGGTTGTGTTTGCATCACCTGTTTCTGGGCCTGTCGTGAGACGGCGGGCTGTAAAACGCCTCCACTGCGGCCAGCAGACGGTCACTAGGGGGCATCGGCGGCGGCAGACGGATGTCTTTGGGGTCCAGAGGCTTATAGTCGTGATCTTCAAGCTATATAAAGAGAAAGAATCATGTTTAGGGCAAGAACTAACTAAAACAATTTTCCCATCTGGCATCAAATGTGAAATAACCTTAACAAGCGGCGCCATGAGTCCCGCCGGCAGGTCGAAGTAGGGCACGTTGGGGACCAGGCTGGGGTCGTCCTGACTGACGTGAGCCGGGGTCTGCCGTCGCATGTGGGGCGCCTGGCCGTTGAAGCCGTGAGGAGGCGGTCCGAATTCAGGATGCTGGTTTCCGCCCCACGGAGGAGGATCAGACATTCCTGGAGGGGGAATCCTCTGGTTCGGGTGGTGATGGGGAGGCGGGCCGATCTCTGATATTAGAAAAACATTATAATGTGCAACCATCCAACCAGTTCCCCACGGACACAATCAAGCCCCGTCCTACATTTGTTCTTGTTCCAGAAGCTGTGTAACGCTCATATACGTCACAATAAGGAAAGAAGACTAGCGCGATTTCATGCTACATTTCATGCCAACTTTAAGATGAATCGCTTGTATTGCTCTGTCGTTAAGCCACTTTGGATAAAAGCGTCCTCTAGATCAGTGGTTCTCAATCTGGGGGTCGCGAGATGGTTTGAAAAATAAAGTTTCAGTATTTTCTGATTACAATAAATATTTTTCAATATTAAAGGGCATATTGCAGGTAATTTTTTTTCAAAATGAATATATAGCCTTGTATAAAAATACCATATGAAAAGGTAATGCAGGATTTAAAATGTTTTAAAAAGACATAAGAGCACAAATTTAGTAGATAAAGTGGCCGTTTCGTTGGCTGTTTGTAAAAAACAGCAACATCGCGTCATTACGTCACGAGAGGGAGTCGTTTGCCGCGTTGGCTCAGTGCAGAATAAGTTGGTATTCAGTACAAGTCTGTGTACATTTTTAGTAGTTTTTCTATTTCAACTTATCATTGTCATGGTAAATTATTGTGCCCAGTCTGTCAGGACAAAAAAAAAAAGTTAGAAAAACCTGCATGGTGGCGTTTTGTGCAGGTGAAGAGACGAGACTTCTGCATCGGCTTCGACACACGCGGTGGTGTTTAGTGTTCACTTTAGACCGGAGGATTATCATCCCGGCGATATGACGGAGTCAAACATTGTAATACTCATGTAAAGGATGATATTAAATGAATAAACATCCACACGCGATGCTTCTTTGCCGTTGTTTTTACGTGAATAAATTTCAACATTGATGAATACAAAGTATGTACATTAACACAAATGCATACAGTCTCACACTTTTCAAAAAAGTTTGGAATCATGTGCTGGTAATGTAAATATTTTATTCACGCCATGTTTGTACATTCAAGTTCACTCAATACATACTCATAACGTCATCCTCACACTATCGGTGAATCGGCACGAAATAAACCCATAACACAGAATGAATGAATAAAGGATAACATGAAACGCACACTATAACACTATAGTGTGTGTGGTCCGGCCGCCGGCAGGAGACGTGACGCCACGGATCCGTCAGAGATGCAGCTCGAAGAAAACTGTGCACCGCAAGTCTTGTTTTTTAAACATTTGCTAACTACCAAATCAGTCGTGATGAGAAACCGCTAACGCTACATCACATAACGTTTAGTGTGGACGGAGTGTGACTTATGGTCAAAGCTTAGTTTCTGTTATTGGGAAGTATCAATACTCCTAGATGACCAATACCAGGTTTGCTATTGCCTGATACATGATAATAATCTGTACAGTATTGTGATCTGAGCACAGTGTTCATAGCGTTAGCTAGCGTGTATATATCATTAGCTAACACTGGTCTCTCACCCAAACTCCTGCTCTGTTCTCCACAGGTTCTCCTCACACAACAACTCAAATGTCTTCTCTAATTGTTGTTCTGTCTAATCCTGGCCTGTCCCTAATTGTGTCATTATTGTATGGCTCTGGTCTGCCATATGAGTATTAATAAACATTTATAATTTCCTCAGTGTCCGAAATGTCGTTGCGATCCATTGTTTTCCTATCGTTGTCTCTAACCTGCAATATGCCCTTTAAAAGTGAAGATTACAAATAAATATTTTCTGATTTCTAAAGACAGAAGTGATTAGAGTGTTTAACAAAATTTTGTGACTCTAAGATGTGACGTTATCACTACAGCGCGCAACTTCACGTGGAAACTGCAAGGATAAATTTGTAATTTCGCAAGTCTAAAAATGTTGAGGAAGTTGTGGACAGCCTGTCTGAGCCGTCTGAACCGTGTACCTCTGCTTAACACAAGCGCAAGACCCTGTCTGACCAATGTAGGAAACGTCAGAAATATCAAGAAGAATTCATAAAGTATGGATCAACAACGTGGACCATCCTCAGTGTGTAATCTGTACAGAAGTGCTTGCCCATGAAAGTATGAAGCCTGGGAAAATGTCATTTGGACACAAGGCACCCTACTTGTGTTGAAAAACCAATTCACAGAAAAGAGAAGGAATTACAGATTCAAAAACGCACACTCACACAACAAACCCAAATTACTACTAATGCTCTGAAGGCATCTTATGAGGTGGCATACTTAATAGCCCAGTCCAAAAAGCCACACACGATCGTGGAAAGCTTGATAAAGCACGTAAATCACATCCAGTAAACAGTAGACTGCTAGCCACCCTTTGCAATGAGATGGGCTCGCAGCACGAAGCGCTGCTGTTTCATACCAAAGTCCGGTGGTTATCTCCAGGGAAGGCACTCAGCCGGCTTTATGAACTGCGTGAGGAAGTGCACTCAGTGTTGAAAGCATCTAAATCTGAATTTCACACACCACCTGACAGATCCAGATTGGTTGTCAAGTGGAACAAGAGAATCTCGGCAACCTGAAAATGTACATCACTGGTCATCTCCGCGGCATTTGTTTCCAAAAGAGAAGCAACCAGAACTGTATGACTGGATATGCCAACCATTCACTCAAACTAGGACTAATCTCCTCACAAATCTGGGAGATGCTTTGCTGGAGTAAGCCTAAATTAATTTTATACAGTAAATATTGTGGAAGAATATTAGAGGTCGACCGATAATGGATTTTACCGATACCGATAACTAGGTTGGACCGCACTTGCCGATAGTTTTTAAAATGGATACTGGATAAAAATAAAAAAATAAAAAAAATCAACCATAACACTCTGAGTAAAACAGTGCTGAAACCATGAAAATGTGCTAAATGAAATACATATGTAAATATGAATATATTAAAATGAATATTTTGCTGAAAATAATTTAAACATTAAAATAATATTATAAATAAATGTTTCTTTAGCTATAACCTTGAAACATGTACATTTTATAGGTAACACTTTGCAAGCCCCATTTCTTAACATGGATGTGTTAGCTCGCTCACATGAACGATATGCATTATGAAATATACATTTTACAGCATGTATTAATATTTGAGCAATACAATTGTACCTTGATCATTCATGTTAGTTCATAGTGCATTAAGTTTAACAGATCAAGTAAAAATTAAAACTCAATTTAAAAATGTATACAATACAGCATTCATTAACCTTAGTTAATGTTACAAATGGAATCTTATTGTGAAGTTACCGTTTCATATCAATCCAAACAGTCTGCTTTTTTAGAACACAATGATTATCTAATCAAAATATGTATTGAAATCGAATGCGTTTCTGGTTTGTTTATATTTCTGTCGGCTGCATTGCTTTCTCACGTCACTAGTTGTTACATTGTTTGAACTGCTTGAGGTACTGCTAATGTTAGCGTCCTCTCAGCCTCGACAACATAGTACATACATACTGCTGTTTTTTCCCTGCTAATGCAGCATCTAGTCAACAAATTAATTACTTTATTATGATTTGGCAACATGTACTGAAGTGTTCTGTATTCATACCATTTCCATGTCAGTGTTTTAATCGCTCATCTGATGTGTCAGCACTCTGTGCAGCGTGTGCTTTCCGTGCATCCTCACGTGTCAATATAAACAACGTCAGTGATAGTTTTTATTTCGCCTCTAGAGGCTGCTCCTGTGCTATATAATGCCACGCTTCTCAGAGCTCTCGTACTGTGTAATGACAGCGCACCCTACTCAGCCACTCCAACAACGGACGCAACCCGGGAAAACTATCGGTATAGATTTTTGCCGATAACCGATTAATCGGCGAAACCGATGAATCGGTCGACCTTTAAAGAATATAGTGGAAGTGGATGCAACAGTTACTTTTTTTTGTTTAATGTTTGTGTATGTTGCGGTAGGGGGGTTTGCAAATTATTACCCATGTTCGTTTAGGGGTCGCTGGCTTAAAAGTTTGAGAACCACTGCTCTAGATGAATATATGTTAATCTAGTAGGGGTGTAACGCTACATGTATTCGCCCCAAGTCAGACGACAAACACAGTCAGTCACAGGCGATCTACACTCCAATCCAGAAGGGGGCAGTAATGTTTGCCATCCGCCACAACAGGAAAAAGAGCAGAAGAAGAAGAGATGATCTAAGCACCAAAACAAATTAAGAGTTCAGATGCACACAAGAGCTTGCTAGTAGCCTATACGCCGAGTTTCCATTCATTTTTGAGACGCGCTCCACAAACTTCGCAGAAAGAAAACCGACACGGCAGGAGTGGCATCCTGTTGTGTACACAAATAAAAACGGACCCTTTACAGTTTCGAATGATGTCTTACTCTGACAGAGTATTTTAAGTTTTTCCGCTGTTATAATGAGACAAAAATAAACAGTGACACCAAAACCGAGGTACGTACCGAGCCGTGACTTCTCTTTACCGTTACACCTCTACAATCCAGTATAAAAAGAAAAGTTGAGTCTCACCTCCTGGGAAGTCTCCCTGTGGGTAGTCGAATCGGTGGGGCGGATACGGCGGCCGTTCGAAGTGATGCCGGGGGGGGAACTCGTCCTGCATGAAGCGGGGCGGGAAGCGTCCGAAGTTGTGAGGCGGCGGTGGAGGCTGGTTGAATGGTGGCGGCTGCTGGTGGGGAGGGAAGGGCCCGCGGAAATGTGGCGGACGCTGCATGCGGAACGGAGGCTCCCTTTGACCCCACGGCGGCGGCTGGTCCGGCTGATTGCTCCACGGTGGCTGGTCGAACTGGCCGCTCCAGGAGGGCGGGGGCTCGTTCTGGCCGCTCCAGGGGCCTCCGGGGCCACCGTCCCGAGGGCCGCCGCTCCAGTTGGGGTCTCGCTGCTCATTCCACATGCCCTCGTGGCTGTTCCAGGGCGGGCAGGGGGGCGGGACTTGAGTGGGGTCAAATGGTGGCTGGAGGCAGAGACATAGCATATACAGTATAAATTTTTATATATGGGCGGTATATATCGTGGCGACAATATAAAGTGCCTGTTGGAGAGTTTACATTATATTAGTATTAATTAGAGGTGGAACAATTCTTGGTTTAAATGAAAAAAAAAAAACACATTTTTAAATCGAACCATACGGTTCTCCACCCTCAGTTCGGCACGCACTTGCACCGCGGTTCATCTCAAATCTGATGACGCATCTATAATATGGTTTCTTAGAGAAAAATAACAACGTGTAAAACAGACAGACAGAGTTTGGCTAATGTATGTTTCTGTTAATGGATACACATTCTGGCTTCCCAATACATTACAACAACAGCGATGATCATAAAGCGTGGATAAAACAGTCACTCTTGTATGCGAGTGCGTTTCCTCGAACGTGACTCAAGTCATATACGCCATCATCACCGGGTTTTGATAGCGTGCGAGCGCAGGTGAGACCTGAACAGTACACGGTGTGTTTAAACTAAACTCATTTAAGCCTTGCCAATTTAAACATTCAAGAGCAAGACGCAAAAGAGAGGAGATTTGTGTGTGTGTGTGTGTACTCATCTGAAGTGTGCGCACGGCGCGTCACAGATAGCGCGCAGATAGAGTTCTCTTTCAAGTCTTGCGCACGAATGGACAAATTCACACAAAAAATATGTCTGTACATATTTTCTGTACCTGAAAAGCACTGTTTATTTTATTTGCATCTTTGCTCTATTGTATGTGTTTGTGCTGTTGCTTGTATTATTTGTTCTTATTTTGTTTATTTTGATTTGACAAATGCCCTAATTACCCTGAACATAGCACATATGAAAACCGCACCGAAACCGTGAGTAATTTGAACCATTCCACCCCTGGTATTAATATACAGCTGCAAAGAGTTTGTCACTCACAGGCTGTTGCGGGTTCCACGACGGCATGTTGTGCTGCGACTCGAACCAGCCGGGTTTAGAGGAAGGAATGTCAGGCGACGCAGAGGGGTTCGAGTCTGAGGGATGGGTCTGAGCGGCTTCGTAATCAGCGGGTGGAGGACCGGCCAATGGAGGCTTCAGTTCTCCTGATGACAGCGTGAAAAAAATGACATCAAGAATCATAATTAACAGCAAGAACGGCATCACATCAAATCAAGAATGACATCATAATTCATCGCAGTGAGTCAAGAATGATATCAGGGCAAAGAGACTATAATTATGCCAAGTATGATGTCACAGCAAGTAAACGATGACATCATAAAAAGAACGTCAAGAACAGCTGTCAAGTCCGAAATGATGTCAAAGGCCGGGAATGACGCATCATATTCGGAATGGCAAAAAGAAAGCACTCCAAGTATGACATCACAAATGGCTTAGAATATAAAAAGTCTGAAGTTTGGAATGACGTCACATGACCACCCATAAAATCATCAGCGCAAATCCCCCCCAAAAATACACATGATGTGAAAGTGACACTTACAAAAACTACTGATCAAAAGCTTCATAAAATCGGTCCCTTTAAGTCTCTTTATTTATAAATTACAGTAAAAACAGTATTATTGTTAAATATTAATTACAATTTATAAATAGCCATTTACAATTGTAATATATTGTAAAAAGTAATTTATTCCTGATGTCAAAGCTGAATTTTCAGCATCATTACTCCAGTCTTTAGTCACATGATCCTTCAGAAATCATTCTAATATGTTGATTTGCTGCTCAAGAAACATTTATGATTATTATCAATGTTGAAATCAGTTGAGATGCTTCATATCTTTGTGGAAACAATGATACATATTTTTCTCAGCTCAGCTCAAAAGAAGAGCATTTATTTGAAACATTTTGCAGCATCTTAAATGTCTTCACTGTCACTTTTTAATGCGTCCTTGCTGAATAAAGTATTAATTTCTTAGAAAAAAAAAACAGCAGTGTATGTTTCATAAGCGACTGAATCTGTATGTGATGACGTGATGTTTACCAGGCTGAGAGCTCATGGGTGCTTGACTCTTGACTTCAGGGTCGGCAGGCGTCAGCTGACCGACTGCAGCCGCTGCTGCCGCCACCGCCACCGTCTGCTGCTGCTTCAGATTGCTCACAAACTCCTCGTGCTGGGTCTTCAGCGCCTGGATCTGCTGCTGGAAGGCCACCTGGATGGGCTGCACCACCTGCGCGTACTCCGTGATGAGCGACGCCTGGAGAGACAGGATGAGAAACACATGCTGAACACGCCATCTGTGTCTGACAGGATCAGCTGTACCAGGGTTATTGAAATAAAATATTCATTTACATTTAAATTAAAAAGAAAATATAAAAATAAAACCTGATTCAAAATATCAATTAAAACAAGACATTTAAAAAGACAACAACAACAAAAAACTATTAAAAATGAAAAAAAAAAGAAAACTTTAAAATTAAAATAAAAACTGATAAAAAATAAAAGCTGGCTCAAAACATCAATAAAAACTATATAGACATAAAAAAAACTAAAAACTAAAACTAGCTCAAATTAAAATAAAAACAGAAAAATGTAAAAATAAAAACAAAATCAAAATATCAATAAAAACTATGTAGACATAAAAAAAATAAAAACTATGAAAAATGACAACAAAAATATATATAACTAAAATAATAATGAAAATAGAAAAACAACAATTGATTCAAAATATCAATAAAATCCATACAGACATTGAAAGAAACTATTAAAAATGACCAAAATCACAACAAAATTACTAAAACTTAAATTATGAATATAAAAAATAAAAATAATAACTGATTCAAAATATCAATAAAAACTAGACATTAAAAAAGACAACGTTTAATGTTTAAAATATTAAAAATATACTAAATTAAACTATAATAAATTATACAACTAAAATTATAATGAAAATATAATATAAAATAAAAACATTTAAAAAAATGACACAGAAAACAGAAAATATAAAAATTAAAACTGATTCAAAATATTAACAAAAACTACACAGACATATTTTAAAATATGTTTTTATTTTCATTTAAAACATAACAAAATGACTAAAGCTGTAACTGCTCTAGAATAGCCCTGAAAGCTCTGGCAGTCTCTCAGCGATGCTGTACCTGATACTGCCCGAGGCCCAGCGCCGGACTCTGGAGCTGCTGAATGGTGATGTCGTCAAAGTAGCCGTTCTTCTCCCAGAGCTGCAGCAGCTAAAACACAAGTGCTATTCGTCAGAAGTCCGACTGACAGCCAACATACACATCACATGACGATATCTGTGAACACAAGGGTCTAAAGTCGTGGCGGTCGTACCCGTGTGATTTTCTGCTGCTTGTCTTCCTCCACAGCCAGGAAGCTGGTGCAGTAAATGGGAACCACAACCTTCTGTAGAGCCGCCAAAAGATCCTTCTGATTTTTCCTCTGACTGTGGAGGAATCAACAGTTTCCACAATAAAACGCCATGAAACACACTTGGAGTTGGCAACAACCAAAACAGGACACATACACTGCATTTTTATGCTTTCCTAATGTGAAAACTGAATATAACAACACTTGTTTTAGATTTTTTTTGTTTGTAGATGAAAAATATACATTTAGTAAGAATAAAGCATTAAATTAAATAACATTATGCAAACTAGGGCTAGGTATTGATAAATTTCACAATTCGAATCGATTCACAAGCTTCGATTCAATATCGATTATTTTGGATATATATCAGCTACAATACATGGCAAACAAATCTCTTAAAAGGTGCACTATGTAACATTTTTTCAGTAAAACATCCAAAAACCACTAGGCCAGTGTTATATATTTTGTTCAGTTGAGTACTTACAATATCCCAAATGTTTCCGACTATTTGTAAATCGTGAGAAAATTGCTATTTTAACCAAGGAACCGGGACGCGTGAGGGCGTCGCCTGTCAATGGCGTCATATCTGCGTTACCCTCGGTTTCCGGTGTTATTCAGCAGAAACGCTTTACTCTCACTGCAGTGTGCAACAAGTGTCATAGCAGCCGCCGAGAGAACGCACAGAGTAACGTCATAACATCATTTAACACACTCAAATATATCTAATATGATAAACAGCTGCGTTACCTCATACAAAGCGGAAATGGCGCCAGCGACTGTGGCATAATAAAAGTCCTGCTGCTCGTGAGGCGTGTATTGCGCAATCGCTCCAGCGGCCTTGCTCAGCTCCCACAACACTCGGCCCTGCTCTGCTTCATACTACAGTAACGTTAATAATCACATCCATGAACATGATTTCTGCCTGAGTTCTATCCCGACTCTTTTCCACTAGCTGTGAGGTGAAGACCACATGTCCCAAGATTCTGCGCTCAAACTTGGCGTCATCAAACTACGCCTTTGTTTTGAATAGGCGACCTCTAGCAGACAGACAAGTTACATAGTGCACCTTTAACTAATGCTGTAAATAGTTTACAGCATTAGTTAAAGGTGCACTATGTAACTTGTAAGTCGCCGGGAGTCTAGTTGTACATTAGCCTACTATACTATTGAAGGTAAAAATAAACTGATTTGTATACAAACACTTAAATTACACTTAATGTTTTTTTAATATAATAATAGTTATATGAAATATAAACATTTAAATGTCAAAATTTGCCAGATTTATTCAAACATGCATTTAATATTAAAAAACATAAAAAATTATAATGAATATGTAATTTGGTGCATATATAGCAAAATGCTCCTCTCTAGAGTTAATTTTTCTAGCTGACTAACGATAGTCACTGGATATGGTTTTTCTGAGGTAAATGTGACGTTACGTGCCATTGTTTACAAGCTGTTTTACTGACGTCATTCCGCGGTTGAAACACTGATTGAGCGATTACATGTGACATGATACGGATTTCGGTAAGTTGTACTGTATTTGTTGTACACACTTTCAGATGCTCATTCATGTTTATTTCACGCTGTAAAGCGGAAGATCAGTTCATGTGCCGCTTCTCTTGAGCTGAGCTGCACCCGAGCGATCTCACGCCACAGCGACAAAACGGTATTTATGTTTTTGAATTTCGTAATAAAATGGACGTAATTTGAAATCTGAGACTGGTTCATATCAATAGTAACTAAGCTCAAAGATTATTGTGATTTATTGGATGGGAGACGCGCTACAATGTTCCGTTCATTCATCAACTGAAAAACAGGATGACTAATTGATTCTTGGGATTTAAGAATCGATATCGGTTCGTAAAAATGAGAATTGTTTAAATATCAATATTTTTTTACCCAGCCCTAATGCAAACTCATCATGATTTTATAATCACAATTACCCCGGACTAGTGCTGTTATCATTAACTAAAGCTAATAAAATCAACTTTAACTGAAATAAAATAATTTTATTATTTATTACAAGAAATATTTTATAATTATTTATTTCTAAGGCAACATATCTAATTTTAAATTGTGAAGTCCTAAAATTACTTAAATTTATATAACTAAATAAACTAATAAAAATGACAATTGAAGAAAAAAATTGTCAGTGGACGCGGTTACATTTGTTACATTTACAGTGGAAAATAAACAAATATATAAAACCCAATTCAAAATATGAATAAAAACTATAACACTATCATAGTGTATTAATAGTTCTGTTTCCAACCATTTTTTAGATATCACATAAAAAACACTTGATGGAAATGGCAAGATGTGCATTATTTCTAAAAATGCGCATTAAAAACATGAGGCGTATAATTTTTTCATCTGATAATAAGACACGCATAAACTACGATGAAAACACATTTACCGAATAAATCCCACTATGCACAACAAAAATACTCCCATGACTTTGCCTCAACAGAGGCTGTGCTTGGATAACAGGAATAACCAGTGGACCAATGGCATCGCAGCATCTCAAATGTTGGTTTGGAGGTTCTGAAATGCCTTAGTCAAAATCTGTCATCAGAATGATTCGGTTTAATTCCCTTCAGAAGCATCTCACAAAACGATTGCGGTCCCAAACATCAGCATCAACTCATTTATGAGGGAAAAAGGGATTGCAGCAACTTCCAATTTTATTACTGAGATTTTGCACCAGTTTCCCAGGAAGTGAATGTTTGTTCTCTTGAAGACATGGGATGTAAACTGTGCTTTATTCGCCAATGTTTTATGCAATATTCAAAATTAAATTTGCAACTTTGCGAACAGCTGTTGAGACTGTTGAATAGGGTGACCAGACGTCCCCATTTTCCGGGGACAGTCCCAGTTTTTGGTGTTCTGTCCCCGACTGGAGCTGTCCCCGGAAATGTCCCCGTTTTACAGCTCGTTCAAAACAACCCGCAGATATATTGCAAAAAAAGCGACCAACCAACATACAGCAGCGGCTGGTTATAGGAGCAATCGTGTAGTGATTATGTTCACCAGCAGATGGCGCTGTGAGATACGCTGACTCGGTCGCGCGCGCGCCTCTACTTCATGAAGAGCGTAACCGAGAGCAGAGCGCCATTATCGTCATATATCAAAAGAAACATCGTTATCGCTTTCAAGGTAGTAACATACTAACTATTCATGTTAAATTAAAGTAATACTGTTCGTATGTGCTTTATAACAGATCCTCAACAGGGTGCGGGATTGTTTTGTCCCCTAAAAGTTCTGCAGTCACAACGCATTGAGTACCGCACATCTGAACTATAAAAAACCCTAAACAATTAACGTTACACTTGCAACAAATACATGTGCAGAATAAAATAAGCAGAATAACAAGACTAATTAAGGACGGTAAGAGTTATTTTCAAGCACAAACATAACAAAAAAAAGTAATTTATATTTTTGTGAAAATTAAAATATTAAATACAATTATAAAATGTAAAAATATTTGTTAAATAGTTTTATTTATGTCGTTTTATTTTTGTAACGTGTTTTTGTTAATATTGTTTTGAACTGCTTGTTATTTACAGTGGTTACTATTAACTGTTTTGTTTTTACGGGTGCGTTGAATTGTATTAAATCCAAACCAAAAATCCTAATAATCAAACTAAATCATAATAATTATTAAATGTTAATAATAATATAGGAAGCCCACAACAACAACAACAAAAAAACATTCAAAAATGTATTGTCCGTGTTTTTTAATTAAAAGATAATTTAGTGATATTTTGACCACTCAAATAGGAAATGTCCCCGGTTTCCATTTCAGAAATCTGGTCACCTTACTATTCAAATGCATTATAACGTCACAAAACACAGTTGTGCGTCTCACCAGTGATGCAGGACGTCGTTGGTGAGATAGATGAGATGCAGGCGGAGCTCGAAGTGCGCCGCGTCCGCAGTGATGCGGTTTCGGAGATGCGACGACATCAGTTCGCAGTGCTGCGGGGTCTTGGCGTTACCAAACATCCAGTTCTTTCCAGCCTGAGCAAAGAAATAACCCAAATATAATTTCTCTGACAGACGGATCAGTTGTGAGTGAGGCGTGAGATTTTGGGCTCGTACCGAGATGGCGTCTTTCGTGCAGGTGTCTATGATGGGCTGAAGGAGGTTGTCCAGCTCGTTCATGTCCAGCTGTGTCTCCGCCAGCAGCTTCTGCGTCTGCTGCTCCATCGCCAGAGAGATGGCGGCCGTCACCTGCTCCTAAAAGCACAAAACACACGTTTACACAACACCGCTTTCAACTAACAGATTTTTTTTATCCGTTTGACGTAAGGTACTTCCACGTACGTGACCTTCCTGACGTCATACGCGTGCAAAAGCAGAACACAGAAGTCAAGCATTTGAGATTAAAAAGAATATATATATATATATATATATATATTTTTTTTTTTTAAGAAAATGACCGATGGTTTCACTAGATAAGACCCTATTCCTCGTCTGAGATCGTGCAGAGCCTCTGAAGCCCTTCCTTTGAAACTGCATTGATTTGGACCTTCAACTGTTGGTTGCCATTGAAGTCCATTATGTGGAGTAATGGACTTCATTACTCCGCCCATGACCCTGTCGCCGGTTCTCCACTGTTCCTTCCTTGGAGCACTTTTGATAGATCCTGACCACTGCAGACCGGGAACACCCCACAAGAGCTGCAGTTTTGGAGATGCTCTGACCCAGTCGTCTAGCCATCACAATTTGGCCCTTGTCAAACTCGCTCAAATCCTTACGCTTTCCAATTTTTCCTGCTTCTAAAGCCCAATTTATACTTCTGCGTCGAGTGTAAGCCGTAGCTACGTCATAGGCTGTGTGTTGCACGCATAGCCTACGACGTTCCCTGACGTGCACCTCTCCAAAAATGTAAACGCGTCAATTCTACGCGGACCAGAACCCCTCCCTCAGGGGTATACATGCGTAACTGCACGTCGACACGGACAAGGACGCAGAAGTATAAATGAATATTGACGCGTAGCCCACAGCGTAGAGGCTACGGCGCAGGTCAGACGCAGAAGTATAAATCGCCCTTAACACATCAACTTTGGAGGACAAAATGTTCACTTGCTGCCTAATATATCCCACCCACCCTCCGTGATGAAGAGATAATCAGTGTTATTCACTTCACCTGTCATAATGTTATGCCTGATCGGTGTATATATATCTCTGTGTGTGTTTTATATACAGCACATACCTGTCTGAGGCTGAGCAGATGTTGCTCCTGCTGCTGTAGGTTCCACTGGCTCTGCTGGACGAGCTCTTCCACAGACGGCGTTGTGGGCGGGATCGGCGGAGGCACGAGCATCGTCATCGCCGCAGGTACGTCGGCGACCTCTTTACCCGGAGGTTTACATTGCACTGCGAATCACAAGAACACGCAGACGCAAAAACAACATGACTCCTACTGTACTGTAAGCAACAAACCTCTCGTCTGCCAGTACGTCCAAATCTGACGGATGCGGGCGAACGGGAACACTGGGAAGCGCTACTAAAAGAAGCGTGACTCTCTTTTGAATGGGCGTTCCCAGCGAAAAGCCATTCAGATCAGAGAAACATGCAGGAAATCACTCATGCTGGCCTCTGATTTTTCCATGTCTGGAGATAGTCGCATGAAAAACTCGAACAAACAGGAAGACATTTTAAGCCAAGGAAAGCATGGGGATGTGAAGTACTAAATCGACTCCAAGGAAAGAAACCAAGTTTCTTAAAAAGCAAAGTTTTAGCTCAGATTTATCCAGAATACTTAACAAAAGTCATCATATCATGTATGAAGCAAAAAACAGTGCTGGAAAGTCACGTGCTTAACTTTAACACTTGGTTCAAATCTCTAGATATGAAAAACCGTAACAGCAATACTTGGCAAACACCACCAAAAGTGTTTTAAAGCTGTTTCAACTCATTACACACGTTAATGTATAACTGAGAAAGCATTAGCCATAACATAATTTGACAAATGAAATACAAAAAACATTTCAAGCACTGATGATGCAGGAGAACTCCAAATATACCAGGCAAAATGAAACATTTCTGATTATCGGTCTAATAAATACCTTCCATTTTATATTCATCATCATGACTGGCAGAATCTATAAAGGAGAGAAGCACACCTTAAAGACGAATATATATAAACACAATGCAGCTGTTAAAACAGGCAAATCTAGCTGTGTCCATCTCAAATGCCCTGTGTTAGTAACAGGGTTACTGCCGTTAAATGAAATTATTTAAAACATTTTTTAATTGAAATATAAACATAAGACAAAATTAAAATGACAACTGAAAATATAAAAACAAAAGCTATTTCAAAATATAAATACTACTAAAATAACACTGGTTAGAAAAAAAGAAATGCAATACGTACGCTGCTGCTCGATGGCCAGTTTGTATTTGTAGTAGCCGAAATATTCCCCTCCAAACAGAAATGAGAACTTGGGGTTGTCCTTCTGCTTCTCCATGGTCATCTTCTCAAACTCAGGTCCATTTCGGGCGACAAACTGGGCCAGTTTGTCAATGACATTTCGCAGCTCTTGATCTGATGGGGGGGGAGAGAAAAAAATCACATAAAAACAATAAAATACAAAATAAATAAATATTATTTTAAATAATATAACTAATGATTCAAATAATTTGTTTTTTAAATATATTAATTTAAACATTAATTTAAATTATAAATTTTTTTTTAATCTTTCACTTCTTTTTGACATGACAGTATTTAATAATACCAAGTGTACACAGTTTTACTGTAGTAAACATGGTATTTTTTACTGGAATCGTTGATCACCTACTGTAAAAGCTTTATATACAAAATTATTTAATAAAAACATGCCAAACGATGTAGCTACTCCATTTGCCATCCTACCCACGCAAGGCAGTCAATATAAGCTAACCAGCTGGTAAACGCTGATTTTATGTGTTAAGTGTGTGTATATTCGTGTCGTTTTGATAATAATATCAGTTCATTCGCGCTCGCGCTTCTCTCACTCGCGCGCTCGCGCACGGTTACCTTCAGGTGGCGAGGAAATATCCATCTTTCTCAAGATTACACGCTAGTACAAGACCAGGAATTCATTTATACCTTATGACGCTGAGACGCGAAACAAAATAAAACGTTTTTAAACGGGTGCGACCATTATATCGGCATGAGCTTGTTGTGTTTTAGTTCAAGATGAAGCCACAGGAAACCGAATCCTGAGCACTTCCTCCTGCGCATGCGCTGTGGTGACGTTCAGAAGCGTCACGACGTCACAGCGTCGCCTGCCGTCGGGAGGCCGTTACTCACGACGTGTTTTTAACGTTTTGATCCTGACTGGATTTTGTAGGTGACAGCTAATGAACTGGGTTGTAAGTATATGGCAAGCCGTTTTAACATTTAATCCTTAAAACCTACTAGTATCTATTTTCATGCTACTATAGTACTTATTTTTTTTAGATACTAGTATCTATTCCGTTAAGTTAGGGTGACCAAACGTCCTGTTTTCCCAGGACATAGACATTTTGGTTATAGATAGTATTTTGTAATGTAACAATTTTCTAACCGTACAGAGGGGGCATACTTTAAATGTATTGAAATTAATAAGGCATCTTTGAGTAAACTTCGAGTATCATTTGAGTATCTCATTGAAGGGGCCGAGTGTCCTGGTTTTCGGTAATCAGAATATGGTCACCCTTATTAAGTACTAGTACTTATTCATTAGCTACTAATGCTTATTCTTTAGATACTAGTACCTTTTTAAAAGATACTAGTAGTTATTCATTAGATACTAGTTCTTATTTTTTAGATACTGGTACTCATTTATTAGACACTAGTACCTATTAAATAGATACTAGTAGTTTTTCATTACATACTAGTACTTATTTTGATAGTGACTATTTGATAGTAGCTATTCTTTTGATACTAGTAACACATTTTACATTTTTGCCATGACTTCTTAATTGACTTCTATGGGAATCTGTCATTCAGATATCAACTATTCAGTTCTGACGAGTATGTTTTCCAATTGTGACTAGTACATATTTATTAGATACTAGTAGTTATTCATTAGGTACTAGTACTTATTTTTTTAGTTACTAGTACACATTAAATAGATACTAGTACTTATTCATTAGATACTAGTACTTATTCAATAGATACTAGTACTTATTCATTAGATACTAGTACTTATTCAATAGATACTAGTACTTATTCAATAGATACTAGTACGTATTCATTAGATACTAGTACTTATTCAATAGATACTAGTACTTATTCAATAGATACTAGTACTTATTCAATAGATACTAGTACTTATTCAATAGATACTAGTACGTATTCATTAGATACTAGTACTTATTCAATAGATACTAGTACTTATTCATTAGATGCTAGTACTTATTCATTAGATACTAGTACTTATTCAATAGATACTAGTACGTATTCATTAGATACTAGTACTTATTCAATAGATACTAGTACTTATTCAATAGATACTAGTACTTATTCATTAGATACTAGTACTTATTCAATAGATACTAGTACTTATTCAATAGATACTAGTACGTATTCATTAGATACTAGTACGTATTCATTAGATACTAGTACTTATTCAATAGATACTAGTACGTATTCATTAGATACTAGTACTTATTCAATAGATACTAGTACTTATTCAATAGATACTAGTACGTATTCAATAGATACTAGTACTTATTCAATAGATACTAGTACGTATTCATTAGATACTAGTACTTATTCATTAGATACTAGTACGTATTCATTAGATACTAGTACTTATTCAATAGATACTAGTACGTATTCATTAGATACTAGTACTTATTCATTAGATACTAGTACTTATTCAATAGATACTAGTACGTATTCATTAGATACTAGTACTTATTCATTAGATACTAGTACTTCAATAGATGCTAGTACGTATTCATTAGATGCTAGTACTTATTCATTAGATACTAGTACGTATTTATTAGATACTAGTACTTATTCATTAGATACTAGTACTTATTCAATAGATACTAGTACTTATTCAATAGATACTAGTACTTATTCAATAGATACTAGTACGTATTCATTAGATACTAGTACGTATTCATTAGATACTAGTACTTATTCATTAGATGCTAGTACTTATTCATTAGATGCTAGTACTTATTCATTAGATGCTAGTACTTATTCATTAGATACTAGTACGTATTCATTAGATGCTAGTACTTATTCAATAGATACTAGTACTTATTCAATAGATACTAGTACGTATTCATTAGATGCTAGTACTTATTCAATAGATACTAGTACTTATTTATTAGATACTAGCACTTATTCATTAGATGCTAGTACTTATTCATTAGATGCTAGTACTTATTCATTAGATGCTAGTACGTATTCATTAGATGCTAGTACTTATTCAATAGATACTAGTACTTATTCAATAGATACTAGTACGTATTCAATAGATACTAGTACTTATTCAATAGATACTAGTACGTATTCATTAGATACTAGTACTTATTCATTAGATACTAGTACGTATTCATTAGATACTAGTACTTATTCAATAGATACTAGTACGTATTCATTAGATACTAGTACTTATTCATTAGATACTAGTACTTATTCAATAGATACTAGTACGTATTCATTAGATACTAGTACTTATTCATTAGATACTAGTACTTATTCAATAGATGCTAGTACGTATTCATTAGATGCTAGTACTTATTCATTAGATACTAGTACGTATTTATTAGATACTAGTACTTATTCATTAGATACTAGTACTTATTCAATAGATACTAGTACTTATTCAATAGATACTAGTACTTATTCAATAGATACTAGTACGTATTCATTAGATACTAGTACGTATTCATTAGATACTAGTACTTATTCATTAGATGCTAGTACTTATTCATTAGATGCTAGTACTTATTCATTAGATGCTAGTACTTATTCATTAGGTACTAGTACGTATTCATTAGATGCTAGTACTTATTCAATAGATACTAGTACTTATTCAATAGATACTAGTACGTATTCATTAGATGCTAGTACTTATTCAATAGATACTAGTACTTATTCATTAGATACTAGTACTTATTCAATAGATACTAGTACTTATTCAATAGATACTAGTACGTATTCATTAGATACTAGTACTTATTCAATAGATACTAGTACTTATTCAATAGATACTAGTACTTATTCAATAGATACTAGTACTTATTCAATAGATACTAGTACTTATTCAATAGATACTAGTACGTATTCATTAGATACTAGTACTTATTCAATAGATACTAGTACTTATTCATTAGATGCTAGTACTTATTCATTAGATACTAGTACTTATTCAATAGATACTAGTACGTATTCATTAGATACTAGTACTTATTCAATAGATACTAGTACTTATTCAATAGATACTAGTACTTATTCATTAGATACTAGTACTTATTCAATAGATACTAGTACTTATTCAATAGATACTAGTACGTATTCATTAGATACTAGTACGTATTCATTAGATACTAGTACTTATTCAATAGATACTAGTACGTATTCATTAGATACTAGTACTTATTCAATAGATACTAGTACTTATTCATTAGATGCTAGTACTTATTCATTAGATACTAGTACGTATTCATTAGATGCTAGTACTTATTCAATAGATACTAGTACTTATTCAATAGATACTAGTACGTATTCATTAGATGCTAGTACTTATTCAATAGATACTAGTACTTATTTATTAGATACTAGCACTTATTCATTAGATGCTAGTACTTATTCATTAGATGCTAGTACTTATTCATTAGATGCTAGTACGTATTCATTAGATGCTAGTACTTATTCAATAGATACTAGTACTTATTCAATAGATACTAGTACGTATTCAATAGATACTAGTACTTATTCAATAGATACTAGTACGTATTCATTAGATACTAGTACTTATTCATTAGATACTAGTACGTATTCATTAGATACTAGTACTTATTCAATAGATACTAGTACGTATTCATTAGATACTAGTACTTATTCATTAGATACTAGTACTTATTCAATAGATACTAGTACGTATTCATTAGATACTAGTACTTATTCATTAGATACTAGTACTTATTCAATAGATGCTAGTACGTATTCATTAGATGCTAGTACTTATTCATTAGATACTAGTACGTATTTATTAGATACTAGTACTTATTCATTAGATACTAGTACTTATTCAATAGATACTAGTACTTATTCAATAGATACTAGTACTTATTCAATAGATACTAGTACGTATTCATTAGATACTAGTACGTATTCATTAGATACTAGTACTTATTCATTAGATGCTAGTACTTATTCATTAGATGCTAGTACTTATTCATTAGATGCTAGTACTTATTCATTAGATACTAGTACGTATTCATTAGATGCTAGTACTTATTCAATAGATACTAGTACTTATTCAATAGATACTAGTACGTATTCATTAGATGCTAGTACTTATTCAATAGATACTAGTACTTATTTATTAGATACTAGCACTTATTCATTAGATGCTAGTACTTATTCATTAGATGCTAGTACTTATTCATTAGATGCTAGTACGTATTCATTAGATGCTAGTACTTATTCAATAGATACTAGTACTTATTCAATAGATACTAGTACGTATTCATTAGATACTAGTACGTATTCATTACATACTAGTACGTATTCATTAGATACTAGTACTTATTCAATAGATACTAGTACTTATTCATTAGATGCTAGTACGTATTCATTAGATGCTAGTACTTATTCATTAGATACTAGTACGTATTCATTAGATACTAGTACTTATTCATTAGATACTAGTACTTATTCATTAGATACTAGTACGTATTCATTAGATACTAGTACGTATTCATTAGATGCTAGTACTTATTCATTAGATGCTAGTACTTATTAGATGCTAGTACTTGTTCATTAGATGCTAGTACGTATTCATTAGATACTAGTACTTATTCAATAGATACTAGTACGTATTCATTAGATACTAGTACGTATTCATTAGATACTAGTACTTATTCATTAGATACTAGTACTTATTCATTAGATACTAGTACGTATTCATTAGATACTAGTACTTATTCATTAGATACTAGTACTTATTCATTAGATACTAGTACTTATTCATTAGATACTAGTACTTATTCATTAGATACTAGTACTTATTCAATAGATACTAGTACTTATTCAATAGATACTAGTACTTATTCATTAGATACTAGTACTTATTCATTAGATACTAGTACTTATTCAATAGATACTAGTACTTATTCATTAGATACTAGTACTTATTCATTAGATACTAGTACTTATTCAATAGATACTAGTACTTATTCATTAGATACTAGTACTTATTCAATAGATACTAGTACTTATTCAATAGATACTAGTACTTATTCATTAGATACTAGTACTTATTCAATAGATACTAGTACGTATTCATTAGATACTAGTACGTATTCATTAGATACTAGTACGTATTCATTAGATACTAGTACGTATTCATTAGATACTAGTACTTATTCATTAGATACTAGTACTTATTCATTAGATACTAGTACTTATTCATTAGATACTAGTACTTATTCAATAGATACTAGTACTTATTCATTAGATACTAGTACTTATTCAATAGATACTAGTACTTATTCAATAGATACTAGTACTTATTCATTAGATACTAGTACTTATTCATTAGATACTAGTACTTATTCAATAGATACTAGTACTTATTCAATAGATACTAGTACTTATTCAATAGATACTAGTACTTATTCATTAGATACTAGTACGTATTCAATAGATACTAGTACTTATTCAATAGATACTAGTACTTATTCATTAGATACTAGTACTTATTCAATAGATACTAGTACTTATTCATTAGATACTAGTACTTATTCATTAGATACTAGTACTTATTCAATAGATACTAGTACTTATTCAATAGATACTAGTACTTATTCAATAGATACTAGTACTTATTCATTAGATACTAGTACTTATTCAATAGATACTAGTACTTATTCAATAGATACTAGTACTTATTCATTAGATACTAGTACTTATTCAATAGATACTAGTACGTATTCATTAGATACTAGTACGTATTCATTAGATACTAGTACGTATTCATTAGATACTAGTACGTATTCATTAGATACTAGTACGTATTCATTAGATACTAGTACTTATTCATTAGATACTAGTACTTATTCATTAGATACTAGTACTTATTCAATAGATACTAGTACGTATTAAATAGATACTAGGCCGCTACTTACGACAAGTTTTTAACGTTTTGATCCTGACTGGATTTTGTAGGTGACAACTAATGAACTGGTTTGTAAGTAATCTTAATTTACTGTTCGGATATTACCTTTTTCTTTTGGCCAATTTGCTTTCTGAAGATGTTTAGCCTTCGATAATCCATATATGCAACAAATTATTCAAAAACAGTATGAGTAGTATCTCCGGATATATCCTAACATAGAGGATGTAGGACACATTGATAAAATATTCTGTGTGTTGATGTGAGATAAAAATATTAAGTTATTTTAGATATTCTGAATTTAATCAAGGTGCTCATTGTGGTGACTCTACACAACTGGGTCAGTATGTCAACACAATGGACTCGGTCTTCACTTTCGTGATGATTTCACATATAATCTGGTTATAAATGAAGACGGCATATATTGTGTTTTTAGTAGCGGGTGTTTCTAGCGGTATCTAGCCTTTCTCTCATGCAGATTACAGATTACTAGATTATAGACAGGCCAGTGCTGATTGATTCACCCAGATGTGAAAAAGATGTTAAAGTGAGACACTTTTTACACCAGCAAATATTTATCAGGACTGTAAAACAATGATGAAACACAACATAATAAAACTTTTTTTTGCCCAACAGAAATTAGAACGAACTGCATACTTGTGCTATTAATTAAAAACATTCATTTGATTAAAATTAATAAATTATATTACCACACATAAAGCACATGTGACAACCCAGTTTCTTCACAGTTCAAAGTTCTTATGAAAAAGTGTGATTTCTGATCTGAACATGTTTGATTGCATATTTCAAGATTCAGTAGCTACACAATAAAATGTTTCATAGCTATTGTATAATTTCTCACCTTTAGGGGTCAGAAAAAGTGCCCTAATTGAAGAATCACCCATAGGTTATTATGTCTCTAAATGATTCATTCCAACTGTCCTTCTAATCATCAGCACTCCACATGTTTACAAAGGATGACAAAAAACCCTTTTCACGTCCACTGATGAGAAGAACACTGGCGCCAGCTCTCAAATCCACCCCACCACCTCCCACCCATTCTCCATGACCTCTAATTATGTCATGCGAAAAGAGCCGCGTCCCATTGAAAACCTCTCTTAATCAAACCCAATTAATTCCGCTCGCTTCCCGTATTATCCCCTTCGAGGAACGCGTCATCCCCATCAGCCTGTTAACTTCAGCCTTCACCGTGTTGAGGGAGCAAAATAATAGATTATGCAATTAATTTAGTCGTTAGAGACTTAATTCTTCTTAATGAATACAGTAACTGTGGGGGTGTCCTGTGATTCAGTCAGCAAATCACTCAGCAAAATATCTCTCTGAATTTGCTGTTATTTTTAAGTCATTTTTTTATGTTATAGCTCACAGGGATTACAAATAATTGTAATTTTTCATTTCTGATAGGCAATATTATGGTCAGTATTATAAATCTAGTTTGCCTGAATAAAGCATGAAAGTGAAATCACAAAAACATGTTCAGGTCAAATTTCACACACACACACACACACACACACACACACACACACACACACACACACACACACACACACACACACACACACACACACACACACACACACACACACAAAAACAGCAGAATACCAATATAAATTATGTTTTGCATAAAGAAAATTAAGCTCTTATTCACATTAGATCAAATTACTATATATAGTAATTATAATAATCTTAAATATAGCACACATCCCTAATATATAAATACAATGAAATAATATTAATATATTAATTTTATAATAATTGTATCATTTTAATACTAACATTTAATAATATATCACTTTATTCACATTACATTACTGAGATTTTTGGAAAAATAATGTCAAATTGTAACAAATAGACTTGATTTTGAATGCAAATGTTCTACATTATAAAAGATGGAAAAGATGGTTAACTGTTTTGAACTCTAGTTTAGAATATACTGTCCTCTAATATAACCCAATACTGATATTGTGTATTGTGCATCTCTAATCATGGTCTTACAGTAGATTAGATGGTAAACATCACATGCATCAGTACGGTGACTCAGAGGAAATCGTCTTAGTTTCTGAGGTCACGGATTAACCTTCGGTTTATGTATCTTGCTACCAGATGTGTGACTAAAAAAATTGTCAATATTTGTCCAGTCAGTTCATGATAAGGCATTTTTAGCAATTTTGAAAGTTCAAGTCCTGGATAATGTCGCCTGCTACGTTTTCATCTTTACTTGCATAAATAAACATTTAAAGCTGCACTATGTAACTTTTTTTTGTTAAAAATGAACAAACATTTAAATAACGAGTAAATACACCATCAATACTTCTTCCAAAACGTGTTTTTGTCTTACCCTGTTTCACTATGGTAAGCCTGTGTTTAGCCATTTTAGCCATTTTAGAGTTGTAGTGGGAAATTGCGTACATACGTCACTCGCCCGCACTGTAAAAAAAATCCAACTCACAAAAATTTTGTCTAATGATTATGTTTTAATTAACTGGACAATTAAATGCAAAAAAGTTGGCTTAACCAGTGAAAAGAAGTTGGTTCAACAATCGTTGGACCAACCTAGTATTAATTGTAAATTCGATTTGTAAATGCAAATTAACAAGCATACAAGTTGCAACAAGTTAACAATGCATTCTGGGTGCATCATGCAAAACTCCCAGAATCCAAGGCATTGCGGCATGAAGCATGTCACCATTGTTGAGATTCATAGGCTGATTCTTGATGTCTGTGGGAGTAAATCTCACAGGGGATCAAAATGCTTAGTGCACAATCTGTTTTAAAACTACACAATGATTATATTCTTATCATCAAACAGCCGACAGCATCTGATTGTTTTTTTTTTGCTTTTCTTGCCATAGCAAACTCAGTTACAGCAGCCAGAGAAACACTAACATTAAAAAGTCGTCAAACTGCCCAACTAAAAAATTAACAATTTTCAACACAAAATCAAAAAACTATAAAAACTCAATCAGCTGAACAAAAGATCTTAAATTGGGAGACATGTGACCTTACTCAGTTAATTTAGTTAAGTGAACTACTTTGTTTAAAAGTTGAGTAAACTCAAAAAAGCTTTTCTTTTTTTACAGTGCGTGCATGTCTCATCATATCCGTAAATACAGAAATGTTGCTCCAGCTATTTTGACGCGTGGGAGGGGTATAGGTTAGTTTTCACAACGAACAAGAAAGGTTGACATGGAGCAGCTAAATATCCAACCTCCGGGAAATCACCCGTTTTAAACAAACGCTGAACAGAGGAGAGTCTGCCGGTAAAATGAGAATGCAACAAAGCTCGTAATAAAACACGAATCAACATTGGCTTGGCTTTTCGGAGATGGCGAGAAGTGAGGGATTGGAAATGTTGTAAAAGTGACACAGAGATGATGGTGTTTTTATTACTCAACAGGTGAGTAAAGTATTTTTTGAACAGATAAATTTCCATGTAGCTCTCTGACAGAGTTATCTATTGTGATGGCTCATTTCATTATTGTTGTTGTAGCGCTGTGGTGGAATTTATTTTCAAGGAAGTACTGTGTCTATTAAAGGGTAAAGCTACAGTAACGTCTTCAGCTAGTCAGCTTGAGATCCTTTCCATCTAAACAGGTTATAGCCTAGTAGTGAATGTTTTATGAGCAATTGGATAATCATATTCATTCGCACAATCAAAACAATGTTCTTCCGAGTTTTTTTTTCTTCACTAGAGACCCAAAAGTTACATAGTGTACCTTTAAAATGTACTCAAAACAAACTGAGAATAACCTACCAGAATAATATATGTCACTCAAACGTGTGAACCAAACGTGAGATTATAAAATGGACCTTAAACACAACAGACTGACCCACATTCAATGCATGAGAGTGGAAAAACAGCAGATTTCCCTCAGCCTGGCGAACAAAGCTTTTCGCAGTGGATGAACTGCTGCTTTCCCATGATTCCTTTGTGCCAGTCCAGCCGAACGCATGCCTACCCACAACCCAGCCACCCGTGTGCCAAGATGTGCAGCGGTCAGTGGCTGTTCGGTCTCGGCCTGGGCACTAATCCTTGCACTGAACTCATCCTGGCCTGCGGGAAAAAGCTCTAATTGGGGGATTTTCTCCATCATTAACCTCGATGAGCTGCCTTCCCACTCTCCGTTCCCATCCGCACAATCGCTAATACTTCCTACCTTGATCACTGTAAAGTTCAGCCACAGTACTTATATATTTTTTTTACTGTGGATAGCATTTACAACAGCAAAACAGATGGTTAGGAATGTATATTCCCACAAAGATGAATGCCGTCTGTTTAATGAATTTCACTAAAACTAGATTTTAACATTAGTAGTACATTAAAGTAGTGCTTACACATGTAAAACACTGTACCATGGTATGTTCAGAATGCTTTACATGTTGCTGGTCAGGTACTAGGGTACTATACTAGTTACTAAAGTATAAATGTAAAGTCAAGTGGAGTCCACATGTTCTGAACTAAACATCATGCGAAACTCTATAACAGGAAAAAACACACGTTCACACCCCTTTTGCTCTTTTCCCAGCACATGTTTTTGGGGGGGCACCAGATGGCCCCTGCAGTGTCCCATCTGTCCAAGAGCATTGCTCACACATAATGAATACAGCCGAGCACCAGGCACTCTGAACATGTGCCTGTACAGCAGCGTCAGGAGGCAATTAGGGAACGGCGGACCCTGGGGCCAAAACCCCCTCCCGGGCCAGGCTGATTGACTGGAACCTCATCTTCCTAACAGGCTGGCTTGGCGCCACCGGTCAGGAGAAACAGAGACATGAGGGGCGATGAAATAGTCTTTTCTATAGTTCAATCTCATGGACTTCTAAACTACCTTTCCAAGAATGGGTGAGTCAACAGCAAAGCTCTGAGAAACTAGATTTGTTTATTCTTAAGAACATTTGTGGACATTCATTGCTCTGTTCAAACGTCATTGTGAAAACATCTAGGACACATTACAAACATCGGAAATTACATCATTCACACACACACACACACTCATATTAATTAGCCATGATTGTCATATTTCTGTCTAACTTTGGCTTTTCAATTGTTCAAACTGTGCAAGTTACCAAAACATCATAGATTGCCCCATCACAGAACTGTAAGAAACAACAAAAAACAACTGAATTATACAGTTTAATCAACTGTATATATTCATAACATCTATAAACTCTTCATCCTCAATATCCTTACACAACTAAACTTAAAACATTATTAGTAAGCATAGTGATCGAATAATTCAATCATCCCGCAAGTTTAATATTCTTCCTCATGGGAGTCAATATCTTCTTATCCATGACTTTATTAGTCAAACACAACTACACAATTTATTGCTACAAAAACTCTGGCAACATGAACTGAGTGAGTTTCCTTTCAAAAATAAGCAGCGAATTCCACTTGCGTGTTTGTGGAACATGACATTAAAATTGTGGTCCTTTGAAGCCAGGTCTGTTTTTATGCTAAATTATTCTCTTAGTAATCATAAAATGACCCTTAAAGCACATTGATGGAGCACATTGATGGCTTAGAGTGACAGTGTCTGACAGTCTTTCCCACTAAAAAAGTGAAAAAAAAGATCAGACTTGGATCAACTGGCCCGAACAAAGGGGGAGTCATGGTGGGTGACGGCAAATAGTTTCCCCTTCTGCTCTTCTGCACGTACAGAAGATGGGTCTGCCAATAAGCCTTTGCCTCTAATGAACACTGAGGCGTACAAATTTGTCCCCCAAACCAATCATTTCTGTCCCCTGTCCCTGCCTTTGTGATCAAAATGAGGGATTGCTCGAAATGAAATCAGCTGCCTGTGTGAGAGGTCTTTTCCAACCACTGACCATATTTATCTTCTATGTCAACCCAAAACTTTTGGACCAGTCCTTAAGGAGGAAGTGTGAATTTGCAGACAGAGGTCATGTGATGCTAAACACACCCTCTTATTCACATTTCAGTAACTCTGGTTCTAGAAACCATTTTGAAACCAATTAAACTTGTTAGGACTGTGAAAGACATAAAACATATTATGCCTTACAAATACATATTATGGAACAGAATTGCTAAGCAAAATTTTCTTCATTCAGATTCAACAGCTGCTGGTTTTCTTGGAAGTGTTTTTTACATCCAGGTGCAAAAAATAAATAAATGGCACACCATTCATTTAGCGCCTACATTTCGGTGCCCCAACATTTTCTGAACTGAAGAACAAGATAGCCATGGTTCTTGATTAGCCTTCAGTACCAATTAGTAACCAAGAAACAAGAAGGCCCACAGTCAAAGAGAGTTGTACCCTGTCTTAGCACATGGGTTGCCAGGTTTTGTCCATGGACTGGATGTGTTCCTTAGCTTTCATCCGCAGAGCGGCGATGCTTGAACTGCGCTGATCTACGTCCTCCAGAGGGTATTTGTCGGTGAAGGGAGGAGGGCATTGGTATGGAGGTGGTGCCATCGGCTGCATGGTTTGGGCCATGGTTTGGGGTGGGCTGAGGAAACCGTGACTTGGATAGCCCGCTTGCAATCCTTGTGTAGGACCCATGAACCCTGGGATGCTGTGCACTGGAGTGGCACTGGCTAAAGGGGATGTCAGCCAAGGGTCAAGAGGTAGCGAGTTGTTCATGGGCCCCATGGTGGGTTGCATGGGTGGGCGGTTAAAGGAGAGCATGGGGGAGTCATGGAGCTTCATGGTGCTGGCATCTATTTTCTCCTGTCGCCTCCATTTGGCTCTGCGATTCTGGAACCAAACCTGGACAAACACAGATTCAAATAATCAATCTGTTATGGCAGTTCTATGTTCCACAAAAAGCATCTGTGCAGTATTTGTTTCCCAAATCAACAATCAAAGTTTGATTTAAGCCATGGATCATGTTTAGAAACACTACTGAAAAGACCAGCTGAGATCAGCATGAATGTTGGTTAGTGTTGCTTTGCAGCTTGGTCTTTCCAATGAAGCTGCTTGACCTTGATGGTCTTGTAGGATAAGCTGGTTCTTGTTGTTTAAAGCGATCAACTAATGTGGCCCTGCTTGCTCGTTAAGAAGTTAAAGCAAGCTGGTCAGCAAGACTGTGGTTGAGCGACTAGGTGAGGATAAACCAGAACACCAGCATCTCATGCGGAAACGCATATCAGTTTCCGAATCACAACTTATTCTAGAGACATGGTATAGTCTCTTCTGAAACGGATCCTTAATTTCACAATATGATTCAAACACACCTGAACTCGAACTTCAGGAAGGTTGACTTTCATGGCTAGCTCCTCTCTGCTGTAAACATCGGGGTAGTGGGACTTCTCGAATGCTCGCTCAAGCTCATGGAGCTGGTAGGTTGTGAAAGTGGTGCGGTTGCGTCTGTGCTTTTTCTTGGGCTGCTCACCATCGGCCGAGTCCGGAGACTTGCTGTCACTCTCGATGGACTTCCGCAGGTCGCCCAACTCCCCATCACACTTGTTGGAGAATATATCAGCATCTAAAGCCACAGGTGACACAAGAACAAATGGCATGACTTGACAGTTCACGTTAGACTTTCACATGATGATGTTCTGACATAATTGCACTACGAACTTAGTGCAAGAAACATTCCCACTGGAGCAATTTCACATTGCAATGAAATTAAGTAGTGACAAGATGACTAATATGATCTTAGTTATTTACGGATGGTGACTACATGTAAATTCATTACTGATATGGTATTTCCAAAACTGAGATCCTAATCCCATAATACTCCCAGGCAAAAGCTCTTGTAATACACAGACTTGACTAGGGCAGTTTTATTGTCACTGATGGTAGGCATAGCTTTCACTGAAGGTTTCCCATCCCATAATCCAAGTAGAACAGATGTAGCCTGTTAATTCCCCTGATGGTTTCCCCGTAGACCAGGCCCTAATCTACCTAAGGGCTTCATTTGATTCTAACCCATGTCCTCAACATAAGGTCACATTTCTAGGAAAAGCTTTATCTTGGTGAACTGAAGAGCCACACTGGCAGTTGGAAAGCTAATTCAATTAATTTCAGTAAAAAGCTGGTCGTCAGGGCAGGTGAACTTGTCTACCACATTTACTGCCTCACAAGATGTTGTTGACATACTGTCGAAGTTTGTGCTGTCAGAACACATGCTGACTAAACAAGTGAACATTAGCAATAGCTGCAATATTGTGGTGTACAAGCAAAGTAGTGTAAGATGTGAACATTAAGTTGACAATGGAATCAGGTAGCTCAACTAGTAGTGCATAATGCTAGCAATGCTAAAGTTGTGGATATGACCCAAGATGGAAT
Organism: Rhinogobio ventralis; assembly: GCA_039654625.1. Taxonomy (NCBI): domain Eukaryota; kingdom Metazoa; phylum Chordata; class Actinopteri; order Cypriniformes; family Gobionidae; genus Rhinogobio; species Rhinogobio ventralis. Next base: position 3,858,037 of record CM077217.1, read on the forward strand.
CTGCAGACTTTTTTCACGTTCAGTGCTGAAAATCTGCAGAAATGTGTTAAACAACGATAAATAGCACTACACTCTTATTTGTTAGCTGCAAGCAGAATAAAATTTGCCTAAATATTTTTTTTAAAGCATGGGAGTGGGGAATTTTAACGCATTATTGTTTTGCAGAGTTCTGTGCAGATTTACTGTGAGCCTGGTCATGGGTTAGTTTCCCAAGGAGCATATACTGCTAACATGTGTTTGGCAAGTGAACAGAACATGTAAATATCCTTGCTTGACTAGTAGCTCAAATGCTACAAGTTTATTCCCAGATAAGATCAACTAGTGAACTGGACAGTGAAGAGTATCATCACTGTGTCCTTGAGTAGGACAATTAACCGCAGGTTTAAGCTTCCTGGGGTGACTGTCCTTGCAATCAGTGCACAGTAAGTTCACACTTACTTAGAAAAGTGTATGCTAATGAACGTAGCCTTTCTGACTGCCTGAATACACTTTAAATTTAGTTTAGCTAGAGTGGTTAACACTCCTCAAAACATTGATCACAAGAAAATAAAGCATGAAAACTCAACTCACTTTGGCAAAATCAGAAAGACAGGGCTTAATTATCAGGCAAGAACAAGCGTTCTGGGTTAGCGGAGCTAGCATCATTAACAGGCAATAGACTGAACTCACACAATGGTAGTAGGTCAATCCTGGTTCAAGGATCACCACACCGCCTGTCAGATTCAAGACAGCCCAATAAAACGCTCAGACTTGCTGGCAACTCGTGTCAATTGAGGACAGTCGATCTCAAAGGCTCAAACCTTTCAAAAGGATCTTGTCCCGTCTGAGTCACGATAACAGACAAGTCAACTCTGGGTCATGCAAGAGATTCTCTCATCACAGGACTAAGAAGCATGATGGATTATGGAGAAAAAAATTGGCGCAGAATGGAAAAATGATTATGTCGGCATGCACAGTTGTGCAATCTTGTTTAAGATAGAAGAAGATTATGGGAATTTCACAAGGGGATGAGAACCAGTGATGAGCCCCCTTGCCAAAAGATTTTCAGGTTTGAAAGGGCCTTGTAAAGTGAAAATGTGTTCTTCATATTTGGACTCAATTCAGTCTGGCATTTAACCACAGCCAGAAAATATATATAAAGATATAATCGCAAGTGTTTCTTCTAAAAAACAATTAGATTTGATGCAAGAGAAATTGCATTAAGAAATCAGTGATAAAAAGAAATCTCAACCTCATAAGATTCTTTCAAGACCAAATGATCTGATCTAGAATCTTATTGCATGCCAAACAATCTTCTACTTTTATATCACTAAGGAATTTTAGGTGAAACATCTGAGGCGAAGTCTGCTCCACTATGAAGGAACAACTTTAAAGACAAAGCCATATACTCTAGGGTGTCTATCTGTCTATAGAGTGTCCATCTTTCTACAATCAATAGCGTTAATGGAAACTATGGATGGCATAGTAAAAGAATGCATCTAGGGTTGGTTTTGTAAGTTACGTGAAAGACGTGTCAGACTTTAGTTTAGGTCTCTTAAGGTGACGCTTGATGCTAATGCCCTGGCGCATTGCCACCATCACCTTGAAATCAACAAGAAGTCTCAGCATTGGTTTGTGTCAGTATCTGGATTTAGTAACAGTTTGTCTTAATGTCTCAACCATCACAGGATTCAAGTTAGGGTCTAATATTGCACTTGATATATGACGCAATAAACACCATATATGGCTCAACGTCACTCTAGTTTCATCCATGAACGACTCACCGTGAAACGAAGGTTGCTCCGAGCCGTCCCTGAGGGGTGGCAGGTGCCCGTAGGGATGTGCCCGCTGGTCCTGCTTCCCTGGATCCCCAAGACCATCCCCTCCAACTTTGTGTGCTACAGCATTGCCTCCAGGGTTGAGCAAAGGATCCTGGTCCTTGTTGAAGCCCAGGATGACATCTATGCTGTGGACACGGGTCCCCACACCCCCTGCTTTGACCATCTCATGGAAGTTACTGGGCGAAAGACAGCCGTCATCCACCATGTTCATGGTGTCCAGTGACAAATGCATTCGAATGCTGGGATGAGGACGTCCAACTGATAAAATCACTCCAAAACGGACTGGTTTTACCTTGTTGGACACATCAAAGAGAGGCTAAAATCAACAAGTGCACTAAATAAGGCATTTCAGGTCAATTTCTTCATTGATATTAGTATATTAGTGTGGTCTGATGCCAATGAATATTTATATACACAGCAAAAAAAGAAACATCCTCTCACTTTTCAACTGCGTGTTAATATTTGTATGATGAACAAACATTCAACAACTTATTACCGTAATATAAATATATCACCGCATACAAGAACACACAATATACCGTAGTATCTGCTTTCACAGAATGGCATGTGACAAACATTGGATTATTACCATAAACCATATTACCAAGTGCAAAATTCTCCCAATAAACCAAAATACATGCTTCAGATTTAAATAGCAATATCTAAACCCCCAACATTTAGTTTATATAGAAATACTACAATTTTTAAATGTATATTTTACAATCGAAATTAAATATTTATTGTAATGTATGCACATTTGGGTATCAGAGCTTATATCTTTAAAAGTAGCCTACATGTATATAAACGATATCAAAACCCAATAATGTCATATAATTCGAGGCAAAAAATTTTAGATATTTTTTGTCCATCGCTCTGTTTTGGAAGAAAGTTTCCCCAGGACAGAGTGACCACAGTACGGGACATACCTCTGACGCGAGATGCTCCCTGCGCTCTCCGTCTCCGGTCTGACCCGCATCCACCTGTTTCTGCCTGCAACGGGTCACATGCGGGTGATGAGCACGCCTCCGTCTGCTACTGTACGTCCCAACCGACTTCGATCCCTCTCACTTTAAACATGAAAACATATACGAATGCACAGAAGTTCTCCAGTGGATTCCGCTGGACAGAGAGCTGGTGTGTGTGTGTGTGTCTCTTCGCAAGGGAAATAATAGCAAGGGATTACAGGAGCTCATTAATTGGGACTCTTCCCCCTTAAGAATGATTGACAGACGGTTTCTGCTCAAGTAATTGCTCTAAATGGAGCTTGAATTCACCCCACAGGAGGAGGGCGACACTAATGAAGCCGTTTCTCCTTCCTTTACAAAATTCAATTGTTTTAGAGACAAAAGGATGAACTGAAAGTTTTCACTGATGCCTGCAGTATTAAAGTAAATGATTGTTCATTGGAAAGCTTTTATTGACAATCATATTTTTGGTCATATACATACTTTTATATTTATCTTAACTTATGTTTAAATACGGTTAAATATTGTTATCAAATACTAATACAATTTAAATGATTATAAAATGTACATTTAGAATATTACATCAGACATAGACCGTTGGCACATAGATCGCGTGTTGGATTGTTGTGTAAACCACACGCTTCACAGCAGGTATTACAGTAAATACTTGATACTATCGCGTGAGGAATAATTAGCCAAGTAATTAAAGCAAACAGACTCATTTAACAACTCATTAAAGAGTTAACCCAGGCAAACTCATGAGTGATCGGTGCTTATTAAGAGATATGACCTCAGAACAAGATTAACTCGCTCGCGTTCAAACGAATCAATGCAAATGATCTTGTTGCTTCCACCAATGCAACTGCAGTAAATTATGACACAACACTAACATGCTATTTTGGAATATTTGCTAATTTCTCAACCCTATTTTTGCATCAAATATAGCCCAAACAATCATTTCTATTAAATATAGGCCTACAGTAGAAACATTGATCTGACAATATGAAACTTTATTAATCTTCTATGGTTTTTTAGACACTAGCCTTTAAAATCTCATTTTGTATGTAAAATCTAATTTGGAGATGGCCTAATGGAGGCTGATCAACGACACCTCTAATGAGGCTAAAGACTGAAGATTTGCTCTGACCTCAATGAAGTTGAGATACTTTGAAGAAGCCCAATCACTGCATTTGTTTTGGGTCAGTGTTAGTGAATCTCATACAGTGCAGAACCAGGATGAGCCATGAAGAAATGGTCTGAAATTTTGATAAATAGACTGCAAATACCTCTTGGATCTCATTGAAATCTATCAAACCTCGGTTCAGCCAAATGTTACAGCCAGTGCACATGGCCAATACCAGCCAATACATGTTGCCAGATAGATGTCCAAGTCTCCTGAGCAAGTGTCAATCCTCAAAGGACAATTTAGTGATCAGCACTAGCGAAAGGTCGGAGATAGAAAATACCTGGAAAGCTTGGAGTTTTTAAAGCTGTCTGGACTCTAAGTTTCACTGTAAACACCAGACAGCTGCTTCTCACGTGCACAAGATCCCTGAGTTCCTAGAAAGGAATGGGAATCAGTCCATCCATACATCCTCCAATCCTCTTACTTATTATATTTGACATCAGAGGCAAGGTGTCCAATCAAACTAGAGTATTTTAGTGTGATTCGGTTTTACTTTGTAGAAGCTAGTCAAATATGGACAGGTTGAGGAAACGCCACTTGTCCATTTTGACTAACTGCATGGCATGGCACTAAAACTTAAAGGTGCGGTATGCAGGATTGACCTAGTGGTTGAAATGGGTACTGCAGTTCAAATAAAAAATATTGGAGATGGTTCCCCGCCCCCTCCTCCTCAGACTCGACGCTCACGCGGGTTGCAGCTTGATGACACGCAACCGGAGCGAGTGCAATTCACAATGAAAGCCACACTGTAAGTTGATGAGTTGATTTATCATGAGAGATTTTTGATGGATGCCGAGGCTTTTTAGGTCGGGTAGAATCTGCGATCTCTGACCCAGTTTGTTTGCTGGCTTCCATGGCTGCAATACGCTGTGTTTTCCGCCAACTGGCAACCTGTGGTGTCGAAATACTATTGGGTAAACTGGCGGCGTGCGGTATCACACAGAGCAAAACAAAAACAGACATTCCGACACGCACATTTCAAAGTAGAATAACTGCTGTAGTATTGTTTTTCAGAGAAACAAGTAGGGGAATTTAGCATGTTTTCTACATATCTGCAAGCATATTGTGTTTTTTTTATGCTTTAGTAAAGTGAAAATCTTACATACAGCACCTTTAAAACGACTTACCTCAAGCTCCATTTTCAAAAATGGCCATGCCAAGTTCGCCTTTTTTCCCTAGCCACGACCGCATCCACATTCACCTCTTTCGCTTCCTTTTTTCAGCGCACATAAAAACCACAAAGTGCCATTTATCTTGCTCTATTTGTTAACCACTAGCGCATGCTGATGAGGTTTTATTTTTCTATACTAACTTGTGTCGTTCAATACAGTTCAATAGGTGTCATCATCGTACAGTCTACATACATGTCGTACCCAAGTTTATTAGATCAATGTCATGCAGTGTGATTTGTAATGATCTTATAGGATTGCCGAAATTGAAGATTGCATTAGTACTGAAGCAAAACCAGTTGAGAACCACTGATCTGACTACTGGTCTGGTCATCGAGTCATCTTGGGAGAGAGGTGACTTCTTGTCAACGATTCGAGTTCTCGGTTTGATGTTTGATGGGATTGGGCAAAAGACAGTGCAATTATTCGATCACGCTGATGTATTTCCTGAAGCTCCGCGCTTGTTTCCTCATTACGCTAATTGAGTACAAATTGGCTCAGAAGGTGCAGCGCAGCTATCAAGAGGATTAGGTTTATCAGATGACAACGTAAAGCCCTCTGATCCTATTAGACACAAAGCAGCTAACGCAGAGGAGCTGTGTCAGCTCACTGGGGGGAAGCAAGGAGAAAGACGAGAGGCAGAAAGTTGGCTGTTGTACACAACATTTTGTGTAACGAAAACATTTCACGCAATGAATGGATTTGATAAAATGGATTTGATGAATCCTAAAGATATCTCCAAAATAAGAGCCCATGCTTGACGAGTACAGTTTTTGGGTTGTTTTTATTTATCCAATGACCTTTGGTTTAAATCCCAGGCTTTAGCACAACTTGCTACTAATTTGTAGGATGGGACTTTATCCAGACTTTATTGAACAAAAAATGTGTGTGCCCAAGCAAACAACAGGACTCACTGAGATTTTAAATGTGACTTGTTGAATTTTGCCAACTTTGATGAGATCACTAGCTGTAGATGCTAGCCTCAGCAGGCTAGCTAACAGACATGGGCTAAATCCACAAAACTCCAGTTTATATTTAATGAACATTAGATGTGCAAACCTGACCCATAAACGAGATTCACTAAGATGAATGCAAATGCTAATGGACAGTTAGCAATATAGCATTCGCCTTGGACTTACGTAGTGTAAGACTGCCCTTATGAAAAATAACCATGGTTTTATTATAGTAAAAGTGTAGTAACCATGTTTTTTTTGTCTAATTGATTACCATTTATATAACCACAGTTTTACCACAAATACCATGGTCAAACTATGGTTAGAGTAGCAAAACCATGGTTAATTTGTGGTTACCATGGTTTAACTACAATAACCATGGTTTTTTGGTTTTATTTGTAGTAAAACCATGGTTCATTTTCGTAAGGGTGGAGTTTTTTGGTTATTGATGCCACTGCTGAAATGCACTATTAGCAACTTTTAGTGGATTTCTAGTGAAATGGGAGTCACCCTAACCTAGCAGTGAAAGCAAATGCTACGTATATGCTAATGTTAACGATATAACAGTCTTCTTGGACTTACACCTAGTGGTGAAAGCAAATGCTATATGCTAACGAAATAAACTAATGGACAGTTAGCGATATAACAGTCGCCTTGGACTTACACTGACACCTATCGGTGAAAACAAAAGCTATATGCTAATGAAAATGCTAATGGATAGTTAGGGATATAGCAGTCACCTTGTCCTTACACTTACACCTAATGGCAAAAGCAAATGCTATATGCATTTTTATTATGCATTTCTATATGCTATTATTAACATGATTCATGTATTTCTAATGACATGGGATTCACCAGGATGAAGTGTGTGGTTTTTAGCTAGTCATGCAATCTCAAGATATCTGCTTACCATTAGGTGTGAAAGGCAAGAGGCAGAAAGTTGGCTGTTGTACACAACGTTTCGGATAACGAAAGCAAATGCTAATGGACAGTGAGTGATGTGCTAATGGAAAATGCTAATCACAGTTAACGATATAGCAGGCACCTTGGACTTACACTGACACTGACACCTAACGGCAAAAGAAAATGCTACATGCTAATAGAAAATGCTAATGGATAGTTAGCGATATAGCAGTCGCCTTGGACTTACACAGACACCTAACGGCAAAAGAAAATGCTACATGCTAATAGAAAAAATGCTAATGGACTGTTAGCGATATAACAGTCACCTTGGACTTACACTGACACCTAACGGCGAAAGTAAATGCTATATGCTAATAGACAACGCTAATGGATGGTTAGTGATATAGCAGTCGCCTTGGACTTACAGACACCTAACGCCGAAAGCAAATGCTATATGCAAATGGAAAATGCTAATGGGTAGTTAACGATATAGCAGTCGCATTGGACTTACACAGACACCTAACGCCGAAAGCACATGCTATATGCAAATGGAAAATGCTAATGGATAGTTAGCGATATAACAGTCGCCTTGGACGTACACTGTCACCTAACGGCGAAAGCAAATGCTCTATGCTAACAGAAAAAATGCTAATGGTCAGTTAGCGATATAGCAGTCGCCTTGGACTTACACTGACACCTAATGGCAAAAGCTACATGCTAATAGAAAATGCTAATGGATAGTGAGCGATATAGCAGTCGCCTTGGACTTAGACTGTCACCTAACGACGAAAGTAAATGCTATATGCTAATAGAAAATGCTAATGGCTAGTTAACGATATAACAGTCGCCTTGGACTTACACTGACACCTAATGGCTAATGGAAAATGCTAATGGACAGTTAGCAATATAACAGTTGCTTTGGACTTACACTGACACCTAGAGGCCTGGAGTGTTTTAGTAACTGAAGCCACTGCGGAAATGCACCATTAGCAATTATTAGCATGATTAGTGTATTTCTAATGAGTCACCAGGATAAAGCGAGGGGTTTTCAGCTAGTTATGTGATCTCAAGATGTCTGCTCTCCATTAGGTGACCCACTCACTGTAGAATAAAATGGCTTTTAACATCCTTTTAAAATGTGCAATACATTTCATGAAACTTTGAAACAAAATTTGACCCCAAACTGAAATTTCGCATGGCATGTCAGGAGCCACACAGAAACCCGAAATGAACCCATCCTGTTCAGAATGACTGACATGTGTTTATCCCTCAGTGATGTCCTCCCTCAAGTCCCTGTTCTCCTGACATCTTTCAGTAATCTGTAGATTAGCACATAAGACCCCTCTGTCGACCCAGAGAATGCATGACTGTGTGCAGTTTACCTGTACAGCGATTAACCAAACCACCATATGGAGGCTGGAATTCGCCATAATTTCCGTCAGATTCTTACATGAAAACTGGAAAAATCTCATAATTTTGTTCCCTCTAAAAACATGCAGGTTGATCACGAGGTGAGACGGGACCCCCCGTAGGGGAGAGACTTAAAATGCATGGGAGTTTAATCAAAAAACTCTTTAATCTGTTGCCCATTGAAACCAACGCAATTACTAGCGGTCAATTGCATAATGTGTAGTCAGATGCGTCACACATATAAATTGCTAAACTAATTATTGCCTATGTTGTTTTGTAATTAGTGGCTCTTGCCAAGTCAAGGGCTAATGTGATTTAATCAAGTGCAACATGTTCCTGGGTCAGCATCTTCAGATTTGAGGGTCAGGTTTACAGTTTATGTCAAGTTTAGGCTTACATCCAAGGTTAGGACTTTCTACATTATTAGTTAAGGTTAGGGTTAGGTTTAGATGATTTAGGTTTAGGACTATGTTTTCGGACAGGAATGTTGTTCCAGGATCAACAAAATACGATGTTTTGGCGAAATCTCAGTGACCCAAGTCAAGCATCACTATTACTAGCGCTTCACACTAAGCACTAACTCGTCCAGACATGAATGATTCCTCAAATCTGCATAGTAACATACTAAAAACACATTAGTGACTGTATAGCAACAGGCTAAAAATAAAATACCATAGGAAATGCATAGCAACCACATAGTGACATGCAAAAAAAAGTCACTAATAAAAACGTTTGCATGTGTAAATGTCACAATCTTGTTTTTGTTAGTAATACACTGTTGATTATTAATGTCTTTTTATAAGGTTTTCGCTGTGTCAGTGACTGTTTCATGTCCTTAATGTGTGCTTTTGTCCTCGATTCCCCCTGCAGGATCAAAGGACAGTTTACGCTGCTATCTAGAGCCTCTTCACAGCCCAGGAAGAACAAGGTTAAACTTTCCTCCTTAACACTTAATCTGATACTCTTAGCATTGTTAAAGCCGATATTCCTCGGGAGGCGCTGACGTACTTACACCTTTAATCGGCTGATTTGATGCCTCACCTGTCAGTCAAACAGATCTTCTCCGCCCCCTTTATGCTATAGAGACAGAGCGCATTTAAGCCACGCCCACACCGGGGGGGGGGGGGGGGGGGGGGCAATCCAGCTGTCTCCATTGACTTTGTATTGCGTGAAGCGGCCTCCTTGTAATTTCTGACTTACAACAAAAAACAGAACAATGTCTGAAAGTTGTTACACAGACACCTAACGGCAAAAGAAAATGCTACATGCTAATAGAAAAAATGCTAATGGACAGTTAGCGATATAACAGTCGCCTTGGACTTACACTGACACCTAACGGCGAAAGTAAATGCTATATGCTAATAGACAGAGCGCATTTAAACCACGGCCACACCGTGGGGGGGGGAAACAATCCAGCTGTCTCCATTGACTTTGTATTGCGTGACGCGGCCTCCTTGTAATTTCTGACTTACAACAAAAAACAGAACAATGTCTGAAAGCTTTTATGTGACAGGGTGTACAGCAAACAAGGTAAAAAGCACAGAACTAAGTTTTTAGAAGCTGTCAAACCGTAAAAGCTAGCCTTTAAGGAGACGAAAGTGGACACAGGCAATAAGAGGTGAAGCTTCAGCAGGAAGAATGGGTAAATTGTGGGATTCTGACACTCAGTATGCCTATGTGTGCAGTAAACATTTAGTCACTGTTAAGTCAAATATCCAAATGTCAGTTTTATATATTGTATTTCCTGTCGCTGACTACATTCCCCTCCAGTGGGCGTAGTTCTCAGTGTAATATAACATACATTACAACATATATTATTATAACATATATTACAACATAACATGTCTCAATTGCCTGTATCCACTTTTGTGTCCTCCTTTTTTGGGTCGACAGCTTATAAAAACTTGTGTATTTGGTTCTGGGTTTTTTACCTTGTTTGCTGTACACCTTGTCACATATCAGCTTTTAGACATTGTTCTGCTTTTTTGTTATAAGTCAGAAATGACAAGGAGGACGCCTCACGCAATACAAAGTCAATGGAGACGGTTGGTTACAAGTCTGACTCTCTAATCATTAGGCCACGACTCCCCCAAACACTGAAAACAGACGTATGGCATTGATAAAGAGCAATTTAAAGGGTTAGTTCACCTAAAAATGACCCTCATGTCATTCCATACTCGTAGAAATTAATTTGATGAATGAATGGGAAACGTTGAAGAATTTTTATTATATCTCTGTTCTATACAATAGTAGTTCATAGTGATGACTATCAAGCTCCATAAAAGGACAAAATAATTAAAGTATCATAACAAGCTATGTAGCTTTATGTGAGAAAGACAGCCAAATATAAGTCGTTAATCACTGAAAAATTGTTTTTAGCTTAACTATTCCTTCTGATATTCAACTGGTGTGTTTTACGGTTGTGTTTGCCTTCAGTGTTTTCAAATACATTTACACACACACACGCTCTAGAAAAATATGTACACACACATACACTCACACATTCTTACACACACACACACTGTCTCTCACATTCTTACACACACACTCACAACCCTAGCCCTAAACCTACCCATCACACACACACACACACACACACACACACACAACCCTAGCCCTAAACCTACCCATCACACACACACACACACACTCACTCATACACAGACTCTCACATTCTTACACTCACACTCACAAACCTACCCCTAAATCTACCCATCACACACATACTCACTCATACACAGACTCTCACATTCTTACACACACACACACTCACACTCACAACCCTACCCCTAAAGCTACCCATCACAAACACACACTCTCTCTCTCGCTCTGTCTCTCTCACACACACACACACACAACCCTACCCATTACACAAAACTTTCTGCATTTTTACATTTTTAAAAGAACTCATTCTGTATGATTTATAAGCTTGTTTCCTCATGAGGCCCTCAATTTAGGTCCCAACAGTGACACGAGTCCCCATGAGTCTATGTGCATTCAGGTTGAAGTCCCCACCGGGATAGAAAAACATGAACACACACACACACACACTAGTGTTTTGCAGTGTAATACCAGAGGAGACCAGTAGAGGGAAACAGCAGCAATAGTCACTGATGTGCTTTAATAAGATTAAATCAGATCAATTAATTAATGTTTGCTCTCTTAAAGAGCTGAGTAGCGTCTCACTATCACTCAGAAATCAATCTTTGAGTATGAGGAACAGTAACTCAAGCTTGCCTTATAATAAATCATAATTTGACACTTTTTTTTCACTGCGCTGCTTTTCCATCATTATTCTATGTAAACATGCGCTAGATGGACGCGTTCGACCGCGATGTCTTTGCATTGTCGAAAAAGATTAAAAAAATGTAATTGGCATAAGCTATAATTATGAGATAAGACAATTATAACATACTCATATTTATGAGAAAGTATAACAATGACAAAAAGCTATAATTATGAGAAATGTATATACTTACAATTATGAAACATAAGTCATACTTATGAAAAGACAAGTATGACATACAAAGTCATAATTATGAGATAAAGTCAAAATTACGACAAGTTGAAATTGACAAAAAGTTGAAATTATGATTGACATTCAAAATGATGACAGTTATAATTATGAGATAAAATCCTAACACGGCATTTTCTAAAAACATGGAGCTAAAGTTAAGTTCAACTTTGCATTTTCGAAATTGAGATATAAAAAAATTGAATTGACATAAGTTATAATTGAGATAAGTCAAAATTATGACAAAAAGCCACAATTATAACTCATATTTATGAGATAAAAATTCAAAACTGATATACTAAATCACAATTATGAAACATAAGTCATAATTATGAGAAGATAATTATGGCATATGAAGTCATAATTATGAGATTATTATGAATTATAAATTGAAATTGACAAAAAGTTGAAATTATGATTTTATGAAAATACAATACAATACAATACAATACAGTCATATTTATGAGATAAGGTTGAAACTATAAGATAAATTAAAAATAATAAAATAAAACATTTACAAAGTAGAAATTCTGAAAAAAGTTATAAATATGAGATGAAATTATGACAAGACAATTATGGCATACAAAGTCAAAATTATGATAAATTGAAATAAAGTTGAAATTGAGAGAGAAATTAAAATTATGAACAAAAACTGAGTCATGACAAAGTTATAATTATGAGATAAAACAACTATGAGTCAGTTATGACATAAAAAGTCATAATTATAAGACAATTAATAAATACATGATTATGATTTACCATATGATTATGATTTTTTTTGGGATGATGTTGAGTTATATTCGGTCAAAACTGTGATCCCGCCACACGTGACGCGGTTTAACACGAGTAAAATCATGAAGATCTGAAGATATGAGTGCAGGTTTGAGCATTTTGAATTCCCGATGACAACATCATCTCGGCACAGACCTTTAAAATCATCTTTATGAACTAGACGTCATCCTATCTGAGGATTTGAAAAGAATTCAATCTGCTGACGGTCTCACGGGTGACGGATAGACACAGAAATCCACTGACGACAGACGCAGAAAGGCCCTAATCTGGACTGCACATTCAAAGTCATATCCCATGAGCCTTTGAGGCATTAATGGCACTACATTTCACTCAGAATCAACTGGATTTGAACAGTTTCTTACGGAAAATCACCGCCGTGATGGAAGAATCTCTGGACAGTTACAGCAGGAAACGAGCAGATCGCGGTGATAATCCCGGATAAACGCACTATTGGGATCACCTTTTTCCTTTCCCAAAAAAACAAGAGGACTTCCTTAAGAAAATCCATTTCCTGATGTGTTTATTACTGTTTTTACAATAAATAAATACATTTCTGAATTGCATAAGCTCGTTTTCTACAGGACCTCATTGAGGACTAGCGTCTTCTAGGCATGTGCAATAATATATTTCACTGTTTGGGTGAAACCTGTCAAACATGAGTCATATGTCAACATATTTTTAATACCATTGTGATATTTTCATGACAGTAAAGCACATTTCCACCGACCCATAAAAAAAATACTAATATAATACTAATTTTACTAATGTAAAATACTGCTAAATTATTTAAAGTATTTACATAATGGTATTATTTGCAGATCTGTTTTACTTTATACTGATTTAAATAAAATAAATAAGTCTGTTTTACAGTCTATTAATAATTAAAATAATTAAAATATAAAAAACTAAATCAATATTACAGTAACAGGAAGCACTTCTGAGAATAACTTAATTTATATGTAATTATTTTACATATTAATTAAGGATTTACATCGTGGTATTATTTCCTGTACTATTTACTTTATATTTTTAAAAAAATCTGTATTACAGTCTATTAATAATTACAATAATTTATAATAAAATAATTATTAAAATTAAAATATAAAAAAATAAAAATAAATCAGTAAAAAGAAACTACTTTTAAGAAATTAATATTACATAAAACAAACCAGAACTCCAAGTAAGGACATAATTTTTTAATTGTCATGCTAGTATAATGCAACAAAAAAAAAATCGTCTCATGATTTCGAGGTGAAATGAGTCAACCAATAAAAAAAAATAAAAACAACAACATCAAAATAAACAAATATAAAGTGTGATGGATAATAAATTAAATCTACATTATACACACGTGGAGACGCCGCTCCTCAACATCACTCGAGGTGTTTGCTCAGCTCTTTCTCCAGCCGGTCTCGGAGTTTGTGGAAGGACGGTCTCTTCTTGGGGTCCGCCTCCCAGCAGGACGTCATGATGGCGTAGACGTCCGGCGGACATTCATCCGGTGGCTCCATGCGGTATCCCTGATCCACGCGCTGCCTCACATCGCTCACCGACTGCACAAACACCAGCATACACCAGAAACCGTTATGAAGATGACAGCAAAAACATCTTTACAGTGAGACGGAAAGAAACGCACCATCTTGGGATACGGCTGTCGTCCGAAGGAGAAGATCTCCCACAGAAGCACTCCGTAACTCCACACGTCTGACTGAGTGGAGAACTTCTACAGGAACAGAGAAGGTTTAGTTAGAAAGGGTTATTGTTTTTTTGTGCTCTACTAGAGCAGGTTTTCCTGCTTGAATGTTGATCATTTCCCCATATTCTCCATTGTTGCAGCTCCTCTCTTCCCTCTTCTGTCAGTAACGCTCTGTTTAGTTCCTGTCTCTATGAAGCCCCTCCTTCTGAAAAGCACACTGTGCTCTGATTGGTCAGCTGGAGCAGTGTGTTGTGATTGGTCAAGCGCTTCTAGCATGTTTGGAAAATGTCCCGCCCCTTACCATAACCGCCAGTTTCAACAACTCAACCAGGCCCCGCTCCTTTATTCTGCGTATGAATTATTTAAATGGGTCATGAATTGAAATCAACTTTCCCTTGAGCTTTTGATATATAAAAGGTCGTCGTAATATAAGAATATCCTGTAAGTTTCAGAGCTGAAAACTTCCTTGTTAGTCAAGAAAAGCTTTTACTGACAGCTGGCTCAGCAAATGATCGACCCGCGAATGTTCCTCCCTGTGACGTCAGAGAGCAGTGAAACACCGCCTTAACCGAAGACGACAAACGCCTAATTCTGTAGCCCCGCCCACCGATTCGTGCTTGGCATGTTAGATAAATAACAGGCCTATGTGGAGCTAAACCGGATTATGTGAGTGAAAATGTTTTTTATATGTGATAGTATTGCATTGTTACGTTTGATATCTACTGATTATGTATGTGTCTAACTAAACGTAACTTCCACACTGTCACAGGCTGGAGTATCCTTTGTATTTGAGGTGTTGTTGGTTCATTGTCCTGCGATTCGGGACCAGACTCGAACATGCATGGGCCAGCGCTCGTACTATCTTAAATAGTGAAATATACGCGTGCTAGACAGTTCACGGTTATACCCACCGACCGGGCGGGCCAAATAATAAAAAATGACATTCCAGTTAATTGCGGGTGGATGAGAAATAAATCATTGTGTTTGTTTGATAAAGACATTTTCCGAGCCCTGTGGGCGGATCATTCCGGTTGCCGTTTCTCCACATTGGAAGTTTTTTAAACAATTCCTCACGTGTAAGGGAGCCGAAGCTCATTATAATATGCAAAACTGTTATCAAATCCTAGCTGTGGGTGTTTACCTCCAAGTCTTTAATGCGTCACGCCCATAAAAACCAAGCGTTCCATGAGAGAGCCTCAAAACCAGGGTAGAAAATAGCCTATTACTTATTCATTATAATGTTTTTGAATGTAAAAACCACGCAAACGTCATAAGTCGACCTCAGACAACAGTATAAAAAAAATAAGTAAAAAGCCAGTTCATGACCCCTTTAAATGAGGAATATTGTGACGTGTTCAGTCCCAGAAAAAAAACGTAAGACTACAATGGAAGATCACACTGATATGGAGAAGAACAGCAAGATGAACATGGGATAAAAGCATAATAGGCGTTCATTAATATTGATTCAGGTAAGGCACATCATCTTCACTCACCTTGCTCTTCAAGGCTTCGGGTGCCGTCCACTTGATGGGTAACTTTGAGTTGTCGGTTGCCATTGAACTGACCTTGGCCAGACCAAAATCGCTGATTTTGGCGACGCCGTCCTCAGACACCAGGATGTTGCGGCCGGCGAGGTCTCGGTGCAGGAGCTTCTTTGACTCCAGGTGCTTCATACCTTCACAAACATCTCTGAGAAAAACACAGAAGCAAAAACAAATGTTCCAAGCTCATTCCTAATGTTTTTACAAATCACGAGACTATGGGAGAATCGCACGTAAACGTGTTCAAAGCTTTTTTTAATAAGCAAAAATTAAAATTTTCACTACCATAACACCAAAAATTGCACAAAATAATAAAATAAAAAGTATATTTTTAACAATAAAAATATAATAATTCTAATTGACTTAATACAAAATAAAATATTTTTACTATCATAATAACAAAAACAGCACACATTTAGAAAATAAAAATTACATAATACAAAATAACAATAATTAATGAAAAATAAATACTTTTTAAAAATAAAAATAAATTAAATTATCACTACCATAATACTACAAATAGCACAAAATAAAGAAAATAAAGCCTATTTTTAAAAATAAAAATATAATAATTCTTATTAGCTTAATACAAAATAATAAATAAATGATAATATTTGTACTATCATAATAACAAACAGCACGCAATTAGAAAATAAAATTATAATAAAAAATTAATAAAATAAAAAAACTTTATCTTTAAAAATAAAATGATTAGATTCATACAAAACAATGAAAAAACAAATAATAATAAATCAATTAAGTATTACTACCATAATACCACAAATAGCACAAAATAAGAAAAAAGGCGATTTGTTGTTTTAAAATAAAATTAATAATAATGAAAGAACAAAATAAATTAAATTAAAATAAATATAAAATTATCATTATGTTTATATAAAATAATAATAATAGGAAAATAATTAAATAAAATAAAACAAATAAATAAAATACCAAAAATAGCACAAAGCAAAAAAAAAAAAGGACTATAAATTGTTTTAAAATTAAAATTAAATTTGCATTACCTTAATACAAATAATAATAATATGGAAAATAAACAAACAAACAAACAAACAAACAAACAAACAAGTAAATAAATAAAATGAAGTTTTTAATAAAAAAAAATAAAAAAAAATCTCACTACCATAATACCAAAAACAGCACAAAATAAGAAAATAATATTAATAATAATATTAATAATAATACTATGTGTCTGGACATTTGTTTCTTGACATTTTTTAAATCGACTATTCTTAATGATTCTGATCAAATTCAAAGTAAATGTAATATTAAATAATATTTGCATTTTGGTGATAAGAACGCAGGAAAAAATGTGCTTGTCATGCAAAAATAAATAATCTTGATTTTCTTTATGCTAAATATATAACTTATATCTTCTGATTTCACATGAAATATGGCATTGATACTTCTATATTTAAACGTTGCATTGATTCACTGTATTAAGGTGAAAGGCCGTGTGAATGTTATAAACATAAGTCGGTGTAGTTTTGTGAGCTCTTACAGAGAGAAGCGCAGCAGCTGAGTCGCACTGACCGCGACCCGTCCTCGCGTGCGGAGGAAATTCACCAGATTCCCCTGTGACGAGAACACACACATCATCAAAACACACACACACACACACTCATTCACCACAGGACTGACACCACTCTTCTGACAGCTGTACCTTCGCCATCAACTCTGTGACGATGTGAAGGCCGTTGTGGAGAATCACCCCTAATAACTGCACCAGATTCTTATGATGGAGATTCCTGGAAAAGAGGATCTTATGAGCATGTCATACAGACACACAGGAGGTGACGGGTGAGGAAACGCTCTTACGTCATGACCGACGTCTCTTCGAGGAACGCCTGAGCGGTTACGTCACACTTGATGTTCTTCACGGCGACTCTCTGGCCGGCGTATACGCCCTCGAACACGGCTATAAAAATCATCATGAGCGTCAGATTAACTGATCCAGCTGCTTTATGACAGATAAAACTAACACAAGAACATCTTCATATGATTTGCATGTGTATATCATATATAGTTCTGTTCTCTTTAATGCAATAACCTCAGATGCTGAGACATATGCTTTTAACCAAAGCAACTTACAAATTATGAATATCATAACAAATAACATGAGCAGTGCTAAAAAAAAGCTTCAAATACTGTCTAGATGTTATAACTTTAAGTTAATATGCCTCATATATTAATATGTTTTATGTATAATTTTATTTTTTCAGATGTAACTAAATATATATATATAAAATTTAAATTATGGCATATCATTAAATATTACATATTAAATATACATGTTATATTGAGTTCATATACATTGTCATAAAGCAAATTTAAATGAGATATTAAAATTTTATATCAACTTTAATAACATTAATTCATATTAATGCCTATATTTATTATAAATGTAATATATCTTTATTATGCATACATACAAATTTATATTTATATTTATATATATATATATATATATATATATATATATACACACACTCACCTAAAGGATTATTAGGAACACCATACTAATACTGTGTTTGACCCCCTTTCGCCTTCAGAACTGCCTTAATTCTACGTGGCATTGATTCAACAAGGTGCTGAAAGCATTCTTTAGAAATGTTGGCCCATATTAATAGGATAGCATCTTGCAGTTGATGGAGATTTGTGGGATGCACATCCAGGGCACGAAGCTCCCGTTCCACCACATCCCAAAGATGCTCTATTGGGTTGAGATCTGGTGACTGTGGGGGCCATTTTATACAGTGAACTCATTGTCATGTTCAAGAAACCAATTTGAAATGATTGGAGCTTTGTGACATGGTGCATTATCCTGCTGGAAGTAGCCATCAGAGGATGGGTACATGGTGGTCATAAAGGGATGGACATGGTCAGAAACAATGCTCAAGTAGGCCGTGGCATTTAAACGATGCCCAATTGGCACTAAGGGGCCTAAAGTGTGCCAAGAAAACATCCCCCACACCATTACACCACCACCACCAGCCTGCACAGTGGTAACAAGGCATGATGGATCCATGTTTTCATTCTGTTTACACTAAATTCTGACTCTACCATCTGAATGTCTCAACAGAAATCGAGACTCATCAGACCAGGCAACATTTTTCCAGTCTTCAACTGTCCAATTTTGGTGAGCTTGTGCAAATTGTAGCCTCTTTTTCCTATTTGTAGTGGAGATGAGTGGTACCCGGTGGGGTCTTCTGCTGTTGTAGCCCATCCGCCTCAAGGTTGTGCGTGTTGTGGCTTCACAAATGCTTTGCTGCATACCTCGGTTGTAACGAGTGGTTATTTCAGTCAAAGTTGCTCTTCTATCAGCTTGAATCAGTCGGCCCATTCTCCTCTGACCTCTAGCATCAACAAGGCATTTTCGCCCACAGGACTGCCGCATACTGGATGTTTTTCCCTTTTCACACCATTCTTTGTAAACTCTAGAAATGGTTGTGCGTGAAAATCCCAGTAACTGAGCAGATTGTGAAATACTCAGACCGGCCCGTCTGGCACCAACAACCATGCCACGCTCAAAATTGCTTAAATCACCTTTCTTTCCCATTCTGACATTCAGTTTGGAGTTCAGGAGATTGTCTTGACCAGGACCACACCCCTAAATGCATTGAAGCAACTGCCATGTGATTGGTTGATTAGATAATTGCATTAATGAGAAATTGAACAGGTGTTCCTAATAATCCTTTAGGTGAGTGAGTGTGTATATATATATATATATATATATATATATATATATATATATATATATATATATATATATATATATATATATATATATATATATATATATATATATATACACATTTATTGTATATTTATTAATACTTTTAACTTAAAATATATTAATTTATATATTTGTATTAAGATATTTAAATGTTATATCGTTTATATATGTTCATATATGTTAATATTAATACATATATTTGTTATAAATGTAATATATTTTCATTTTTATCACACATATATAATTTAGAAGTATTACTAATATAAAAAAAAATATATATACACACTCACCTAAAGGATTATTAGGAACACCTGTTCAAAATTATCTAATCAACCAATCACATGGCAGTTGCTTCAATGCATTTAGGGGTGTGGTCCTGGTCAAGACAATCTCCTGAACTCCAAACTGAATGTCAGAATGGGAAAGAAAGGTGATTTAAGCAATTTTGAGCGTGGCATGGTTGTTGGTGCCAGACGGGCCGGTCTGAGTATTTCACAATCTGCTCAGTTACTGGGATTTTCACGCACAACCATTTCTAGAGTTTACAAAGAATGGTGTGAAAAGGGAAAAACATCCAGTATGCGGCAGTCCTGTGGGCGAAAATGCCTTGTTGATGCTAGAGGTCAGAGGAGAATGGGCCGACTGATTCAAGCTGATAAAAGAGCAACTTTGACTGAAATAACCACTCGTTACAACCGAGGTATGCAGCAAAGCATTTGTGAAGCCACAACACGCACAACCTTGAGGCGGATGGGCTACAACAGCAGAAGACCCCACCGGGTACCACTCATCTCCATTACAAATAGGAAAAAGAGGCTACAATTTGCACGAGCTCACCAAAATTGGACAGTTGAAGACTGGTAAAATGTTGCCTGGTCTGATGAGTCTCGATTTCTGTTGAGACATTCAGATGGTAGAGTCAGAATTTGGCGTAAACAGAATGAGAACATGGATCCATCATGCCTTGTTACCACTGTGCAGGCTGGTGGTGGTGGTGTAATGGTGTGGGGGATGTTTTCTTGGCACACTTTAGGCCCCTTAGTGCCAATTGGGCATCGTTTAAATGCCACGGCCTACCTGAGCATTGTTTCTGACCATGTCCATCCCTTTATGACCACCATGTACCCATCCTCTGATGGCTACTTCCAGCAGGATAATGCACCATGTCACAAAGCTCGAATCATTTCAAATTGGTTTCTTGAACATGACAATGAGTTCACTGTACTAAAATGGCCCCCACAGTCACCAGATCTCAACCCAATAGAGCATCTTTGGGATGTGGTGGAACGGGAGCTTCGTGCCCTGGATGTGCATCCCACAAATCTCCATCAACTGCAAGATGCTATCCTATCAATATGGGCCAACATTTCTAAAGAATGCTTTCAGCACCTTGTTGAATCAATGCCACGTAGAATTAAGGCAGTTCTGAAGGCGAAAGGGGGTCAAACACAGTATTAGTATGGTGTCCTAATCCAATGTGTCTGGAATTTTTTTTAAATGATCACTATTTGCATTTTGGTGATGAGAATGGAGAAGAAAAAAAGTGCTTAACTGTCCATGCAAAAAAATATATAGTCAAAATCTAATTTCTTATTTCTTTCTTTATACACTGAATTCAATTATGATGTCATGTGACATGTAGATTATAATTGCATATCATACTCTTCCATATGTTTTACATCTAGTGTGCAGTAATGCTCTATTCCCAGCCGCAGCTCATGTCTTGATCAAATGCTGCTCTCTAGTGGTTCCCTGAGAGAACTACAACTACAATCCATGAGTCCCATATACACAGAAGACAAGCGTACCGCCGAACTCGCCCTCTCCGATGACCTCTCCTAACGTCAGCTTCGACAGATCCAAGAGCCAGCCGGCTGCGAAACAGAGACAGATTCCCTGCGTTAAACTACTAGAAATCAGGATTTGTGGAGCTCTTTCACATAAACACTTACATTTCAACAGCTTGGTCTCGGCAGATTTAGTGCCTTCCTTCTTCTTGGGCTTCAGCAGAACAATAGCGAGGGCGCCTTGATTTCTGCTGTAATACTGCAACAACGAACACAGCGTTCACAAAACCGGCCGTGAATACAAGCCACGTGCTTGATGTTGAAAAAGAACCCCTTTAAATAAAGTCTTCAAAACATTGGCATTAGAACTTGATGCAGCGTCTAGAAGAGGGAGCTGACATTCATTTTCATGATGCTAAATCAGCATATGATGCTAAACTTCATCTCTAAATCATGAAAAAAGCAAAAGATGTATGTACCATCATATAGCCACAATAAAAACTAAATTAAAAAAGGCCCAAAAATAAATGTTACAAACTCAATACATTGAAATATTATATAATAATAATTTGTTGCACCACAAAAGGTGATTAAAAATGGCTAAACGCCCCCCAAAAAACTATGAAATATGAAAGTGAAAAACATCCCAAAAATGTATACAATAAAAATAAATATGCAAAAAAAGACAAAAAAAGTGATAAAAAAAAAAAAATCCTCAATATGCAAATGATATAAAATGCTAATTTGTTCACAACCCATGACGTTTTGTCTGCAGAAAAATTTAAAAAATTAAAAAGACGGAAAATAGTGTAAATGGCTGAATTTTTTTACATTTATTTTATATTTTTACATTTAATAAAATATGTAAATAATTGAATATTTTATTACGTTAATATTTAGTGTTAATATATAAATAAATAAAGTTAATATATATATATATAAAAATTAACTTTATCTATCTATCTATCTATCTATCTATCTATCTATCATCTATCCATCCATCCATCCATCCATCCATCCATCCATCTATATATATTTATTCATACCTAATACATTACAAGTGTATATTTGTATCATATTTTCATCATGCATCTATAAATATATATATATATATATATATATATATATATATATATATATATATATATATATATATATATATATATATATATATATATATATATATATATATATATATATATATAACATAATATATTGACAATACATTAAAATATTATATAATAATTTGTTGCGCCACAAAAGGAGATTAAAAATGCTGAAAACACCCCTAAAAATATGCATGTAATAAAAACATTACAATAAAAATAAGGTGATCACAAATGGCCAAAATAAAATACAATTTAAAAAACCCTTACTATGTACATTATAAAAAACACCGCGTGGCGTTTTAACTGCAGAAAATCGAAAAGGTGGAAATAAAGTGTTATGGCCAAAAAAAACTATGAAATTTGAAAAAAAAGGCCCAAACAAACATCATTTACAAATAATGATTACACATGAATATAATAATAATAATAATAATAATAATAATAATAATAATAATAATAATAATAATAATGTCACCGCCTGCAACCACTTTTTAAAAAAAGTTTATAAAAAACAGCCCAAAAATAATAAAAACCCTCAATAATAATAAGTTGTCAGAATGCATGACTTCTTGACATCAAAAAAAACAAAAGGGCAACAAAAGTTATGATAACTGGCAAAACAAAAAAAACTCATTTTGAAATGTTAAAACTGCCCCAATAATAATAAACAATTAAAATGAATGCCACACCACACAGCCACTTTAAATGTGGCCAGAAAGTCTTCTGACTATCACTACAAACTAGTGGCCAAGTTGTTGTTTCCCCTTCAAAACCACAGGACACCAGCAGCGCAGATGTGTCACTGAGAACCCAGATAAGGCTGGAATGATCCGCCTGACGTACCTCTATCATGTCGATGAGGTTGTAGAAGAACTCCTTGTTGTCGATGGTCAGTTTGTTGTTCTGGAAGATGACGCGGTAGTGAAAGACCTTCTGGTTGAAGCAGACGCACAGCACGAAGTCGCCGGGGTGCCGAACGGACTCTCGCACCAAGAAAAGCCCGTCGTCCTTGGGCTTGAGTTTGCTGATGGCTTGCTGTCCTGAGATCTTGCCGTGAAACCATCTGTGAGGAGCATTAGAGAAGGTTGAGGCCTAACATAACCTATTTTCAGCCCTGCTGACATTAACCACATCCTGTAACAACTGCTTCATGAATTTGTTCCTCAGTAATTCAAAGGTCGGTCACTTACGGCATGAGGCTCAGTTTTGGGTCTATACGGAGGGCTTCCCTTTCTCTGAGGTTCGAACCCGAGACCAGCCCTTCCTCTCCTGTTGTGTTGTGTCTGGCTCTGTATTCTCTTTTTCTCTGAAAA
Source organism: Rhinogobio ventralis (assembly GCA_039654625.1). Lineage (NCBI taxonomy): Eukaryota > Metazoa > Chordata > Actinopteri > Cypriniformes > Gobionidae > Rhinogobio > Rhinogobio ventralis. The sequence goes on from CM077217.1 coordinate 3,881,949, forward strand.
CATATTTTAGTGAAAGAGCCGTTCACAACAAGAACGATAACTACATACCATCCACACCAACGGTCAATAACACTCTGATTATTAAAGGGATAGTTCACCCAAAAATGAAAATTATCCCATAATTTACTCACCCTCAAGCCATCCTAGGTGTTTATGACTTCAGCCCGAACACAAACTGAGTTGTTAAATAATATCCTGGCTCTTCCCAGTTGTATAATGGCATTGAATAGTGCACCAAGTGCATCCATCCATTATAAACGTAATCCATACAACTCCAGTGGGTTAATAAAGGCCTTCTGAAGTGAAGTGATTGGTTTTTGTAAGAAAAATATCCATATTTAAAACTTTATAAACTATAATATGGATATTTTTCTTTCATTTTTGGGTGAACTATTCCTTTAAGTGCACGCCTGCCACTTTAAATGCTTGCACTCTTTAAAGTCAGGTGGATTCTGATTGGCTGTAAATGTTTTTTTAATCGGTCATCAGCTGGAAAAAAGTTCTGAAAGTCATTCCAAAATAATCATCGTTATAGCTGTGATATGTGGACTTCCAAATTCTTATAGAATTAGAATGATTATTAAAACTTTATAATTATAGTTAAAGGGATAGTTCACCCAAAAATGAAAATTACCCCATGATTTACTCGCCCTCAAGTCATCCTAGGAGTAAATCCCAGATAACAGGAACGTTCTGGCAAGGTTCTCTCAATGTTATGAACAAACGTTCTTCCAGTAACATTAATGACATGCTTCTTTCAGACGAATACAATCTGAGTTATATTTAAAAAATGTCCTGGCTAATCCTTTATAATGGCAGTGAATGGGAGCCCAAAATTTGAAGCCCAAAAAAGCGCATCCATCCATTATAAAAGTGCTCCGCACGGCTCCGGGGGGGTTAATAAAGGCCTTCTGAAGCGAATCGATGGGTTTGTGTAAGAAAAATATCCATATTTAACACGTTATAAAGTAAAATATCTAACTTCCGTATTCAACTTACGAAAAAAGTGTAGTGCCTCTCGCAGTTAAAAACGCATACGCTACATCCAACGTCATCGTCGCGCCAGTTACACTTTCTGTGCAAGTTGAATACGGAAGGCGGTCCGCCGGAAGCTACATATTTTACTTTATAACATGTTAAATACGGATATTTTTCTTACAAAAACCCATCGATTCCCTTCAGAAAGCATTTTTTAATATAACTCAGATTGTATTCGTCTGAAAGAAGATGCTTGAGTAAATCATGGGCTAAATTTCATTTTTGGGTGGACTATCCCTTTAAGGTCCGTTCACACCAAGAACGGTAACGGATGAAAACGATGTTTATTATAAGCGCGCGCTGCAATTCTATGTCTGCCGCTTTGAATGTTCGCGCCCTTTTAATTTTTTTACCGTTACTGAAAAAACGGTCGAAAAGTTATTTCAATATCGTTTCACAGTGTCATTATGGTTAGAATTGTTGTATATTATATATTGTATATTCGTCTATAGACTTCCATACTCTCGTAGAATTAGAACGATTGTGATCATTCTTGGTGTGAACGCACCTAAACGCTGGTGACTTTATAGGAGAATGCTTTTAGGAAAAGGTGCTTGCTTTACCGTTCCAGGCCCCATGAGAGTCAAGACGTCGCCTTTGTGATACGGTATTTCCCCCGCTTTAGGTTTGCAGTGCTCCTTTTTGGCGACGCACTGCGTACCTGCCGTCCAGTTCTTCTAAAGTGACAGAAGTGACAGAAGTGAGGTGTGTAAACCTCGAGGTGTCGGCCAACATATAACAAGAAGTCTCGCTTACCATGGCCATGTGTTTACAGAGTACCGAACATCAGCAGCGCTTCTTCAATCAGCTCGAGAAGACTGAGGTAAAAAAAAAGCGAATAAGATGGTGCTGGCGTGTTTTATCACGTTACAGCAGTGGATCAAGATGTTAAAGATAAAAATACAAAAGTATGGTCCAAACGTTAAGTTACAAAACTCGATACACACTTTAAATTTAATAATACATTTTCACATTCGTCACCGCTAAGTGATAAAAAACGGCGGGAAACGGCGCAAAAACTCAATATAATACGTTTTTGGTTAATACATTAAAAAGACTTAAAAAGAAGTCTCAACACATTTAAAAAACAAAACCTAAAAATAAAAAAAAAAAAGCTAAAAGGTGATCAAAATGGCACAAAAAAATATTTTAAAAAAATCCTCAATACACACAAGAATTACTTAAGTAACACCGCATAACACCTTGACAAAAAAGCTAAAAGATTATTAAAATAGTTAAACTCAAGATGTGAAAAGGCAAATCAGAAAATACATAAAAAAATGTATAAACAATCCAATAAACACTTTTTTTTGGAACAAAATGGACAAAAACCTATAAAAAAAAAAAAAAGCAACTGAATTGACTACTTAACTTTAAAAAAGTTCAAATAAAGGTGCTTAAATGCACAAAATACATTTAATAGAAACATCAATAAAAATACTTGTACACAATAACAGCTAAGCAGTTTTCTAACCACAGTAACAGTGCTGTATTAAATTAAAACCAACTTAAGTGATATCCTTCATTTCACTCACCAGTAGGAGTTGGTTTGGATGGCAGAAGAACTTTTGCTGGTGTCAGTAGTCCATGTGAGCGGTTACACACACATCAGAGGTTTATTACACACACAGACTCACTTCCTCCTGATATGCATGTCGCGGCTCTGACGTGTTTTTCCACCCCATTTATGACCAACACATGATGGCAAAAAAAGAGCCAAAACAGACACAGACGAGCCGTGTAGTCCGATCGTTTTTCTGTTTATTTAGTTAAGCAGCACTACACAGATATTCCAAATGAAAGATCACAATATAATTTTTCACAGTCCTACAAAACGAGAACAAACACTCAGCAGGAACATTTAAAAATGCCGGGAAACGATTGCATTATACATAAAAACAAGTGGCAGAACATAATTCAGGCAATATGAATAATCAATTCAATGTACTAATAGCAATCTTTCTAGCAAACCACACTAGAGTGCGCATCTCTCGTTACTTTTTACTCTTTTGTATAAAAAAACGTACGAATAGAGAGGTATTACATTATATTATATTGCAATATGAAGAACCGGAAATTCACCTCCTCGTTCACATTTCAAGTACTTTAAATCTTTACCGCAGGCACGTGTGAAGAACCACAGACCGTCGTTCGCTAGAGAACAACAGTTCGATACCCTGTCGAAACGCCAGCTTCTCACCGTGAAATGAGCGATTATTCAGTATGCAAATAAAAATAATGATAGCAGAGAAGCAATAAGTATATTTTCGCACACCGCATGAATTATTTTTGCCCTCAAGCGGTTGCAGATCGGATACCTAAACGTGTATAAATCCAGTGTCGGGTTAATAAACAACCACACAAAGCTGAATCGTGTCGATTTTAACAGCTTATTAGTGAATACTACTAACTACTTATTTTAAAAACTTAATTTTTTAAAGATACAACTAATTTCTTTGCATTAGCATCATACATAATATTATTATTTATTACATAATAATAACATTATATAGAATAGAACTTATTTATATTCATAAATATATCTAAATATTTTTTATATACAGTGGGATCCAAAAGTCTGAGACTTTTACATTTTCCCCCAAATATTTTTTTTTAATTAAATTATATCAATTTGCGTAAATGGCCATCGGTTTACATATTCAATGTTCATTTCATTAGTTGCCGATAAATAGTGTAGAATTTTAAATATTTCTCATTTTGTTACAATGATTGTTTTACGTTTTTCAAAATCATAAACTTGTTTATTTCCATAATGAAACGTGTGAAAAGCTCAATGTGGTCTCAGGCTTTTGGTTCCCGCTATATATTTGATGTAAACATAAAAAAGACTGGCCTGTGTCGGGATGATTAAAGCTTTTAATTAAGTGCCATAATATGTGAAAGTGCCTAATAGAGCTAACGTGACGTTCAGTAACTGTTTATATTACATGTCGGTCGCTGATCGGTAGCAACGTTCAGTCATCATCTGATAGGCTGCATTTGAGCTTCATGAGCATTCTGCCTATTTTCAGCTCAGATGTAATAGAAAGACGTATTACATCATAAAAGGGGAACAACTAAGTTTTTTTTCCATCTCTTGTCCTTTTGAAAAAACGGAACCATCAAGTGTTATTTTTTCCTCTTTGAGTGATATTTATACATTTTAAAGGACATAGGTTGAGAAGATTGCGCAGACATCTCAAGGATCGCGAGAGTCGTCTTTTTTATCCTTCTTTTCGTCGGCTTCTCCCTCCCCGGTGTCGCTGCCGTCACGTCGCCTCTTGCGGTTTCGAGCTCCAGCTTTGGAGGCCGGCAAGGAGCCCATGCCGAGAACTTTATGGATCTGACGGAAAGCCAGCAGTCGCAGTGCGTGCTGAAAAACAAAGAGACGTCGCTTTCAGAATAGCTACAATGAAACGAATGGAATTTTTGGCAAGTCACACCCGTTTAGTACCTGTGCACTAGCGGTCACGTCTTCCCTAGCTTGTTTCGACATGCTTCCCAGAGAGTCCGTTTGACCTTTCTCACAGGGGTCGAGAAGACCTGGACCATCTGAGGGTCGGAGAGACATTTAATGAAATAAATAATACACAAAAAACTTATAAAACTTAAAAATGAGAAATGTTGCCATGGCAGCTAACTGAAATAAATATTAGATCAAAAACTTATAACAACCTTAAACAAAAATTAGAAATGTTGCCTTGGCAAAATATTTGATGAAAAAAGTAAACTAAGAAAATGTAAACAAAACTTTGAAAATGTTGCTTTGACAACCAAACGTAATAAATGTTAGATGAAAAACTTAAAAATTTGAGGTGTTGCCTTGGCAACTAACTGAAATGAATATCAGATGAAAAACTGAAAAATTAGAAAACTTAAACATAAATTAGAAATGTTGCCTCGACAACTAATCAAAATAAATATTAGATGAAAAACTTAAAACTTAGAAAACTTAAATTAGAAGTGTTGCCATGGCAACTTACCAAAATAAATATTTGATGAAAAACAAACTTAGAAAATTTAAAAATTAGAACTGTTGCTTTGGCAACTAACTGAAATAAAATAAGTTGAAGTACTAAAATTACTAGAACTTGAATAAAAATAAAAGGTAAATAGAAATTTTAGAAAAACAAATGAATAAAAATGGCAAAAATCACATGAAAGAAAAGCCAAAAATTAAACAAATGAAAACGGAAATACAAAAATAAAAGCTTCTTCAAAATACAAATAAATATTACAACAGTATATAAATATTATTACAATAACTTTGGTCCTACCTGGCAGGAGAATCCCGGTGGCGATGCATTCGAGGACCCTCCGCAAAGCTTCTCCGGGACTGAGGGGGCCGGATGCGCTGCTAATGGCTTTTTCCACAAGCAGCTCCATGGCCTTTACAAAAGAAAACTCAACACATTAGTTATTACATCCATTTTAGTTGAAGCTAAAATCATCATTAGCAAAGAAAGCTAACTGACCCAGTCGGGCATCTTGCCCCAGGTAGGTACACGTTGACACAGATCCCGCAGAACCCGAATGATGATGACGCAAGACTGAAGACCGTTTGCCCGTGCCTGTGGACAAAAATCATTAATACGCAACAATCATAGCTAACAACTGCATTTCAGTTGTTGATATAAAATGTAAGTGCTAATGCTAAAATGCCAGTCAAATGCAGAGTCAAAAGGCAGACATACTCTATGTATGCAAACACTTGTAAGCGAACAGTCCCAATGAAAATACATGACTACTTATTAAGGTAACTATCTTGCAAACATGTTGACAAACTTTCGTAACGCATCGCAATATTCGTTTCAAATTGTTGTTCCACCATGGCAGTAGTCGACTTGAAAGAGAAAACTGACTGTAGAAGAAAACTAGTTTTAGCGCCCCTTGCGGAAATAACGAGAATTTGTAACGCATTTCCATATTTCTTTAAAATTGTTGTTCCACCATGACAGTAGTCGACTTTAGAGAGAAAACTGACTGTAGAAGAAAACTAGCTTAAGCTAAATGTACATTATAGCGCCCCTTGCGTAAATAACGAGAATTCGTAACGCATTGTGATATTCTTTTAAAATGGTTGTTCCACCATGACAGTAGTCGACTTGAGAGAGAAAACTAGCTTAGGCTAATGTACACTATAGCGTCCCTTGTGGAAATAACGAGAATTCGTAACGCATTGCGATATTCCTTTACACCAATGTCCACTAAACGCACCTTTGTTGCATTACTAAGAATAATATGCACTAGCGATCCGTTACTAATTGCGTTCAGACACATTAAGGAACGCAACTACAAATGAAATCGACTAGCATTGATAGAAACGGAAAGTATGTGTCAGGTTTAGGCTAAAGCCAGTAGCATTTCCCAATAGCTATTTCTCAACTATTAAGTCAATTTAGAGCCTAAATTCAATGTATTGATCTACTTTTTGCTAGTAACTTGTAGAGTAGCTATTACTACGATCGTTTTTCTGTATGTAACGAAGTTATAATTTAAATTTATTATGAATAGCTTGTAGTGTAGCAAAATAAAATTTCAAAGGAGATTCTCAGACGCTAATCGCAAGGTTATGATTATGTGTACTGCCCTAAAATATTACGTACAAGTCACACCTTTCCTAAATTAGTCGTCGTGAACTTTCGAAGCTTTTTTTTACCTGAAACCATTTAGCATGTCGCAGAGCTGCTAAATACTCAAGGCACTTGATCCTGTTGAGGACATCCGGAGGGTCTTTCTCTGACACTGCAAGGACACACGTAGGGAACGTCATCAATTGTATTTAATGCTTTAGTAATTGTAATATAGTAAGTAGACAATTTTACAACATTATTGTAAAGTAAATTAAACAAAAGTTTTTTGGGGGGGATTTGTGGAACTGGGTTGTGTTAATGTGATCATTACAACACACATCAAAACAAAAACAAAAAAAGTGACAACACTGAAATTTCACAAGACGAGGGTTTTTCCAACACGTCCAGGTTCCTAAAAAAATTGTTGCAATGTTATGCAAAAGATGTAGATGGAAAGTATTATTGCTTGGGTCTGTTGATGCAGCCGAGGGCGAATTATTAACAAACCCAAACAGGACAAATATGGAGAACCGTTTGGTTGTTTGAAAGAAGCAGAACTGAGAATATCGTTAACAAAATAAAACAGCCTTCACAATGACCTCAGGTTACAAGTCGGAATTTCAGAGGTTGTTTGAGGTCACCGTTCAAAAACTTCAGGATGAGAGGACGAAATACTTTTATGCCACATGGTGGATAAAATCCACAATCTCCTTCGGTTTGGTTGAATATAAGCCAATCGAGTTAAACTGTAGTTTAGATTTAGTCTTATTTACAGACATGAAAGTCCAAAATGTTGCTGTTATCACTATGTAAAACTACTGTTAACAAATGCAGTGCATTAGAGTTTATTTATGGGAGTGACAAATGCATTTTACAACGGAGCTTGTTTTTAACGAAATAATTAAAAGAAAATATTAATGAATTCACAAAAAAAATTACAAAAATAAAATTGTTATATAAATCGATGCTAACAACGTCTTCAAGCGTGTTAAATGTTAAGAACCATGTATCTTATGATAAATGTCAACAAATCACAATTTTGCAGAATTGGATGAGCAACATGCAAAAATAAATGCGATTTGTCACACCCAAAACCTCACATCGTTTACCGCCACATACACCGATCAGGCATAAAATGATGACCACTGACAGGTGAAGTGAATAACACTGATTATCTCTTCATCACGTCACCTGTTAGTGGGTGGGATATATTCGGCAGCAAGTGAACATTTTGTCCTCAAAGTTGATGTGTTAGAAGCAGAAAAAATGGGCAAGCGTAAGGATTTAAGCGAGTTTGACAAGGGCCAAATTGTAATGGCTAGACGACTGGGTCAGAGCATCTCCAAAACTGCAGCTCTTGTGGGGTGTTCCCGGTCTGCAGTGGTCAGGATCTATCAAAAGTGCTCCAAGGAAGGAACAGTGGAGAACCGGCGACAGGGTCATGGGTGGCCAAGGCTCATTGATACACGTGGGGAGCGAAGGCTGGCCCGTGTGGTCCGATCAAACAGACGAGCTACTGGAGCTCAAATTGCTCAAGAAGTTAATGCTGGTTCTGATAGAAAGGTGTCAGAATACACAGTGCATCTCAGTTTGTTGTGTATGGGGCTGCATAGCCGCTGACCAGTCAGGGTGCCCATGCTGACCCCTGTCCACCACCGAAAGCACCAACAGTGGCACGTGAGCATCAGAACTGGACCACGGAGCAATGGAAGAAGGTGGCCTGGTCTGATGAATCACGTTTTCTTTTACATCACGCGGATGGCCGGGTGCGTGTGTGTCGCTTACCTGGGGAACACATGGCACCAGGATGCACTATGGGAAGAAGGCAAGCCGGCGGAGGCAGTGTGATGCTTTGGGCAATGTTCTGCTGGGAAACCTTGGGTCCTGCCATCCATGTGGATGTTACTTTGACACGTATCACCTACCCAAGCATTGATGCAGACTATGTACACCCTTTCATGGAAACGGTATTCCCTGGTGGCTGTGGCCTCTTTCAGCAGGATAATGCTCCTGCCACAAAACAAAAATGGTTCAGGAATGGTTTGAGGAGCACAACAATGAGTTTGAGGTGTTGACTTGGCCTCCAAATTCCCCAGATCTCAATTCAATTGAGCATCTGTGGGATGTGCTGAACAAACAATTCCGATCCATGGAGGCCCCACCTCGCAACTTATAGGACTTAAAGGATCTGCTGCTAGCATCTTGGTGCCAGATAACACAGCACACCTTCAGGGATCTAGTGGAGTCCATGCCTCGACGGGTCAGGGCTGTTTTGGCAGCAAAAGGGGGACCAACACAATATTAGGTCATAATGTTACGCCTGGTCGGTGTATAACATATGTATACACATATATACATATACACACATACACAAACAAACAACTTGGCCTGGAAAAAATTGTAATCAAAGCTAAAAATCTCTCTCTTCCTGAAGTCATCATGTATCTTACAACACAACTTTTGTACAATATTGTGCCACAGTGGTAAAGAAAGGTCAGAGATCCTGTTTTTGATTCCTTAAAACACTTTCAGAAAGCAACGCAAAACCGGGCAAATAAAGACTCCACCAAAAGAAAAAAAGAAAAGAAAATGAGGGTGGGGAAAGGGATAAAAATGAACAGGAAGGCCAATTCACTGATGGAAAATTTTCTGCATGGAAATATCCTGGTTTTATTTTAATTTTTTTAAACCAAAGGGAACACATATAGTGCTGCTGAGGGAAAGCACGGGTTCTCTAACCTTTCTCCATGTTGGGGACGGGGTCTTCGCGCATCACTGGCGAGGTAAGAGAGATGGTGACCTGCATTTTTGGTTCCTTGCTTGAAAAAATGACGATGTTGGCTTCCTCAGGGTGTACCTGCACCTCATACTGATCTTCAGAAAAGGTCTGCCGGTTAAAAGGACACTTTGCATTACTACAGAGGAGACGGCGGGGCCCCCCCCCCCAGTACATGGGCTCTGTATTTTGTCCCCTATAGTCCCAGTGGTATATTGCCACACTCAAAGGCTTTGCAGCATAACGCACAGGTTAAATGGCGATGTAAATGAAGTACACGCCCCAGTCTCTCTCTGTAGGTGTCGTAACCAGGCAGTGGAACTAAAGATCAGTTAAAGATACACGGACCACAAAAGCAGCAGCAGAGAAAAAAGCTCATTTATTTGCACTGATTTTTAATTATATATGGCTGGATCACATGATAAGGGTGTGGGTCATATTTCACCCCAAAAATCAAATGGGTAATTTTTCAAGTAAATGATGCGTGTTTTTAAGATCATAAAAGTTTGTTGCCTTATTTTAAATGACATGCATCACATTTTCCCCTCATAATTAGTCATTACCGCAATGTACAACAACCTCATTACTGCAATGTGAATTTGTAAAACATATTCATACATAATTAATGATAGTATTGTACTGATAGTATTGTAAACGCTGGAAAGGACCATCGTCTGTATGTCACGGTAATGAGTTTTTTAGCATCCAATTGCGAAAATTAATTTGTGCGCCAAATTGGAATATGGCATAAAACATTTGTGAATAAAGCACAGTTTCCATCCCATGTGTTGTCACTTCCTGGGAAATTGGCGCAATATCTGGTTGCTGCAATCTGGGAAGAAACTGGCCCCCCCCCGCTCCATCATAAATGAATGACTTGCGTCTCAAAGCGTGCAGATGAAATGCAATTGTTTGAGATGCTTCTGGAGGGAATTAAAGCAAATCATTCTGAAGAACCACCAAACCAAGATGCTGCAATGCCATTGGTCCACTGGTTAGTCTAGTTATCCAATCACAGCCTCTGCTGAAGCAACACCATGGGAGTTTTGCTGGCATGGAGGGATTTATTCAGTAAATGTGTTGCCATCGTAGTTTATGCGTATGTTTTATTAGCCTCAATTGAAAGCATATGTTTTTATGCAGTTTCCATCCAGTGTTTTTAATGCGATATCCCAAAATGCACATAAAAATAGGTGGATGGAAACAGTAATTAGGGAAAATGTTTACTTGTCAGGTAGTGGGCCTAAAAATATGTTTCAACTGCTTTATGCAAAATATATTTTAATTTTAAAGTATACAGCCGAGCTTTAAGAAATTCAACCACAGACTCTACGTGCCACTATAAATAAACCTGTCATGACACCTGGGATCATGTGATTTCTCGAGTGGGTGATTTCCACCATGTAACAGCCAGAATGAAGGGAAACAAGGTGATGAATCCACAAGAGCATAACAGGTCATAAGTCAATAATGGTTTTCAGTAGCTTCGACATAAATGTTTATTTTACATGCACAAACACAGCCAAAAAGGACAATCTTACCGCTAGTTGTTTGGGCAGCTGCTCCGCGACGGTTCTCAGGAGAGAGGCGGTGGGTTTCTTGGCGGCCAGCAGGATGAGCTGGACGTTGCGGTCGCCGCGCAGGAGGAGACCTTTAGCCAGGATTCCCACACGCATGACTCCTTTGAGAACACGAGCCTGAGTCTCCGACCTGCCCGAGAGGAAGAGCGTAAACCTAAACGTCCCGCTACAATGGAAAGGTAAACAGTCAGCTAGCTAGTTAAAGTCCTCACTGTTTGTCCGTCACGTCATCGGCGGTGGCGTCCACAGCACACGCCTCCTTCTCCAGCAGCGAATCAGACACCAGTTTGAGAGCGCGCTCAGAATGCGAGACGATTCGTTGGACGGCCTGAAGCTCCTCCTCCACGGGGTAGATGGCGGAGTGTTTGGCCATGATGTGGCGGTCGTCGGGAGAATCTGGCCGCCGCACAGGCTAAAGAAAAATGCTACCATTTAATAAAAGCGAGTACACTCTTAACTATCTTCTAGCATCAGTTTTGGTCTATCTGCGAATGCCCTTAAGTGCGGTCAGTGCTTTTACTGACCAGTAGGGGTGGCACTGGCATGTTGGGCCGGCCCATCAGAGGGGGCGGAGCCATCCTGCGCCTCTGCTCCCCCCAGTATAACTGCTCCTCCTCCATCCTCCGCCAGTACATGTCCTCCTCATACCTCCTGCTGGACCACACAGACAAATCAGGACATTGTTTTACACATATTATATAGATATTAGAAAACATTTGTACACATTATTTAAAGAGTTTTAGTCATTGTGTGTCAAATGCTTGGAGGCAAATAGGCATTATTTTTCATATTGCCCTTAATATACAAATTATAAATTATTCAAAATGAAAAGCCTAATGTTTGATGCATATGTGATACAAAGCTGAAGATTCACAGACTCGCACCAAATTTATTCAAACAAAAGTGCTTGGATAAAAACGGATGAAATAAAGTATGTTTCAGACTTTGAAGAAGCTTGTTGAGATTCATATTTTTTGTATTTAAATATGTTTTTCATGCTTAATTTACCAAAATGTAAAAATTATTATAATTATTATTATATATAATATTTGTAAATGTTTTACACTAATATTATTTATAGCTGAATTAGTCATATGAAAATATATAGCCATTTTTTTCATATTATGCTGAATATAAATTATATACACTCACCTAAAGGATTATTAGGAACACCTGTTCAATTTCTCATTAATGCAATTATCTAATCAACCAATCACATGGCAGTTGCTTCAATGCATTTAGGGGTGTGGTCCTGGTCAAGACAATCTCCTGAACTCCAAACTGAATGTCAGAATGGGAAAGAAAGGTGATTTAAGCAATTTTGAGCGTGGCATGGTTGTTGGTGCCAGACGGGCCGGTCTGAGTATTTCACAATCTGCTCAGTTACTGGGATTTTCACGCACAACCATTTCTAGAGTTTACAAAGAATGGTGTGAAAAGGGAAAAACATCCAGTATGCGGCAGTCCTGTGGGCGAAAATGCCTTGTTGATGCTAGAGGTCAGAGGAGAATGGGCCGACTGATTCAAGCTGATAGAAGAGCAACTTTGACTGAAATAACCACTCGTTACAACCGAGGTATGCAGCAAAGCATTTGTGAAGCCACAACACGCACAACCTTGAGGCGGATGGGCTACAACAGCAGAAGACCCCACCGGGTACCACTCATCTCCACTACAAATAGGAAAAAGAGGCTACAATTTGCACGAGCTCACCAAAATTGGACAGCTGAAGACTGGAAAAATGTTGCCTGGTCTGATGAGTCTCGATTTCTGTTGAGACATTCAGATGGTAGAGTCAGAATTTAGCGTAAACAGAATGAAAACATGGATCCATCATGCCTTGTTACCACTGTGCAGGCTGGTGGTGGTGGTGTAATGGTGTGGGGGATGTTTTCTTGGCACAATTTAGGCCCCTTAGTGCCAATTGGGCATCGTTTAAATGCCACGGCCTACCTGAGCATTGTTTCTGACCATGTCCATCCCTTTATGACCACCATGTACCCATCCTCTGATGGCTACTTCCAGCAGGATAATGCACCATATCACAAAGCTCCAATCATTTCAAATTGGTTTCTTGAACATGACAATGAGTTCACTGTACTAAAATGGCCCCCACAGTCACCAGATCTCAACCCAATAGAGCATCTTTGGGATGTGGTGGAACGGGAGCTTCGTGCCCTGGATGTGCATCCCACAAATCTCCATCAACTGCAAGATGCTATCCTATCAATATGGGCCAACATTTCTAAAGAATGCTTTCAGCACCTTGTTGAATCAATGCCACGTAGAATTAAGGCAGTTCTGAAGGCGAAAGGGGGTCAAACACAGTATTAGTATGGTGTTCCTAATAATCCTTTAGGTGAGTGTAGATTATAATTTAAAGTGACTTTTAAATCATGTTTGACGCCTATTTGAAAACGTTTTTGTATCACCAAAATTATTTTAAAAAATGCTTTTTAAAAATTCTGAAATGCGCAATAAATGTTCCAAAAAAAATTGAAAATATTTATAAATTATACATTTGAAAACCATTTTTACACAAATTATTTGAAGAGTGCAGAATTTTAGTCATTATATGAAAACATACCCAGGCTTTTTTCAGATTGCCCTATATAAAAATGTATTATTCTTAATGCATATTTTAATAGTTTTCACAACTTTTTTTCAAAGTTTTGCAGCAAAATTATAAACCCTTTTCACAGACTGTGATGAGACGTTTCCAGTTATTAACTTTGCTTAGACAGGGCTTGCTTAGATGAGGACATTATTTGGTTTATTGACTATTGTATGTGACAGCAGTATAATATAGTTTTACAACACTTGCGTGTTTACTCATGGTTTATGAGGACACATTCAGTATACTGTTAACACACAAGTGTTTTTAACAATAGTGTACTGCTCAATCACATTTAGTAGCAATAAGAGAATCTAACTTCAGATCCTGTTATAACGCGTATGAAACTAAATTGACAAAAGTATTAACAAACCTCTTCAGGAGACATGACTTTACTTCCTGTCATGGCTAGAGCGACAGGCTCATGGACAAATTGATTTTTTGAAGGGGCAAGTGAAAGAGAATTTTACTTGCCCGATCGGACAAGTAGCCTGATTAAAACATCAACGATTCTGCATTCATTTAGTGTAAGTGGCGATCGATAGTGGATAATAATATATAAATGTACTGACGCTAACAGTGTTGCGCTATTGACGCTCGCTTGAGGAGAAATCGAAAACAAATGAGCACAGCTCACACAGAGAAACTCAGTTAATTAACTTAACTGCGGTAAAAATTTGAAATGTGGAGTTTTTATATTTATAACATATGATACGGTTAAGCAACATCACACGACCAAGAGTGCTGTTTTCCTGAATACCATCACAACTGAAAACGTGACTCTGATTTCATATGACAGTTCCATAAACAATTAATTCACTTGCATTTTAGACGCAATATTGACTGTTTTTGTTCCATTTCAGCAGCGAAAATATTTCCAAACAGCAGAACCATAACGCATCTCACAGGAAGTGTGTTTCTGAATGATTCAGTGTTTTGAATGAATTGTTTGAATCAAAGATTCAATTACCTATTCATAAACGATCTTGAATGAATCAGCCGTTTCAACGAATCGACTCAATGACTCACTCATTCAGACGGTCACTGCGCCACCTACTGGTGGTTTAGTTTCATGTTTAAACATCGTTTCCAACATTTCTTATTTTTATATTCAAAAAATATTCTCATAACATTATTTAATGCAGTTGTAATTTTTTAGTGTAAATTATTTAATTTGATTGGTAACAGCCCTATAGTGTCTTATTCTAATTTAATTTATTGATCAAATTTAAGGATATAAAATAAAAGTTGAAACATAGCCTATATTTAATACGATTAGGGAAAAAGGCCCTTTATAAAAGGTTTAAATATGTCAAAGCTGATTGAACGCTGGTGAGAATATTGCTTCAGAATAAATTTAACATTTAACAACACAAAAAAAAAAAAAAATCAAATTCTTATTCACTTGTCCGGAAATTTTTTTATTTTTTTTTGTGTTGTAAATATTATTTATTCTGAAGCAATATTCTCACCAGGGTTCAATCAGCTTTGACATATTTGTCATATTTTTACCTTGAGGACGAGCACATGAACAGGCTTAAATATCGAGCCCTGGCTTAGATAAAAACTGATGAAATAAACAACAGGTTTCAGACAGAAGTTATTGATTTAATTGAAACGCATGTTGTTTTTTTTGTATATTTTTTCATGCTAAATATTGTGACTTGCAGTGAAAAGGCCGTCTGAAGGGCAAACTGAAACGTCAGAAATGGCGGAAAAAGTGGAGGATGACCTCATTTCCATGTGCCAGCGCTGCTCGTCCTCTTGCTGTCTCTTCAGCACAGATTTCTGCTTCTGTTTACGCAGTTTGACT
Organism: Rhinogobio ventralis; assembly: GCA_039654625.1. Taxonomy (NCBI): domain Eukaryota; kingdom Metazoa; phylum Chordata; class Actinopteri; order Cypriniformes; family Gobionidae; genus Rhinogobio; species Rhinogobio ventralis. The sequence continues at coordinate 3,897,343 of CM077217.1, forward strand.
TCCAGAAGCTTCCGCGCTCGGTTGCTGGGCTTGATCTCCACAGGGAGGTCTGGGTTCACCTTTTTCTGAAGAAAAAAAATAAGGGGAAGAAATTTGTCAATGTGTGAAGCTGTTTTTGCACTGATGCCAGAATTATTATTCATTTGTTGTGAATATTCATGAAGTTAAAACGAGTCAAATATTCAAATTGCTGGATTATTCAGTGACAGACGTATTGTTATTGTGGCATGTAGCAAAGTTTTTTTTTGGGGTGACGGCTCACCTTGTACTGCAGCCGGTGTCTCCGTCCTTTCAGGTGCATGTCTTTAGCGTTGGGATCGTTGAAACTGCATTCACACAGTTTACAGTGGAAGCGAATCACCTTACCGTCGTCATTTCGAACCTGAGGAGTGAAAACGCATGATTTCAAAGACTTAAAGCCCTCAACAGAACGACAAATATCCAGTTAGCCTTGGGCATCGCACACATTTACTAGAGGAAACCCTTTTGATCCAGACTGATTCGACTGATTCATTTAGGGTGTGTTCACACTTGTAGTTCGGTTCACTTGGTTCTTTTGGACCAATCATGATCTGAAGCACATGGCGCAGGTGCAATTAGGGCGTGCCCGAATCCACTTTTGCTAGCGGAAACCTCCCCCAGTTTCTCTTGAAGCCAATACGGAAGTGACTTAAACTGCAATTCATCGACTGGCTGCTAGGGACAGGCTCCAGAAGGGAGCAGAATCTCATTGAGCCCCATGTTAAAATGCCCAAATTTACAGCAGAAATAATTGTTTACAGCCTGGTACAAATTGTGGTTTTGGTCTATATAGTTAATTTTGCCCTTCATGACAACTGTGAGGGGGTGAATTTTTTTATAACTCATTCGTTTACATTATATAAAGCCGTAAAGTTCTGTATAATTTAGGGGCGTGGCCAATTGAGTGACAGGTGGATTGCCGTTTGTCTGCTGTCTGTTAGTCATCACGTCACCTCAGCTCCAGCCACGTCCCGCCTCTTCGCCCATTGTCAGTTATCCGGGAGTGACGCGCGATGACGCTCTGCCAAGATGGCAACAGCCAACTTTGAGGCTTCAAAAACTCTCTTCAGAAACCTACGGGTGACGTCAGGGACACTACGTCCATATTTTTTTTACAGTCTATGGTTGTCCCTAGCCTCTTAATGAGTCAAGGGTGTCTCGCAAAGATGGAGAATGACTGGAGTGATGCCAGTAGCTTTGCAACAGAGCTGTCATTCGAAGTAATGGACTTTTCTCCCCCACCTTCACCTGAAGTGGAGGAGGGTGAATTGTCTGTGGACACAGGCCAGAGCCTTATCAATTCGAGCCGCTGGCTCAAACTGCGTTAACTCCCGATGGTGACGATGCTAGCGAAGCAGCAGCGCAAGAGAAATAATCGAAATAACTATATAAATGGCTATGCTAACTAGATGCTAATATACGCTATCCTGATCATTTTCAATACTCGCAAATCCTGAGTATTGTAGCAGTGTACTGTAGCAGTGGTTTTGAAGGAACAATGTTTTTATACCAGGGGCTGAGCCAATGGCAAGGGCGTGGTGAGCTCGTGCCAGGGGCGTGGATAGTGAGCCGTTGGAAGAGCCTGCATACATCACGATGACAAACAATCTCCAATAGGAAAATTCAACTGCAGTAGCCACCATTCAACCTTTTTACACCATATATTGTAGAATTAAAACACTTTATACCCAAATGTCAAAACATTTACTCGAATCAATGAACAGCACTAATAAAGCCCCAGTCTTGCAGATCATTGTTTTAGGGTTTAGTTACCCTTTAAATAACACAAAAAATATTGCGCTATTGACTTTAGAGCAGGTTTGTGTTGGTCAATGGCCTAGTTGTTTTCAGTTCTTCAAAACAGCAGCGCGCCAACAATGCTCCTGAACACACCTGGTTTTCAGACCAGACGCCCATGGGTGAACAGATAGCGCCAGTGCATTTGCGATTTAAACATCGTGGCGCTGGACGTGAAAATGATAACTGCGTCAGGGGCTCAAACTAGCAAAAAACACTTGCGTCACGCCTGGTGCCGCACTGCGCCGGGTGTATGATAGAGCACCATATGCGGCCAGTGAAATATATTAGAGTCTCACCTCTTCTACATAATCGTGCCCCACAGGCTGAATGTCTCCGTGAGCTCCTGCTCCGTCACCGTCCTCATCATCACTCAAAGGGTCTGTCTTGACCACGGGCGGCTTCACCTCCTCCATCTTTACCGGAGCTGCTGTGGACACTCTACTGCCTGAAGAGAAATGCATTTTGGGAAATTTATTTCTAATTTACGTTCATGTTTCTGCAACATGGCTGTGCATACACTGAAAAATTGTTTCTGCATCAAATTTCACCCTGAAATTGCTAGTAAACGTCACAATTAATTACAAAGAAACAACACGTAAAACGTTGAATTAGACAAATTCACATTATTGTAGTTTACACAGAGACGATAGCGGTATTGTTTTCAAAAACGTGCACTTTGAAACTCGTTTTCAAAAGTTTGTGTTTTCAGGCCCCCAAAGTCGTGTAAATGAACGGCCAAAACGCATAAAATGTTTTTAGTTGAAAACAGCCCCTTAAACATGACATTTTTTGCATTTTCTTGTAAAAATCTTTGTTTTAGTTACAACTATAGGTATGAAAAGTCATTTTTACAGTGTAAAGTAACCAAGCAACCCAAATGTGTATGTTCTATACAATATTTAAGGCCTAAAATTAAGATTTATATATTTGAATTGCATATAAAATTCACACCCATTTGGATTACACAGAATGTGACGCATATTTGTCAGTCATACATTAATGAAATGGGTAGGATTTCTGCACTCACAAAAAATGGCATAGTTTAATAACTATTTGCATCTATTTGATGTGCAATTCATATTAAATTCAGTTTCTGAGTGTAGTTTGTTGCATGATTGCTATCTGAATCTATTACCTCATAACCCGCTGAGTAACATGGAATAAACATCACAACTCTATAAAGCAGAAGCAGAAAGATTAAGTAAGGCTTCGGTGTTGATGTCATGTCTCAATCTGAAGGATGCATAATGGCAACAAGACGACTGAATGTGTATAAATAGATGCTTCTTCTGTAAAGCAGGATGTAAAGCATCCATTTCCTCGTAATGCGTGATTATACATTTAGGAGGAAATATTACCCATATCTGTGAACGCTGATGGTGAAATTAAGGCAAAGTGACAAACAGCATCATTGCTACAATGGGAATTTTTTTTTTGTTAGTTCATATTAATTAACTACCATATTTTCCGTAATACAAATATGAATACAGATTTATAGGGTTCATAATGTCTGTAAATGTTTTGTTTTATTTACGAATGTAATAAAAAAAATTGACCGAAGTGACTGAAGTTTGTCCGGTGTGACTATTTGCAGGAAAAAGATTAATAAATAAAAATAAAAATAGTAGTGTTGCCTAATGTTAGTTCAAGTTAACTAATGTAGTTAACAAATGAGACCTTATCGTGAAGTCACCAACATTTAATACATAAATTGTCACAAAAGAGGGAAAAAAATCAGTCGTAAAATAATTCTTGCTTAAATTGTTGCATTTGCATGACTGCATACATTCAAGATCTATAAAAAAAATTATGCAAGAATAGTTTTATGCATCATTTACATTGAAAGATTATAAAATAAGGCCAAATAAGGTCCCTCAGTAATAAAGGTGTTTAACATGAATTGTAAAAATGTTAGGTAAAGTATCAAAAATGTGACTGAACTTCAAATTTTGAAAATGCATTGTCCAAATTCATAAATAAACAAAAGTTGGATTTACGCAATTCACGCGGGTCAATTTTCAGGTCGGAAAAAAATAAAATAAAAAAAATTTCACATCCCTGGTAAATTTGTACATTTTTTCTCGCAAAAAAAATTCTGCGTCAAACATTCTTAAAATAATTATCGCAATTGCGAACATATTTCTGTGTAAATAACTCATAAAATAATTCTCACAATTGCGAATAAATTTTGGTGTAAATCAATCATAAAATTAAGTCTTTTGAAAACAGATAGCATTACAAATGATTGACATTTCACGATCAAAGCCACTCACCGATAACAGCAACTTTAGCAGCGGTGGGTTTTTTCGCAGGAACGGACGCGGGTTTGGGAGGAGCCGCCACTGGCATCTTCTGCGCCACTGATGCAGGGGTGGAAGCGGTTGTAGCCACCGTCGTTTTGCTAGTAGTCATCGTCATGGCAACGGAGGCGGAGCTCACGAAAACAGGCTCCGTGGAAGGGATGGGTTTGCCAAGTTTGGTATGCAACTTCACCACCTGGGGAAAGGTTTGGTAGCAGATGCATTTCAGATAAGTCAAGTACGCCCTATAATTAACCCTATAAAGCCTACTCTATCATATTTTATACGCAAATCTGTAAATGATCAACATGGTCAAAACATCTCTCAATCATCATTGTATTGCATTGCATAATGTGTAAAACTGCAGAGCTTTGATCATAAAATTAAATATCTTGCTAAGACATATTATTGACAGATATAGAGTGATGACTGATATTTATGCGTTTTATGCAAGTAGTCTTTTATAAAGATCTGTTATAAAGATGTCATTGATTTACATTAAAAGCATCAGAATTTTATCTTACTTTCTGACATATAAATGGTCTGGTCCTCTAAATAAAATTGAGCAGATTTTTCCTTCGAATATGAGCTCCATATTCTCAATATTATATATAATACTCATATGCAAACTTGTGTATATGTATATATATATATATATATATATATATATATATATATATATATATATATATATATATATATATATATATATATATATATATATATATATATATATATATATATATATTGTCTGAAGGTTCAATTACCTGTCCAAAAGGAACGGTTTCATATGTCAAGGTTAACCATCATAATATTGAACTGACCTTCTGGTGCTTGGATCCCCGGATGTGCGCGGCATATGCATCGGCGCCGGTGCACGAGACGTCGCACAACTCACAGCGCAACTGCGTCTGGACGCCGCGAGGGCCGTTGGTCACCTGACTGCCGCTCTTCTGAGCCGCCTCTTTCTTCTTGTGCTTCTGTCCTTCCAGATGTTCTCGATACGTCTGCAGGAGAGCACAGGAACCCATGTCAATGCTGCAACTCTTAAAAGCACAAAGACTTCTTTATACATGAAGTCTGCATGTTGTGTCTGTGTGAATGAGCGCACATGACCTTCATCTCCAGAGCTGCTCTGAGAGTCACTTCACCAGCATTTCATTTGAGAAAAACTATTGTCTGATACACACAGAAACTCAAAGCTCTTCACGGGCAACCCGTTATTACTATTGTACAGTAGCATGTACTAAAGTACTAGTACTAAAACTAATACAATTATTAAAACTATTAAAATATTGAAAAAAATGTGAATTTATTTTTTACAGTAAACCTCTGTTATACAGAACTAATAAAAATAATTGTTTTAACAGATTAAACCATCCATGTCTATGCCTTTATTTGATTACCACCAATATAATTAATTTGTATTAAGTCATAAATCCAGAAATAAAACACAGAATTAATGAAAGAAAATTCTTAGGGCTCTATCATTGTAAAAAAAATATATAATAAATTATTAAATTGTTAGTGTTTTATAAATTCAATTGATTAGCTTTTGGATTATTAAAATTTAATTAAACCATTAAAATGAAATTCTGAAAAATTAGAGCAAACAAAGAATTTGGGAAAAATAGAACAGAACTTGGGAGGAACAATTAAATGCATACCAAAGGGGCCCTAAAAACGGGATAATATTCAAGATTTCAATTAATTAGACATGATTTTTGATTACCAACATTTAAAAATGTAACCATGAAAATAGAATCCAGAAAAATTTAAACTGAATATGGAAAAAACTAAATGGATTTCATTGGGTACTAAAAATATAATGTATGTTTGTTTTTAAATTGTATAAGCTTCATAAATGCTTTTTGATTGCCAAACTTTAAATTGAACCATTTATATAGAATCCAGAAAGATTCAAATGGATTAAAACAGATTTCATGGGGCCCACTTGAAGCTGTTGTTTTCAGGCGCGCGCTCACCTGTGGCCCGGCGCAGCTGATCTTGCAGATATCGCAGTAGTGCAGCTGCGGCTGTTTAGGTGGGCCTTTGGGCTTCTGGATCTTGTTCTGGTGGAAAACGGGCTTCTTGTACGCGCTGACGGCGGGGCTGCTGACCGCGCCGCCCCCGGTGTTGCTCCAGGACGAGTTGGCGAGCTGCTTGGGTGGTTGCTGCGTCTGCTGCGGTGGTGGCGGCGGCGGCTGCTGCTGGAGAGGAGGTTGAGGCTGCGCCTGCGGAGGCGGCAGCTGCGCCGGCTGGAAGTACGACGGCGCGGACGTGTAACCGCTAGACTCATAGCTGGAATAGCTGAGACCGGCTGTAGCAACAAAGAAAGCGACACCGTTAGATGATAGCTGGGGGCTATTTGTGGCATATGAATGTGATTGAGACGCAGCCGCACCGGAGTAGGACGTGGCAGCTGTGGAGTTGAAGGAAGAACTGTGGGTGTAAGTGGAGATGGGGGCTGGAGTTTGCTGTACGCTGGTGGATGTGGGGTAGATGGTGTAGCTTGAAGACACTGGGCTCGCGGCGGGAGGGGGTTTCAGAGCTGTGACCTGTCTTTGGACAGGCGGCTGACTGTACACTGTGCTCACGGGGCTGTAGCCGCTCTTCAGCCCTGAAAATCAATGACATTATCAGTTACACCTTAACAATGAAAACAAACCAAAAAAGAAAACGATATATTGTTTTGCATGTTGACAATTGCCCTGAAATAGCTTAAGGCACTTTTCCACTGCATGGTACGGCTCGCTTAAACAGTACCACCTCGGTTGGGGTTCCAAGCGTGCCGTACCGATACTAAAATGTGACGTGTAAACACTACAGATCACTTATTGGTCAGAGAATCGTCACTACTTGCGTCATTGGATTTGCGACACCAAACCCGCTAGCAGTAACAGCCACGGCAGTATCGTTCGCACGACTTGCTTGAAAGGAAAAAAAATGACTGAATCTTGGTTGGTAGATGAGATGCAGACGTTCCTCTCGTTGGTCGCCGAGGATGGGGCGACACGGAATGAAAAGTTTTTCAGGAAGTCGCTCAGCTGTTAGCCGCACACGGCTTAAAAAAAAGTTAAAAGTGACTGATGTCGCGGCAGCGCAACTACAACGTAATCCCACCCTCTTGAAGCGGTACTACTGCAGTGGAAAAGCAAGCCGAGCTGAGCTGAGCCGAGCCGAACCACGCAGTGGAAAAGCGCCATCAGTCTTTTTAATATTATGCATAATTTCAACCAATCAGCGAAGTAGATTCGGAATGTTTAATAAATGATGTAAAATTTGGTTGGTTTCTTACTAAATGAATGCAAATATTTAATCATTTTCATCTTTATGCGGCAATATATCCATACATAAGCAACATTAAATCTATGTATACAACGTATAATTTTTTGCATTAGTTAAGTTATACTTATTTAATATATTTTTGGTTTGCATTTTAATTTTAACAATTTTGTTATGTGCATTTTGTAAATATTTATTCGTATTAGGTGTTTTTTTTTATATTTCTATTTAGGTTTCATTTATATTTATTGCAGGTTTGCATTTTAATTTTAAGTTCTGTTTTTTTTTCTTCTTTTTTTTTGCCAGATAGATTTTTAAACATTTCTATTTATTTAATAGAATTTATATACATTTATATTTTTATTCCATTTTTAGTCATTTTGTTATGCACTGTCATTTTATTAGTTTTCTTTTTCTATTTAGGTTTCATTTATTTTTACTCCAGGTCTGCATTTTAATTGAGTAATTTTGTTATGCATTTGTCGTCATTTTTAATACTTTTAGGTGTTTTTTTTATATTTCTATTTAGGTTGTATTTTGTATTCCAGGTTTGCATTTTTATTTTAAGTTTTATTAATTTTGTTCTTTTTTTTGCCAAATAGATTTTTAAATATTTCTATTTATTTATTAGAATTTATAGGCATTTAAATTTTTATTTTAAGCTTTAGTCATTTTGTTCTGTTAATTTTTATTAGTTTTACGTGAGTTTTTAAAAAAAAAAAGTATAATAAATATTTCTATTTAACTCTTATTTATCATCATTTTAGTTTAAATTTTTTTACTTACTCATTTTAAACATTTTATTTCAGTTAGCTGTCAAGGCAAACTAAAATGATTTTTAATAGTTGCAGTAAACAATAACAAGACTGACATACACTGACTAAAACATTTTGATCTGATAAAATGCATTATAGGAAACATTTAATTTAGAATATTAAATGCAATTAAATGCCAAATGAACGATCTTGTGAGTCTTTAGAAAACGTTATGGCCAAAAAAAGCACATTAAAACCATTGCAATATTGGTCATTTATTGCAAATCCTTGAAACTAATATTTACATATTTTACTTTAGCTTTTAAATATTCTAATGTAAACAGTTTGATGCATTGAAATGGATTCACAAAAATTAATCAAACTTGCCAACTGAACAATCTTGTAAGTTTTTATAAAATTTCATGGCCAAAAAAAGTGCATTAAAATCAATGCAATAGCCACGACACTGCAATGATTTTGCTGGTGATATAAATTTAACCAAATAAAATCACAAAAATTGTGATTACAATTTAACTTTGACCATTACATATAATATTTTACTGTTATTTGTATAAAAATACATGACATAACACAAAAAAAACAACCTCCACAATTTAGCAACGATCTGCAAGTCAAAACAGATCCTCAAATTGACTTCATACAGAGCGTTTCTGTGAATGGGAATGTTGCAGACCAGACTCGAATCTGCATCACCCGCATGAGTGCCAAAGCTCGACAGGTCCGCATTTACCACAGACGGTCTTTAAAAACACATAACCTGAATAAATCTGTTTACGTATCATTATGTCTATAGAATGAGAGATCAGATTCACCTGTCTGGAAGTAGGCCTCAGTTGCGGTTCGCTGTGCAGGTGCGATGCTCGTTTGAAAGTACTGCTTGTTCTCGTAGCTGCTGACCGTCGGCGGTCGGCCGTAAGTGTAATTCTCCTATGGAATCAATTCATATAGGAAAGAATCACAACAACACCAAATTTAGACAACTGGGCTGCATCATGAATATAAGAAGAGTCAAGAAAACACTAACCGGTTCAGTCAACACCTGGTAGGTTTGAGGGGTGGTCGTCGGCTGCGGGGTCGTTTCTGGCTGGCGGTAGCCGTAGTTGGGGGCAGGATGGGGCTGGTAGGTGGGGTAAGGGGCGGTCACTGCAGGACGTGCCGGTTGGGCAGTGGCTGCAGGGTACGAGGCCGTCACTGCATGGGCCACTCCGGGGGCAGGCTGGACGGTATAGCTGCCCGTGGTTGGGTGGGAATATGCTGGAGGCGGCTGGGCGCTGGATGGAAATTTGGGGATTCAGAATCAATGTAATCACTTCCATTTTTTTTAAGTTGTTGAAAGAAATCTCTTATACTCCTGAAATTTTTTATCATGTTTTCCACAAAAAAAAGCAACAATTAGCACTGATAATTAAAAAAAAAGCATTGATAATAAATTGAGTACCAATAATAATTGAGCAGCAAATCAGCATGATTTTTGAAGAATCATGTGACACTGAATAATGATGCTGAAAATTCAGCTTTGACAATAAATATATTGAAAATAAAAAACATGCATTTTAAATATTAATGATACTTCACAACATAAATAAAGCACTGGTGAGCATAAGCCTTCTTTCAACAACAAAACATTAAATAGAAACTGAATTATTCCAAACTTTTGCAGTGTATGACCCCTTTGCAAATTTCCAAAATACCACGGTAATACCGTTATTGGAAAAAAACAAAACGGTATTTACAAAGGTACTTGTAATAATACTTGTACGTAAACGTACGTGTTTTTAAAAGCAAAATGGTAAAATGACAACTACATGTTTACCATGGTATTCTGGGAGGTGTCCATAAACATAGCAGCACTGTCGTACTTATACTAGCACTAGCATATTTCCCGCAAACCCACTTTAAGGATATTCAAAATAAATCATGCAAGCATTAATAAATACAACAGCAACTCATGGATATCATGAGCGCTGGCCGTCGTGAACTCCTTTAAATATCTTTTGTGCCTGCTGTAAATAAGCGCTGTGATCGCGCGCGCGTGTTTGTACTGTACCTGTACTGCGGGCCGGCGGCAGCAGCGGCTGCATGTGTAAATCCATAATAATTACTGGCCGCCATCATAGAAACTTCAGCAGCAGCAGCAGAGCAGCGGCGGCTCCGGCGGTCACGTGATCGACACGTGTCTGTGACGTCGCGGTCACCTTCGCGCCACTGCCCCCCGCGGCGCCTAAAAATAAAACCGCCATAATGAAACGCCATAGTTATAGAAGTTTAACTAGTTAAGATGGCGTACGGTGGTGTTCTGAAATGATGAAGCATTTGTATATTTATAAAAATTAAGAATGTAACAAATTTCAGATTTTGTGTAATATGTTTTTGTACATTGATCGATGTTCAGCCATTCAAATGCTCAGGCACTGACGCCTTTAATTTGAATAAAAACCGCCTCACATCATAATTTTCAAGTTTAATTTAGACGTGACAGAAAGCCGAGTGGGTGAGTTTAATTTAAAGATGTACTTTTTAAAGATTAAAAGTTTCCACAAGTTTGATTCATTTAGACCACCAAATATTTAAAGGGATCGTTCACCCAAAAATTAAAATTCTGTTATAATTTACTCGCCCTCAAGTTGTTCTAAACCTGTATTATGTTCTTTCCTCTGTTGAACATAAAGGAAGATATTTTGAAGAATGGGAACACTATGTTGGGAAAGAAATTGACGTGTACTACGGAGCCTGTGAAGGGACATGGTGATGCGAAAAAATATATATTTCAATGCTTTTGCGTTCTCTCGCAATTATAGGTGGGTAATTATAATGTATATAATTTGCAGGCATCAGAAAGCCGCTATCAGTATGTGGGGTATTGAAATCGCGCTCGCTTTTAACTTTCACTTTACAATTTGCGATCATGCGTAACGTTACTCTGTGTAGGGGGCGGCAGTTCTTACCACACATTTTACAAGATTAGATATTTGCCGGGATCTGTTGCACACCAAATCATCCAACATTGTCCTGTCAGTCATCTCTCCTTACTATCTTCATGTGAAATCTGATGTACTGTAATGTAACCGACTACCGCAGCAAACCTAACCATGTCCCTTTAGGGGCTCCGTAGAATGCGTTTTTCATTTTCCGTACCTTTTCCTGCCTTCGGGCACATCCCTAGTAACCAAAAAGTTGCTGGTCCCCATTGACTTCCATAGTAAAGGGGAAAAAAATACTATGGAAGTCAATGGGGACCAGAAGCTGTTTGGTTACTAACATTCTTCAAAATATCTAGAAAGAAATCACACAGGTTTGGAACAACTTCATTTTGGGGTGAACTATCCCTTTAACTCTCAGGAACACAAAAGGCGCCATTTATCGCCTGATGTGATTGTCCGCTTAGAAAAATGTATATATTAATATTATAATATACATAATATTAACTGACTAAAATATGTCCCCATACTTATAATATGTAATTTATTTATTTATCAAATGAACAACAATACAACATGCAAGAGTAATGTATATATAAATAAATGACTGTTCACCAAACAAATATATGTAAATGACCAATTTACTATATTTTATGGGAAAAAATACAATATTTCACATAAGAAATTTTTTAAATATTATGTCAAAATATATTATATATAAAGTAGATAGCAATACATAACTATAATAATATATGATTTTTATAAGATAATAAACAACAAAATCTTCACACATGTATTACAGATAGTATATATTTTTTTCACCCAAAATGAGCAGATATACATCTTGTACATTAGCGCCACCTGTGGGTTCAGAGGGTTATTTCAAACGGGTCTCAAAGACTCTGTTGTTCCAGTGTTTAGAGGATGTGGAAGTGCCCAAATAACAGATGCTCTATTCATCCTGAGCCTGGACCATCAGCATTCAGGAGGAGAAGGAATATGACAAAGCGTCACTCATATTCCTAAAGCATCCTTACTGGTAATCTCTGGATTTATATACATGCTTTTAGAAACAGGATGGGCTGAATTCAGTGTCAGAGTGGCTGTTTGTGAGCTGGAGAGTGAGCGTAGTTTTCCTGTCCCTCACAGTGAACAGAGGACCCTAGTGTTTCCTCCAGGAGCACCTGCATCAACACCTGCGTTCTGCTCTGGATGAAGAGCAAAAATCAGCAGTTCACCAGGAATAACCTGATCCGTATGTGAGTAACAGTGGCTTAATAATGCATTGTTATTATTTTAATCTATCAAAGACTGCATTTAGCAACATTTGACTAATTAATGAGCTTTGAATGTATTGCACGGATTTCTGAAAAATAGTGAATTAGTGCTTTCAAGCTACACCACCGTAAAGTTTCACTTTACTTTAGTTTCACTAATCTATTTATTAGATAGATTAGACACTTATGAGGTACTATTATATTTTGTATTATTAACATTTATGTTTTTATTTGTGTTTATATTTTGTTATATTTAGCTGTTGTTGCTTTTAAATAATAATAATAATGCATTTTATTTTTAATGCGCTTTTCTTAAACCCAAAGCGCTACAACAACATGAAAAATAATAACAATAATAAACAATACAATAAAACAAAACAAAAGTCAATTACAATAAGCAACTTTAAAAAGTCTTAATAAAATGTCTACATAGTATTTATTGATTTTTATTTTAGTTTTTGTTTCAGTTATTTATTTTAGCACAGCGTTAAACTAAAGAAAAATGAGAAATGTTGCCTTGACAACAGGTTGAAATAAAAAAATTATATTTTATTTGAGTTAACGTTTAACACTCAGGAACATGAAGGCGGTATTTATCGCCTGATGTGATTGTCCACTTAGAAAAATGAATATATTAATATTATAATATAAATAATATTAACTGACTAAAATATGTCCCCATACTTATCAAATGCACAATACAACGTGCAAGAGTAATGTCTATATAAATAAATGACTAAACCAAACAAATATATGTATATAAAATCATAACATATAGGTTATGTAAAAATATATTAAATATAAATAATATATAAAATAGATACCAATACATATCAATAATAATAGTCTTTTTATAACTAAATAAAATGTTTATTTTATTTGAAGTAACATTTTTTATGGTTTTAGTTTTAATTTTAGTTGTAGCTAACTATAATAACCCACTTGTTTGTTTTGTTTGTCAATACATACCTATAATAATATAAAACTTTATAAGAAAATATGCACACGTGGATTACAGATACAAATATCATGTGTTTTATGTAAATAAGCTAAATGTCTCATTCACCCAAAATGAGTTTTTTTATATTTTATAACTTTTTTGTATAATAAACTATATAAAATAAAACTGTTTTGTTTACTGTAAAATTTCTTCCAGTGTTCAGACAAAAAATTGAAAAAGACAATTCAAAGGTGAAGAAAAGGGAATTATCTCCACATCAAAGTGGAGACCACTTCAGCCAGGGATTAAAAGAGGGATTTAAATGATTTTTCCCATTAATCCGTAGCACACTAAAATTCCTCTGGTATATGGATTGACGTTGGGGTTGATGGAGCCAGTGTCACATGGCACCCATGGGATCGACCTGCGACCTGAAAATATTTTCGCATGAAAAATAATTGTATATAATTTAAAATGATTTGCGATTGAACTCTTGACTGTGTTTTTCTCCTCCAGCATGGGCAGCGTTGACTTTGGCCCGCTGATGGAGATGATAGAGGCGAGAGACGAGTGGCTGGACGATGATTTTCCTGGGTATATGTGCATCTTTTATTTTATTCTTTGCTATGAAAATTATTAAGTAGACACCATATGGTGCCCCCAATTTGGTTTCATTTTTGCATAAACAGGCCTTTGTGGGATGCATGAAATTTGAAGCCGTTTGGCTTGAGAAAGCCTAACCTAAAAGCTTGAAGTGTGACATAGATAGATAGATAGATAGAGAGAGAGAGAGAGAGAGAGAGAGCTTTAAGTTTGAAGGATATTACGAATAGATAAAGGCCTTGAAAAAAGGAAAAGAGCGTGGTTTCTTCAGCGAATCCTGAGTGAGATGCTGAACGGAGACGGGGGCAGGTGCAGCTCTCTCCCTAAATGGAAACGAGCCACGTCATGTGACACAGCGAGCTGCCAACAACACAAGCAGCATCACAAGGAAAATGGAGGCAGGTCAGGCTTAGAGGAGCAGCTCCAGCATCACACGACTGCATGATGCTTCTGAAATATTAAACTGCGTTAAGACCATGAGATTTCACGCTAGCGTGGAGTAAGAACTCACAGAACCAGAAAGCAGCCAGAAAGCTTCTTCGTCTTAAGCGGCAGGTAAGCGAGAGCAGATTTGATTGTGCAGTTTTTTTTTTTGGGTTTGTTTTTTTTAAAAGCATGCTGGAATCATACATTTTTATTAAATACACATTGAATGAAACAGTTTTGGATGGTGTATTGTGGTTTTATAACAGCCATTGTAAGAAATAGATATTTGATGACGCTCCACAGGGAAGCTGTTGTTGTTATAAATAACATGGTGCCAAATTTAGTTTGTGATGCATACATTTATTTACATATGTTAGTATTATGCATTTCTTTTGATTTGTCGTTGTCGTCTGAAATGGGGAAAACAATGACAACTGCGAGTTAAATAGTCTTTTAGCACAGAAGCAGCAGCTGTGAACCCCACCGGCACGGACAACCCCCTCTGTTTATCAGCTGCGTGTGCACCGACCCCGAGGGCCTAGGGTGCTAATTAGCATATCACAATCTGCTACCCTCTTAAAGAAACAGTTCACCTACAAAATGACAGTTTTGTCTTTTTCCAAACACAGGTCTTTCTTTTCTACACAAACGTACAAATATTTTTGATTAAATATCATGCAGCATTTTAAGTAAATTGAAAAATTGTCCTTGCTATAGGCCACTTCCTGCGGAGGGAGACATGGACTCTTCCTGCGCCTTGAGCGAGGGGAGAACTTGTAAGTGGCTTTGTTTCATACACAAATGTTTATCTCAAAGTAATCATTTGCATTTGCGTAATGCTCCTCTATCATATTGATTGGCTCAGCTCCCCCAAACTCTCTTCTCATTGGTGGAGCCGGAGGGGGCGGAGCTCACCGGAAGCGTCGCACACTGGTGGCACCGGATATGAACTTGTCTTTGGACCAGAGCGAAGGGTCCTTGCTCTCTGATGACTTCCTGGATACGCCTGATGATCTGGATATTAATGTGGATGATATCGAGACACCCGATGATACGGACTCGCTCGAGTTTATAACCAACGGCAACGACCTGGAGTGGGAGGGTAAGGATACGCTGTTCTAGATAGATAGATGGATGGACAGACAGACGGATGGACAGACAGATGGATATATAGATAGATAGAGAGATGGATAGATGGACGGATAGATAGATCGACAGACAGATAGATAGACGGACAGATAGATAGTTAGTTGTACGGACGGACTGACGGACGGACAGATAGATAGTTGGATGGATGGATGGACAGACATAGATAGACAGAGAAAGATAGATGGTTAGATGTATGGAGGGACGAATGGATGATAGATAGATAGATAGTTGGATGGGTGATGGATGGATGGACAGATAGATAGACGGAGAAAGATAGATAGATGTATGGAGGGACGAATGGATGATAGATGGATGGATGGATGGATGGACAGATAGATAGACGGATGGATGGATGGGCAGATTGATAGATAGACGGACAGATAGATAGTTAGATGCATGGACGGACGGATGGATGGACGGATGGGCAGATAGATAAATAAATAGAGAGACAGAAAGATAGATGTTCCACTCATGATTCCGTGTCTTTCAGACGACACACCCGTGGCCTCGGTCAAAGCGCCCCCTGCTGACAGTGACGCTGATGGAGAAGGTGTGGACGGGACGGGTGTGAACGGCCGCTTGTGGAGGACTGTGATCATCGGCGAACAGGAACATCGGATCGATATGCAGGTCATACGACCCTATCTGCGCGTCATATCGCATGGAGGTACGTCACATTATCCGAGTCGTCGCTTATGCAGTTTCTATAGTCTTCGCCGTGTCTTGAGTTCTCTGCTCCTCTCTGTTCTTTAGGCTACTATGGCGAGGGCTTGAACGCCATCATCGTGTTCACAGCATGTTACCTTCCTGACAGCAGCTGCCCAGATTACCATTACCTGATGGAAAATCTCTTTCTGTAAGGAAATGAAACACAGCTAACCCAGACTGTACAGTACCATCCTGTTCTGTGTTTGTCTTTATTTGGCTTTGCTGTCCTGTCCCCAGGTATGTGGTGAGCAGTTTGGAGATGCTGGTCGCGGAGGATTACCTGATCATCTACATGAACGGAGGAACGCCGCGGAGTAAAATGCCCGGCATTAGCTGGCTTAAGAAGTGCTATCAGATGATCGACAGAAGGTATGGAAACATCGCTTTAATGCAAATGGATTTTATAGAAGAATTCGGACAACATCTCCAAACTTTTTCCTCAGACTGAGAAAAAACCTAAAGTCTCTGATCATCACTCACCCTTCCTGGTTTATCCGGACAGTCCTCGCAATTTCCAAACCCTTCATCAGGTAAACATGGATAATAATGCATAGATATAAAGGCACTGAAGGTTCAGACATGCTCATAAATTATATCTTATGCTCCACAGTGTGAAGTTCATGAATAAGATCCGTTACGTGCACAGCCTGGAAGAGCTGGAAAAGATTGTTCCTATGGATCATATTCAGATCCCAGAGTGCATCTTACAGTAAGGAGATTTCAAACAAATACATTTACTCTTGCTAACCAAACCTATAAAATATACTGATGCCAGTTTACAAGGTCAATTTTGTCAATTTTTGCAGATATGAAGAGGAAAGAATCAACGCTAGAAAAGAGAGGTAATTACCAAAATTAGCACAAAAAAAAAATTTCAACCTTAAGAGGAGACGCACATTTGCTGCGTCCCAATTCGCCTACTTATACTGTGCCCTAAAAGTATGCAATGTTTTTGTGAAGAAAAAGTACATACTTTTGAGTGTGTGGCAGAAGAGTAGGCAAGCTTTGAGATGACAGACGGACGGACAGACAGACAGACAGATAGATAGACAAACAGACAGACAGACGGATAGATAGAGAGACAGAATGATAGATGGATGGATGGATGGATGGATAGACAGAACAATAGATGGATGGACGGAAGGACCAACGGATAGATGGATGGATGGATAGATAGACAGAACGATGGATGGATGGATGGATAGATAGATAGGTAGATAGACAGAATGATGGATGGATGGATGGATGGATGGATAGATAGACAAACAGAACAATAGATGGAGGGATGGACCAACGGATAGATGGATAGATGGACGGATGGATAGATAAATAGACAGAACAGTAGATAAATGGATGGATGGACTCACTCAAAACCCTTTATCTAAACCTTTCTGCTTAGACGTCTGACTCACACATCCGCCATATTTGTAGTTTTTAACACTTTTTTTTATAGTTCTAATTAAATCCTCCAACGCGCAATATTAGCCGTTATACGGATCTGCACTTCGGATTCTAACCGGCAAAACTGGACCATCCGTGTATCTTTGGAATACTCATTTCAACTTAGTATGTTTTGAGACACTTTAATTCTATTTTCAAATACTATTTAGCACGGATAGTATGCGAATTGGGACGCAGCAATCATGATTGGATAATAGAATAAGTTACCCAGAAAGCTTTTTTCTTTGTAGAATGGAGCAGGAGCAGGAACAGAAAGAAGAACAGCATCAAGAACAGCAACAGAATCCGGAGAGGTGAGCGAACATGCTTAACGCATCATTATTCCATGAATGCTTTCGTTTTGCCACATTCAAAACAACTTTCTGTCTCCAGGACAACAGCGACTGAAGAACCTGGACTCTGAGCCGACGACGAGCTTGAAAATTCTTGTTGCTGATCTTGGACCATTTTTCATATTCCCAAATTATTCATATACACATTAGACAACGCAAAACTAGTTCCAGATCTGCAACAAACTTAAATTGAAAGTTGGAGGGTGAGAAGGCTAGCTACTCCTGCTTTCGTCTGCAAAGGCACAATTTTAAAAAAGCGTCTCGAAATCCACCAACTTAGCATAGAGAAACGTTGGTGTTTTCGGGAGCAGGAAGTACCATCATGCATTGTAGCCTCTTTGCAAGTTATCGCTTTTTAAAATAGGCTGTTCCCTGCTTTCTGACCCATGTGACCTGCCTTTAAGTGACGGATGTGTCCGCTCAGGATTTGATTGGTGGTGCATGTCGATTTCCAAGCATCGCAACAAGTGTTCCTGTGCTTCTCTGTGTGTATGCACCCAAATCGAATGTAACTATTATATTTCGCCAGTTATGTTTGCCTTTGAATGTTTTAACCTCTTTCATCTTGTTTAATGACCAGCTTTTGTAAATGATAAGTGCCAGTTATCTCTGAAAACATTTTGACATTAATGTATTCAGCAGTATTTTTATGTTGCCTTATGTTTGCTATGAAAAAATAAACATTCTGCTATGCGTATGAGTACAATATTGTTTTGTTTTAGTCTTTTCTTGATCTTTATATCTGAACCACTAATAATGTGTTCTGAAAGCTAATTTATAAATGTAGAATTATGACACGGAGTAAAAACATTTCTTGCTTAAATTCAAAACAATGGTGGGATATTACCTCTCAACGTATCCTATCAAACACATCGACTCCCTGAGTTCTGCAAAGTCTTCCATCCAATCACAAGATAGTTATTTTTGTATTTCCATGATGTGACAGACTATTTATGTGTGTATGTGACTATTATGTCAGCAGTCTTTACGACGGAGCGACCAGTCACACTCTTTGACCTAAATAAAAAATGACCCTCACTGTCAATTGGAAATATAAATATATATTTTGCCTTTATTAACCATACGCTTTGACTTTGTATCATTCACACGTGGATTTAGTAGTTCTAGTCGATAACATTCAAGTGCATATGAAAAAACTTATGATGTATTATTAACTGTACCCTCCCACAATGCATGTGATTTTGCCCCCACGAGACTGAGGATCATGGTGCCCTTCAATTACCCCACAAAATTATTCTGACCCCTCACCTAAATATTTGAGAGTCCATTGAGGATATCCATAAAAACAAAGATAACACCCAAAATGCAGTTTAAGGGAAACTATCCTTGTCAGCTGTGTCATTGTGCTATCTATACATGAATTATAATATTGAATTGTGTGGCATTAAACTGTAAACTTTATATACTTTATTATATAATCAACTTTATTTAATGTTGTTAATTTTAAGAACCAGCTAAAATGTTAGCTGCCAGTGCCGTTTCTACATGCTGATTTAGAACAGCAATATTTAAAAAATTTATTTGTTCTAATAGTTTTTTCTGTGAAATTCGTGAGAATTTTTAGGCTGATTCTGTACATGAGCTTGTTCTCCTTTAGTGAACCGCGATTGGTTGGCTAGCACTGTAGCCACGCCCTTTCTATGACGTTAAAGTGTGGTTATATGCCCACGTGCAACTTTGTTCCCATAACGCACTAGCCAACGGCGATAACCGTGCAAATTGAGCCTTAAGCGGAAGTTTTTTAATCTTACATTTGATTTTAAGTCGTTTTGCGGCGTCTAAATTGTAAAACAAAAACCAGATCGGATACAATGAAGTACATCATTGGAATTGGAGGGTAAGTGACCTTTTAGAGTAATATTATGTTATTAACTTATTGTAATAGTTACACTCCAGCCATGTGGATTTTAAGATGTTTAAGTTAAGGTAATATGTTACACAGATAGTCATTTATTATATTCTTACAGTCTTTTATTCGCACTCATGACGCGTTGGATGAGAGTTTCCACAGAATCGCGAGCTTTGAAACGTTTGTTTATGTTTTGAGCGGGAGATTTAAATTTGTGACCGCGCCGAAGTTGCTGAATGTTTATAACGGTCATTCGCGCCTTAATGCATCTATTCATTTATTAATCTCGTGTTGTTGTTGTGTGTAAAGTAAATTAAAAGTATTTTTATTCATTTTCTTGTTGATAGGTCTTTTTTTAATATGTTCTTTGTGATTGTAATGTGTAAAACAAAAGAACGAAATAATAAAGTAACGTTGGCATTTAAAGACGCCGAAAGTTACTTGTGTATAAAAGTGTATAAAATCTACGAGATTATTGTATTGAACACGCGGGTAACTAACAACAATGTTATCATCTTTGTTATGAGCCAGCTGAGGAAACCATCCCGCCATTTTTACATGAATAAACTTTTAACATGCACAATTAAACGAAAGATTATACTTCAAATCAGTTTAATCGTTCGACATTTTGACACTCTTTTTCAATTTTGTATTATTTTTAACACTTTTTTTAATTTGTTTTATTCATGTTTAGTGTGACTAATGGTGGTAAAACCACCCTGACGGACAGGTTAATCAAAGCCTTACCAAACTCTTGTGTGGTTCACCAGGATGACTTTTTCAAGGTGAGTATCTAAATATAATATTGCTATTTAATATTTCTAGTTAGTTTCGTGTTAGCTTTCAAAAGGTTACAGCTAATGGCTTTTTTAATGAGATGGAGCCCTTGTAGTGTATCAGTTTTGTAATTTAACAATGGATTAGTTTTTTGTACTAATTTAATTGTAGTTTTCTGTTCTTCCCTATTAGTAGTACTGCATGTATGGCTTTAATATAATGAACCCTTTAATGATTCTTTACATTTGCTTTCTCTATTTATTTGATATAACTCTAATTTGGCTACTTGTATAAGGCTGTGATAACTGGGATGTAGGAACTCAAAACTGCTGGTCCAAGATCAGTTTCCTCCCATCTTTCAAGTTCTATTCATCAGGTCATGATGGCCGAGACCTGATTCTAGATCAGCTGTCTGGCTCTAATATACATGACGGCAGATGATGGCATTTGCTGCAGTGTTTTACTGGTCACTGTTATTTCAGCCGCCGGATCAGATAGCAGTCGGAGCGGATGGCTTTAAACAGTGGGATGGTAAGAATATAAAGCGTAGGAGAGAAATAATTAATTGTATGCATCGCCACCCATAACAAAGATTTTACAATGTCCCTCCCAACCCATTTTCATTCTCTCCAGTGTGGCTTTGCTATAAATGAAATTTAAAATTCAACTTGTACATAATTGTAAAATGTGTATCTTGAATGCAATGTAAGTCGCTTTGGATAAAAGCGTCTGCCAAATGCATAAATGTAAATGTAATGCTTTTGTTCTGCTTTTGTAGTGATCACCTCTTTGGATATGGAGGCCATGGTGAATACCGTCAAGGGCTGGTTGGAAAACCCAGTTAAATTTGCCCGCTCTCACGGCATCCAGTTGACCCCGGCCGCAGAAATGGATGAACCCGAGAGCCAAGTGCACATACTCATCGTAGAAGGATTTCTGCTGTACAACTACAAGTGAGCGACATTTTAACTTTTGGTGGCCTGACCTGCATGAATGGCAAAGATTAGATTCTGGTGACATTTAGTTACATGTGCTCAGTGCATGTAAGGAGACATTAGGGTACACGACGTACATGCCAGTCATGTGACGCCCTGCATTGGTGTAGATAAGGTGGCGCTGAGCTATTGGCATGGAACTGCATGTGCTGACTTCTGAGCCGGCTGTGTAGAAGTACTGTAATCAGCAAATTACTTCTTTCACAGTCCCATTAGCGGTGTTCACTTTAAGGTTGTGACCTTTTTATCTTGACGTTTATCTTTTTCTCCCTAAACAGGCCTTTGCTGGACTTCTTTGACAAGTCTTATTACATAACCATCCCGTATGAAGAGTGCAAGAGGAGAAGAAGGTGTGTTAAATTTGCATTCAAACACTCATGAATTGTGCTAAATATGAGCAGCTGAAATATTTATTATTTATTTCAGTACAAGGCAGTACACCGTTCCTGACCCTCCTGGACTCTTTGATGGTCACGTGTGGCCCATGTATCTGAAACACAGATGTGCCATGGAGAACTGCGGTTTGCCAATTGGTACAGTATATGTTCTTTACACTGAGTTTGAACAAAAACGCACTATTTTAGATAAATATTCATTTTGTGTCATGCCTACTTCAATAGAGTACTTGGACGGCTTGAAAACAAAAGACGAAATGTACAACCAGGTTTATGAAGACATCCACAATACACTTCTGAATCGCTTATAGGTGAGATGGCCAATCCCGATGTCAGGTGGAATAATTAATTGCATGTTTATATGCCATAATAAAGGAACTTGTCTCGTTTTTTTGTCTTTCAGCAGGAGCAGGCTGCCGCCCATCTGTACAATATTGTATATACGAATCTTACTTGAATTGGCCGTTAAAAACATGAAATTGTTGTAAATAGTTTGTTTGGAATTTAACTTAAATACCTGTGGAGGAACTTTTTTTGCATTAACTTTTGAGGACTGAGTCCATATTTTAAGTTGTTTTTTTTTTTTAAGTAGTTTTTGTGACTCTTTCAAAGCACTCCTTGGTGACTCCATTCTGGAAATGTTGTTTACCACATAAAAATGAATTTCCAACGTTTGATTGTACATGTACCAATAAACATTGTGCTTTGACTTTTATATTTGCATTTGTCAGTCTTTCCATTTTTCACCCATAATGACAATTTTACTGTATAATGTAAATTTATGTGTGCGCTTGAGTGCGAGGCATATATTCCGCCCCCCAGTACTACCCTATATATGAGTCTTTGAGTCTGTAAAAAAAAAAAAAGGTAATCTTGTTAAAACGGAAAAATAAATTTTGTATCGTTCAGGAACTGGTATTGAAGTCAAGGTATTGGTATTGAAAATTTTTGAAAGATACCCAGACCTAATTAAAAGTGTATTTGGTGATTTGTATACTTTGCCATGCCCTTGATTTGTTTTCTATTGTGACCGCTTTTTTATACTTCTAATGGGATTTGTTTTAATGTCAATTGAGCCTGATCTGAAGAAGGTGTATTTAGATTTAAGGTAATGGGTTAAAGCTATCAATACTATGCACTTAAAGATAGTTGTGCTCAAAAGTTTACATACCCCTTGCAGAATCTGCAAAAATGTTAATTATTTTAACAAAAATAAGAGGGCTCATACAAAAAAGAACAACCATCACAAAACAAAAACAGCCATGGATCATCCAGTTGACAACACAGTATTAAGAAACAAGGGTGTGTAAACTTTTGAACAGGGTCATTTTTATAAATTCAGCTTTTTTTTGTCTTGTTGACTATGTAAACATATTTTATGCAAAATATCTTATTTAGGACAGTGCATGCATTTTGTATGATCCCTCTTATTTTGTAAATTTTTTTAATTTAGCAGATTCTGCAAGGAGTATGTAAACTTTTGAGCACGACTAAGTTGAATATCTTGCTAGTAAGATAAATAAGAGGACCATTAACTATTAAATAATTTACTAATGTCCACGGTTTTCCCCTAGCTACTAAAGTCATCCTAACAGTCTTAAAATGAAAAATAACCGGACAAATATCATTCCTGGGATTATTTTTTATTCTCCCAAATTAGCTTGCATTAAGATATAACCTTTAAATGTATATGGTGATCTCCATAATCAAATAATCAGCTTTTCCGCTCCAACACAACTTCCAGCTCAGCTCAGTGTAATAAGTTCAACCTGCATGAAAACAAACATGGTCTAGACTTTTTCCTGAATAAACCTTGAGCTCATGCATTAAACTCAGTGTTGAATGTGCCTATGTGCTTTTCAATAGTGTCCCTTTCTCATAAGACAAATGCCTACACATTCACTTCAAATATTTGTGCAATGAAATAAGTGGAAGGGGAAAGTGAAGACATTCATCGCCATTAGGAGCAATTGTCGTCATTAGAAGATTGGAATGGTTTAATTATTCCCTAGGGCAGATTTTCTTGTGATAGTGGCATGACTGAGACTTTCATATTATTTCATGCCATTTATTGACAAAGAGGTAGTCATTTTGATTACAAACATAATTTTTTGCTCCCTAGTGGCAAAACCTGTCTACTAGGGAGCAAAAAGGAAGACTACTAAACAAATAAACTACTTAAAATTTTAGTTATACATGTTTTTGTAAACTAACTACATATTTCCCATTTGTAAATGTGTGGTGTGCCTATTGGTGTCTGTGAAACTTCCAGGAGGAAAAAGTGGAACAGTTTGGAGAGAAACGCCCCCAATGTACCGCCTTCATTTGTACCTGGGCTCTTATTTAACAGCTTTGGGGAGCACAAAGTGCCGCACTTTCTATCGCATCCTGCTTCAATAATTTTGAAATGAAGAAATATTCATTTATTCTCTTCTTCCTACACCTGTGCGTCCTGGTGTGTTTTAGCACCGCACAGCGCCATGGACTCTGGAGACACAAGGTTAGGTGGGAAACTAACGGACAGGTTTACAGTTTACTGGGCACCGGTTCTCAATATCACACACCTGTTCCTGGAAAACGGAATACAAGATTCTTATTGACGAGGCATATGATGCCAACATTCACAGGCAGGATTTTCATGGGACGTTTTGCCAATACTAAGATGCACACAGTGCCAGAGCACAGTCTGGGTATGGATGCAAGACACTACATGATGTCTGGTCATACATCTCCTATGAAGAATAATCAGTTGTCTTTGCATGCAAAAAGAACCACGCTTTCTTCAGATGAAGCACTGCACACTCAGTTCAAGCTCTATGGGACAGCACCAGCTGAAAAACCTACACTGCCACCAGTGAAAGCTTCAAGGGCACCAGGACGCCAAAACTTAGTTACCAACACACCAAAACGAACATCACCCACCGCAACTACTGAAACACCACCCGCTATCAATTTTGAGGAGAATCCGCTTCCTCAACTTTCCACTTTGACTGGGAGTAAAACTGCTAATAATTCTAAACTTTCATCAAGAACCAGTTCAGCTGCACCTTCAGCATATGTTAATAACAGAAATACGGTAAATCCTCCCTTCCAGGTTGAGGAAAGAGGAGGTGATGCTATGATTGGTGATGAACCAACGAATCCTCAAGTAAATGTAAACTCTTTCAACTTCAATCTGCTCCCGCATGGGAGTGCGAATAGATTTCCTCATAGAGAAACGGGTCACGGTACAAGGCATTTCCATAACGGTAAGGAACTGTTTAGTCAATATAAGCATTTTACAATGACTTTCAGGGCGGAAGACTGTCTGTAAATTCAATTTTAAAGAACATTTTAGCGGCGCGAGCTAATGTTGATTTCTCGCAACGCGTGTCTTTTTGGCGCCCACTCTTGGCCAAAACACGAACTGTATTTAACCAATATTGATATAAATTTATGATAAATAACAATTTACTTGTGATGGTTTTCTAATTCTGTCCAATCCCGATGAAAAATTATCTGTAGGCTACTGTTGATTAGGCCTATTACCTAATTACCGAACGTTTTTACAGGTTGTTCGGATACCTTGATGGAACTTTTTAAATCACAAACGAGATCTCTACCTCATTTATTTATCCTAGACAACAATGAGATTAAACGTTGAGGTTAATTTTGGGTTCTAAATGGCATTTTATAGGGTAGAGTGGAACATTTTCTTTTCTGTGAAACAAAAGTTTAATGTGTCTGAGAGTTATCCTAGTTTTCAGTGACGATGGCATAAATTATAAACCAAGCGTGAAAAATGTCCAGAGTTTTCATTTTAGATTTTTAACAAAAAATGTGTTTGTACCCTACATGTGGGTTAAAATGCCCCCCACTCTGTCAAAGCAATTTTCCTTATAAATTTACAGCAAAATCAGAGTACAAACAGTTTTAGCTTAAAATAAAAAAGACAAGCTAAAATAATATTTATTAATGGACCATTCTGAAAATCAATTTGAAAATTATTGTTAGCTGATGCTAACTGGCTGGATGTTAACTTGAGGTCAAGTCCAAATATTTTTATTCAACTACTTAGTTAGATTACATTTGATGGAAAACAAAGGATGTGATTTAACTACAGTAATTATGATAGCGGAAAGCAATGCCCCCGTGTTGTCAGTCTGAAAATATTATATTTTCCTTAAATAACATGTACTCCCTAACTACATGCCTTACTATTCTAATATCATATATAACTGTGATGTTCTGCAAAAAAACAAGCTTTAAAGTCCTAATGAAATCAAAATCGGTCTTATTTACTTTGTTAGCACACATTACAGGTCTTAGGGTGAACAATTAAGTTAATACACAGAAAAAAATTGTTTGCCGTGGTAATCTTTAATCAAAATCTGAAAAGTAACTTCCGGTCTGGAATGGCGTTCCCTTTTTCCGATGACGGCAGTTTGACGGCTTGGGTTTGAATATCCTTAACCAGTCCCCTCCAACCGTTAGTCTGCTATGAGCGAGAGATGGAGAGGAGGAGCGCTGAAGTTAAACCCCGCCCTCTGTTCAATATTCCCTTTCACTTGGAAATACGTCACAGCACTGAAATAAAATCAGCTGCAACTTCCGGTTCACTGGGACTTTAAAACACTTTTTTTCTTTATGCTGAAATTGATATCACTTAACGTGAAGTCCGTTATCCCTCAGGTACGTCGCCAGTGTAAGCTTTACAGCGAATACGTTTCCCCCCACTCTGCCCTATATATAGCCTATTAAATTATACACTCACCTAAAGGATTATTAGGAACACCATACTAATACTGTGTTTGACCCCCTTTCGCCTTCAGAACTGCCTTAATTCTACGTGGCATTGATTCAACAAGGTGCTGAAAGCATTCTTTAGAAATGTTGGCCCATATTGATAGGATAGCATCTTGCAGTTGATGGAGATTTGTGGGATGCACATCCAGGGCACGAAGCTCCCGTTCCACCACATCCCAAAGATGCTCTATTGGGTTGAGATCTGGTGACTGTGGGGGCCATTTTAGTACAGTGAACTCATTGTCATATTCAAGAAACCAATTTGAAATGATTGGAGCTTTGTGACATGGTGCATTATCCTGCTGGAAGTAGCCATCAGAGGATGGGTACATGGTGGTCATAAAGGGATGGACATGGTCAGAAACAATGCTCAGGTAGGCCGTGGCATTTAAACGATGCCCAATTGGCACTAAGGGGCCTAAAGTGTGCCAAGAAAACATCCCCCACACTATTACACCACCACCAGCCTGCACAGTGGTAACAAGGCATGATGGATCCATGTTCTCATTCTGTTTACGCCAAATTCTGACTCTACCATCTGAATGTCTCAACAGAAATCGAGACTCATCAGACCAGGCAACATTTTTCCAGTCTTCAACTGTCCAATTTTGGTGAGCTTGTGCAAATTGTAGCCTCTTTTTCCTATTTGTAGTGGAGATGAGTGGTACCCGGTGGGGTCTTCTGCTGTTGTAGCCCATCCGCCTCAAGGTTGTGCGTGTTGTGGCTTCACAAATGCTTTGCTGCATACCTCGGTTGTAACGAGTGGTTATTTCAGTCAAAGTTGCTCTTCTATCAGCTTGAATCAGTCGGCCCATTCTCCTCTGACCTCTAGCATCAACAAGGCATTTTCGCCCACAGGACTGCCGCATACTGGATGTTTTTCCCTTTTCACACCATTCTTTATAAACTCTAGAAATGGTTGTGCGTGAAAATCCCAGTAACTGAGCAGATTGTGAAATACTCAGACCGGCCCGTCTGGCGCCAACAACCATGCCACGCTCAAAATTGCTTAAATCACCTTTCTTTCCCATTCTGACATTCAGTTTGGAGTTCAGGAGATTGTCTTGACCAGGACCACACCCCTAAATGCATTGAAGCAACTGCCATGTGATTGGTTGATTAGATAATTGCATTAATGAGAAATTGAACAGGTGTTCCTAATAATCCTTTAGGTGAGTGTATTTGTTTCTCTTTATAGTCTGTCCATTTAAATTGAAGACTAATAACATTTTCCAGGACTGCCTGACCTCATTCCTGATCCATACTATATCCAAGCTGCATCTTACATCCAGAGAGTGCAGATGTACACATTAAGATGTGCCGCAGAGGAAAGCTGTCTCTCCAGGTACTGACTCTATTTGGTAACCGAGCTACAATAGCGACGGATATTTAAAACTTTTATTTACTATTTTAAATGGGATATTTTTCTTTTCCCTCAAGTTCAGCGTATGACGCAAGAGTGCGAGATCTTGATTACAGAGTGCTTCTCCGATTTCCTCAGCGGGTCAAAAATCAAGGCACAGCAGATTTTCTCCCTGTGAAACCACATCATCAGTGGGAATGGCACAGCTGCCATCAGTAGGTTTCTGACAACTTTTCTGATCTACAACATCCACATCAGCATATTGACAGCATAAGCACACTATTACAAATAAAGGTTCTTTATTGGCATCTATGGATCCATGAAGAACTTTTAACATCCATGGAACCTTTCATTTGGAACAAAAGGTTCTTTAGATTATTATAATGTTCTTCACAATAAGAACAAATGTTTTTTTTTTTGAGAACTATTCACTAAAAGGTTCTTTGTGGAACCAAAAATGGTTCAGGTCATGGCTAATGGGTCTATGGGGTCAAATCAGCACAGCCAGACATCAGAGTCATGAAAGTTCAGTTTCCTCAAGATCTCCAAACATGCTGAGAGTTTTAGCGCGCTAACTGCGTTATGTTCTATAAATATGTACTTCACAAAAGACTTAGGCTACTGTAGTTCTGTATGAAGTTAGAGCAACACAAAGGTAAGCACATTATTGTTGTGTGTTTTTGTTGGATTATCGTACGTGTATCAATGAATGACACATTTTGGCTGTGGTGTGCATTAGCATGTTTGAAATGCCATATGGTGCTTATTCTTACTGTTGAGATTTGAAAATGATGCATGTGTTTTTCAGAGGGTTGAGGTCATTGCTTAATTTCCACCTGGAGATTTTAGTCATATTTGCCCTGTTTTAATATGTTTTGGGATTTTTTTGTCATCATTATTTTGTTTTAAGGAGATAAAAATGGTGCTTATCAACCTTGATTGGTATGGCAATACAATTCTATAACATTATTTTGTCTGTTAAAGTTCTGGGCGGGTTTTTCTTGGAGTGGGCGGGTTTTGGTGAGCTTTTGGGATGGAAATCAATCGTCGAGCCAATCTGGCAACACAAGGGCCCAACCGCTGCAATCGCCATTTTCTCTTGCTGATGTTTGGGATCTGAAGACTGGTGCTTCACACTTAAGGTAATTGAAACCTATTACTAAAATGCAATGAGAGTAGAGAATAGCCCATTGTCAGTCAGGTAAAGTTTAGGCATATCGAGAAACACTGTTTTAAAAGCAAAGTTAGCGCTGTTTACGTTAGCTACCGTTAACACTAGCTTAAGGTTGAATATTATAAATTATGTGAACATATTTCGAAATGTGTGCATTTTCTTCTGTGTGCGTCGACTAGATTACTAAAACGCGGCGTCTTAGAGAACTGGTGGCGTCAACGATTAAACAAACTAATGCGTGCGGGGGAGGGGATATAACGGGACGCGTTGTGTTGCCAACTAATGTGATATTTAGCCCCGATAATGCGAAGTTTAGCAGGGGAACCCCGCCGAAAAACGCAGATGTTACCCCCCGGAACGTGATTTTTACCGGGGGACCCCCTGAAACGCGGCTGTGCTAGTTTTCAGTAGCAATTGTGCGGGTTATGTTCTGAAAACCTGGCAACCCTGCAAATTCAATCGGGACAGGCTGCTCTGGTTCACAATGGAAAACTAGCACTGTAGATTTTAAGTACAAGCCATGTTTATATATGTACGTGTGTGTTTGTGTATGCATGTGTATTTATCTGTTCTAATATTATTTAATATGTTTGCTTGCTGTTTAGATATCTGGTGTTCCTCCTGTCAAGATTACTCTTTTTTTGAATGCTGTTTGGTAGTAGTGGTGAGTATTATTCAATTCTTTTAACTTTTATTTTAAGTTGTTGCATTCACACGTCTTTGACTGCTTTGAATGATATGCATCTTCATATCATTTGGTGAGCATTGTCCAAAGTCCTTATTATACTCATTGTTAATTGTTTTAAAATTGGTGCATACTTTTGATATTTTACAAACATCTGACAAGTGCACTTATTGACATCAACTTTTTATGAAAATGTAATCTGTTTAAATGACATTTGTTGCTACTTTTAAAATCCCTCTGTGTTGCAAATGCTAAAAAGAATGAGTGGTTGTTCTCTCTCTCTGTCCAGTGAATGTGGCAGTGTAAAGGGGGCTGTGCAGTTGTATTGGAGCTACCTAAACATTATAAACTAAAAGGCCGACACTTTACACGTACCTGCCATTATTCATGTACGTATTCATAATATACTATATAATTGTACATGTTGTAGTAAGGAAGACTCTGTTGGATATCTTGGCTCTAAAATATTAGTCCTACCATCCACAATCCTAGAACTGAGGTTTAACAGTAATCCGTATTCAGTCTTTGTTGACCATAACTGGTTCTCATTATATTCATGTTTACATTTCTCCTGATATTTACATTATTAAATTACATTTGATATTCCAAGAGTAGTATTGAATCTCATTTTGTAACTGTGCATTCTCCAGTCTGCAAATCCCAGGATCTGAAGAGAAGTTCTCAAACACCAGGACGCCCATGACAGACCAGGGGACATCAGGATTGTCATCGAAGGCCAGATAATCTTACAGTTATTTGGATAACTTGGCATTAGTTCCTGTTTGGTTCATCTTACCCCCACTATATTGCCAAAGTATTGGGACGCCCCTCCAAATCATTTAATTCAGGTGTTCCAATCACTTCCATGGCCACAGGTGTACCCAATCAAGCACCTATGGAGACCGATTCTACGGACAGTTGTGAAAGAATGGCTCGCTCTCAGGAGCTCAGTGAATTCAAGCGTGGTACCGTCGTAGGTTACCACCTGGGCAATAAGTCCATTCGTGAAATTTCGTCAGTACTAAATATTCCACGGTCAACTGTTAGAAGTATTATAAAAGAGTGGAAGCAATCGAAAACAACAGCAACTCAGCCACAAAGTGCTAGGCCACTGTAAGATTGGAACAGTTTGCATATGCCAGAAATAAAGGACATTAGCATCTGAATCGACTCATGCATTTAGCATCCCCATCCGAGACGACGTCACGCTGAGTGAATCATCTACGAATGACTGTAAATGTACATGTCTCTCCTTTCACCTGCATCTACCCCCATCTCCCCTCCAGAATTCACCCAAAATCTATATGGTCTAAAGTGAACAAATACTATACAGAATTATACATGTTTGATATTATTTGAAATGTCTCAGTGCGACTGGTACAAAGGTCTCCTCCCCACAGAAGTAAACCAAAAAGTAATAAAGGTTTTGAGAGTTTAGAGATATTTTGCTTATTACGCTGGGTGTGGCTTAAGCCATTTGGTCTTTTGTCAATACAGGTCTATGGGACAGTGATTAAATGTAAATTCCCATTGTTAACACGTTTCTATTTGAAAGAGGTTTCTGTCTTGGTCTGGTATTTAAGGAGATGTTGCAAAGAGGTCGGGGTTCGAACCTTTACATCGGTCGGCCCGTAGTTATGTAATTCTCAGAAGTCAGGTATCCATATTTTATTCTATACTTCAGAGCATTTGATGTTATGTATGGATTATCTTTGAATTGATTAGGTAATTGGCATGATACATTTACCTGACTAATAATAAATTGTTACACTGATTTATTCTGACTTACTCTGGAATTATTAACTATAAACGGGTATAATTTCAACAAAGGGTTAAACTGAATAATTAAATGTGTAAACTATTAAATAGAAATGACCAAATAACCAATTGGCATTCTAACCTAAATTCGAGGTCATAATTCAAATGGAGTCAGATAAAGATAAATTAGAATTAAATCCCTTTGCCCTGCTGAAAAGACCGAACGCGCAAGAAACCTTCAACCACCAATCGTACGCCTACATTGGGATGATTGGGCGGGCTTACAATTTCCTCCCCAATCACATAGCGGGGTCAGCGCATGCTGTGCACGGTGCACAGAAGTTGCCAACTTTCTGCAGTGTCAATAGCTACAGACCTCCAAATGGCCTTCTCGTCCAACATCAGTGCCTGACCTCACAAATGCGCTTCTAGAAGAATGGTCAAAAAGTCCCATAAACACACTCCTAAACCTTGTGGAAAGCCTTCCCAGAAGAGTTGAAGCTGTTATAGCTGCAAAGGGTGGGCCAACTCCATATTAAACCCTACGGATTAAGAATGGGATGTCATTAAAGTTCATATGCATGTAAAGGCAGACGTCCCAAAACTTTTGGCAATATAGTGTATGTCTTTGTGGAACAAAATGGTCATGGATCTTAAAGCCAGAACACTTTCAAAAAAAATCTCTCAAAAAATGTTTAAATTTACTTTTATATTAATTTAGTTATACTGTCATTGTTCTTATTGTGTAACATTGTATTGTTAACTATTTTGGAGATGAACCATTAAGGCCAAATTATACTTGGCGTGTGTGTACAGCTGAACGCGTAGCCTTTCAAAGTGTACTCCAGTTGGTAGTGTGCAAACTGTCTAATGAATAAACATTGCTTCCTATGGTGTCATTCATTTAAGTTTACAGTACAAATATCTAGTGATGTTACGTCTTGCGAAGCTTGCTTCAAACTCGAACGGTCCTTGCAATAAACCACTGCTTCGGAGCTTGTATCATTACGTCACTAGTCACGCGAAAATGACGTCTGAAGCAAACACACTGCTTCCCCACTACCAACACACACCTGTTGTCTCATTACTCTGGTGCCCTTAAAATACCATTACAGAGCGCCACCCAATGGACAGATATATAAATTACACAATAATGGCTCCTACATTGTGGTATAATATTTTAACAGATGTATTTCAGACAAATGAGCTATGTGTGCAACAGGCTTCTCTATGTATATTTGTAATCTGTATGGATTGTTGTGTACTGTTGAAAAATACAGTTACTTTTTTATACATGTTTTTGTTTATTGCCTTACTGGTTTTATAAATCTACAATTGTAATGTTGCTAAAAATGTATATACACCGATCAGGCATAACATTATGACCACCTTCCTAATATTGTGTTGGTCCCCCTTTTGTTGCCAAAACAGCCCTGACCCGTCGAGGCATGGACTCCACTAGACCCCTGAAGGTGTGCTGTGGTATCTGGCACCAAGATGTTAGCAGCAGATCCTTTAAGTCCTGCCATTTCCGCCATTTCTTTTAAGGGGATTTAAGTAACTAATTGAATATGGTCGTTTATTTTATTTTTTTGGTTTCCCCAATGGTTTTCTAATTTTGGAACCTTTATTTTTAAGAGTAAAGCTATTTTTTATACTTTAACATTCATTGAATTCTATGTTAATTACTTTTATGCATATTTGTAAAAAGTATACAAGCTCTCTGGAAACCCATGACCTTCTTGGCGTTGCTAGCTACAGAAACTCAAATTATAGTTAAAAAGACTCTTCTATTAATTTCTTGATAACAAAGTGCTTATTTTACTATATTACTTTGTTTTCATCCTAAAGACATTATCACAGCATCGATGCCTTCAGCAATTATGACCTCCTGGACGCCTCTACGGGCAGAAAGGTGGCTGAGGGTCACAAAGCCAGTTTCTGTCTGGAGGACACCAGCTGTGATCCAGGTGTGAGGAGAAGATACGCCTGCACTGCTCACACACAGGTGCGGAGAATAAAGTTACTCATGTGAAAGCAAAATGTCTTACGTTTTCCCCACAATTAAGCTGTTTTATCAGCCAGCTTTACTTTTGTCTTTTTTTGGAGCAGGGATTGAGTCCAGGCTGTTATGACACCTACCATGCCAACATCGACTGTCAGTGGATTGATATTACAGATGTTTCACCTGGAGATTACATTCTAAAGGTGAGTTATCAATTAGACATTGCATTATTTAGGGGGCGTTTACACTACACCATTTTTAACTACAAACTGACAACTTTTTAAGTGTATGTATGTAAACTTCACTCCCCTGATCTCAAGAGGCGCACTAGCGACTGATGCTAGCGCCCTTGTTAGCGCACCCGCCTCCCATGCCAGAGACTCTGGTTCTAATCCGGCTCGGAGCAGGTCGAGTAGGACCGGTTACATTTGGTGCCGTGACCCGGATGGGAGTGCGGTGTAGGGGGGGGGTGTAACGAATGTAGGCCAGTAAGAGCTGTGCGTGTAAACCTCATTCCCCTGTGGTCTTTAGCGTCCTTGTTAACGCACCCACCTCCCACGCCGGAGACTCCGATTCGAATCCCGCTTAGAGTGGGTTGAGTAGGACAGGTAACATTTGGTGCTGTGACCCAGATGGGAATGAGGTTTAGGGGAGTGTAATGAATGTAGGCCAGTAAGGAGCGGGTTGAGTAGGACCGGTGACATATGCATTTTACACGACAACTGTGTATTGGGGGGCTGAAAATGCAACTGTTTGAAAACGGGATTTAAAGTGTACGTTGTGAAATTTGTGAAAACGGTGATGTCATGCATATTACATGTTCAATCTATAGGCAAGTAGTGTTTCTTTACAAAGTGACATCGCCATCTACTGGCCTGGCAGCAGAATACAGCGTTTTTAGTCGTTTTCACGGATCGTGTGAACGGGGATCGTTTTGACAATGGTGTCGTCTCTACACAAAAAATGCAAAGGAAAAACTTTTCATTTTTAGTGTCGTTTAAATGTACCCTAAGTTATACCAAAAGTTTTGAAACTGTGAACCATTGACAGGTGACCGTGAACCCAGGATTCCAGGTGCAAGAATCTGATTTCTCCAATAACGTTGTTAGATGTGACATCAGGTACACGGGGTCGTACGTCCAAGCACATAACTGCAGAATCACAGGGTAAGTTTTAAGTAGGCAGGCGTGGAATCATAAACCTTATTAAAACTGTTGACATATTAATGATGTTGATTTATTTCACAGATACTGATCCAGTACTTCATCCGAACCTCCAGAGTTGAAATCTACCAAACGCGCCATTCAAAGTCACATTGTTATGGATCAATTGGGCATTGGCTTTCCTGTAGCTCAGACAGAGCGTGGCGCTAGCAACGCCAAGGTCATGGGTTCGATTCCCAGGGAAAGCAAGAACTGACAAAAATGTAAAATATGTACCTTGAATGCAATGTAAGTCGCTTTGGATAAAAGCATCTGCCAAATGCATAAATGTAAATGTGACTTGACTTATTTTTACTTATCTAGATTTATGTTCTCGACAGACACTCTTCTAGCAAAGTTATCGTGACATGTTTGGTATGCTAAACATCCAATGAGTGCTAATAATGCTAATAAATTCTTATTTATTAACCTTTTGTAATTTATAAAAAGTAATCATATTCAGTTTCATCATATTCATCATATTTTTATTTCTGTAATTTGGTGTAATTTCCCACACTTAAATTAAAGTTTTAGTAAAACCCAAGTAAAGGCTGGGTCATGTATAAAGAAAGGGGAAAGTCTGCCATATCTTTATAGTCCACTCATAAATATATTTTACTACTAGTTTATGTTTTTTTTAACCACTGGTTCATATATATTTGTGATCTTCTGAAGTATTTCAGGTCCTGGCTAATGGGTCTATGGGGTCAATTCAGCACAGCCAGACATCAGAGTCATGAAAGTTCAGTTTCCTCAAGATCTCCAAACATGCTGAGAGTTTTAGCGCGCTAACTGCGTTATGTTCTATAAATATGTACTTCACAAAAGACTTAGGCTACTGTAGTTCTGTATGAAGTTAGAGCAACACAAAGGTAAGCACATTATTGTTGTGTGTTTTTGTTGGATTATCGTACGTGTATCAATGAATGACACATTTTGGCTGTGGTGTGCATTAGCATGTTTGAAATGCCATATGGTGCTTATTCTTACTGTTGAGATTTGAAAATGATGCATGTGTTTTTCAGAGGGTTGAGGTCATTGCTTAATTTCCACCTGGAGATTTTAGTCATATTTGCCCTGTTTTAATATGTTTTGGGATTTTTTTGTCATCATTATTTTGTTTTAAGGAGATAAAAATGGTGCTTATCAAACTTGATTGGTATGGCAATACAATTCTATAACATTATTTTGTCTGTTAAAGTTCTGGGCGGGTTTTTCTTGGAGTGGGCGGGTTTTGGTGAGCTTTTGGGATGGAAATCAATCGTCGAGCCAATCTGGCAACACAAGGGCCCAACCGCTGCAATCGCCATTTTCTCTTGCTGATGTTTGGGATCTGAAGACTGGTGCTTCACACTTAAGGTAATTGAAACCTATTACTAAAATGCAATGAGAGTAGAGAATAGCCCATTGTCAGTCAGGTAAAGTTTAGGCATATCGAGAAACACTGTTTTAAAAGCAAAGTTAGCGCTGTTTACGTTAGCTACCGTTAACACTAGCTTAAGTGACGGTTGAATATTATAAATTATGTGAACATATTTCGAAATGTGTGCATTTTCTTCTGTGTGCGTCGACTAGATTACTAAAACGCGGCGTCTTAGAGAACTGGTGGCGTCAACGATTAAACAAACTAATGCGTGCGGGGGAGGGGATATAACGGGACGCGTTGTGTTGCCAACTAATGTGATATTTAGCCCCGATAATGCGAAGTTTAGCAGGGGAACCCCGCCGAAAAACGCAGATGTTACCCCCCGGAACGTGATTTTTACCGGGGGACCCCCTGAAACGCGGCTGTGCTAGTTTTCAGTAGCAATTGTGCGGGTTATGTTCTGAAAACCTGGCAACCCTGCAAATTCAATCGGGACAGGCTGCTCTGGTTCACAATGGAAAACTAGCACTGTAGATTTTAAGTACAAGCCATGTTTATATATGTACGTGTGTGTTTGTGTATGCATGTGTATTTATCTGTTCTAATATTATTTAATATGTTTGCTTGCTGTTTAGATATCTGGTGTTCCTCCTGTCAAGATTACTCTTTTTTTGAATGCTGTTTGGTAGTAGTGGTGAGTATTATTCAATTCTTTTAACTTTTATTTTAAGTTGTTGCATTCACACGTCTTTGACTGCTTTGAATGATATGCATCTTCATATCATTTGGTGAGCATTGTCCAAAGTCCTTATTATACTCATTGTTAATTGTTTTAAAATTGGTGCATACTTTTGATATTTTACAAACATCTGACAAGTGCACTTATTGACATCAACTTTTTATCTGTTTAAATGACATTTGTTGCTACTTTTAAAATCCCTCTGTGTTGCAAATGCTAAAAAGAATGAGTGGTTGTTCTCTCTCTCTGTCCAGTGAATGTGGCAGTGTAAAGGGGGCTGTGCAGTTGTATTGGAGCTACCTAAACATTATAAACTAAAAGGCCGACACTTTACACGTACCTGCCATTATTCATGTCCGTATTCATAATATACTATATAATTGTACATGTTGTAGTAAGGAAGACTCTGTTGGATATCTTGGCTCTAAAATATTAGTCCTACCATCCACAATCCTAGAACTGAGGTTTAACAGTAATCCGTATTCAGTCTTTGTTGACCATAACTGGTTCTCATTATATTCATGTTTACATTTCTCCTGATATTTACATTATTAAATTACATTTGATATTCCAAGAGTAGTATTGAATCTAATTTTGTAACTGTGCATTCTCCAGTCTGCAAATCCCAGGATCTGAAGAGAAGAGAAGTTCTCAAACACCAGGACGCCCATGACAGACCAGGGGACATCAGGATTGTCATCGAAGGCCAGATAATCTTACAGTTATTTGGATAACTTGGCATTAGTTCCTGTGAGGTTCATCTTACCCCCACTATATTGCCAAAGTATTGGGACGCCCCTCCAAATCATTTAATTCAGGTGTTCCAATCACTTCCATGGCCACAGGTGTACCCAATCAAGCACCTATGGAGACCGATTCTACGGACAGTTGTGAAAGAATGGCTCGCTCTCAGGAGCTCAGTGAATTCAAGCGTGGTACCGTCGTAGGTTACCACCTGGGCAATAAGTCCATTCGTGAAATTTCGTCAGTACTAAATATTCCACGGTCAACTGTTAGAAGTATTATAAAAGAGTGGAAGCAATCGAAAACAACAGCAACTCAGCCACAAAGTGCTAGGCCACTGTAAGATTGGAAAAGTTTGCATATGCCAGAAATAAAGGACATTAGCATCTGAATCGACTCATGCATTTAGCATCCCCATCCGAGACGACGTCACGCTGAGTGAATCATCTACGAATGACTGTAAATGTACATGTCTCTCTTTTCACCTGCATCTACCCCCATCTCCCCTCCAGAATTCACCCAAAATCTATATGGTCTAAAGTGAACAAATACTATACAGAATTATACATGTTTGATATTATTTGAAATGTCTCAGTGCGACTGGTACAAAGGTCTCCTCCCCACAGAAGTAAACCAAAAAGTAATAAAGGTTTTGAGAGTTTAGAGATATTTTGCTTATTACGCTGGGTGTGGCTTTAGCCATTTGGTCTTTTGTCAATACAGGTCTATGGGACAGTGATTAAATGTAAATTCCCATTGTTAACACGTTTCCATTTGAAAGAGGTTTCTGTCTTGGTCTGGTATTTAAGGAGATGTTGCAAAGAGGTCGGGGTTCGAACCTTTACATCGGTCGGCCCGTAGTTATGTAATTCTCAGAAGTCAGGTATCCATATTTTATTCTATACTTCAGAGCATTTGATGTTATGTATGGATTATCTTTGAATTGATTAGGTAATTGGCATGATACATTTACCTGACTAATAATAAATTGTTACACTGATTTATTCTGACTTACTCTGGAATTATTAACTATAAACGGGTATAATTTCAACAAAGGGTTAAACTGAATAATTAAATGTGTAAACTATTAAATATAAATGACCAAATAACCAATTGGCATTCTAACCTAAATTCGAGGTCATAATTAAAATGGAGTCAGATAAAGATAAATTAGAATTAAATCCCTTTGCCCCGCTGAAAAGACCGAACGCGCAAGAAACCTTCAACCACCAATCGTACGCCTACATTGGGATGATTGGACGGGCTTACAATTTCCTCCCCAATCACATAGCGGGGTCAGCGCATGCTGCGCACGGTGCACAGAAGTTGCCAACTTTCTGCAGAGTCAATAGCTACAGACCTCCAAATGGCCTTCTCGTCCAACATCAGTCCCTGACCTCACAAATGCGCTTCTAGAAGAATGGTTAAAAAGTCCCATAAACACACTCCTAAACCTTGTGGAAAGCCTTCACAGAAGAGTTGAAGCTGTTATAGCTGCAAAGGGTGGGCCAACTCCATATTAAACCCTACGGATTAAGAATGGGATGTCATTAAAGTTCATATGCATGTAAAGGCAGACGTCCCAAAACTTTTGGCAGTGTTTTTGGTATGTCTTTGTGGAACAAAATGGTCATGGATCTTAAAGCCAGAACACTTTAAAAAAAAATCTCTCAAAAAATGTTTAAATTTACTTTTATATTAATTTAGTTATACTGTCATTGTTCTTATTGTGTAACATTGTATTGTTAACTATTTTGGAGATGAACCATTAAGGCCAAATTATACTTAGCGTGTGTGTACAGCTGAACGCGTAGCCTTTCAAAGTGTACTCCAGTTGGTAGTGTGCAAACTGTCTAATGAATAAACATTGCTTCCTATGGTGTCATTCATTTAAGTTTACAGTACAAATATCTAGTGATGTTACATCTGACACCGACGCTTGCTTCAAACTCGAACGGTCCTTGCAATGAACCACTGCTTCGGAGCTTGTATCATTACGTCACTAGTCACGCGAAAATGACGTCTGAAGCAAACACACTGGTTCACTCCTGTAGTGAACCACCTGACTGCTTTGACAGCCCAATCCAGTGTTGACAGGTTTGAAACCTGGCCGCTGTATTTCTTATAAAAGTGAAGCCAAACCATGGCAACACCGTGGGTTGTAGTAGTCGGTGTTTGGATTGGCGTTATTGTTGAGGAGAGTGGATTGAGTTTATTTCAGTGTTGTGATGGAGCCAGCAAGAAAGTTTGGGAACACTTTAAACTTATTTCCCCGAATAAGGTTAGTTCTTTGACATTTCTGCATACAAATATTTTTACATATGTAGTGAATGATATGGAGCACTACAGTACAATGGATTGCGTTTACGTCATATGTGCTAACATCTGCACACATCTGTTTAACTCTGCATTTACTGAATGAGCACTGTGCTGCTTCACACTGACTGCAATTTTAACTTAAGGCAGTTTTATTTCTGTGTGAATGTT
Source organism: Rhinogobio ventralis (assembly GCA_039654625.1). Lineage (NCBI taxonomy): Eukaryota > Metazoa > Chordata > Actinopteri > Cypriniformes > Gobionidae > Rhinogobio > Rhinogobio ventralis. The sequence goes on from CM077217.1 coordinate 3,937,684, forward strand.
TTTAAACACATTTTAAACAACAAAAAAAAGCACAATTATTTTTCTTTAAATTAAATTCTCATTCATTTTTATGATTTGTGATTTTAAGGGCTTTTTTCTCTGATTGTTTTCTCATTTCTGTGATGGTTTCCAACTTTTTTTAAGCTGGTCTGATCTTCTGTCCTTGTCTAAAGAAATAATTACACACACACATCATGCTTAATGTTTTATTATCAAGGTGAACACATGAAATTCATCAGTATCTGTAAAATTCACCTACATAAATGAGTTTAACAGTTTTGATCGCCTCGGTAAACGCGTAATAAACGGGGCATTAACATAAGCCTACTTGCATTTTATGGTTGTCAGCTTTGTTGCATTACATTTACTTCACCAGGAGGTGGTGCTGCAATTTCTATCTGAATGAAGCTTCGAGTAATGAACCATTTTCGACACAATTGTATCAGAAAGCAATAATGCTTCGAAACGCTTCATTTGGCCATCACTACAAATATCAAGTCCATACCTTGTAGAACCATAATCCACCTTGCACGCTACTCTGCTGTGCGGTCAAAAACTGCTTCCCCACTACCAACACACACCTGTTGTCTCATTACTCTGGTGCCCTTAAAATACCATTACAGAGCGCCACCCAATGGACAGATATATAAATTACACAATAATGGCTCCTACATTGTGGTATAATATTTTAACAGATGTATTTCAGACAAATGAGCTATGTGTGCAACAGGCTTCTCTATGTATATTTGTAATCTGTATGGATTGTTGTGTACTGTTGAAAAATACAGTTACTTTTTTATACATGTTTTTGTTTATTGCCTTACTGGTTTTATAAATCTACAATTGTAATGTTGCTAAAAATGTATATACACCGATCAGGCATAACATAATGACCACCTTCCTAATATTGTGTTGGTCCCCCTTTTGTTGCCAAAACAGCCCTGACCCGTCGAGGCATGGACTCCACTAGACCCCTGAAGGTGTGCTGTGGTATCTGGCACCAAGATGCTAGCAGCAGATCCTTTAAGTCCTGTAAGCCTCCATGGATCGGACTAGTTTGTTCAGCACATCCCACAGATGCTCGATTGGATTGAGATCTGGGGAATTTGGCGGTCAAGTCAACACCTCAAACTCGTTGTTGTGCTCCTCAAACCATTCCTGAACCATTTTTGCTTTGTGGCAGGAGCATTATCCTGCTGAAAGAGCCACAGCCACCAGGGAATACCGTTTCCATGAAAGGGTGTACATGGTCTGCAACAATGCTTGGGTAGGTGGTACGTGTCAAAGTAACATCCACATGGATGGCAGGACCCAAGGTTTCCCAGCAGAACATTGGCCAAAGCATCACACTGCCTCCGCCGGCTTGCCTTCTTCCCATAGTGCATTCTGGTGCCATGTGTTCCCCAGGTAAGCAACACACCCGGCCATCCACGTGATGTAAAAGAAAATGCGATTCATCAGACCAGGCCACCTTCTTCCATTGCTCCGTGGTCCAGTTCTGATGCTCACATGCCACTGTTGGTGCTTTCGGTGGTGGACAGGGGTCAGCATGGGCACCCTGACTGGTCAGCGGCTATGCAGCCCCATCCTCAACAAACTGAGATGCACTGTGTATTCTGACACCTTTCTATCAGAACCAGCATTAACTTCTTGAGCAATTTGAGCTCCAGTAGCTCGTCTGTTTGATCGGACCACACGGGCCAGCCTTCGCTCCCCACGTGCATCAATGAGCCTTGGCCGCCCATGACCCTGTCACCGGTTCACCACCGTTCCTTCCCTGGAGCACTTTTGATGCAGTTTTGGAGATGCTCTGACTCAGTTGTCATCACAATTTGGCCCTTGTCAAACTCGCTCAAAGCCTTCTGCTTGCCCATTTTTCCTGCTTCTAACACATCAACTTTGAGGACAAAATGTTCACTTGCTGCCTAATATATCCCACCCACTAACAGGAGCCGTGATGAAGAGATAATCAGTTATTCACTTCACAGTGGTCATAATGTTATGCCTGATCAGTGTATTTAAAAAGTGGGAAATTTAATTTTATCATAGTTTTTAATCAGGATTATTTTATGACTAAAGTCACGTGACAAAAAGCATAAAAAGAACATAAAAATCATGTTCATTTGACATGCATAAATTAGACAAGAACGTAGATATAAGATTGTTGAAATAAAATAATTACGTGCAACCAATGTAAAAAAAATGCATGTTAATTCAACAGATGTGTTTCCAGTTCAGATGAAATTTAAGTAAAAAAACAAAAATTCCGTTGAGGAATTAACTGCATATATTTTCAGAGGAAATAGTCAGAACATCTAATGCTTTCAGTCATCGATATTTTTTTAAATCAGTGATATTTAAATTACAGTAATATTGATTTTTTTTTTTTTGCTCTTTCAAAAAGATTCTCTATTCATAAATGTTCATATATGCATAGCATAGGCTATTTGAATGTAAATTACCCAAGTGTCCAATTACTTTTTGGGCCACTGTAAATTGTAGAACTGAGTTGTTATTCAACTCCAGTCCACTAGATGCTCATCACCTTGAATCACATCCCATGAACCACTTTCCCCATCCTATGAAGTACATACAGGAACAGCGCTGGCAGCTTTTCATTCACAACATCAGCACAGATCTCCCATCCATAAAGCATCATGGCATGCGATGATCGCATAAACTCGTGCGTAAAGCTTCTGCTGCTGTTGGTGGTGTTGTGCGCAGCGCGCGCTTCTGCTGACAGGACCAAAACACTCGACTTCGACGTCAAACCGGGAGGAGTTGTGCACACTTTCTCTGCTAAACTTGTAAGTATAAAGCTCCTTAATACTGTAGCCACGTAATATTTATAACACATGTTTTTTATGGGTAGAAATGTGAACGAATAATTTTCGCGGTTTTTTTCTGAATGATTTGCATATACGCGATTTTTTCCAGTTCTCATTCATAGGCATTATTACATTTGAAAGTATGCCCTACCGTACTTAGTATCTGTTAAAATACGTTCATATTAAAGTCTGACAGTAATGAATGGATACTGTTTTTTTAAAAAACCGCGACGCGTTGAAAGGAAATCCACCCGTCATCTTCTCATTGGACTGTTGTGGAGGCGCGGACGTTCAGCGCGCGCCCTAGCCGCTCAAAAGTGCGTTAAAGGAACAGTTCAGTAAAAAAAATTTTTTTTACTCACCCTCATGTCCAAATTCATAACTGTCTCATCCGAAACCCCAATATTTTGATGAATATCCGAGATGAATACGTCTTTTCCCCCATAAAATTACATCGAGAGAAGAAAATGAGGGGGAAATCTTCCATATCACCTGTGGGCTATATCCCAAACTTGTGAAGCCAGTGGCTTTATGACCAAAATATTGCGCTCTGTTGTAGCTCTTAAAGGGGTACTTCACCCAAAATTCTGACATGTTACCCTCAAGTTGTTCCAAACCCAAAGCGGCATTAATTTCTTTGTTCTGCTAAACACAAAAGAAGATATTTGTAAGAATATTGGGTAAACGCTAGTTGTGGGGCACCAATGATTTACATAGTATAGAAGAAATAACCGTAACCATGTGTTGAACATTGTGTGGGTGTTATTGGTCTATTTTATTTAAAGGAATTTAATTATTAAAAGGGGAAAAAAGAATGGTAAAAGTTACATGTCTGTTGTAGTTATAAAGTAATCCGTTTAAAAATCTATGGTGGCCGTGGCCCTGCTATGGAAGTCAGTGAGGCCCATTAACTGTTTACATTTATGCGTTTGGCAGATGCTTTTATCTAAAGCGACTTTTTACATTTTGTCAGTTCTTGCTTTCCCTGGGAATCGAACCCATGACCTTGGCGTTGCTAGCGCCACGCTCTGCTGTTTAAGCTACAGCTACATTCTTCAAAATATCACCTTTTATGTTCAGAAGAAGAAAGAAATTCATACAGGTTTGGAACAATCTGAGGCATTTCATTTTTGGGTGAACTATCCCTTTAAATTAAATATATTCAAACGCAAGTTGTGTCAGGTGTGACGCCAGTGGCTATTGGATTTTGTGTGTCTCGCACACTAAATTTTAATCTGCATCGTTGTCATTCTTAGTTATTTTTTACTGTAGTAATAATAACTGCAGGTCTTTTGACAGGAACGATGGTTACCATGGTTATTTTTGTAAGGGTCAGCATCTTTTCAATGCAGAGTCATTCTCAAATGTTCAGTCTGGAAAATTTGCATATTTCGTGGGTGGAAGCATGGCATTCTCAACATGTTTACAATGATCCATTTCTTTTTTTTTTAGAAAAAGTATAAATGCACCTTCACATATGCGTCCCAAGGAGGAACCAACGAGGTGAGACATTTATAAGCTTGTATGCTTTAATAAATAGAGATTATTATTATTATAAATACTTTGCACTAACAAAGCATGTGGTTGTTATTTCTTTGCACTTTGTACTATTGCTAGCTACATTATTCATAGGGGTTTTTCAATGACAAATACAAATACTTTATTATTCATCATTGCTTCCAATCCCATGTGCTGAGATGTTTGTTATTATATTATAATCTTAAGACAATATCAACTATTGTTGTGGCATCAAGACATTTGTCACTCCGCCACTAACGGCACAGGAAATTGCCGCAATTATGCGTAAAAGGTCTTGATTACACAGAATTGCTCTGTTTCGGACTTAAATGTGAACCCTTTGTGCTTTTATACCCTGTAGCAATGGCAAATGAGCGTTGGACTGAGTGACGACGAACAGATGTTTTCCTGTTCAGTATGGAGGTAACTTAAAAAAAAAACACTTGTAAAAAAAGTTCTCCTCAATAATATTCAATACTAAAAATGTGTGCAAGCAAATCTAATCTTGTGTTTTCAAACATTGTCCTGAAACTTAAGATGAAAGGGGGAACGATATTGATTTTTCTCTGTCATTTTCACGAAAGGCCCCAAGGAAAGTCCTACTTATTTTTTACCCAGTTCAAAGCCGAGATAAAAGGAGCAAAGATTGAGTATGCCACCGCATATGTAAGTATCATATTAACTTCAGCTATCCTTCACGCCCTGACACCACTTAAATGAGTAAAACGTTCAGCAATATGATTCAATATTTAGAAACGTGCTTTTAATGTGTTGATGCATTTCATGGACCAAGACTATTCAAAAGAGACATTTTTATTGGCACAGGTTTTTGAAGAGCATGTTTAAAATGTATCCTCAGTCGTGACATTGACATTTGCCTCAGATCAAACCTTAATTCTGATTCCTAACGCTCGTCGCTCTCAGATCAAAAGCAGTCAGCCCTTTTTGTACAGGTGTTGCATATCAAGACTTTGTGAAAAGATCTTCAGATTGCATTGAGATTCTCAGTAACGGGGTGACGTGACGTTCTGGTGGCCTTGTCCCCCGGTGTAAATAAGAAAAGTTCAAAAGCATGCGCTCCATAGGCTCATGTCTCTTTTTGTTTTTCTTTGAGAAGATCTCTTTGTTATGCAGCCCACTCCTCTAGGCTTCTCTGTTAATGGCTTGCCACTCATCCTCTCTCTTTCTCTTCTTCTCAGTCCCAGACGGCCGTGGGTGGACAGAGGGATGTTGCTTTGAAGGAAGAAGAGTACATTGTGTCAGAGTCTGCAGGTGAGTCTGCGTATTACTACTTCCAGCAGGGTTCATACGGTTGGGGGAAAAACCTGGAAATATCTGGTTTTCGAAGCATATAAAAGTCAATCATGGCAATTTCAATGCTGAATATAAATGTTTCTAATCATTCACATCTGTCTTTTAGTGACCCACAGAGATGGGAAATTCCATTCCGAGCTTTCTAAGCTCACTGTCATTGGTCGGACACGCCATGATGAACTCTGATTGGCCAATCAGAAAGAGGATTGTCTTATTACGCAAGGATATTGGTTATTTGACAGCTATGGACACTCTGCCACTTAACTGTTCACTGTCGCATATCAAGCAAAGGAACTTCCTGTGATAGAAAATACTACAGAGATTTCCTATAGAGGCAGCATTACGCCAATGACCATGAACTGGACTGATCATCTAATGAGGTGGACGAAAAGTCTATTATCGGACATAAAGAGGAAAAAACATACATGCACATTTATTCATATTTGTGAGGTGTTATGAAGGCTTTAACAGTAGATTGATTTCTATTCATGGCAGCAATTATGGGTTTAGGGTTTCATACCTGCAAATCTGATTATCAAGTGCACATTTATGCTCATACTGTACTTACTTTCTTAAGCTGGTGTAATGGCACGCTTGTAGAGAATTCCCGCAAAATCTTTGGGGTATGTCAGAATCCTTTGATTATTTCTGTGGTGGAGGAAAAGACAGAAAAACAGTTACAATTGTGCTTTATTCTGATGTACTGGAATTTTTAATAAATCTGTTATCGGAACATTTTGTTTCTCGCTTTACAATTTGCTAATCAAATTATTTGTACTCATGTTTTTGCATAAAGTAAAGGTGCAGTGTCTGTTTTCAAGCACCATTAGCCAACAACAGAATCTGCTGCCATTTCCGCCAATTCTTTTAAGGGGATTTAAGTAACTAATTGAATATGGTCGTTTATTTAATTTTTTTTAAATCTATGTGTGCAAATTCTGCTCATACTGTGATAAATGTCCGCTTAGCTCTGCACAAATGTACATATGAGCGTCTGAAACGTGTCATAATCCTCATTGTCAGCAATTTTGGAAATGAATGTGAAAGCATGACTTCTTCATACAGTAGATTCTGTGACTTTGCTTTATACGGTCCTTCAGCTTCAAAGAGCTTGAAATGAGCTTCGCAGCACACATGAGGGAGACATAATGCTGGAAAAGTGTGCTAACCTAGTTTCTTTTCAGTACCTGTTGAAAAGTGCTTGCGTTTGAATACTAAACACTGCATTGTGATTAAAATATCCTCAGGACGTGTATCTGAGAACATCATATTTTTAAGGCAAGACTTCAAGCACTAGACCAGAGTTCGGAAAGCAATAAAAAAAATAATCCTTTAACAGATGGGGGTTGCTGGGAGATCAGAGGAATTGGAATTGTGATTGCGTCCCACTCCAGATGTCATCTAAGGCTAGAAATAATCTCCCGCTACCTTGGCTTGCGTACAGTATTTATAAGAAGTGGTCCCTAGTCACCCATGTCACTCTCTAGATTTATTAGTACATGATGTTTCTGTCGTGTCCTCTTTATAGACCTAAAGCGAAAAAGCATTACATGGTTCACCTGCGGTCTGAGAGACTTTCCGTACAATAAATTCCTGATGCACTCTGGGTTATTGGACCCAGTAAGGATCAAACTTACCAGAAAGGTGCCTGTAACCCGGTATACCACATATAGTGAGTAATGCTCCGCTTTGTGTCCTGATGCCACGGTCTGCTCAAACAATGGTTGAGAGCAGTCTCCGTTTAAAGGGGTAGGGTGGCGTCTTCTGCCCTTTGTCTTTTGCTTTAGGATTCTCTCTTCCCATTGTGCTGGCGTAAGGGTAAGGAGGAGGCTTCTTGCTTCTGCGCCCCAAAGCGGCCCCTGATTTGTGTCTTTGAGAAGTTACCATCTCCTGAGTTGATTCCAGTTTTTGGCCTTCCTCATGCAGCCCCTGATCTCTGATGGGATATGGCGGTGGGGACACAGATGGAGTTGGTGTTTTGAAGGATGGCACGTGAGAGCGGACTCCTTGAGAGGACGCCACTTCAGTGTCCATCTTTCCTGAGTGGCGTCCTCTGAAAGTGTCCCCTGGTTCCTCTTTGCCCATATCAATGTCAGCCGTCAGCAGGTCTATCTTCTGGACCACCTGAGTTCCAGGGGAAGACATGGCATAGATAAAGGCTTAGTTGATCCAAAAATTTAAATTCTGTCATTAATTACTCGCCCTCATATTGTTCCAAACCCATAAGACTTTTGTTAATCTTTGAAATGCAAATTAAGACATTTCTGTCCCTCCATTGACAGTCTACGCAACCAACACTTGGTTTAGTCCAAATTTTCTGAAGAGACAGGATCACTTTATATGATGAACAGATTGAATTTAGGCTTTTATTCACATATAATCTTTCATCAACTCGCACATCAGTTGTGTTAAACGGAAGCTCAAGCATGTTCATTCTCATGTTACGCAACACGTTTGAGCTTCTGCAAGAACCAATGAGGTTCATTCTTGTGTTACGCAGCACGTTTAATCTTCTGTTCACGTTCGCTGATCCATGTTTAAATGTGAATAAAGCTTAAATTCAGTCTGTTCATCATATAAAGTGATTGAATCTCTTCAGAAAATTTGGACTAAACCGCTTAAATCATATGGGTTATTTTTACGATCTCTTTATGATTTCTTGAAGCTTGGTAGTTGCTTAGCTGTCAACAGAGGGACAAATCTCAGATTTCATAAAAAATATATTAATTTGCATTTCAAAGATAAACGAAAGTCTTATGGGCTTGGAACAACATGAGGGTGAGTAATTAATGACAGAATTAAAATGTTTTAGGTGAACTAACCCTTTAATGCAAATAGTTCCTAGAAACATAGAGTACTACACAAGTTTCTTTTCGGGCACATTTCACGCAAGCGTGCCAACAGGCTAGTTTACAAGATTATGAAACTGCGGTGGAAAGCTGAGAGCGGACAGCGGCCCTTTCTACTAGCCTGTCTGAGGGGACTATAAACCACCGGTCAACGTTCCTCTCCGATACTGAATACATTTGCTAAATGGAGCGGTTCAGACCATTCCTCTCTGCATTAAAGTTTCACTATCCCCTCATAGAAGTGAAATTGCCTAGTGTCCAATAAATTCAGGGGTCTCTACAAACAGTATTTATTATTAATATGAAGATAAATATGAAAACATAAAATTCATGGTCCGTGCGTTATCTAAAGTACGACCATTAAGATTATCAGGAAGTTGATGGATAGCAAAGAGTTTGGGATTTAACTAAACAGAATATTTAAACGCCTCCCTTTGTTGAACTCATTATGAGGAACATCTGCTAGCATCCCCAAGTGATAAATAAACCTTTACCTCCTTCATTTCCAGATGTATCTCTTTCAGGCCATGTAAAACCTCCTCAAGATTCACAACAACTCTTTGGATCTGGTCCCGAATAGCTCTTTCCGACTGCTTAGAGCTGAAAGTCCCATGTGCTGGTTCACTGAGAACCTTTGCTTGACACTTAAGGCGGTTAGTATTGGGTTTGTTGACATCTTTGGTAGACAGCATAACTTCATGCACCAGACTAGGTCCGTTCAAGTCTTGCATTACATGTCCCAGGCATCTACTTAAAGCTCTCTGTCCGTTAGAAGTGCAAATTTCTGAATCCCTTTTAAAGGTCGAATTGTGAGCGCCAGTTGCGTCCATCCAGTTTGATGCATGTTGCTCCGTAAGCAGGGCCCCTCGCACAGAGCCTGATTGTTGCTCCGCCAAACATACAGGCACTCCACAGTTTCCATGACCTCTGAACTGTGTTGGCGCGTCCAGAGCACACTTCCTCAAGAAGGGGTGTGGCTCAGTCTGGTGCCGGTGGACCACAAGGCTGCATTCTCTCAAGCTGTAGTTCACAGAGACGCTGTTATGTTGCAGCCCCTTTCCTGGCGGCCGGTTCCACCGCACACTGGTATGACAAATTTGGCCTGTTACGTCTTGCCGTGCATGACCCCCCTGAACGGCTAGACATTGCTTGGTAGTGTATCCATTCAGGGGCGAATTCTGCTGCCCACAGGTGTTCGTTACATGGTCCCCATTCCCAAAATAGGCAAGGAGGTCAGCTTGAGGTCTTTGTAGTCCATTTTGTAGTTGAAGTTGGGTTGGGGTGGTGGGTTGAATGCATTGCTCCCCGACTCCTTTTGTCTCAGAGAACATTCTGCGGCCTAAGAAGGGGACTCTCGAGAGGACGTGTCCTGTCTTTAAGTGTCCCGGCCTTGTCATTACCAGAAGATGTTTCTCTCATCTGCCCTGCCTTCAAACTTTCTCTTACATGTTTCTTCACTCTGACCCCCGCCTTCTCGTGTCTTGCTTCCTCCCGCTGATGTTATCCCGGGGTGTTTTCTTCCTCTGGACCCTTGCCCTTCTTTCTCTCTCACCTCACTTTGCTCCTGTTGTCCTCTCGCTGGCGGCGGCCTCCGTTTTCCACCCTCTCCCTCAAACTCCCTGCATTTCTGTTCCACTGGCTGTTGCTCGCTTCCTGCCTTCGACTCCCTCCCCGTCCCTCTCTCGCTCACTCGCACTGCACTGCCTCCCTTTCTGGTTGATTCTTCCTCCCACTCCCTCTCACGGCTTTTCCTCTCTCTCTCTACTTGCAGGAACTCATCGTACCTCAATCAGTAAAGGGGGACGTGGTGGTGGGGGGGGGGGTTTAATCCAGTGCTGATGCTGTATCTCCATGTATGTTCCCAGGGATTGATCTGATTAGTCCTGTTCTGCCTCAGTACGCTACAATTACGTCCAGGGTTTTATAGCAGGATGCCAGAGGGAGGCAGAATCCCCTTCTAGTGCTTTATGGGGCAGCACAGGCAGGACTAGTCCAGAAAAAAAAACGCATGAGGATGCGACTTTTAAAATTAATAACCTGGCACACTGCAGAATGAAAATACTTCTTCATGCCTTTGGTTTATTTCGGGTTTATCTGGTATGGAGGGGCTCCTAAAAAGAGCATATACTCAAGTTTTAATTATGCAGTTTTAGTAACCACAGATTTTCTAATGATTTTGCACCAAAAAATGACATTGAATCCCGTTTAAAAAATGTGATTAACCTAAAAGTTGTGCATGTTTTTCAGTATTTCTTTGTTGTGTGGTTACAGTTCCATGGTAGCATTTATATTCGCAGTATGCAAGATTGAAAGGTCACAAATGCAAACCTTATTTATTAACAGCCGCTTTCAGTTTTTCACTTCAGGTTCTTTTCTCATTTCCACATAATCTGACAATCACTCTGAGAAAGGTCAAGAATTTTACCCCTGACACAGTCTCTGATTCATATCAAACCAACAACAACAAAAAAACGTACATTGGGGCTGCAGACACTTAATTTTAAGTAACTTACAGTGCATTTTAAAATACGTATTGTCATTATTTTACTTGATATTTAAACGTATGATATTGATATGTTGCTTACTTTGCAGCTTTATGTATACACTGTGCACTGTAAACATAATTTTAAACTAATATATTGATAAATGAAACATACTGAAACAATTAGCTTCTTATAAATAAATACAGCTATTTTTGTCATTTTGGGTTTTTTAAACTCAACTTTGTGCAATTTTCATCAAATAATGATTATAAATAAAGATGCTAAGATTTGTGGCTGTAATTACTTTCAGTTCATTCATCATACTGGGAATGGGAAGGTCAAGTCGAGGACATTGCATTGTGGGATACAGTACTGCATTTTGAAACTAGTTTAAAAACAGTGTTTGGTGAAAACAGGATTTGGAGATGCTAATGGTGACCTTTAAGAAGAATAAATTACAAATAAAAGCAATAAAAATCCAGGTCCAGCAGCCAACAGAAACAAGACTCTGGAAAGTTGCTGTTCAACGTTACTGATAAACAGCTTGAAAGCAGCCACAAAGATGTGGGCTAACGGTCCCAGAGCGCTAGTCAGAAGGCCTTTTGTTTGACACCAGACACATCACTGCAGCGGCAAACGCTGTGCTTTGAGACGTCACTCTCACGCTGAGTGCGAGCCATAAATAGCAGAAACGCGCAGCAGTTCATTTGAAATTCAGTTTGGACGGGTAAGTGCTGTTACCTGTCAAGTCTGACGACACTATATAATGGCCTGCAGATGCTATTCGCCAGCTGTGGTGTTTAAACTCAGACATTCACACTATACGCATCAACAACGCTACTCAATTTTGATTACAAAAAGCATCAGGTTTTACAAGCCTCTGCTAGCTGATTGTAATACGTGATTCTTGCTTTTGTCTAGTGGTCAGATGGTCATTACCACACCTCTGGTGGCTGTTACCAAGACAACTGATGGGCAGATGAAAAGGCAGCCATGCGTTTTGCAGGTTAGGTGTGAAGGGACATTGCAGTGATCGGGTCGAGCATGATGTCATCACCAGCTATTAATAACTCAGGAATTCCACTTCAGGATAAACAAGGTAATGTGACGGAATTTAACGTCAGTGAATGTATAACCTTGAGAGGCGTACGGAATATCAATGATTTATTTATATAGGCTATGTTTTTATTATATAAATAATTGCTTTACATGCACATTTGCTTTTAACTGAAAACAAACACAGCAGGTTTTAGACACCAGAGGACATTCTAGAGGAGAGACAAGTGAAGAAGGAGGGGGAAAAAATAAAAGAATTTGCCAGGTTGAAGAACTGAAGTCCCTGGTAACTGTCACGTCTCAGGTATCAGCTGGAGGGGGATTGAGCATCAGCATAGAATATAGAAGCTGTGTCAGAACGGCACATCGAAACAGCCGTGAGAAGAATAGCAAATGAAACCAGTGTCATCACACATTTTTAGACCTTTTATATTGCCTCACACTCGACAGGCCTGTGAACATCCCTGTTATTGATTTCAAGCTCAGGACTGCCTCAGGGAGAATTAGAATTGCCTTTTTATACCAATACCACATATAAACATTAATGTGTTATATATATATACACATACATACATCAATCAGGCATAACATTATGAGCACTGACAGGTGAAGTGAGTAACACTGATTATCTCTTCATCACAGCTCCTGTTAGTGGGTGGGATATATTAGGCAGCAAGTGAACATTTTGTCCTCAAAGTTGATGTGTTAGAAGCAGGAAAAATGGGCAAGCAGAAGGCTTTGAGCGAGTTTGACAAGGGCCAAATTGGTGATGGCTAGACGACTGGGTCAGAGCATCTCCAAAACTGCAGCTCTTGTGGGGTGTTCCCGGTCTGCAGTGGTCAGGATCTATCAAAAGTGCTCCAAGGAAGGAACAGTGGAGAACCGGCGACAGGGTCATGGGCGGCCAAGGCTCATTGATGCACGTGGGGAGCGAAGGCTGGCCCGTGTGGTCCGATCAAACAGACGAGCTACTGGAGCTCAAATTGCTCAGGAAGCTGGTTCTGATAGAAAGGTGTCAGAATACACAGTACATCGCAGTTTGTTGTGTATGGGGCTGCATAGACCAGTCAGGGTGCCCATGCTGACCCCTGTCCACCGCTGAAAGCACCAACAGTGGCACGTGAGCATCAGAACTGGACCACGGAGCAATGGAAGAAGGTGTGCGTGGCTTACCTGGGGAACACATGGCACCATGATGCACTATGGGAAGAAGGCAAGTCAGCAGAGGCAGTGTGATGCTTTGGGCAATGTTCTGCTGGGAAACCTTGGGTCCTGCCATCCATGTGGACTTTGACACGTACCACCAGTGTTGGGTAAGTTACTCTAAAAAAGCAATTAATTACTAGTTACTAATTACATCTTCAATAGTGTAATTAAATTACTGTACAAATTACTCTCGCCAAAAAGTATTTAATTATTACTAATTACTTTCAAAATCAACCTCGACTAGTTAAGTAATTCAAGGATAGACATAAAACGGCTCTTTTAATTTATTCAAGGGAAAAGTAATTAAATTACAGTAACTAATTACTTAGTAACTAATTACACCCAACACCACCTACCTAAGCATTGTTGCAGACCATGTACACCCTTTCATGGAAACGGTATTCCCTGGTGGCTGTGGCTCTTCCAGCAGGATAATGCGTCCTGCCACAAAGCAAAAATGGTTCAGGAATGGTTTGAGGAGCACAACAACGAGTTTGAGGTGTTGACTTGGCCTCCAAATTCCACAGATCTCAATCCAATCGAGCATCTGTGGGATGTGCTGAACAAACAAGTCCGAGCCATGGAAGCCATGGAGGCCCCACCTCGCAACTTACAGGACTTAAAGGATCTGCTGCTAACATCTTGGTGCCAGATACCACAGCACACCTTCAGGGGTCTAGTGGAGTCCATGCCTCGACGGGTCAGGGCTGTTTTGGCAGCAAAAGGGGGACCAACACAATATTAGGATAATGTTATGCTTGATCAGTGCATATATATATATATATATATAATGTTTGTTTTTTTTTTGTAAAAATGAAATTAAAAAGGAGTTTCTCAATACATAGTTCTGGTCTTACTATGAAAGATTCTTCAGTGCATGTTATTCCAAAAGGGAAAAAAACAGTCTTTGTAATCTTTCATCTAAAATGTAATAATGCTTCATCTGAAATGACTGTCCTTTTTTTTGGCTTATATCACTAAAACACTCATCCAACCACCTGTCATACAGAGCAGATCCATTCTGGTATGGAACACCCACTTTCCACAATCAATAAAAATAAAGGATATATATAAATAATAATATAATATAATTTCAACCGAAATACATCACAAAGGGTTAGATTACATTAATGCTAAATGTGCATTCTGCAATCTTGCTGCTCACAGTCCATGTAAGAGGAACAAAAAGCTTCAGAGTCGGTTTTCTGGAAAAAAAACAATCTTGCATGCCTGAAAATGATTATCATTCTGTAATCCAGGGCAAACACGCTAATACTACTTGCACTCTTTTGCTAGATTGCCCTGCAGTTCTCATTAAAGAAACACAACGCATGCCTCTTAAGAATGACATTTATATATACACACGCACACCCAAATACTGTATTTATATACATAATTTCTAGGGAAAAAAAAACAATGTACATGAACAGAACTCGTTTGTGAATAACAAAAATAACCTTTAAAAACATGTTGTAAATATGAAAGTCTTGTAATGCTCAGGTGACATCTGCAAAACCATAAACAAGGTATTCAGCCCTTAATCTGTTTGAATTGGCCAAAAACGCCACAAGAAAGACGCACTCAAGACTGAACCCTGAGAGGTTTGAGGATAATCAGGAGGTATGGCTTTCACTGCTGCCAAAGTCTGAGGAGTTGCTCGGAAGTTTCACTTTTTTTTCCTTGGAATATTTGATACTTTATTTGTAAGCTTGAGCTTTGCTTAAAAATCTAGTCAAGACGACAAATTCAAACAACCCTCCGTTATTGATTTACAAAGAAGGGGGGAAAAAAACAAAACAAGTGCATAGATAAAGATAAAATGTTTTTGAGGCCAAGAGCGCACATTAAACTATTCAATAAGAGCCTTTAAGTATCCCAAAATGATCCAAACAACTCAAACTTTAAGATTCTTTTAGTATAGGCCATTTTGTAAAAAGACACAAAATTGGAATATATACTAGGTTATAATCAAGTACACGTACAAACATAAAAATGTGGGCAGATTTGCACTTACAATGGCAGTCTATGGGACAAGTGCACAGTTGCCTCATAGACTTCTATTAAGTGCACTTCTATATGCACATTTTTTGCTAGCTTTGACAGTTTTGTTGTGGAAACCTCAAGGGATGTCGAAAGAGCTTAACTTGTGTATACAGAGTATAATACCCAAAGTATTCCTTTGATCTCTGTTGAGCTCATTGACGGCAGGGACATAAGGCTTTAAATAGCTGATTTGTGTGTTCATAATATAAATTAAAAACAAGCAAAAGTGACGTATAAGGGAAAATAACGGCTCAGGCATGTATTTATGCATTTAAAACCTTCATTAAAACAGCAAATAAACATGCTGAAAGGTAGTACAGTGACATTCTAACAATTCTTCGTTCCTTGCTAAGAAACTGCATCATGGTAAAGACCTCCCATCAGCAGGGGGCGGTATGGAGTGAAAAACAAACATAAGACGAACGTAAACCACCAAGTTTGGAAATCACAGAGGTGGTCTGACTGCTTACAAACAGTCCAAAAACTAATAAAAAACAGTCCTTCTGGGTTTCAGATTTCACGTGATTGTCTATTTACAGGAAGCAAGAGGGTGATGCTGCAGGATTAATTCCTAAAATTAGAGATGAAACGTTTCATACACTTCCCCCCAGTGCGTTTTGTGTTTGCAGTGCTTGAAATGAACATCAAAAGGTTTGCAAATGGTCCTTCATTTCCTCTTGATAGTGAATCAGAGTTCTTAAATTACCCTCAGACAAACAGAAGCAAGATTTGCACTGGGTCGCGCTGAGTTTGTGCTGTAAACCACCTCTAACTCCTCGACAGAGAGCGAGGTTTCACTTGAAGGACAAGTGTACATGTTCTACATTCATTTAGCGTCCAATGCACGAAGATCTTCCAAGCTTAAGCTCCATTTGAAAAAAATAGTTTCTATAAAGGTTTGTCATCAAAGATTGCCGTCATCCAGCATCTTGTTGACTCCTTCACAGATCTTCTGCAAGTGGCCGCGGTACACTTCCGAAGGTCCATACAGCGTCGCGAGGAATTCACAGTCAGAGAAGTGATTGAAGACGTGGTTGATACGGCCGTGAGATTTCGCCGTCAGGTGCCGGTTGATAGCCTGGTGCAGAAGCTCGCGGCAGTCATTGAGTAAGTTGCTCATGACGCGGCGGTCGAAGGTGAAGTCGATCTGGTAGAAGCTAACAGCTGTCATGGCGAGCGTGTGCACCTTCTTTCGGAAGCGCTCGACCAGCGCGAGCTCCTCGTTGTTGAACTGCCCGTTGCGGTAGAGGACGCCCAGTTTGACCACCATCTTAATGAGGTTCTTAATGATCTTCTGGGCCTCCTTGCGGTTGCGCGTGTACTCTTTGGTCACCCGGTACAGCTCATCCAGTACCTCGCTGCTGGTGTCGTCTATAAAGAGGTTGGCCACCGACTTGGTTGCCATCTTGCTCATGAGCTTCTTCTGGGCCTGCAGGGCCAGGTTCTTTGTGCTGAACGAGTCCATGATGTCTACAGATGAGACACAAACAAAGAGGCATTCAAAATGAGATTCCCAAACAAGAAAAACTTAAAACGGAGCTGCGGTTTAGCATTCTTCCAAACAACAGTCATGCATCCAAATTGGGACAAGAGATGTTTATCTTGAATGTCTCGCCTGGAAGCGTATATTCAACGACTCCCACGTTGAAGTCAAAACATGCTGAACGTTGACTCTTGAAATCAAATAACACAATCTAATGGGAGGAACACAAATCATGCTTGTATATGAGACGTTAAACATTCATGCTTCAGGACACAGAGGAAACCAAACTCATCAAAAAGGTGAGACATAAAAAAAGTCTCTTTGTGCACGTTTCCTGCAAACATATATGAATGTGGTGGTCATTCACAAATTTTGTCTGCAGCTAAACAATCCAGCATCCATGCATTTCCGTTCTCACATGGTGAACGCTACACTTTAGAGGCTTTAACAAAACAATGGACTTCCTAAGTCTTGCACAGGCCTGACAAGACAATTTCCCCTTCTTAAAACGACCATTCCCTGGGGACACGTTGCACACAACAATGTCTTCAACTTTGAGTCATTGCGAGGTATTGTTGCTAATTAAAACACAAAGTCATTAGGAAGTGATACCGTGAGTGGTCCGAGACCGACAGCTTCCCTAGAACATTGTCTTTTTGCACACACGCCATTTGCATTTCTTTGAAAAAGCATGTTTGATGTGACTCGATTCCCTGGGAAAATCTTCACGAGATGGTAGCCCTGGTTAGAAGGTGTTTTGAGAGGATTACACATCGGTTGCTGAGCCTCGTATTAATGTGTCAAGATCAAAGGTAAATCGTTTGAGAAAGAGACAAGGTGAGATTGTGATAATCTGCCAGATTCCTGCCAGGCAATTATGAAACCATTTTGCATGTTAATAACCTGATCTAGATGCATTTGGGCACTAATAACTTTCATTCTTCAAACCTCCATCTAAACACAGCCAATAATCAACCTACAGCCACATTGATAAGACTCAAAACTATCATACAAGGCCAGTTAAATGTGACAAACAGGTATATGTTGGGTCTGAGCCAACCGTGTGGATACTTAAAGCTAGGGATTGCACGATTACCGGTTTTACGATAAACCACGATAAAATGTACTGACGGTTAGTAATATCGTTTAAAATTGGATTATCATTAAAACCCTGTTTGATTATCACGATCACGATTGAAAACTCGCGGTAAATCCTGTCCAGCCAGCGTCAGTCTGGTGCAGCCGCGCAATGTTGTTTTTTGAATGAGAAGAAAATGGCGGAAGGCAGTGACAGCGGCGGGAGGTTTCTCAGCCTTCTAAAAGGACCAAATCTGAGGTGTGGAAATATTTTGGCTGTTACAAAAGTCCTGAGGGAAACTTAATCGAGGATGGTCATCCTGTCTGCAGAACATGCAAAAAGAAAGTCGCTGTAATAGCGGGAAACACTTCAAATCTGCAAACGCAAGGCAAATGGACTTTGACCTCAATACTAAAACTACGTCTGGGAAATAATAACGTGAAGCTAGAGCCAAAGACGAAGCTCAGACAAGACTAGGGTGACATTTAAGGGATAATAATGTATATTCATTGTACTCTTATTACACAGATTTTCTTTACCACATAAATAACTACAAGGACATATTGAACTGAGATTAATCTTTTAAATCTTACCGGTTTATAAATCCATTTTGTACAGTGTACATAATCGTCCAGACAAGATGATCACAAAAAGTTATAGTAATAATTATAGTAGTATTAATAGTAAAGTCCTCTTATTTCATTCAATACAATCCAAAACAGAGACGCAAGACGCATTTGAATGAAAAGAGAGAGCGCGTTCGTTGTGATACATGGATGTGGCTGTTATAATGCGTTGCTATTGACGACGGCCATTATAAGGAAGGAAATCCCACAGAATATAAACTTGCTTAAAAAGTGCACAGAGCTGCTTGTTTATTTGTTGTTTGATGATTTTCAAATATAACGCTTGTTGAAATGTTTTCAGTGTGTGCATCAGTTCTTTCTGAACAATTTCATCTCATTTGAACAAAACCGTGATAATATTGATAATCGTGATCATTTGGCTCACTATAATTGTGATATGAAATTTTCATACCGTTTCATCCCTACTTGAAGCATTATTTTTTAGAACCAGAAAACTTTATATTAAAATGCATTTATAATGCCCTCAATATTCAAGATAAGGGTAATCAAGATTGTCATTACACAAAGAGTGACAATTTTTCTCCAAATATCAGTATGATTAAAAATGTGATATTGATTTTATACAACAGTTCAATAAACAAGAGGTTAATATTGACTTAATAGTGACTTGCATTTAAGACACAATATCACCTGTTTTTGCTCTATTTTGCCAACAAAAATAGTTCCAAATAAAGCCACGGGACTGATTTGCATCTCTGAGCAACACACGGTGGTGTTTCGTTACTGAATGAACAAATTGGTTAAATGAATGATTCAATGACTCACTCATTAAGACAGTGAAGTGCTTTGTTCCTGAATAAATCAGTTTCAATTTGTTCTCTGCGTTAGTCCACTAATACAGTTCAATTGAAGGAGTGAATGAAAACGAGTGAGTAAATTTGGACAGCCGTTGAGTGTACATCGGCTGTACACTTGTTATTGCGGTGCATTGTGGGATTGAATGAGTGCACTCGATAACGTCCACTATGGTTTCGGACACCACTACAAATGGCTGTCCCCTCAAATAATGCCATATTTGATTAGATGTAAGAATTTGATAGATGATGATGCATACATTTAATTGGGTAAAAAAATGGCTTTATAAAAAAGGTAAAAATGCCCATAAAGGTAAAAACTTAAGGGAAAAGATCATTTCTGTCACTGCTGCAAACTGACCACCACACAGAATATAAAGAATATCAAACATTTTAGGAGTCAGCTATCTACGGCAGTACTAAACGTGCCAAGGTACCAACACAAACAGCGATTAAATCACAGAAAATACAGAGATATCACTTTGTCAACGTCGCACACCCCTAGCCCAAGGTATATGTTGGGTCTGAGTTGCTGGTGTGAATAACTGAAGCATTATTAGAACCAGATCTAGATGCATTTGGGGTCCTAAAACTGCTGTCAAAATACTCCCGCAAAACAGATGACACTAAAAACCATTCAAAAGAAATCTGGTCTTGGAAAAAAATGGGTTGATACAAACCTACAAGCACATCTCAAGAAGATTAAAGTCTTCCGCCTTCTTATGTTTTGCACTGCCAACAGCAGCAGGACAAAATAGCTGAACGCTGGCCAAGCAACAATGGGCAGTAACCAGCTTCACAACATCATCATTAGTGGCAAGTTTTACAAGGGTGGAAACAACACAAAACACAAAAGCTCATGTAACAACCGAGACTAGTGAGAAACGAACAACTTCGGACCACAGATATCCCGGCAACGCTCACAGTGTTTAAGTCACCAATAGACAAAGAGGCTGTAACAAGAGACTGAGGTTTTCAGTTGCTTAGCATCAACCAGGAGCCAACACTCACCTTCCTGGAGGTATAAGGTTGCGTTCTCCATGATTGGGTAGTGGGAAAGCAAGAGATTGTGGAGGATGTTGGAGAACATTGGAGATCACTGAGCCATGCCTGTCTGTCTGAATTGATTGTTTCAGGTGTGTAAGTGATTTCACCTGTAGGGTTGGCTGTTATCTTCCCTGCTGGTAGATGCTGGAACTACACCTAATGGATTGCTTTCTCCAAGTATACTAAACCTGCCCATCAAGCAATGCCTTAAGGAAATGAGAAACAAGCTTCCAGCTGCTGGAAAGGCCAACAAAAGGGCCACTGTCCAAACTCAAACTAGCTCTGTTTTCAGGTATGGACTGAGGCAACACAACCACAGTGTGCAACAGCAGCATGTATTTCATGTGGTTTTGCTCTTGTCTGCTCTGTTCAGTCTCATCGATCGTCTGCTGTGCAGGGTTCATGGGCTATAGACAAAATAATATGAAAAATGCACTCTTTTTTTTCTGGCCACACAGACCTAGAGAAGCCTGCGGTGCCATGAATTATTCAGCGGTTCCACAAAATAGTCCCACACTTTAATAATGCATGAACCAAATTAGGAATAAGGGTTTGGGTTGACTAAGTGTGTTTTTGTGCAAAGGTTCTCAAAGCGTGGAACGTTCATTATGAGAACGAGCCTCTCCGACATAATTAGCGATCATTAGTTATGAGATGCTTAAAAGATGAGCAAATGCTGTTTTTTTTCATTAAATATTGAGTTTGCTGTCATTCAATTTTTTAATGGCATGAACACACACTCAAACTAGTTTCCACCTCAAGAGTAAAAAAAAAAGGACTTTATTTCTTGGAATTGCAACTTTTCACCATCTTTGTTTCTCGTAATTGCGACATCTTGTTTTAATCTTTACTTCAAAATAGATTACTCTTATATGTTTTACCCTGAGGTCATAGCATTGAAATGTACCCATATCGTTCAACCACTAGTAAAGTTAAACCGCCTAAGATGGATGAGGGTTTTTCCTGCATCCGCAGTCTCCAGACACACATAACACCTAGTCAGCACCAATGAGCCTTCATGAACCTAACCTAAACAACATGTTCTTTATATCCACCTACCTGACTCTCAATTCAAGAGTCAACATGTCTTGAGGGTAAAGGCTTTAGGTCTTTAGCCTATAATCAATGCCAGTTAACATGCGCCTCAAAGCCCATGATAAAAGCTAAATATTGAGTGCTGAACATAACAAAGGTTTAGACATCCCAGAAACTGAAAGAATGCAGATGGTTAATGTCTCCTAGGCTACAACCGAAACCTCAATGTAAGTGAACTTTGCAGGTCATATCCTCCTGTCTCTGTCAATAAGTTACCGGTCTGTTACCCTTATAGACTTTCCATTGTATTAACCTACATCTCAAATATTTATTACACTAGTGTGCATCCCTCGCCTGCATTGAAATGCAAAGCATAGCCTACATTTCAGTGTTTCAGTTGCTGTCAAATTAGAGTGTTTACATATTATATGTTGTTATTTTACAATGTGATGGTCTATGCACGCTATAAAAGCATGCTTTCTATTTTTATTCTCATATAACATAACTGTATGCATGACTGAATAGATAACATTTAAAATAACCTCAATCAATAATAACAAAAGCACATGTTCTATGCAAAATGATATACTTTAATACAGATACAGAATGTTCATGAATGCAGAATTCGTGTTATTGAAGACTCACTCACCTCTCGCCTATTTCAACCGGATACTGGGCGTCTAGAGTGTAACTTTCGTTCCTCAAACCTCCATCTAAACACACTGACAGCCAGTAAACAACCTACACAAGGATAAGACTTAAAACGGTCTTAGTATGCGGGTAAAATGTGTCCGACAGGTATGTGTTGGGTCTGAGCCGCTGGTGTGAATAATTGAAGCCTTTTCGCGTTTGGTTACCAGAGTTTGTAACCTGACTCCACCTTTTCGAAAAGTTTCAAACTTGAGGGTCCCAGGCGCTCGGTGAGTGACGTTCTAATTGACCAATCGCGTTCGGCTTTGGCTCCCTAGCGGGCCAATCAGAGGGAAGAGACGCCCGCGCGTCCAGCCTTCCATATGGTTTCCCGTCAGAAAATCCAAGGCTGACAATTTCCCAGAGGAAATTCTGTTGAACAATGAAGGGGAACTCTCCTAACTAGTGTTTTTTTCTCTTCTTCTGTAAACAAAATGGCTGTCCAGCATAATAACAGTTTAATTTGATTGTTTACCTGTCATTTCATCGCTAATATGTTACATGAGAATGTTATTATTTATATATTTTTTAGTTATCTTTAAGTTAACTCTACATTAAGGAATAGCCTAAATAAAAACGTGCGAGACGGACTGAATATCCAGTCATTCCTCACCGGATGTCTGACCCGTTTTTCCGTTTATAAATGGAACGCATTCAAAAACATCCGGTGGCTGTAAATAAACAGTAGAAAGTCTTAAACCTTATCAGTGACTGATAACAGCCCTAACACCTGCGACCACTAGTACAATCATAACACATGGGAATGTTTCTTCTAAACGTAATCATATTTTCTTTTTTTACATGAATGCATTACATTTATTTTTATTTTTTTACTTTTAATAATGCTTTTATTATATTTTATATTATTTTAGATCTTCCACACTATTGTTTTTATGGAAGAAAAGCAGCGCGCATTATGGGATGTTACACAGCACGATGGCGCCGCCCAGAGCTACATCTTTGTAATGCAAACTCTTTAAAATATCAGCAATTTTCTTCATATACTTTTCCCCCCAATGTGGTTAATTGGTCATTTGGGAGGTGGCTGTCGCGAACCCTAACCCCTAAATTCAAAAACATAACTCATGAAGAAAAAAAAAAAAAAAAAAACGTGTTCTGTGTTTTCATGTCACTCTGAGTGTATGTTTTAGTCCACTGGCTGAGACTGATTTGAACCTGTCTCTCTCTCTCATAGTAGATAGGTACCATCATTTTGAGGTAAATGTGTAGCTTTAGGGAATATCACTACCAAACACCTTTTTTCTGCAATTAAGCAAACGTTTTTGGGTGTTTTCCATAAAATGTAGTTTTTATGTGTGCAACTGTTCAGAACTATGCTAGCTAACTGTGTGCTGATTAGCATCTTTGAGCTAGGCTCAAAAGTGTCTAAAATTGTCACTACCGAAACAGTCAGAAACAAATCATTAGTATTTTAGTAGTGTTTTATTATGCGAGTTAAAATTCTGTAACGTGATGTGGTCACTACCAAAGCATTACTGTCACTACCGAAAAAGTGCCGCTACGACCGAAACATGGGATGTTTTATCAAAAATAAAGTATATTGAATTATCAACTAAGATGTTATGATAGTGTTTGGTTCAATGTATATTCAAACTAATGAATCCTTTGAAATCATTTTACAAAGAAAGATTGTAAAATCTCATAAATTACACTTGAAATATTGTTAAAATTGTAATTGTTATTGATTTACCCATATTTAAAAAAAAAAAAAAAAAAAAGCAAAAAATATATTTACAAGGTAGATGTAAACAAAATCTTAATAGATCAATATCAATAACCTTCGTTAATAAATTATATATTGTTGTGTTTCGGTATTGACAAATTTGGGGAGATATTCCAAAACGTTCTGAAAATACAATATGACAATTAACGGCACAATTACTATAAATGTGTGCCTTGGATATATTAATTTGTGGGAAAAGACTGAACCAATTCTGTAGAATGGCCCATATGCTGAAAACAAATATAAAAATATATGTGATTTTTAAATATATATATACACTCACCTAAAGGATTATTAGGAACACCATACTAATACTGTGTTTGACCCCCTTTCGCCTTCAGAACTGCCTTAATTCTACGTGGCATTGATTCAACAAGGTGCTGAAAGCATTCTTTAGAAATGTTGGCCCATATTGATAGGATAGCATTTTGCAGTTGATGGAGATTTGTGGGATGCACATCCAGGGCACGAAGCTCCCGTTCCACCACATCCCAAAGATGCTCTATTGGGTTGAGATCTGGTGACTGTGGGGGCCATTTTAGTACAGTGAACTCATTGTCATGTTCAAGAAACCAATTTGAAATGATTCGAGCTTTGTGACATGGTGCATTATCCTGCTGGAAGTAGCCATCAGAGGATGGGTACATGGTGGTCATAAAGGGATGGACATGGTCAGAAACAATGCTCAGGTAGGCCGTGGCATTTAAACGATGCCCAATTGGCACTAAGGGGCCTAAAGTGTGCCAAGAAAACATCCCCCACACCATTACACCACCACCACCAGCCTGCACAGTGGTAACAAGGCATGATGGATCCATGTTCTCATTCTGTTTACGCCAAATTCTGACTCTACCATCTGAATGTCTCAACAGAAATCGAGACTCATCAGACCAGGCAACATTTTTCCAGTCTTCAACTGTCCAATTTTGGTGAGCTCGTGCAAATTGTAGCCTCTTTTTCCTATTTGTAGTGGAGATGAGTGGTACCCGGTGGGGTCTTCTGCTGTTGTAGCCCATCCGCCTCAAGGTTGTGCGTGTTGTGGCTTCACAAATGCTTTGCTGCATACCTCGGTTGTAACGAGTGGTTATTTCAGTCAAAGTTGCTCTTCTATCAGCTTGAATCAGTCGGCCCATTCTCCTCTGACCTCTAGCATCAACAAGGCATTTTCGCCCACAGGACTGCCGCATACTGGATGTTTTTCCCTTTTCACACCATTCTTTGTAAACTCTAGAAATGGTTGTGCGTGAAAATCCCAGTAACTGAGCAGATTGTGAAATACTCAGACCGGCCCGTCTGGCACCAACAACCATGCCACGCTCAAAATTGCTTAAATCATATATATATATATATATAAGCAAATATGCATATGAAACATCTCTATAGACTGTAAGAAAACCTTTGAACTTGCTTCCCTTTTCTCTAAAATGCGTCTTGAGCAGAAAATCAACTTGGTCCACATTTGACTCCACATGATAATTATGTTACTGTCACTTTAAACAAGTTCCTGTTCTCTCCCCATCTCTCTCTCTCTCTCTCTAATTTGCTAAAGATAACGGATCGCTGCTTGATCCGAGTCATTTTGGCGATTCGGTTTATATGAACGATTTGTTGTTTAAAACAATTTTGAAGTTTAACGTGGGTAATGAAATAAAGACTTTAAACTATAAAGTTAAACTATGTAATCGCCATTTGGTTGATGCTGATTGTGAAACTTGTTCCAAATGCTACCATTTCGAATCGCCCTGCGATGAAACTGCTGTCATGTATCGCGATATTCTGTTTTAGTTTCCATTTCAGACATGTCGAACATTGTATTGTGATCTACACCCAAACAGACGTCTCAAGTGATTCACAACCGCTTTGCGAATCGACTCGATCGACTCGTTCATAAGAACCGACTCACATGAACATCATCATCATCTGCTTTTTTTTTTGGTCGCTAACCTCAACTTCTTCACAAGCAAATGTCGCTTCTTTCTCTCACATGAGGCTTCAGGCACATTTGTTTTTTTGTGTTTTTTTCCCATTGTGCGTCTGCGAATATATATCATCACATGCTGAGAGGATTTGTGCGCAGGTTCATTCAAGTCCTCTTCATTTAGCGATTTTTATTTCTACCTGTTTTCTAAATTCGACCCACATATGGACATACTGAAGGATGATTTCTGCTTAAACCTCTCGACATGAGATGAAACCCAGAGGAGATGTTATATTTACTGAATAACGTAAAGGAGAGGACGCGCATTTTTGGCACATGAAGAATTTTGCATATGGACAGACGTCACATGCGCGGGTTATGGTTTTTATTAACCTTTAACATCATTTCAGAATTGCTCAGAGAATTGAGAGCCATCTGCTTAAATTTATAATAAATGAACTGTAGTAGGCAATGCATGAATGCGGATTCATATTCTGTGCAATGGATTTTGGAACCATAAAGAAAGGGAAGTGTTAATATCAATATATTTTATATTTTAGCTGATGATTGTGGCAAACAATGGCTGACATTGGCATGTATGCAGTATAGGATATTTTCTCCTGGCATTAGGGGTTAATGTTGGAATCTGTTTGTTTGGCATAATTTGTTAATTGGCATTAGTAGTTTATTAGTCTTAATTTAGAAGACAGGATACCATAATCAGCTTAAGGTTTACAGCAGGTGGCACTTTTGAATTGTGCATTGCTTTCTAGCCCCTAAGTGGCTTGTTATTATAGCAATTATTATAGTATTTCTGGAAATAATGGAAACCAATCACATGGATGATGGTTCCTCCAGCGATGGCATGGAGTTGGAGGCCATGCCTGGCTACATGGAGCTCATCACCAGAGCATATTCAGTCATCCTCAGTGCCTTTAGAGACTGTAAAGACTGCGGACTGGAACGGTCCAGAAAAACCTTGCTGGATCATGCCTACATAACCTGGATGGAGATCTTCCTGTTCTTCATGTGCGCGGTCATGTGGACGAAGGTGCGCAAGGGATTGGCCGTGTACATCTTTGAGGTAAATACACTGAAGAAGTCACAGTCAATGCAAATACTACTAGTTAAAGACTGATATCGACTAGGCCTTTTATTTAAACAATTTTTCGGTATCGGTCACTGAAAAACTTTCAAGCTCAGTGGAGTAGCCTGTAAATATTTACTAAACACCAGGTTTTGAAAGCATCATTGGCGACCTTAATGAATATCTGAGGTTGTTTGCATCACCATTTGTATATTAAAGGTCATTTGAGCATCTAAAGTGAGAAAGTGTGTTTCTGAGATTAGAGATGTTTGTGAAGTCAAGCATCACTAGGACTGCTACCCATACTTAGTAATCTGAGAGAGTTGTTCACAAACAAACATCACTCGTTTGCTTTAGAGCTGTTGTTTCTGAACAGCAGTATAACAGACGGTTTAACACTCGATGCATGAAGTTCACAAGTTATGGCTGTGAATGTGGAAGTGTATTTCAAGAGGTGTTTGGTGTAGTTTTTTCCACTGTTAAACTAGAAAGACCTCAGCTGTTTGGTCCGCTGGTCACGGCCCAGTGAAATTTGCTTGAAACTCGCCATGTGAAGTTGTAATGTGCACAAGAGATGTTTTACATATTTTTTTTACTTTGCATTTTACCTTTTACTTACAAAGATGGCTATGCAAACCAGCCGCATAAACTATCAAGTTTCCCAGACATGAACTTTATCGAATTGCCTTGTTTCCAAGACTATGATGTACTTTATTTTGCATTTGTTACTTATTTTCAGCTACGTTGATGTGTGTGGCAAACGCTGGTTTCACTTCCTGTCCTGAAACGTGTTTTTATGACTCTTGTGAGCTTTGCTGATGTGCTGCAATTACTGGGATCAGTGATGCCATGATTCATGGGCCCTTTGCATCCATGTTTGCGCTGGGCTGCGGTTTGTTCCCCCTTATGTTATTTCTTTTGTCTCAGCACGTGGAGAAACCCTGACGGATGTCGTGGGGCAGCTGGCGTGAGGTTTATACGGAAATATGTGACGCGTCAGGACCTTGTCTGCCTTGTAACCTATGAGTAAGAGAGTGCGAGGTCTTGGCAAAGAGTTGCAGCATTGCAGTTTGTGATTAAAAACAGGCATGACATAGAAAATTAAAAGATAAGCTACAGTTAATCACTTATCAATGTGTCAGGCCTGAATATCTTGTGCTTCTTTGAAAGTACACTTTGAAGTGCTCTCAGATATTAGGCTGCATGTGCGTGTTCAAACTTTGTCCTCCTGCATGTTTAATGTTGCCAGAAGCACAACATTATAGTGTGAGCACCCACCGGCAGAAACATTAATCGGATATGCTTGTATTAAAATGGTAAACTACTAGTATACTTATAAATTCACTTGTAGTACAGATGCAGTACAAATGAGAAACCTAGTTGTACTACTGTTACAAGTATAGTATACTTTTATATACTAAAAGTGGGCCAATTTAGTCACAAGCAGTATTGAAATAGTACACTTACAAGTTTACTACTAGTACACATTGGTATTAGTATACTTACTACATAAATAATACTTAAAAATATACTTGAACATTACTTAAGTATACTTCATAAAATTAACTTGAAGTATATTTCTTTTTCGTAAGTGTCCTGCTCGCGCCGCTCTCGCGTTACAACAATGCGCTCTCGACATTTGTCATTATAATAACACCATAGAAACCGCCTTAAATGAACTATTAACGTGAGAAGAAAGTTGTCTGAAAGTTGCATTTTTTTATTGGTTAAAATGAATGGAGAATATCTCGTGTTTTTCCGTAGGTGCTTGACCATTTCCGTGGGTGGCACTCGAGCATCCACGGGATCGCCGCATGTTCTTTGGAAATATTTGCCATCAGGATGGATGATTATATGCTTTAAATCATCAATTTGGGCAGCTTGAGGTTCTTATCCAGCATGTAAGATGAAACCCTTGCTGGTGTAGCTGTGTTTACCGACTTTGATGAGGCCCACATTTATATATTTTGCTGTCCACTCAGTTGTCATAAGCGGGAAAACCTCTCTCTCTACGATTGCGTTGGTTGGTTATTTGGCTGCACAAATAGATTTTTACAGTTTTATTATATTTCTTACTGTGGTATTATTGTAATTTCAGGGATGAAACAAAATAATAATACAGGCATAACTGAAATGCGGGACACTACTTATGTCTCACGGGACAACGCTCCCAATTTCGGGACTGTCCCGAAAAAAGCGGGACGGGTGGTCACCCTACATGAAAGAGGGTCTCTCCTTCTACATATCACAAGATTAAAGTCGCAAGAGCAAACCATTGCATGCTTAATGCAAAAAATTCTGGTCTGTGAATTTTATTGAAGTCATAGAATAGCTTTCAATAACATTCACTGATAATCTTCCCCTTCAGTGAGCTGTTAACCCCTGGAAGGATTGAGTCAGCGAGTTGAACTCAAGAACCCGATAACTTAGTAAATGGATGACTCAAAAGAATGATTTATTCTAAATCATTAATGCACCAAAGATTTCACAGACATATGCTATGTTTCAATGATGAACAACTTAAGTTCTTCACACCAGGTTATCATATGACTTTAGAAGACATGGAGTATGGTGCATATGGAGCCCCTTTGAAACAGTTTTTGGCTGTGTGAGCTCAGTAATGCAGTTTTAGTATACTGTACTTTGGCCACAAGATTGTCTCATGTCTTGGGAGATAATTTTTGACCTAGTCTGCAGATTTTAAAGTGTTTTGTGGACTATGTCCTGCACTCAGAAACACACGCGTGTGGTATGTAACATGATCTCTCTACTTGCTTTTTAAACGAATCTCCATGATACCTAATAAACAATTTATGGCATCAGCTTTTAGTGCTAATGAGGCCCATTCATTTTTTAAAGTTCCCTTGCACTTTCACATTCTCCGACTCGATGGATGACTAGCACAAGTCCATCTGGCCAGTACTGTAAACGGTGTGTGTGGGGAAAAAAAATCAAGGTGTTGACTGCGTGCTGGGTGGCCGAACGCATGCTGTTTTGACCTTTGATGAGGCAGTGATGACCACCATCCACTGCATCCACTGGACCAGAGGATATTATTTTCAGTAATCACTTCACTAAAATCAAAATGCCCAACAACATCATGTTCTGGCAAACAACATCACCACTACGATTAACTTTGGCTGTCTGAACAGCTGCCAAAGGAATATCATGTCACGCTGTGTATTCTGCAGACATTAACCTTTCAGTTCTGTCTTAACAGCAGTTCGTACAGACAGAGGTCATCAGCTCTTAAGATAGTAAACTTACAGCCGTGTTTGACCAGTTCACATTCCTAACACATGCTACACGAACAGAATTACGGCAACAGCAGGTCCATTGATTATTAGTTTACTTACCTGTTGAAAGATGTGAACCTAATTTTACTTTTATGCTGTAAATGTAAATGTAAAAATGGCACCATCAGCAATATGTTCAATAGATAGTTTTAATGATAATTGGAATAAAATGGTAGAACTTCAACAAACTTAATATTTACTACAAAATAAGGTAGTTGCCCAAGCAGGAACAGCGATCAGCCAATGCAGACAGAAGATCTAACATCTATGGTGACCAACTGATAACATAAGGTAACTTCAGAAATGTGCAGCCCCCATATATTGACCCTGAAAGGCAATTAAAGCACATGTTAGTTTATGCCCGCCCAGAGACCTGATGAATTGCACCATGCCAAATGCAAGTGTTGATGTGTTTCTCAAATGTTTGGTCCCCGGAGTGGAAATTGCATGCCATTATCGGTAGGCATCATCGTCTGCATCCTTCCTTCCTCTTTGTGCTGCCCTGTTCCAAGTACTCTGATGTCTCGATTAGATATATTAGCTTCATCTGAAATGACAGCAGAAAACAAACTAGTTATTCCAAGAACAATCAAAGCCTAAGGATATACAACTCAGCCCAACAGGGTGGACGGAGGCGGCTGTTTGAGGGGCAAATGGGGAGAAGAATTGGCTCTGTGGCTCCATCTGGCCATGTGGAGATGCTTTTATAATTTTTCTAACTCTTGAACCTCCAAAGTATTGGAAAAGGGGTTTTATTGGCTAAAACTATATTGGCCTGAATCTCTGAACCTGAATGAATGTCCTGATCTTTGCATGTTTCTTTTAAAAGGAATAGTTCATTGTCATTGCTTATTCATCCATATGTTGTTCCAAACTCAAAATAATCTGTAATAGAAGATTTACTCTTTAACTTCTTAAAATGGCAAGTGAAAGTGAACACAAGTGATCCATACCACTACAACCTGCATAAAGAAAACAATTATAGCATATGGGTTAAGAATGGATGGACTATTCCTTTAAGTTGCTCTTTTAATATAATGCAGAACCAAAGAGAGCAACAAGTAAGGAAATTACATTGTGTGATCAATTGCTGTTTACATACGTGGGAGATGGGCTTGTTCTTTTACATTGTGTTTGTTGTCATTTGTCTTTGACTTTTTTTAACAAAACCACCTGCCAAACTCAAAATAGTTGCTATGGAAACTGCATGTTCAATTGATAGGTCAGCTCTTGTACAATGTGTCATTAGGTTCAGTTCAGCCCTCGCTTCTGCTTGCCATTCATGTGCTGGGAAAGCAAGCAAAAGTAGTTGGTGGCCCAGAATGGGTTGCAACGTGTCATCATAACAAGCATTCCCAGAGAAAAACTTCTATTGCTCAGGAGTTGCTCTTCCAAAGCTCAGTAGACTTATTGGAGAGCCCAGTTGTGTTTAATTAGGCATCACAAGTTTCTGCAGCAATTTCTAAGGAGAGATGACAAGAGACACCAATTAAACACAGTTGGCACAGTAAGAGCTCGGAAACTGAAGTGGATAGCATAGCAAAAAAAATAATAGTCGACTAAATGGTAGTCGACTAGAAAGAGGCTTAGTCGGCCAAAATTGTATTAGTCAGTTCGGAAAAAAAAATCCACAGAAAGTGGCAAAGTCACGCAGTCTGTGAGGGATAGATCGTTAACAACGGGATCTTGAGGTAACTACAGTTTTGTCTCTCAGGAAATCCAAACGTTTGCCCATCATCCATCCACCTCAAATATGGCTTATTTGAAAGATGTAAGTAGTAGCAACTTTACATGGCTGCTCGTGCTCGCTCTAACAATAACCTAGAAAAATGTGCGCTATTATTAGGTGCATATCCAAGTGTTTGTGCGGAGTGTGGAAGCTAAAGTATAGCGCGTTTACTGCATGACATGGTCGCGCCGGCGTGATCACTTGCATATTTTTCTGATAACAGCGCAAACAATACTCTGTCACTTTTGTGCATAGGGTAATGCATCATTTGAAACTGTAAAGGGTCTACTTTTATCTGTGTAAAC
The DNA here is from genome assembly GCA_039654625.1 of Rhinogobio ventralis. Classification (NCBI taxonomy): domain Eukaryota; kingdom Metazoa; phylum Chordata; class Actinopteri; order Cypriniformes; family Gobionidae; genus Rhinogobio; species Rhinogobio ventralis. Next base: position 3,969,834 of record CM077217.1, read on the forward strand.
TCACAATAACAACAAAACGTTTGTTAAATAAAGAAAACAAACAGGATGCCTCTGTCTTTCTGACGCCTCTGTCTCCGTGAACTGGAGCGCGTCACAAAAATTAACCGAAATTCAGCCTATGCTACTTGCATCCTAGACATGAGAAATATATCTACAGAAAGCTTAAAATGTCTACTTTTAAACAAATACACTCTGCTTATGAAAGGTGGATTTCTAAAAGCGCATTCACTATACTGCGGAGAAAAAACGATTTAATAGGCTACTCAATCAAAAGAGTAAACTACAAGCCAAGTATACTTAGAATATGTAATCACACTTTTAAGTATATCTCGATCAGAAGACTGAGTACATGTATAGTCTAGGGGTGTAACAGTTCTCCGTACCGTTCTCCACACACGGTTCGGCACACACTTGCACCACGGTTCATCTCATATCTGACGACACATTCGCATCTCTAATATGGTTTGTTGAAAATAAATAAAACAGACAGACAATGGCTAATGTATGTTTCTGTCGATGGATACACATTCTGGCTCGACATATCCATAAACTTTGTATAATGCCAGTGCTGTATGCTTTATATGACCATTTACGCCATCACCCCCGGGTGTTGATAGCACGCTAGCGCAGGTGAGACCTGAAACGCATACGTTGCTATCTGTTTAAACTAAACTCATTTGCCAATTTAAACATTCGAGAATTTTTTTTTTTCAACATACCCGTCTTGCCGAGTATCCTAGCAAACATTGTACGTTATGTCTAAGTGAACTTAAACAGTTGAGAAAGAGCATGTGTTCAGTATGTACTGGATCCGTGCATTATGTCTTAAAGTGACCGCAGCCTATTCCTGCAGTCTGTGTTTTTAATGTTACCCAAACAACAAAAGACAAGGAAAAAACTCACTGCTCTTGACTGAATAGCTTTTGTAACTAAATAATGATTAAGCTTTATTTAATTTATACAGTGAAGATTATATGCAATGTCTACTTTATTCGATTTCTGTACCTGAACTACTGTTAGACCCGAAAAGCACTGTTTATTTTATTTGTATCTTTGCTCTACTGTATGTATTTGCGCTGTTGCTTGTAGTTTCATTATTTGTTCTTATTTTCTTTATTTTTAGTTGACAGTAGTCCTTTTTTCCTTGAACATAGCACATACCGAACCATACCGAAACAGTGATGTTATTTCTGAACAAGCTTACGATTAGGCAATATACACAACAAGCTTACGTCATATCTTACGGTTTTCTTTCAGTTTAAAACATTAAACAGCATGTGTAAACAAAAAATGTAGGCCTAAAGAACAAAAGCATTATAAGCCATAGTTGCCAAGTCCGCATATAACACGGTTTCTTTTTTTTTGGCAAGTCGCGTAAAAAAAAAAAAATCACGTGTCATGGGTTGCAGTTTTTTTGGGCTTATTTAAAAAATTTGGTTGCTTGTTAGGAAAATATGACAAACACACAGTTTCTTTACATTTATGGTAGCTGTTTTGTCCAATACATTGACTGACACTGTCTTCTCACAGCTAATAGCAATCCGTGCAATGATACAAGTGCTGTAGTAATTCGCCATTTCCTTATCACTGAAGAAAAATCGCGTTCAACGTGCAGGCATGTGACGTTATAATGCACGTAATGATAGTTAGTAGACGTAAACATTTTCACAAACAATGCCACCAACAGTGATGTACAGAGATGGAGAGGAAACGGAGGAGAGGCACCTAATTTAATTTTAAAAATATTTTTATAACGTATTTATCATTACAGGCTATAATAAAATCGTGTTTATATTGTTTCACATTTTCATGTTGAGAAAAACAATAATATCATGTGGATGATATCATTCTCGGGTGAGAAAACGCGCTCCGCTGACAGATGGTTAAGAGAAGTTTCTAACAGCACTGTTTTCTGTTCTTAAACCCTCGTCTCAAGATCATTTTGCTTTCATAAGTTATCTCGCTCTCACTCGAGGTACAGCTGCTCTTACCTGCACTCGTGATGCAGTGATGGACAGCTCTTTCCTCATGGTGTTTGGATTTCATGTGATTTCTCATTGGGGTCATGATATTATGTTAACGATAATTCATTTGATCAAAAGTAATTCCATTTTGCAAGATTATTTTCAAGTAATTCCAAACATCGCGAGGCAGTAGACGGCATTATGTGGTCAAATATAATCAACTTATTAACCCGCTCCAAGTGGATTTAGTTAAAACTGCGAGTTTTAGAGGGATTTATCATGGATTCACTGCATTTGCGGCCAGCAAAGCAACGTAGTAAAATTCGAAGTGTTTTTATTTTTCGAATATTAATTACAGATCAAATATTCATGCACACCCCTAATAAAAACCAAACCGTGAGCAATTTAAACTGTTGCAATTGATACTCACAAGTCAAGTATATTTCAAGTGCTATTTTAAGTGTATTACGGAGAAGTGCATAAAAAGTATATTTTCTTGTTAGTTTAAAAGAAGTATACTAATAGCACACTTTAGCATAACTTCTTTTTCGTAAGGAATTGATCATACTATATCTTGTAGATGTGAACACACTGCAAGAGTCAATCTGAGAAGCAGAAGACTTCAGAATCAGTCTCCATTGAACTTCTAGAAGAAGCAACTGGGATGTTAAAGAGATCTCACTTGTGGTTTTCTTCTGAGACTCGCCTAAACTTTATTTGATTAGTTTGTGGCTATTAGAGTGCAAAGCAATGTTAGGCTGCTCAGCTGAGAAAGGATGTGTGCTCTCCATCACAACCATGTGCTGCAGTCATTCGTTGCGCTTGAGCAACCAGCATCAGCAGCAGTCAGCCTGAACCTCGGGCCTCAGCTAGAGGTAGTGATGATAGAGGAATGGGGGTGGGGCATTTTGGTGACAGCTGGCCTCTATAAATAACCCCAGCGGGTGGAGGTGGAGAGCAGAATCCATGTGGTGGATATCCTGCGGTACGCGCCACATTGTCTCTTGGCCAATCACAGGCAACCATGAGACTACGAGCACAAAAGTGTAGTCAAATGATGCCAATGTCTATGCCTAGTTTCAGTGGCCTATTTTTTATCCTATTGAGCAGAAGGGAGAATGCAGATTAGGTAACAGCAAGTGGAGGTGATGCTTGTGAATAGATAAATGATTAAGATGAGCCTTTAACATCTTCAGTTACTGTGACATTCGGCTTTTGTGTCCACACAAGCAGGATAGTCTGTCATGGGAGAGATAAGGTGAAGGCATGCGAGCACACACACAAACATATGAACAAAATACGCAAGTTTAGCAAAGATGAAGCACCACTTTAGCTTTCGGCTATTACCGTCATCTGATGTCATGACTCATCCTTTATATGAAATCACAAAGGCAGAAGCACCTGGGAAGACGTTCACAAATGAATTAAAAACATAAAATTTTTAGCAAATTAAATGCACAAATAAATTTAATGTTACAGGTGTATAGAACATGGTAAATGAGCTTTTCTGTTGATACTTTTACCTTGTAGCATTGTGTAGCATCATTGATCCTCTGCCATTCAGTTGCTAGAAGTCTTCTTTGACGACGAATGAACGAACACCTGCTATGCAAATGCTAGCACTGCAATTTCATTCTTTCCTCTTGTCTTCCACAGCCTTTTGGACAATGGTGTTGTATCCCATCAAAAGATGTCTCAAAGATGCCGGAAAGCGCGTGGAAGCTGGTCTTCTACACAATGTCGTGGTCATACAGCACCTACCTTTTGTTTTTCACTAGTTATTCCTTCTTTCAAAACCCTCCGTCTGTGTTTTACGGTAAGCTTTAAAGCCGATGCATGTTCTGTTTTTGCATATAATAATTTGATTAAACCCAGGCCTGAATAACTATATCCTTGACTTTTTACAAGCTTTAGTAAACAGATTATATACTACTTTTGGTTTCAGATGGTACAAAATACAGTGCTTCAAAAATGTGTTTAAAATGTACAGGATCCCAGGAAACTTTTGAAACAGTTCAGTTTTTGAGAAAGACCAATTTGTTGAGTAAAAGATTGTTGGTGATCGCTGTTGTCAGTGTTAAATGTTTAACGACTAAAAATCAGAATAAACATCAATATGAATGATTAAAAATTAAAGGTCATAAGTTGCAATTATCTGTTAACACTCCATTTCAATATAATAGCAGTTATTGTAAAGTCCCATATTCACATCAGGCCACTGATCACCATTTACACTCCAATTGGTAGTTGCTGTATCATGTCACTACTCATTTGCATAAACAATACGATACTACTTTATTAATCCCATTAAAGATTGTCACAATGCCAAAGATTGCTGTTGACAGAAACCATCAACAGTCATAGAAAATGAATGGCATCTTGCGGCAACGTGAACATCCCTTGAGAGCAACACATGAACAGCTTTAATCTCTACTATATCAGCATAAACCATCTGTTTTATGAGGCCAATGTTCAACATTTTGTCAGCAAGTCAAGGTCATTACTATCTGGTGTTATTTTTATGGTTGTGGAGTCTCAATGGTTTTTTCCCTTATCGGTTTAGACTGGAAGAGTGGGATGTCAATACCCCTTGATATTGCCATAGCTTACCTTATCCAGGGCAGCTTCTACGGCCATTCCATATATGCCACGGTCTACATGGACGCATGGAGGAAGGACTCCCTTGTCATGGTGGTGCATCACTTCATCACTCTGGCCCTGATAACGTTCTCCTATGCCTTTAGGTCAGGGCAATTTACCGGCTTTGTTATAACAGTTATTCTAATTTTTTTTAGTTTCCATAGTTACAATAAGAACTTACATCTTAAAGAATAAATGCTACAAATAATGAACTCAAATGATATACCACTAAAAGCCACAGTTCATTAACCACTCATCACTGTTCGTGTTTTTGAACATGTCGTCCTCAGATACCACAACATTGGCATTCTCGTCCTCTTTCTTCATGACATCAATGACATTCAGTTGGAATTCACCAAGGTCAACGTTTATTTCAAGATCCGGGGAGGGAAAGAGTACTATATCAATGATGTCCTGTCCAACATGGGTGCCGTTAGCTTTAGCATCACATGGTAAGGCTTGCCTGTTGATCAAATAACCAGAAGCTTTGTTATTGATGCAAACATGACATAGCATGGAAAACTTATACAAGGTTTAAAGTGATTTGTACAAGTAGACATGCATCCTTTGTTGACAAATATTCCAATCAAATGATCATTACCCTCTGAACAACTTTTTCTAAGAATGTGTTCACACTTGCTATGTTGTTCATTGCTATGTTAGTGCAGTTCATTTGAACATACACTGCCATCTGAACCCTGGTGAGCACCAAACAAGTGAACTCCAAATGAACTCTGGTGCAGTTCAAATGATGTATGAAAGCAACACGGACCAAAGACATGTAAACTAACCAAAAACAAGAAGTTGAGCTCAAGCATACCTGTTTTTTTTAACTGAACTGCGTCTCCTCACGGCAGATCTTCGTGTGTGTGTGTGACGGAGGGATTCCTGCCGCTGTTTTGACTCCTTCACACATTTTATAAGCTCTTAACGAGTTCTCAGCTGGTCAAAATACCATCATATGTAGCTACGCACATACAACGAGCGCATTTATCCCAGCACACAGCATAGTTTTGGATGTTCGATAAGTTCCGTCTCAAAATAGGCAATACGTCATAAAAGACCAATCAGGTTGTGAACGTATCCCTACGCCTTTAGGTTCGGTGATAGAAAGCGATAAGCAAATCAGGACTACATGTGTTTTTTTTTTGTGGTCCGGACCAAACGAACCAAGTGAACCGAACTACAAGTGTGAACGCACCTTAAAGTAATTTCTGGACCTGAACTATGGAGCAAGGTAGATCTCCAGGAGCAGGATTGAGTACCCTTGGTTTAAGGTTAGGAAAGGATGATAGGAATGCTGTGCAAAAACAAATGATGCTCATCCTGGAACATGCCCTACTTGGTGAAATGAAATTACCAATATAAGGGTCTACAGCAGGGATAGGCAACTCTGACCCTCGAGTCCACGGTCCTGCGGAGTTTGAAAAAAATATTCAGAATTACTTAGACATTACAGGCAGGTGTTTGATTAGTGTTAGAGCTCTACAGGACATTGGCCCTCAAAGGCCAGATTTTTCTGCTCCACAGAATCCAGTGTACATTTAACAACTACTTATTATCACTTTTGTAAGGGATTTTTTGTGTTGTCTTAGCCTTTAGCCAGTGTCCAGAGGATGCTCTAAAGATGCTTCATCTAGTTTGTTCTTGCCATTTGTGCAGGTTTTGGTTCCGTTTGTACTGGTTCCCCCTTAAAGTTCTGTGGGCCTCCTGCGTCACCAGCCTCCAGTCAGTTCCCAACATCCCTTTCTACTTCTTCTTCAACACACTCCTGTTTGCCCTGCTCCTCATGAATATCTATTGGTTCCTGGTAAGAATGGGTAGTTTCAGAACACAGTGGCAGTATAGTAGAGCTCAGTGCTAGTAACCCGAAGGTTGCCTGCTTGAGTAACGAGTCCACCATGAGCCATTATCATGGTGCCCTTGAGCAAGTAGTGTTTCCCAACCCTGGTACTGGAGTGCGCCCAACCGTGCACATTTTGGATGTCTCCAAATCAAACACACCTGCTTTGACAGTCAAGATTCTGAGACCTTGAACGGGTGTCAGATAAGGGAGGCATCCAATATGTGTACTGTACTCCAGGATTAGAAACCACTGCTCTAGAGGGATTCTCCCAGGAATAAGTGTACTTTAAGTTGCTTAAGATAAAATGTTCTACTAAAACGACTGCTTTTTAATGCCCTGTTATCAGTGGTATCAGTTCATGTTAGCTAGCTATCTAGCAGATACTCTATCCCAAGCATCTTGTAGTACACTTACAAATTGGACAGTGCACACTAACTTGACAGATCCCATTAACTGTCCACTTGAATTTTAACCTACAAAGTAACTTTGGGTAACTAGCCGAGAACCTACCACCATTTACCCCTGTTCAAGTTATTGCTATGAAAAGTCTCTGTAAATGTCAGACGTTTTGGTCTCTTTTTGCAGTTCATCGTGCTGTTTGTGGCGAAGGTCCTGACGGGACAGATGAAGGAAGTAAACGATGTCCGGGAGTACGAGGAAGATGACCTAAAGGAGAGAACAGACACTAATGATCCGATGTCTACTGAAGGGTAAGTGGAGAGATGCAGCAGTCTGTGGTTAGTTCAGGTATACAGCATGTGCGTGTAATAAAGAGGAAGTTGTGTGGTTGACTAGCAGAATTGAGACTTGCGGAGTTTACTACCTTAAAACATTGGTCCTTCAAAGTCCCCATGGGAAGTTTGTACTTGCGAGTTGGAAAGGCGCAATTACAATTCAATGAGTGTTCAAAACATCAATTTTTTGGTTATTCCTACTGGTGATTATAATTATTGAGAACGTAACTTGAAGGCAGCATGTTAATTTTCTGTCAAAATGTAGTTTTGCTTGACCAAAAATTATAAAGCTAACTACTACACTTGATTTCTGCTTTATCTGAGCTCTAGTCCTTCAAATGTTTCACAGTTGGGCAGTATAGCTCTAGATATTCTAACCACATGGTAAGGTAGCGCTGTGCCATACGCCTGATGACATCAATAGCTTTAGGTTTAGGGTAACGCAATCTGAGATCACAGACTGTGGCAGCCTGTTTCAACCTGATCTGTGAAGAGTGGCGATTGGATGAGAGTGCCGTCTCATATATACAGATGTGACTAGCGTCATGGCATTGGTCCTGTCCTGATCTCTCTGACCTTGAAGTGATATCGGACCATGCCACATGCATCCTGTGATCACCTCTTTCTAGCCTGACTCTGTGCTTTTTATGCATCTTGCTTCTTCCTAGGAAACATGTGCAGAATGGGACCAGCAAGAAGAAACATCAATAGTATCTAGGTGCTGCCACCTGCAGGCACTTAACCATGACTGCGAGGTACTCACATGACCTAGTTTTATTCTAACCTCAGACGGCCAAGGTGCTTGGACGGTCATACAGAGAATAAGAAACAAATCAACCATCGTCTTTGTTTTATCTCTATTGTTTTTTAATCACTGTTATTATAATATAATCATAGCACTGTGAATGTTATTTGTTATCGGTCTCATATATTGCTTTTTTTTTTTTTTTTTTTTTTAGTTAAATGAGTAATTTTCTATGGCAGGAGTGACTAGGATATCTCTGGAAGTTACATGCAATACCATTTAGTAGAACAGAGGAACATGTGATAATCAGGTTTTGCGGTCAACAGTTTGTTTGATTAGATTTAGATCAGTTTAGTTTTTCTGGTGTATTTTAATTCCAGGAGTGAAGGCATTAAAAGGGTTTGTACATATCTTGTTGTAGTGAGTACTAGTGGAGTGGTTCTCAAATGGTCGGTCGAAGATCTGTTCTGAAAAGCAGGGGACGGCAATGTTAGTGCAAATAATACAATTAACCATGAAATCATACATAGTTAGGGCAGTAAAATAAATGGAGATTCTTACCATATCTTTTGTTGTTGGCATCAACGGGCAGGCTGGACATCCAATCACACTCAATGGTATTTCATCACAAATTTATGTTCATTATTAGTAGCAAGTCAAATTAGACATGCTAACCTCTTAAAAACCATAAACAAAAAAAACACCCAGACTACAATAAATATTGGTTCATTTGCAAGAAAGATAAAGAGTTTGTGCTTACTTAATTTGCACAATTTAAAGTGACATGAATCGCATTTTTTAGGGCCTAAACATGCCAGAAAACTCAAGAAACACGCATCAGAAGTGGTGAAAATGTACGTCTGATATGGGTTTCAGAATTAGGTGTGGCAAAATGGCTCCATAGCGCCATCTATAAAATTTCAATTAAGTACCGTTCCAGCTACATTTCATGTACAAGTATGAAATTCGGTAGACACATGTAACAGCCCAATACCTATATAAAAAAAAGTCCCTGGAAGCTAAATCTGAAAACTAACAGGAAGTGAGATATTTAGAAATTTTTTATTTTTATCTGCAAAATTTTTCAAGCCTCATACTCTAACAAACTCCTCCTACAGTTTTAATCGGATCGTCATCAAATTTGGTAGGTGTAATCTAAAGGCCTTTGTGATATTAAATTGCAAAGATCTTGAGTTTTCGCTGAAGGACATGTCCGTGGCGGCCTGACAAAATCTAATGTTTCACCATGAAACAGGAAGTTGTTGTAACTCAGGCATACAATGTCCAATCTGTCTTAAACTTCACATATTTGATAAGAGTCCTGGCCTGAAGACACCTATGTGGCAATATTCAGTTAGTTATAGCGCCACCTGCTGGCAGCAGGAAGAGTGGCACATCGAAGTGCCATAGTTCGCCTATATTTACCCGCTTAAATGCATGTCCATTCACTGTTTTCCTAAAGCCACCAGGTGGAGGTGGCCCCGAGTGCAAGGGCCCTTTAATCGTTGCTTGCAGCTTTAATTTCGTTTATTTTTCTGACCCCGTTGGCAGATATTTTTCATTTCAAAGAAAAACTCTTTACACATTTTTCAGAAAACTACTTATTCCCGGTTTCACAGACAAGGATTAAGCCAAATCTCAGACTAAAATGCATGTTTGAGCGGCTTTAACTGAAAGAAAATATTAAAATAAAATAAATATGTCAGTGCCATTGTTTTGTCTCAAGATGCACACCAGTAATGTTTTTTTTTTTTCTAAGGCATGTTTATAAAAGCAACTTCAATGCCCTAATTGAACTAAGGCCTAATCCTGGCTTAATCTAAACCCTGTCTGTGACACTGGGCCAATAATATATTAAATTATGTCCTGAAGCAAAACCAGTTGAGAACCACTGAACTAGTACATCAGTTGCCTTGTTTTTTTTAAACATATACTTACTACACAGGTTGCAACCACCAAAAAAAAAAAAAAAATCAGCCTGATCTCCAATCAATCAAAATCATGTTTGTACAGTATTACCGTGTTTGAATGTAAATGACTGAAAGGGAATCGCTTTCAATGTTTGGATTACAAAAAAAAACTGCTTGCATTTCTGTTGCAAGAATCTGTTGCGTCATCGAAGCTAGCTTCGGATTGACAAAAAAAAAAAAATCATACACTCCGATGATATAGTGTTTATTTTATATAAATACGGATATGGAAACAATGGTTAATCGTGGATGCTTATTCAGTCCGTTACTGAAACATGGAGAAACATTTACTAGCTACACAAATTACAGTATTTAAATGCAAATGTCGCATTCAGGAACGCATGACATTGAGAATATGCTTTACGAAGATGAAACTGATATTATCTGTCGTGACGTATTGATCACTCCAAAAAACTATCGCAATACTTGAAAAGTTTATATGCCTGCTGTATCAAAAGTTGTGTACAATGCTTAATCTTCGCGTTCAGGTGGGATATAGTGCACGAATGCTGACGAGGTCTGCACGTCGCTGTGGTCATGTGACATGTCTTCCGTGCGTAATGCTAGCTTGAGCTAGCCGTTTATGATTTGGGGTGTTTTAAGTGTTCTTAAAGAGATAGTTCACCCAAAACGCTGGCACAATTAGTTTTTTTTGTTGTTGTTGAAATATTCTTTGAAGCTGCTGTTGTTTTCTGATATCTGAGTTTCTCCTGTGTACACATTAATTATTTATACAGCAGATGTCTACAATGGTACTCTTGAAGGAGCATCAGTTTGTGGTCTCCACTTTTCTTGCCCGGCATTGTCAAATCACTGGGGGAAAATGCACATGCGCAAATGTTTCCCACAAAACTTGGGTTACCAGTTAGCATCAACCTCCATTGATCATTTATGAAGTTCTGGGTCGTTTGTTATTCATTTCCATTCTAAACACTGTTCTATTCAGTCAGAATGCAAGTGTGGAGAGCGCAAATAATTTTATGACTTTGAGAATATACTTAAAATATGTTAATTCTCTTGAGAAGTGCCAAAATTAAAAAGCAACTTTAGATTTGAGGTGTTTTTGCCTAGGGTATTTTGTAATATTATTTAATTAAAATTGCACTGTAATTTCTTACTAATGTTTATTTTTTCCTGCATGAAACATATTTTTAAAAAAAAAGTGGCAACTAGGGGATTTATACTGATTCATTTAACAAGTTATTTTATTTGTTTTAAAATTTTTCTTGGACCATTCATTCACTCTTTTCCTTGATTTTGATCTGACCACAAGGAGTGACAGGTATTTTGAACAATTTCAGTTTGAATTGGTGAATTGAAAACAAGTTGTCGTGTCATGTTTTTCCATTTAATAAAAACCGTCCAAAGAAACCCACTGCAATGTGTTCTTAATTCAACAAATGCCTTTATTTTTTTTTCCTTCATCCTTTTCCTTAAGAATCAAGTTAATGTACCTCTGATTTGTAAAGTTAAATCAAGTTTGGAGAACAAAAAGAAAAAAAGTAATCAGTGCATGTCGAAGCGTATCAGCTTCCATAAATAACACCACATTTGTACCACACTGCTTCCTAATAAATAGTGAAAAGCAGAACTGGACTTGGGATGTCAAAACGACATGTGGAATTAGGATGCAAGAACGAAAGGGGAGTTTTAAATGTCTTGAATCATGGAGTTAACTGTTTTGATGAAAAACTTTAGGATAAAAGAATCTGCAAAACATGAAATGCCAAACGGTTTCCAAACGGCACAATAAATCAACATATAATACTTGCTCGGAAGAGAATCAGCAGTTTGAGTTGAGACTCGCGTAACGAAGAATGACAATCTTGAGCGTTAACAGACTTCAACTCAACCAGCAACAATTTTGGCCCACTTTATAGTAGCTGCCAGTGAAGAATAACGACATGAGGAGGGGCTTTCTGGAAACCGTTTTAAAGTACAATCCGCAATTGATGCAAGAAGCGCACCGTTCATAGCGACAATTAAAGGAACACGCCACTATTTTTGAAAATAGGCTCATTTTCCAACTCCCCTAGAGTTAAACAGTTGAGTTTTACCGTTTTTTAATCCATTCAGTCTATCTCCGGGTCTGGCGGTAGCATAGCTTAGCATAGATCATTGAATCTGATTAGACCGTTAGCATCTCGCTCAAATGACCAAAGAGTTTTGATATTTTCCCATTTAAAACTTGACACTTCTGTAGTTACATCGTGTACTAAGACCAACGGAAAATGAAAAGTTGCGATTTTCTAGACCGATATGGCTAGGAACTACACTCTCATTCCTGCATAATAATCAGGCTAACGTAACAACATAACCAACATGACAACCTGCTTGCACAGGGAGCGTGCCTTGTAACCATGGAGACGTTTGTGAGAGAAGATCCAAAAGATATATACTTTGGTGCAGATTCTGAACCATATCTGTTTGAACCAGAATACATTAAAGATTAGGTTGTCACGTTGGTTGACGGAAGTTAGCCTATTTTCAGGCGCGGCATAATATCATTGCACCGCTGCACTCATGATACGACAGCAAAGTTCCTCGATTATTACACAGGAATGAGAGCCTAGAAAATCGCAACTTTTCATTTTCCGTCGGCCTTAGTAACTTAAGTAACTACAGAAGAGTCAAGTTTTAAATAGGAAAAATACCGAAAGCAAGATGCTAACGGTCTAATCAGATTCAATGATCTATGCTAAGCTATGCTAAAAGTGCTACCGCCAGACCCAGAGATCGGCTGAATGGATTCAAAAACGGTAAAACTCAACTGTTTAACTCTAGGGGAGTTGGAAAATGATTTTCAAAAATGGTGGCGTGTTCCTTTAAACAACCACAACACACCGACACTTACATGTTCGCAATATTAAATGAACTTGAATGATTACGGACTGTATTTTTTGAGGCAACGTCGAGACCAGGAAGACTTGAAAGGCTAGCGGAGATGTAGTGGATGAAACACTTGGCATTGAAATTAATGTTCTTTCTCATAAAAGCACTCAAACAAACAAACAAACAAACAAACAAACAAACAAACTAGGTGTGATATAAAGAAAGCAAACACACTCTTGGCTCTGCTGTGAGACCCGGGCGGCCCCTCGTATTGCCGGTGCGTGAAGAGACGTGTGGCCACAGGTTAGTGCTGTTTGACCCGAGGAGCCGTGACTCTACGCAGGAAACCGTACAGAAGTCCAAAATTCTACAGGAAAACAGAATTAAAATGGTTGTGTTATTACGGTAATGACAAATATGAATAAATACACTGCAGTTCAAAAGTTTTGATTTTATTTTATGTTTTTAGAAGAAGTCTCTTCTGCTCACCAAGGCTGCATTTATTTGATAAAAAATTTTTTTTTTAATATTGTGAAATATTACAATGTAAAATCGTCAAAAAAAAAAGTTTTCTATGTGAATATATTGTAAAATCTAATTTATTCCTGTGATCAAAGCTGAATTTATCATCATTACTCCAGTCTTCAGTGTCACATGACCCTTCAGAAATCATTCTGATATGAGGATTTGATGCTCAAGAAACATTTATGATGTTGAAAACATTGTAAAACATGTTTTCAGGATTCTTTGATGAATAGAAAGTTCAAAAGAACAGCATTTAATAGAATCCTTCATAACATTATAAATGTCTTGACTGTCACTTTTGATCAATTTAATGCATTCTTGCTGAATAAATGTATTAATTTATTTAAGTTCTTTCCCCCAAAAAAAATTTTGTACTGACCCATTTTATTTTTTGTATTTCTAATCAAATAAATGCAGCCTTGGTGAGCAGAAGAGACTTCTTCTAAAAACATAAAAAATCATACCGATCAAAAACTTTTGAACGTCAGTGTATATGATATATCAGTAATGACAAATATGTATAAATATATATGGTTATTACGGTAATGACAAATATGTATAATATATGGTAAATTATTATTACAGTAATAACATATGTATAAATATATGATATATGGTTATTACGGTAATGACAAACATATGCATTTTTTTCCAGGGTTATTATAGATAACCAAAACAAAAACCATAAAACATATTTCAATTCTTTGAAATAATATAAATGTGAACTGAAATAAAAGAAAAAATATATATATAATAAAAAAATATATATATTAAACTGATCGAACAAACTAAAATAAAAATTAATAAAAACTGTAGACATTTAAAAAATCTAATAAAAATGAGAAAAACTGCAAAATTACTAAGACTAACAAAAAAAATGAAAAGATTATTTAAATTCTAAATATTAATAACTGTATCTCAAGAATACTAAAATAACATTAATATATTACACACATATTCATACCATCAAGGTAATGAGAATAAGTTGTGAAAATGTGCTTAATTGTCGTGAAAATATATTTACATACGCACACACACACACTATATATATATATATAGATGTATTAATATATTATATAATATTATAACAACATAAAATAATAAAAATAAAACTGGCTAAAAAAAAAAAATATATATATATATATATATATATATATATATATATATCTTGCTTTTGTTTTTTGGGATGAAATGTGAATTCATGTGAAGAACCCAAAAAAACAAAAAAATGAATTAAAAAAATAAGAATATAAAAAATTCAAAATATTAATAAAAACCATAATTGTATCTTAATGATACTAAAATAACTGATATATTACAAACATATATTCCATCACAGTAATGAAAACATGTTCTGATTATATATAAATAATCAGAACACATATACATATATACATATACATATACACACACTCACCTAAAGGATTATTAGGAACACCATACTAATACTGTGTTTGACCCCCTTTCGCCTTCAGAACTGCCTTAATTCTACGTGGCATTGATTCAACAAGGTGCTGAAAGCATTCTTTAGAAATGTTGGCCCATATTGATAGGATAGCATCTTGCAGTTGATGGAGATTTGTGGGATGCACATCCGGGGCACGAAGCTCCCGTTCCACCACATCCCAAAGATGCTCTATTGGGTTGAGATCTGGTGACTGTGGGGGCCATTTTAGTACAGTGAACTCATTGTCATGTTCAAGAAACCAATTTGAAATGATTGGAGCTTTGTGACATGGTGCATTATCCTGCTGGAAGTAGCCATCAGAGGATGGGTACATGGTGGTCATAAAGGGATGGACATGGTCAGAAACAATGCTCAGGTAGGCCGTGGCATTTAAACGATGCCCAATTGGCACTAAGGGGCCTAAAGTGTGCCAAGAAAACATCCCCCACACCATTACACCACCACCACCAGCCTGCACAGTGGTAACAAGGCATGATGGATCCATGTTTTCATTCTATTTACGCTAAATTCTGACTCTACCATCTGAATGTCTCAACAGAAATCGAGACTCATCAGACCAGGCAACATTTTTCCAGTCTTCAACTGTCCAATTTTGGTGAGCTTGTGCAAATTGTAGCCTCTTTTTCCTATTTGTAGTGGAGATGAGTGGTACCCGGTGGGGTCTTCTGCTGTTGTAGCCCATCCGCCTCAAGGTTGTGCGTGTTGTGGCTTCACAAATGCTTTGCTGCATACCTCGGTTGTAACGAGTGGTTATTTCAGTCAAAGTTGCTCTTCTATCAGCTTGAATCAGTCGGCCCATTCTCCTCTGACCTCTAGCATCAACAAGGCATTTTCGCCCACAGGACTGCCGCATACTGGATGTTTTTCCCTTTTCACACCATTCTTTGTAAACTCTAGAAATGGTTGTGCGTGAAAATCCCAGTAACTGAGCAGATTGTGAAATACTCAGACCGGCCCGTCTGGCACCAACAACCATGCCACGCTCAAAATTGCTTAAATCACCTTTCTTTCCCATTCTGACATTCAGTTTGGAGTTCAGGAGTTTGTCTTGACCAGGACCACACCCCTAAATGCATTGAAGCAACTGCCATGTGATTGGTTGATTAGATAATTGCATTAATGAGAAATTGAACAGGTGTTCCTAATAATCCTTTAGGTGAGTGTATATATTATTTATTTATATATATATATTTATTTATTTATTTATTTATTTATTTATATTTACATTAGTAAAGATAAAACTGGCTAAAAATATATATTTTTTTTGTTTTTGGGGGTAAAATGTGACCTGGACAATTATATAATGCATGCGAAGTATACCAAAAAAAAAAAATTCACTGCATGAAATTTTTTGAATACTAATCGTACCTGGACAGCCAAATACAGCACTCCAAGATAAGCTGCGATACAGGCGGCTAGCAGCAGGTCAAAGATCGCTGGTTTTACCCTGGATTGTGTCAAATGCAACAACATTATTCAAACAGCAATTTTAATATAGGGTTAAGACCATTTTTAACCCTGGGTTAAGCAACATTTCACACTTGTAAAGTTGTCAGTTATTAAGGTTATTAACCTCATAAATATGATAATTAAAAATGTCAGCTTACCTTTATTCATTACTAAACCAGGTTTAAGAATGAAATGCATCATAATATAACATTTAATAATCCTGGATTAACAATGCAAACCTTAAAAGAAAATTCTGTCATCACTTACTCACCCTCAAGTTTTTCCAAACCTGTATGAAATTCTTTCTTCTGCTGAACACAAAGGAGGATATGTTGAAGAATATTTGTAACCCACAACTGTTTGGTTACAAACATTCTTCAAAATATCTTCCTTTTTGTCATGTTTGGGTGATTTATCGCTTTTAAAGTTTAATAAGCTTAAATCAATGCACACTAATTTAAATAAACATTAAATCATTGACGGTCTCACCTATAAGCATTCATGGTCTGCTTAAGTTGGTCATAAAAGACAAATTCAGGGTCCCTGTCAAAAAATGAAAACATTATCATTAACCTTTGAATATTTATTTTAGATCAGCACAGAAACAGCAAGCGCTGCTGTGGTGGTTTCACCTCTTGTCGGCTCGGACCAGATGCCTCTTGACGTCCTTCAGATAGCGGTTCAGGTAATACTCCAGCGTGTTAATAATGCTGCTGTCTTTATCCAGCAGCTGGGCGGCTCGCGGCTGCGCCGTCAGCCAGTCCACCAGTGACGCCAGCTGATCCTCCTGCACCTGCTGTTGGGAAAGCAGAAGCGCACTTAAATAAAGAACAAACAAAATGCTTGAATGTTGATTATTTCCCCATATTCTCCATTGTTGCAGCTCCTCTCTTCCCAGTCTGTCAGTAACACTCTGTTTAGGTCCTGTCTCTATGAAGCCCCTCCTTCTGAAAAGCACACTGGTCGGCTGGAGCAGTGTGTTGTGATTGGTCAATCGCTTTGAGCGTGTTTGGGAAATGCCCCACCCCTTACCATAACT
Organism: Rhinogobio ventralis; assembly: GCA_039654625.1. NCBI lineage: Eukaryota > Metazoa > Chordata > Actinopteri > Cypriniformes > Gobionidae > Rhinogobio > Rhinogobio ventralis. The sequence goes on from CM077217.1 coordinate 3,987,046, forward strand.
GCCAGTTTCAACACAACTCAACCAGGCCCCGCCCCTTTATTCTGCATATTAATTATTATAATGAGGAATATTGTGACGTGTTTGTTCCCGGAAGAAAACTCAAGACTACAGTGGAGGTGTTTCAGGGAGTTCAGAAACACTGACACTGATATGGAGAATAGGCAGCAGATTTTGGGCTGTAACATGTCATCCGGTCATCTCGTACTCACCATCTGTTCGGTGAAGATCTCCAGGTCTCCGCTGGCACCCTGAGTGACATAACAATTATTACACTATTAGAAGCCACATTTTGAGCTTTATGTTGGCAAATGATAGGGGCTGCACGATTAATAGAAATAAAACCAAAATTGCGATATGGCTTAGTGTGATTAATAAATCACAAAGGCTGCAATTTAACCAAATAAATACTGTGTGAAAAACACACTATAAAATAATATTTTTAGTTGTATTGTAAAATAGTGTAATTATTATTTATTATTAGTAGCAGTAAAAAGAATTCTTAAATACTCAATTTCTTTATTTTACAGTCAAATATTACAATAGTAATTATTCTTGTTTTGTGTAATAATGTTATTTAGTAATAAAAATAATGACAAAAAAAGTAATATATAATATAAATTGAATATGTATAATATTTTGTTATTATTATTATATTATATAAAATAATTCAAAATAATAATACCCCTATTTAAAAACACAAGCTGCAATCTTTATCAGGAAAAAATCATTTAAAAAGTATGCTATGTAGCAATAATAATAAAATAATCTAATGTAATAAGATCATTTATACATACACACATTATATATATATATATATATACACACACATACAGGGAGTGCAGAATTATTAGGCAAATGAGTATTTTGACCACATCATCCTCGTTATGCATGTTGTCTTACTCCAAGCTGTATAGGCTGGAAAGCCTACTACCAATTAAGCATATTAGGTGATGTGCATCTCTGTAATGAGAAGGGGTGTGGTCTAATGACATCAACACCCTATATCAGGTGTGCATAATTATTAGGCAACTTCCTTTCCTTTGGCAAAATGGGTCAAAAGAAGGACTTGACAGGCTCAGAAAAGTCAAAAATAGTGAGATATATTGCAGAGGGATGCAGCAGTCTTAAAATAGCCAAGCTTCTGAAGCGTGATCATCGAACAATCAAGCGTTTCATTCAAAATAGTCAACAGGGTCGCAAGAAGCGTGTGGAAAAACCAAGGCGCAAAATAACTGCCCGTGAACTGAGAAAAGTCAAGCGTGCAGCTGCCAAGATGCCACTTGCCACCAGTTTGGCCATATTTCAGAGCTGCAACATCACTGGAGTGCCCAAAAGCACAAGGTGTGCAATACTCAGAGACATGGCCAAGGTAAGAAAGGCAGAAAGTCGACCACCACTGAACAAGACACACAAGCTGAAACGTCAAGACTGGGCCAAGAAATATCTCAAGACTGATTTTTCTAAGGTTTTATGGACCGATGAAATGAGAGTGAGTCTTGATGGGCCAGATGGATGGGCCCGTGGCTGGATTGGTAAAGGGCAGAGAGCTCCAGTCCGACTCAGACGCCAGCAAGGTGGAGGTGGAGTACTGGTTTGGGCTGGTATCATCAAAGATGAGCTTGTGGGGCCTTTTCGGGTTGAGGATGGAGTCAAGCTCAACTCCCAGTCCTACTGCCAGTTTCTGGAAGACACCTTCTTCAGGCAGTGGTACAGGAAGAAGTCTGCATCCTTCAAGAAAAACATGATTTTCATGCAGGACAATGCTCCATCACACGCGTCCAAGTACTCCACAGCGTGGCTGGCAAGAAAGGGTATAAAAGAAGAAAATCTAATGATATGGCCTCCTTGTTCACCTGATCTGAACCCCATTGAGAACCTGTGGTCCATCATCAAATGTGCGATTTACAAGGAGGGAAAACAGTACACCTCTCTGAACAGTGTCTGGGAGGCTGTGGTTGCTGCTGCACGCAATGTTGATGGTGAACAGATCAAAACACTGACAGAATCCATGGATGGCAGGCTTTTGAGTGTCCTTGCAAAGAAAGGTGGCTATATTAGTCACTGATTTGTTTTTGTTTGGTTTTTGAATGTCAGAAATGTATATTTGTGAATGTTGAGATGTTATATTGGTTTCACTGGTAAAAATAAATAATTGAAATGGGTATAAATTTGTTTTTTGTTAAGTTGCCTAATAATTATGCACAGTAATAGTCACCTACACACAGATATCCCCCTAAAATAGCTAAAACTAAAAACTACTTAAAATATTGATACAAAAATATTCAGCTTTGATATTAATGAGTTTTTTGTGTTCATTGAGAACATGGTTGTTGTTCAATAATAAAATTAATCCTCAAAAATACAACTTGCCTAATAATTCTGCACTCCCTGTACACATATATATATATTTAAATGATAAAGATTGCTATATATAAGTAATATATCTTATTGTGATTAATATTGCTATTTAGCAATAATAATAAAATATATCTAATAAATGTAATAAGAAATTACATTTGAAATTATATATATATATATCAAATTAAAAATAATGACCTGTTTAAAAAAAAGTTTAATCAAATCACAATCTTTAAATCACAAAACAAAATTAAATTAGTTAAAGCGTAATTAATTAAATTTCCATTAGCATTTTTGGTGCAGCATTCTATTTTCAAAGCTGAAGCGGGTTAAAAAATAAAACCCATTAGGTTTTCTAATCATGTAGCGCTACCCAATGGTCATATAATTTCTAAATATTTAATATTGTCATCAAATTAATGTACATACATATTAATAGTTGCAAAGAAAAAGACGATAACGCCACATTACTTTCTCTGTCAGGTTGTATATCACTCTCGCCAGAGTTTCTGCGATGACTTTAGTGTTGCGACTGAGTTTGGTCAGATCCACGTGAGGCCTACGAGGAAATGGAAACGAAACAAAGACGACATCATCAAAGACAGGAACCAATCAGCAGCGAGCGAGGGATCTAACGGTCGTGGCTACGATGGGGCGACAGAGAGAGAGCACCAATCATCACCCACCCAGCGGTGGCCTCTCCCGCCCCGTCCAGAGAGGACGACACTGACCGCATGTCCATGATGGAGTGGCGCGCGGGGCTGCGGTGGCTCTCCAGGTGGGACAGGGTGAAGGCGGGCAGGCGGCGGATGCCAAACCGCTCGTGTTCCCACGCCAGAGTGTCGTCGGCCAGGTTGATCTTCTTGTGGACCATTGAGAACTTCAGCTCGGGGTGCTGATGGGCCGCCACCTAATAATGGAAGATAACGATGGCATTTGATGTCATGAGGAGCAAACAATGAACTTTTTTGTATTTATTTCCCAATAGCAAGCGGATAGTCTTACGGTCTCCAGCTCTTTGAGCAGAGTGTGCTGTGGGCTTCCCTCTTTTGGTGGCTTGGACACATGGAGGTGAAGGTTGTCGCTGTTACCCAGAGTGTCCAGACACAAAACAAACGCCACATTGTCCTGGAGCAGACTGGAATCTGAAAGACAAGAGGTCGAACCAATCCTTTAGCATACCATAATGCTTTTTTTCTTAATTTAAGTTTGTTTTTAACGGCTTGTGTTTTGTTGATTATCATCATCATTGGTGTTATTAATACTAAACAATATTTAAGAAAGAAATATTACTATTGTAATATTTAACAAAACAAATATTTGGGAGCACAGTGAAAATATATAATTTGTCTTTCCTTAAAATTATGCATGGAGACATTTACAAGAATTATGTTTTCAACAATTTGCTGATTAGTATCATTATTATTAGTATTCTTATTACTAAAAAGCAATGCTGAGCTATTGTAATATTTGTCAGTAAAATAACAAAAAATTTGTATTTAAGACAAATAACATAATATATGAAAAGCATAGGAGTAGATAAAAGAATATTAGTGGCACAATGAAAATTAAAATATTTTCCTTAATAAAGAGATATGAGCAGAATTTAAAAAGCAAAATTATTTCATCTTAGCAGCACTTGACACTTATTTCTTTATTTGTTTTCCTGATAAATATTGCAATTTAAAAAAAGCTTTAGATTTGCTGCTTATTATCATTGTTAATATTATTATTATTACTAAATAACAATATTGTAATAAATAGTCAATTTAAAGTCAATTAAGACAAATAATATTTTTCTTCTAAATTTAGGAGCATAATGAAAATTTATGAAATACTGAAATTATGAATTTATCTGAATACAAAAAAATACAATAGCGTTAAAAAAAAATTCTACCTCAAATTGTTTTTATATATTTAATTATGGAATTATATAAATTTTAACAGTGACTTAAATGCCACTATATTATAATCATTTATAAATAAAATATATATGCAAATATTACATAGCAAAGCATATACGTCGATCAGGCATAACATTATCCTAATATTGTGTTGGTCCCCCTTTTGCTGCCAAAACAGCCCTGACCCGTCGAGGCATGGACTCCACTAGACCCCTGAAGGTGTGCTGTGGTATCTGGCACCAAGATGTTAGCAGCAGATCCTTTAAGTCCTGTAAGTTGCGAGGTGGGGCCTCCATGGATCGGACTTGTTCGTTCAGCACATCCCACAGATGCGCAATTGGATTGAGATCTGGGGAATTTGGAGGCCAAGTCAACACCTCAAACTCGTTGTTGTGCTCCTCAAACCATTCCAGGGAATACCGTTTCCATGAAAGGGTGTACATGGTCTGCAACAATGCTTAGGTTGGTGGTACGTGTCAAAGTAACATCCACATGGATGGCAGGACGCAAGGTTTCCCAGCAGAACATTGCCCAAAGCATGACACTGCCTCTGCCGGCTTGCCTTCTTCCCATAGTGCATCCTGGTGTCATGTGTTCCCCAGGTAAGCAACGCACACGTGGCCATCCACGTGATGTAAAAGAAAGTGTGATTCATCAGACCAGGCCACCTTCTTCCACTGCTCCGTGGTCCAGTTCTGATGCTCACGTGCCACTGTTGGTGCTTTCGGCAGTGGACAGGGGTCAGCATGGGCACCCTGACTGGCTACGCAGCCCCATACGCAACAAACTGAGATGCACTGTGTATTTTGACCCCTTTCTATCAGAACCAGCATTAACTTCTTGAGCAGTTTGAGCTCCAGTAGCTCGTCTGTTTGATCGGACCACACGGGCCAGCCTTCGCTCCCCACGTGCATCAATGAGCCTTGGCCGCCCATGACCCTGTCGCCGGTTCTCCACTGTTCCTTCCTTGGAGCACTTTTGATAGATCCTGACCACTGCAGACCGGGAACACCCCTCAAGAGCTGCAGTTTTGGAGATGCTCTGACCCAGTCGTCTAGCCATCACAATTTGGCCCTTGTCAAACTCGCTCAAATCCTTACGCTTGCCCATTTTTCCTGCTTCTAACACATCAACTCTGAGGACAAAATGTTCACTTGCTGCCTAATATATCTCACCCACTAACAGGAGCTGTGATGAAGAGATAATCAGTGTTACTCACTTCACCTCATAACGTTATGCCTGATCGGTGTATATTTATATGCTTTTTAATATGTAAAATGTTTTATTGGGCAAACAAAATACCATATTTTATATATTTTACTATTAATATTAAAGCTGCTGTCCGTAACTTTTTTTGTGTTCAAGATTTACAAAAATTATATAATGAGAATGTACAATATGAATCCATTTTTCAAACCGTGTTTTTGTCTTACCCTGAATCCTTAGGGTACACTTATAATAAGTGTTTATATTGGGACTATTTCAGACCGGTCTGGTAGGAACCGCTGCGGAGGAGCACAGTCCCTGCCTGACTCGCCATAGACATAAACCGAGAGAAGTAGCTCCGGCTGCAATGTTCTTCCGCAAGACGCATACGGTTCTGTTTATTAACCTCTAGAGCGCAAAAAGTTATGGACTGCAGCTTTAAATAATAATACAACATATCAAATGATCATAATATTCATTATAACAGCATTTTATTTGCAACGGCAACTATATTAAATTATCATAATATTTATTATAATACAGCACTTAATTTAAACTATATTTGCTGTGCACGTTGATATTTTTAAATGGCAAATGCGAGTGAAATTCCCGCCCTGTGTAGGTCGTGAGGCCACATTCGCACCTGTGTGATCCAGATTGTCCTCCAGCCAGCGCTTAGTGCCTTGGTAGTTAAACTTCCCGCCTCCCGACAAGAAAAACAGCAGGTTGTATCTATAAAAAGAAAATATGTTTTTATAAAGCACGCGCAGACAGAAATCTGTTTCAAGCATCTGTTTTACTAAACACAGCTCGAGTGTTACCCTGCATGCGTCCTCTTGTATGAGTAGAGTCTGGAAAACAGTCGCGCGAGCTCCAGGAGCATGGCCACCCCGCTTGCGTTCGAGTCTGCGCCGTACGACAGCCACTGGAACAAAACACACGCTCAATATCGCAACAATAACTCAGAGCGAAAGAGCTCGGCATGAGGTCCTTACCGGAGCAACTCCGAAAGAGTCGTAGTGAGCAACCAGGACGATAGTGGGCAGGTCTTCTCCTCCGGCACCTGTGAGACGCCCCTGAGGATATAATTCATAATTATATGATGGAAATCACGCTTTGTTATTTGTGAGCGAGTAAGAAAAGCAACAAGCCATATTAGGGGACATTTCTGCCATATCTCACTTTAAAGGTCGGCAGCTGCATATTTTTATTTACAAAATATTAATATCCCGCTCTCGCATCAACACAACACACATATGTCGTAATGGTCTCGTGAAGGAGCTGGAGATTAACATTTTGTAAATAATTTGGTAAATAATGGGTTTTTTCACATGGGTGACTTTAATGATGTCTTTACTACCCTAAATAGACAGCAGCTTTTACAATTTTGTTAACCTATAGTAAATTACATGTTTTGTTTAGCTGTCTGTACAGAATTGTGATCCCTGTTTTAAACAACAACAAAAAATCTTGATTCTCAATTCATCCTGCTGTGATGCGTCCTTATTGGCCACGTTTGAACTGGATTTTCAGCAAATAATGGCTTGAATTTTGGTCACAAATGTTTTTTTGTTGTAGTCCAGAAGTTGAAGAACTACTTTTGTTATGGTTTTCAACTTTCACTAGATGATAAAGCAGCGTGAATGTTCTTCAAAACATAATTTTGGTCCAGAGAACAAAGAAGGTCATACAGGTTTGGTACGACAACTGATGACAGAAACTTTGTTTATGGGTAAACTAGTCTTGTCTGGAATCAGTTATACTCGCCTCTAGACTCGTAATGGCCCAATCACTGACAGCTTTACTCTGAGCTCCACTGGTCACCATCTGAAAGCCATTGGCTGTCGCTGTGTGCAGCAGCACTGTTTCAAAACAAGCACACACATTTTACATATATAAAACTTATATAAACACACAACACCTAATATATTACATTGATATGTATACAAATGTTATTATAAAAAAGTATATATTTATGCATTAATACAACATTTTATACCACTACTTTATTACAAATAATAATTACATAAAAACAAATATAAATAATATATATAATATATGCATATACAATTATAGATAGAATTGTGTGTGTGTATATATATATATACACTCACCTAAAAGATTATTAGGAACACCATACTAATACTGTGTTTGACCCCCTTTCACCTTCAGAACTGCCTTAATTCTACGTGGCATTGATTCAACAAGGTGCTGAAAGCATTCTTTAGAAATGTTGGCCCATATTGATAGGATAGCATCTTGCAGTTGATGGAGATTTGTGGGATGCACATCCAGGGCACGAAGCTCCCGTTCCACCACATCCCAAAGATGCTCTATTGGGTTGAGATCTGGTGACTGTGGGGGCCATTTTAGTACAGTGAACTCATTGTCATGTTCAAGAAACCAATTTGAAATGATTCGAGCTTTGTGACATGGTGCATTATCCTGCTGGAAGTAGCCATCAGAGGATGGGTACATGGTGGTCATAAAGGGATGGACATGGTCAGAAACAATGCTCAGGTAGGCCGTGGCATTTAAACGATGCCCAATTGGCACTAAGGGTCCTAAAGTGAGCCAAGAAAACATCCCCCACACCATTACACCACCACCACCAGCCTGCACAGTGGTAACAAGGCATGATGGATCCATGTTCTCATTCTGTTTACGCCAAATTCTGACTCTACCATCTGAATGTCTCAACAGAAATCGAGACTCATCAGACCAGGCAACATTTTTCCAGTCTTCAACTGTCCAATTTTGGTGAGCTCGTGCAAATTGTAGCCTCTTTTTCCTATTTGTAGTAGAGATGAGTGGTACCAGGTGGGGTCTTCTGCTGTTGTAGCCCATCCGCCTCAAGGTTGTGCGTGTTGTGGCTTCACAAATGCTTTGCTGCATACCTCGGTTGTAACGAGTGGTTATTTCAGTCAAAGTTGCTCTTCTATCAGCTTGAATCAGTGGGCCCATTCTAATCTGACCTCTAGCATCAACAAGGCATTTTCGCCCACAGGACTGCCGCATACTGGATGTTTTTCCCTTTTCACACAATTCTTTGTAAACTCTAGAAATGGTTGTGCGTGAAAATCCCAGTAACTGAGCAGATTGTGAAATACTCAGACCGGCCCGTCTGGCACCAACAACCATGCCACGCTCAAAATTGCTTAAATCACCTTTCTTTCCCATTCTGACATTCAGTTTGGAGTTCAGGAGATTGTCTTGACCAGGACCACACCCCTAAATGCATTGAAGCAACTGCCATGTGATTGGTTGATTAGATAATTGCATTAATGAGAAATTGAACAGGTGTTCCTAATAATCCTTTAGGTGAGTGTATAATTATTTTAATTATACATTAACATTCTATATATATTTTAATATTAATATAAAATATTATATAAACATTATATATTTTATTTAAATATAAAATAAGAAAATATATCAAATTATTGTAATATTAATTACAATCGTTCATAACCGATTCCACAGAAATGCATATTGTCCGGTACCTTCAGCAGCTGATGAAGAGCCCTGCGAGGAAGAGGAGATCTGTGTCTGTGTGTAGATGGACAGCAGCTCCTCGTCCTCCAGGGCGAAGTACACGGGCACGATGGTCTCTGTGGCCAACAGCTCCGGCTCCAGCTCCATGAACTGCTACAGTGGACGAAAAGAGACCAAAATCAGCCTCCAGGTGGAAACACCCCACACGCGCCTCTGAACGGGACGCAGCCTTACCTGCACTATGTCCTGAGGCATAGTGGACATGTTCTGGGGCAGTATAATGACCACGGCTCCCGCAGACTGTCGGAGGGCTTTCTGGTATTTCTCGAAAGAGAAATCGGCGAGCCGCATCATCACGCATCGACGGCTGAGCACCTCGGCCTCCACCGAACGAGCCTCTGTGTTTAAAATTGCATTACGGGAACCTGCGAATCAATTCGGCTTATTAATGCATGAAAAACTGTTAAAAAAAAAAACCCACAACTACCCATTTCATATTGCATTTTGATCGTAGATATAAATGTTTGGTTAAACTTTATTTTAAAGTGACGTAGCTACATTGTACTTATTCAAATAAGTACTGAGTAATACTACTTACATTTGGTTTGGTTTAGGGTTAGTTACTGTTATTACTATAGTAAGTACATGTAGTAATGTGTAACTATGTCACCTTAAAATAAAGTGTTACCAAATGTTTTTCTTCCTCCACCAAATTATATTAAATAAATATCTGAGAAGTTCATAAACACCTGAAAAACCCGTTTTGATTCATGACTTCTACTCATGAAGATGAGATGTTTGATAATAAGAGCGGCCACATACTGATGCTTCAATAAAAGGGTTATTATCCTTAACTAAGACTAAAACTATTGCTAATTTAAAAAGAAAAACTACGATAGTATTAAATACTAAAATAGCACTGCAAAAAAATAACAAAACTTTAAAGGAGTTAAAGGAACACACTGACTTTTTGGGACTTTAGCTTATTCACCGTATCCCCCAGAGTTCGATAAGTCCATACATACCATTTTTATCTATACTCTCATTCCTGCGTAATAATCCAGGAACTTTGCTGCCGTACCATGGGTGCAGCGGCGCAATGATATTACGCAGCGCCTGAAAATAGCAAAGCTCCTGGATTATTACGCAGAAATGAGAGTATAGTCCCTAGCCATATCCGTCTAGAAAATTGCAACTTTTCATTTTCTGTCGGTCTTAGTACACGATGTAACTATACACATCACAACATGTAAATAGGAAAATGTTGGCGTTATTTTGTCACTTATTGAGCAGTAGGCTAGCTGGAGCCGTTTACCTCCAGTCTTTGTGCTAATCTAGACTAGCGGTGGGTGTGTCAGACAGAGTTATGGCACGCACAGAGATAAAAATAGTATATATGGACTTATCTAACTCTGGGGGATACGGTGAATAAGCTAAAGTCCCAAAAAGTCCTTTAAAAGTTCCTTTAAGGTACCAATGTTTTGAACACACAGTATGGTAATACAAAGTATCTTGGTGTACCATACAAGGTTATTTTTGTTAAATAAAAAAAACAACGAAATTTAACTGAACTGAAATATGTTACAGTTGAAACTAAAATTACTAACCAGAAAAGGATAAAAATGAAATGAAGCTGATATAAAAAAATAGTAAAATGACAAAAGCACAAATGACTAAACATTAAACAAAAAATAAAATACTAAAACTAAATTAAAACTATAATAGTACATCATTAATACTAAATTAGCGCTGCGTCGATGTGAGTGTAACACGGTAAATACCGCGGTATTCAACATAGTACGACATTTAAATATGAAAGTCCGTTACTCAACCGTTGGTGTCTTCGAACCAAAAGCCTTTCACTCATGAGCCCTGAAGAACATTTTAAACCCAGAAACACTTAAACCACGGTGATACCAGCCTGGGTTTTTAACTGAAAGGTTGTAGGTTTAAACCCCAGCAGACGTTGTTTAATAAACCACTACGCCACCGCATGTCATGAATACAAAGCTAGAGATGTTAATAACGCATTATATGATCATATAAAGCGTGTTGTGTGAGTTTATTACCGTAGGTTTGTCCCTGCAGGTCGTACTGCTGCATGCGGTACACACTGAACTCATGCGCCGCTTCCGCGCGCAGCGGACACACCAGCACCAGAAACAGCACCAAACTCAGCGGGAACGACCACTTCAGCATGTTCTCCAACACCTCGCTGGCCTCCTCGAACATGCTGGAGCCGGTTCGGTAGATTCCGATGGAGAGAAACGGATAAAAAGACTGAATGAATGATTGACGGCGATCGCTCGAGCTGTCAGGCGCCGCGGTGGTGAGCGTTTCAGGCAGGCGAAATCACCGGACACCTACACATCTGCATTCTGCCGTACTGTATTGAGCCTAATGTTTTATTGATGTGTAGTATGTTTAATTTTTTCCATGACAGATTACGTTGAGTACATTAAGTTGAGCATTTTATATTTTCAGGAAAAAAATTACAATTCATGACATCTCGTTCGTGTGCCTCTTTTTGGCGTTGGTTGGGGTCCATCAGGAACATTCAAGGACTACCTCATCTGACCCTTTTCTCCCGTCAGATTTATTTATTTATTTATTTAGCAAACCATACAAAATCAGTTACATTTGGGGAGGGCAATACAATTCTTTATATGAAGAATAAATTAAAGTATAAATGACATATTTCATTGTTTATAAACTTTCTGTCATGGTTAAAGATATTAATGTTTATAAAAGATAAGAAGTTTCTGTATTTGTTTCCTCAGAGTAATCAATGAGTCAATAGTGATTTTTCCTATTAATTATTTTTCATTACTGTATTATCAAACTAATACTTTATTGGCTAGATATATATATCTAACCAATAAAGGATTAGTTTGGTAATACGATGAAAAATTGTCCGAACAACATTCCCCCGAACTATACTACTACTACAACTACACTAATAATAATGTTTGTATTAAAATATAGAATAAAATGCCATAATTACAACTAAGTGCCCTTGTGACCATATTTTTGTGTGAATATTCGCGTGGCATATCTGCGGCATATGCGCCGATATATCTGCGACAGGCTCATATCGGCCGATAAAATCGACAGACCGATAAATCGGTCGGGCTCTACTAATTACTCAAGTGTTACCTAGTCACTCATGAACTACTAGTAATCTGGACCATTATTTTAAAGTGAAAAAGATGTTTCAGGTCCAGGGCACTAGTTCCTGCAGAGTGAGGTAACACTTGAGTAATTAGCATTTTATGACTATTGCTCACATCTTAGAAATGTAAATGTTATGTTTAGTGATTATTTAGTAATTCTTTATCATTTGACATTGTTACCTATTAGTTGTTCTCCTTCAGTAATTATTGATTACCTAATAAGGAACTATCTTAGTCCTAAATTCGATGTTACTTACTGATTAGTTAAGCGTTTCTATATTAGTTAATAGCAGTAGTTGACGTGTTAATGTATTACTACTCATTAGTCCTGCATAGTTACCTATTAATGACGGACCATTATTCTGAATGACCAACACCTCCAGGGCCCAGAAAACACCTCAGGGTTCAGAGGGTTAAGATGGAAAAAGTGGTTTTACAAATGCCAGTAATTCAAAATAAAGATTGCTATCAAAGATCACTTCTACACTTTGACAGCAAATCTACACGTCTCAGTTTCTCCAGATGAAAAGACGAAGATAAACTCACATGAGTTTCAACTAGAGTTTTAAGTGTTATTTTGCTCAGATTCACCAAAATACCAAAGTCTGCAATCAAAAGCAAAACATCTGAGTTTTTTTCATCCAATTTTCCCAAGACCAAAACTTTTTGGAAACCAAATGATATTTCTCTAAATGAACGATTACATTTACAGGTTACTGTATGTTTGCATTAATGTTCACTCATGAATTTTGTTGTAACAACACAGGCAAACATTATACATGTGATTTACTGGCTTTTCAGTCAAAATGGATCCTGCAATGTTTTTTTCCTCTTGTTTTATCTGTTCAAACATCAGTGTGACTAAACAGCGTCTGCTGGATGTTTGTCGTCTGTGTGCGTGTCAGCAGTTTGTGCCGGAAGCGTTTCTTATTTATCTCTCCTGCTAATAAGAAGATCACAATCTTCCACTTCCACTTAATATTTTCATTAAAAAACGTAATTTCTTTCTGACTGAAGCAAGAAAGACATGTACATCTTGGATGAGATGGGGGTGAGTAAATGATCAGGAAATTTTAATTCTGAAGTGAACTAATCCTTTAAAGGAGACGGATGTGTGAGCGGAAACTAACTGAGGTTGAAGGAGGACACAACCAGATAAACATCACAGTTCAGTCGTGTTCCAGATCAATCTTTCAGACATTTTAAGAGTCACTATCGTGGGCTTTTCAGTGAACCGATGAAGAAAGTGTTTCTCAGATTAGTTTTGCTCTGTTCGTGTTTGTGGCGTCTGGCTGGTGAGTTTTAAATGTGTTTTTATGGCTTCAGTTGTTTCTGTTCTGGTATCATGTGATAAATTACTGGTTAAATGAGTTTGAGAAGATTAACATTCACTGTTAGTGTCAGCAACGGTGGCTGAAGTGAAGCGCACGACTCAGGAAATAACTCAAAGAACAGTCTTTAATCTAATAATCCACACAATACACAGGAGAATCATGGGAGAAACACGGCCACGTAACGTAGACGATACCGGGCCATGAACTGAACAGAACTCAGGGTTTAGATAGCAGGGAGATCATGGGAAGAACAGAAACAGGTCTGGGATTAATGAACTAATGCTAGAGAACACAGGCCAATGGAAACAGAGAGAAAACTAAACCTGAACAGAACAAACACGTTACAGTTCGTCTCATATAGAAATAATTCAACTGTGATTTTACTGTCAGATCAAGTTTGAGTTCAGCTCTAAACTCAGTTATTATAAATTGATTAAATAAAGTAATATAAATATGAAGCTCAGATACTCGACAGCATTAGTTTGAGTGTGACATTAGACATTAAAGTAAAAGTGTCTTTTTAGTTATTGTTCACTATATAAATCTATTTCTTCTTTCATTCATCCTCTTTTGTCTTTGTGCTGCTGCAGAATATTATTAATTTCACATTTAAATGAATAAAAGTATTTTAGTGAAGCTTCATCAAACCAACATCAAGTGATTTTAAAGCTTTAATCTGTGAAACTCTGTTCTTCAGGAGGGTTTGGTGGTTATGTTGAAATATTACTGACAGAGGGAGATGGTGATGATCCTATTGGGCCAGTGCCAGCGCCAGTGACAGAGGGAGATTCAGTCACTCTAAACTCTGATCTCACTGAAATGAAGGATGATGATGTGATTAGGTGGAGGTTTAGAAACGCTTTAATCGCTGAAATCAATAAACGGGCCGACAGCATCACTGTATATGATGATGTTCTTGATGGGAGATTCAGAGACAGACTGAAGCTGAACAAACAAACTGGATCTCTGACCATCACACACACCAGAAATGAACATGAGGGAGATTATAATGTAATCTTTCTCACTGTCTTTGGTGAGTTAAATATCAGTTTCACCTGTTTTATATTTTAATCAGCACAAAGATAAAATTATTAATCCAAACTCCATTTTGCTTCTGTTGTTTAAGGATATTAATTTCAAATAAACTCTAACTATTTATTTTGTCTGTGACAAACCCTGTTTCTGTTTGTTCTGTGTGTGTTTGATGATACAGTGTCAGTGACGGACTCTGGTCTCACTGAAATAAAGTATGATGATGTGATTCAGTGGAGATTTGGAGATAAAAACGCTGAAATCAATAAACGGGCCGACAGCATCACTGTATATGATGATGTTCTTGATGGGAGATTCAGAGACGGACTGAAGCTGAACAAACAAACTGGATCTCTGACCATCACACACAGCAGAAATTAACATGATGGAGATTATTCACTAAAGATCAACTTTTCCAGTAGGCCTCCATCTCGCTGTCTATGGTGAGTTAAATATCAGTTTTACATGTTTTATTTATTACAGGTAGATCTTCAGGCACTGCGTAATATCATTGCGCCGCTGCACCCATGGTACGGCAGCAAAGTTGCTGGATTATTACGCAGGAATGAGAGTATAGTCCCTAGCTATATCAGTCTAGAAAATTGCAACTTTTCATTTTCCGTCGGTCTTAGTACACGATGTAACTGTACACATCACAACATATATATAGGAAAATGTTGGCGTTATTTTGTCACTTATTGAGCAGTAGGCTAGCTGGAGCCGTTTACCTCCAGTCTTTGTGCTAAGCTAGGCTAGCGGTGGGTGCGTCAGACAGAGTTATGGCACGCACAGAGATAAAAATGGTATGTATGGACTTATCTAACTCTGGGGTATACGGTGAATAAGCTAAAGTCCCAAAAGGTCGGCGTGTTCCTTTAACAGCAGGTTTATATTTATCCTCATTTCTCTTTATTCTCTCATGTTTTCCAGCTCGTCTGCCTGTTCCAGTCATCAGCAGTAACTCTTCACAATGTTCTTCATCATCATCTTTATCATCATCCTCATCATATTGTTCACTGGTGTGTTCAGCGGTGAATGTGAGTCATGTGACTCTCTCCTGGTACAAAGGAAACATTATTGTCCAGCATCAGTGTGTCTGATCTCAGCATCAGTCTCTCTCTACCTCTGGAGGTGGAATATCAGGATAAAAACACCTACAGCTGTGTGCTGAACAATCCCATCAGCCACCAGACTCAACATCTGGACATCACTCAACTCTGTCACACATGTGCAGGTACGGCAGCACGGCTGATATTAGTTGATGTCAGCGCTGATATTAGTGTTTATTGACTGAGCTCATCTCAGTTTGATGTTTTTATTCCTCAGTCCACTGTTGTGGTCCCACTGAAACTGTGATCCGATTGGTCCTCTCGGCTCTGGTGGGCGTGGCTACTGTCATTATTGTGGTTTATGACATCAGATCCAGAAGAGCTGAACGAGATCAAGCTCATATTCACACATCAGGTACATGATTGATGATGGCAACTATTTTTGCACATATAAATATTTTTTGTTTTTAATGGCTTTTAATATATTAATCTTTTTCAGAAATGACTGAAATCTAAAGCAGTTGTTCTTTAAAGGCTCTTCTGGTGTCATTTGCCTGTCAGTTTATCATGGAGTCAATCTGAACTGAGCTGTTGATGTTCATTTATCGGAGGCTCATAACCAACCTAGAAGATGATTTGAGAACAATCTAATCTTTCCTATTTGATTGGGGGCTTTAAACGCACTTAAAGGATCTGGTCTGTCTTTCAGGGTTATTATTGTTGAGTCAGAGCTGGTTAATGGTGTTCAGATCAGAAGTTTCTAATAATAATTAAATCCTCTACTAGCTGAACATGAATGCATGAAGACATAAGCGCTCTCTCTTTGCTTTTTTTGCTTGCACGTCAAATTCTATTAGACTTAGTGAGGCATGTCAAGTTTACACACCTGTGTGTAACATTTTCGTTTAGCTTTCTTTGGTAGTGCAAAATCAAACATTTTTCAATTGAGGTACATATACAGGTGCTGGTCATATAATTAGAATATCAACAAAAAGTTGATTTATTTCACTAATTCCATTCAAAAAGTGAAACCTGTATATTATATTCATTCATTACACACAGACTGATATATTTCAAATGTTTATTTCTTTTAATTTTGATGATTATAACTGACAACTAAGGAAAATCCCAAATTCAGTATCTCAGAAAATTAGAATATTACTTAAGACCAATACAAAGAAAGGATTTTTAGAAATCTTGGCCAACTGAAAAGTATGAACATGAAAAGTATGAGCATGTACAGCACTCAATACTTAGTTGGGGCTCCTTTTGCCTGAATTACTGCAGCAATGCGGCGTGGCATGGAGTCGATCAGTCTGTGGCACTGCTCAGGTGTTATGAGAGCCCAGGTTGCTCTGATAGTGGCCTTCAGCTCTTCTGCATTGTTGGGTCTGGCATATCACATCTTCCTCTCCACAATACCCCATAGATTTTCTATGGGGTTAAGGTCAGGCGAGATTTCTGGCCAATTAAGAACAGGGATACTATGGTCCTTAAACCAGGTACTGGTTGCTTTGGCACTGTTTGCAGGTGCCAAGTCCTGTTGGAAAATGAAATCTGCATCTCCATAAAGTTGGTCAAAAGCAGGAAGCATGAAGTGCTCTAAAACTTCCTGGTATACGGCTGCGTTGACCTTGGATCTCAGAAAACACAGTGGACCAACACCAGCAGATGACATGGCACCCCAAACCATTACTGACTGTGGAAACTTTACACTGGACCTCAAGCAACGTGGATTGTGTGCCTCTCCTCTCTTCCTCCAGACTCTGGAACCCTGATTTCCAAAGGAAATACAAAATTTACTTTCATCAGAGAACATAACTTTGGACCACTCAGCAGCAGTCCAGTCCTTTTTGTCTTTAGCCCAGGCGAGATGCTTCTGACGCTGTCTGTTGTTCAAGAGTGCCTTGACACAAGGAATGCGACAGCTGAAACCCATGTCTTGCATACGTCTGTGCGTAGTGGTTCTTGAAGCACTGACTCCAGCTGCAGTCCACTCTTTGTGAATCTCCCCCACATTTTTGAATGGGTTTTGTTTCACAATCCTCTCCAGGGTGCGGTTATCCCTATTGCTTGTACACTCTTTTCTACCACATCTTTTCCTTCTCTTCGCCTCTCTATTAATGTGCTTGGACACAGAGCTCTGTGAACAACCAGACTCTTTTGCAATGACCTTTTGTGTCTTGCCCTCCTTGTGCAAGGTGTCAATGGTCGTCTTTTGGACAACTGTCAAGTCAGCAGTCTTCCCCATGATTGTGTAGCCTACAGAACTAGACTGAGAGACCATTTAAAGGCCTTTGCAGGTGTTTTGAGTTAATTAGCTGATTAGAGTGTGGCACCAGGTGTCTTCAATATTGAACCTTTTCACAATATTCAAATTTTCTGAGATACTGAATTTGGGATTTTCATTAGTTGTCAGTTATAATCATCAAAATTAAAAGAAATAAACATTTGAAATATATCAGTCTGTGTGTAATGAATGAATATAACATACAAGTTTCACTTTTTAAATGGAATTAGTGAAATAAATCAACTTTTTGATGATATTCTAATTATATGACCAGCACCTGTACACTGATCAGGCATAACATTATGACCACTGACAGGTGAAGTGAATAACACTGATTATCTCTTCATCACGGCACCTGTTAGTGGGTGGGATATATATTAGGAAGCAAGTGAACATTTTGTCCTCAAAGTTGATGTGTTAGAAGCAGGAAAAATGGGCAAGTGTAAGGATTTGAGCGAGTTTGACAAGGGCCAAATCAGAGCATCTGACCCAGTCTCATCTGTTTGATCATTGAACATTATACCACAGAGATTGCTAACTTTGTTACATGGAGTAAAAAACAGTCACAGTCTTGTAATTAACGTTAAAAAAACAGAGGAAATGATTTTTAAATCCAAATTAGTGGGCAATCATGATCAACAACGAGCCCATTAGACTCATACAAATACTTAGGTTTGCTTATTGATGACAAACTTTCATGGGGGGTGCATGTGGATAATCTGTGTCGAAAGGTGCAACAGAAAAAATACTTTTTACAGAGGCTCAGACTGTTTGGAGTTGCTCAGAGGGTCAGGTTGCTGTTTTACCATGCCTGTATTGAATCCATCATATTGTATGGTATAGCGGTCTGGTTCGGTATAACAGTTACTCTTAGATCTCAGTTGAACCCGTTGGTGTGTATAGCAATGAAAGTGGTTGGTCTGGGGGTTTACCCCAATCTACAGTCCATATTCGACTAAATTATTTTTAAACAGGCAAAGAAAATTGGACCCTTTTCATGTGCTGTATCCAGAATTCGAACAACTTCCATCTGGTCGACGTTTTCGTACTCCAAGTTTCAGATAAAATAAGAATTCTTTTGTTCCTCTGGCTACAAGGTTGTTAAACTCTAGTTCAAGGGACACAACTGTGTGATCATGTATTGGTGTGGGTATCTTGTTATGCAGCTTACCTGTATTGCCCAAAATAATTTTCCCTTAAAGGGACAAATAAAGTTAAGTTTATATAGTATATCTCCAAAACTGCAGCTCTTGTGGGGTGTTCCCGGTCTGCAGTGGTCAGGATCTATCAAAAGTGCTCCAAGGAAGGAACAGTGATGAACCGGCGACAGGGTCATGGGCGGCCAAGGCTCATTGATGCACGTGGGGAGCGAAGACTGGCCCGTGTGGTCCGATCAAACAGACGAGCTACTGGAGCTCAAATTGCTCAAGAAGTTAATGCTGGTTCTGATAGAAAGGTGTCAGAATACACAGATAAAAGTTTAATTTGTTACGGCATTCCTCAAGTGGAATGGATTTGATTGACAGAGCTCTGAAAATGAACAGACATATGTGCTGAATTAGAGATGGTAAAGTGAGTGGGTCCAATATCATTGATCTTAAAAAGTGGATGGGTCTTGTCCCACCCACACACAATGGTTCTGACGCTCATGTATATGAGAACGATTTATCCATTTTGTTCTTGAATCAATGCAGCCCCTATGTTTTCTTGTCAAAGTAAGCAAGGGTTCAGCTCAAGCCAGCTTCTGTTTAAAGGAACTTAAACTTTAGTTTTTCTCTGGTTCTCTGGCCTAACCCACAGCATGAATCCTTTCAGCGGTTGGGCCGATCCTCTTTTCTGAAAGCAGCATTCCCATGAACACTAGCTTGATCACATTGTATTATGTTGAGTGTCAATCCACAGTCTACGAGCCTCCGCTAGACTGCATGTCGTCTCTGGTCATGTGTCTCTTGGTTTGGAGCAAGTATAATAATATAATCAGAGATATTCTCCACTACCTCAATACCTGCGAGTGCTAATGTGACTTCATGTTGACTTTGCTCGCTGGCCCGACGACACTCTCTCTTGTATCGATATGTAATCCATAGTCTGTAGCGGTTGAATATTAATCATATGAAGATATCAGAGAACACACACACAGTTTCATACACACAGTTATAGCAGGTGATCTGTTCCTGCTCCATAAAGCCATTAGAGAAACTCTGAAATCAGTCTGAGAGGAGAAACAATTGAGACATTTGATAAGAAATGAAGAACAAACGTCCTGAAGACAGTTACAGGAGAGAGCAGAGCCAAACACTCACAGGATCTCATGACACGATCAAACTGTTGCTTTAAGACATTTTAACATGTTATGGGTCAGTTTATTTCTGTTGAAAGTGACACCTTTGACTTACAGGAAGTTGAGGCGACTGGAGCTCAGTGTCAATGTTCAGAGGATGTGAATTAATCAGCTAAAAAGATCTAGACGTCACACGCATTAACAGCTAAAGATGTGCAGTTATTTTAGCTGACGGCAGTATCGTTTCACTTCACTTTACCACAGAGCAGCTTCACATCAGCGCGTCTGTCATTTTATTACTGAACTAGTTTTGAAGAGTTTGTCTTTCCATATTTGCAGACTGAAACCGCTGTAGATGTTTCTCAATGTTTTACTCTGGTTGTGTTTCTGGCGTTTTTAGGATTTCAGTTCTTTCTGCATCAGATTCACTGTTTGTTTTTTTCTAAATGTTGGTTACACTGTAAAAAAAATCCAAATTTTACGTTTTTCTTTTTTTTTTTACGGTTGTTTTCTTTTATTTTAAATTGTACTCAAAACTGTAAAAATTGCAAACAATATCTGTAAACTAACAACTCGGCTGTTATGACATTAATGACACATTACAGTAATTCACATTTTTTTATACAGATATAGAATTACTATATTACAAACTACACCTCAGTCCCACGACTTCAACGTCACCATCACTAAGCTTCCGGCAAAGAGTCACGAGTGGGTGACTGAGTATTTTATATCATAGAATAAAACATGAAAGTGTCTTGAGCTTGTGTTCACCACAGACCAAAACCCCATTTTAAAAAACCATGGACTTTTGGACGAGGGAACCGGAAGAGCTTAAATGCTAACTCGCTTCCGCGTTTGGCCTACAAAGTGATGTCATACCTGCACTAGAGCTGCACGATTAATCGTTAAAGATCGCGATCTCGATTCAAACACCCACGCAATCTTATTCCTAATTGACCGCGATTCGGCGGTGTCTTTCATGCCTGTTTCACATCGCAAGCGTGTGTTTTGCTGCCGCCCATGTTGATGAATGAGACATTGAACAAAATAAAAAATTATTTGAATTAAGTCAAATTAATATTTTAAATAGACAAAAGCAATGACCATTTTGTCAGAACCTCTAGTTTGCATGTTATTTTAGTTGTCTGATGTTTTTTTTTCTTCATAATTGTCATTTAGCAACACAAGTCCTCCAGCTTTTTTTAATATTATATTCTAATATTTATCTAGATACTGCAAAGTGCAACAAATCTCTCATAACAGCCACTGAGCGAACGCACAGAGTAACGTTAATACTTAACTTTCAACACACTAAAAAATATTCAGTATGACTGTTTTAACATGTAAAACAGCGTTGCGTTACCCCACATACACAAAGAAAAGAGCAGAAGCGGCGACTGCAGAAGCAGAATAAAAGCCCAGATACGGTGTTTTTCGCACAGGTGTCTCTCATTAGCATTCGCTCCCACAGGTCTCTGCGCATCCTGCTTCATACCACAGTAACGTTAATAAAACTTTAATACATCAGCTCATCCATGAACATGACTTCCGTTTGTTCGGAAAGCAGCACGCTCAGTCGGCTCTCGAGGGGGTCGGCTGCGAGCATCGTGAGGCTCTGCCTCTGAGAGAGCTGCAATCCTGCCGGGCGCTCTTTGAGGAGGGTGCCGTGGCTCGTGTCATGGGGTTCGCAATGGATCTGTCAGAGGGGTTAGAGACGGTAACGGGTCAGGCCGCCGCATGTCTACACACTATAAAAATGTCGTGCAGGCATTCTAGGCTGATCCGATGCAGATCTGGGGGAAGCTAGGAGATCAGAGTGAGATTCTCGAGCAGAATCTGCCGAATTTATCTCAGTGGGTCCTGTAGATGATGACAAGGGTAAGCCATTTAGTACCTAGTTTCTATGGGGTCCTGCCCACATGGCGCGGATCCCCGGCAGGCTCTGATTATGATTCTAGGAGTACAGACTCTTCTGCGGAAGAAGGCTATAGAAGCTCTGTCTGACAGAAAAAAAAGTGAGTCACGACACGACATTTAATAATTGTTTAATCGACATGTCATCCTCAATAAACCCGTCTCCGGCGTGATGCCTCCGATGTTTCGAATATTCCGATCTAATATGACTTCTGACCTGTAAGGTTGCCAAAATAATAATCATACACTGTTTGTTAATTGGCCAGAGGAGAACTGGCACCCCGACTGAGCCTGGTTTATTTTTCTCCATTAGGACACGTGATGGAGTTTTGGTTCCTTGCCACTGTCGCCTTTGGCTTGCTCAGTTGGGGACACAAAATTTTCAAATAAATCCAAATAAATTTAATTACTAAACTAAATTAACTATGTCAACTACATTACTTGAATATATATGATAATTGAAATGAGCTGATGACATCACCGTTTTCTCCAGAGCGGCTGTACAGCCGAATCAAATTTTGTTCATTATTTTCCTGTTTAACACTGTGAAGCTGCTTTGAAACAATCTGCATTGTAAAAAGTGCTATATAAATAAAGTTGACTTGACTTGACATGTTTACATTTTGTATTTTATATGATGTTCATTAACATGATTAACATTGTCCCTATAAATAAATCAAATCAAATCAGCTTCAGTTCCTCCATCAGTAAATCAGAGTTTTATTCAAAATCACCACAAAGATGCAATTATTAATCTGATTTGCTGTTTGGAAATTGATTTCTAATGTAAATGTTAAACTATTTACTTTATTAACCATCATACATTTATTTAAAATATATTTATTTATTTTAACAGAAAAATCTTGTTGTGTTCTTCAGGTGTGTGTGGTGGTGCAGTGAAGTCAGTGTCAGTGATGGAGGGGGAATCAGTCACTCTAAACACTGGTGTTACTGAAATACAGACACGTGATCTGTTAACATGGATATTTGGATCGCAAAAGACTAAAATAGCTGAGATTGATAAAGATTCTGGACTCTTTTTCACATCGGATGGTCCTGATGGGAGAATCAGAGACAGACTGAAGCTGGATCATCAGAGTGGATCTCTGACCATCACAAACACCAGAACCACAGACTCTGGAGATTATACAGTAAACATCAATGGCAACACACCAACCACATACAGATTCAATCTTACTGTCTTTGGTGAGTCACAATTACAGAGTCAAATAATTTTAGTTGATATTAGTATTTTTACACAAATAATTATTTAATAAATATTTATAAAATAATCAAACAACTTAATCATTTAAGATCAGACAGTTATTGATTTACTTTCTTTCACCTTACTTTTTTTTTTTTAATAAACATTAATTTTTTCATTTTGTATTAAAAAAATTTCTGACAGTTTAATCTTAAATTTGCATCTCGTATAATCTTGAGAAATTAATGAATATGAAGACTAACAGTATCAGCATTAAACACTCACTGACAAATATTGACTAATAAAACAATAGGTTACTGTCGTAACCCTGGTTCTCTGAAACATCAAGTGGAGAGATCCACCTATGGGAAGGGCATCCGTACCTGACCTCTGCAGAAGCATCCAATTGCACCAAGTCTGACAAGACAGGCAGGAGCACGCAGCCAATGCCCAGTAAGGCCCCACCCCTTACCTGCGGGCATATATAGCCTGCATGCGCTACTGTACATCAGTAAGTATATTCGCTTCTCGTGCGAAAGCTGGTGGATCTCTCCACTCGATGTTTCAGAGAACCGGGGTTACGTACATCCACCTATGGGAGAGACATGGACAGCTCCCCGATTGCCCAATACACTCACAGTGAGGTCCTGTTAGCCAGAATGAGACGGTCACCCCAAGGTGCGATGCTTGACACGTCTCATAATCATGAACCCGCCACACCGACGCACACTCGTAACTGCGGTGTACAAGCAGGGCATGAAACGTGTGTGGCTCACACAAAAGAAGGCAGGGTTATGAAGACCCCACCCCCAAGGCCGAATGTGCTACCGAGGTTCTGGTGACATCCAGCCTATAGTAACGCACAAACGTATAGGGGGAAGCCCAACTGGCAGCAGAGCAGATATCCTGCAATGATACTCCCCTGAACAGAGCCCAAGAGGCGGCTAAGCCCCTCGTGGAATGAGCTCTGATGTCCCCTGGGGGTTGCACTCCCTTCGATTCATAAGCCAAAACTATAGCATCCACAAGCCAATGTGAAAGGCGTTGCTTAGACAGGGGATCCCCTTTGTGGGGAGGAGCCCATGAAACAAAGAGTTAGTCACTCTTCCGGAACACACTGGTCTGTAACGCACGGACCGGACACAGGGCATTCAACCTTTGATCCTCCGCGGAGGAAAAGGGCGGAGGGTGAAAGGCGGACAGCTCCAACACCTCCGATGTGAATGCAGGGAAACATTTCGGCATGAAGGCTGGATTAGGCTTAAGAAAAACCTTATGTCCACCCAGAGAGAATTTAATGCACGAGGGGTGAACCGAGAATGCATGTAACTCACTGACACGTTTGGCTGACGCCAAGGCCAAGAGCAAGGCTGTCTTGAAGGACAGCAATTTTAAGGACATATTTCCCAGAGGCTCAAAAGGGAATTGAGACAGAGCTTCCAGCACCATGGAGAGGTCCCACCCAGGGATCGTTCTCCTAATGACTGGCAACGAGCGACGGGCACCCTTCATAAATCTGCGGATTAGAGGATGCTGCCCAACCGTTGAGCCCTCAAAACCCACATGACAAGCAGAGATAGCTGCCTAGATAGACCTTAATAGTGGAAAAGGACCTTCCCTTATCCATAAGGTCTTGGAGGAAACACAAAATATTTTAGAAACTGAACACTGATATGAAGTGCACCCCTGCCCATCACACCACCCATCGAACACTTGCCACTTACAGCCATATAAGGACCGTGTAGAAACGGCCCTGGCATTCTGTATAGTAGCCACCACGCGCGGGGGAAGCCCTAACGCGCTCAGGTTCGTCCTCTCACGGGCCAAGCCCAGAGAGCTACCCTGTCCGGGTGTGGGCGATAAATCTCCCCGTTCACTTGTCTGTGCCGAGGGGGAGGCGCCACGGCTGGGCATGTAACAGAGGGATTATCTCTGCCAGCCAGGGTGCTTTGGGTCACCTGGGCGCTATCAGAATGAGAAGAAAGGCATACAGCAGCACTCTGGTCCACCCCGAGGGGCGCGTCCAAGTCCTTTAGCGAGAAGAACATAGGACAATGGCTGTTTTCACGCGAGGCGAATAGATCTACAGACGCCTGTCCGAATCTCATCCATATCATGTCTACTATCCGAGGATGGAGGTGCCAGTCTCCGAAGAGCGGGTTCCCCCTCGATAGAAGATCTGCGCCTCTGTTCAGAATCCCTGGAACATGAGTCATGCGTAACGACAGGAAAAATCGCCTGCTCCATACCAAAAGCTTGTAAGCTAGAGCATGAAGTTTCAACGAGCGCACGCCGCCTTGACGATTGATATAATATCGCAGCGTACGAGCACATGATGTCCCTGCAGACGAGGCAGAAAATGATTCAGAGCCTTCCAAATGGTCAGAAGCTCTAAATAATTTATGTGCTCTGAACGTAGTTTGCTCGGCCACAAACCGTTCACAGTTCTGCCTTCTTGGGTGGCACCCCAGTCTGTTAAAGACGCATCCGTCGTCACAACTTTCCGCAACATAACCGTCCCCAGAGGGGCGCCCTGTGCGTAAAAGTCCACGCTCTTCCAGTGGCGCAGAGCTGCAGCGCAGGTGCGCGCCACTGTTACAGAGCGGCAACGATCGTGTAACGGGCTGAAATGTAGTGACAAAACCCACTTCATGAACGCCCTCATTCTTAGGAGTCCTAGTGGCAAAACCTGGATAGATGAAGCCATAAGACCCTGTAGCCTGAGACATGTGTGATATTGCACCTTCGTCCCCTCTCTGAACTGCGACAGACAGTCCATTAGAGAGAAAAAGTGCTCCTGTGAGAGACGCGCTCGCATGGAGACTGAGTTCAGCTCCATGCCCAGGAAGATCACATTCTGGCTGGGTGTAAAATTGCTCTTGTTCACATTCACTCTTAAGCCCATTGATGTGATGTGCGCGAGCACACGGCAGGTGTCCTGCAACACCTTTTCCCTCTAATCGGCTATGATGAGCCAATCGTGTATGTATGTCAGGATCCGTAGACCAGACATTCTCAGGGGGGTCAAGCCCGCTTCCGTGCACAGACAAAATGTCTGGCTTAACCCAAAGGGCAGGACTGTGAATTCGTAACAAATGCCTTGATAGGCGAAACGAAGAAACTTTCTGTGTGGTGGGTAAATGCTTATGTGGAAAAAAGCATCTTTCAGATCGACCGATGTGAACCAGTCGTTCCGATTTATGGCGCGGGCGAGCAAACCATGAGTTAACATTCTGAAATTGTATTTCCTCAAATGTTTGTTCAACACCCTGAGATCCAGAATAGAACGGAGGGAACCGTCCTTCTTTGGAACCAGGAAATAACGAGAATAAAAACCCTGGTTTATCAGATTGGAGGGTACCACCTGAATTGCACCTTTGTTCAGAAGAGAGGAGAACGTGGACCCCAAGCCCCCATAGGCCAAACATTAGGCCGGCCGCTTGCATTTGGGGTCGGCGGGGGTAGAGCTCAGGGGTTTTCCCGCAGCGGCAGGAGAAGGTTTCCCCCAGGGCTTAGCAGCGGGTGGGTTGCTCTGCTGTGGCGGGGGCTTGTTGCGGGGCCTTTCCTTGCTTTGATTACATGTTTTAATATTTAGACCACTTCTATAATTGATTGCTATCATATGTATTTGCTTGCCTTTCTCAATAAAGTTATCTCACTCTGAGGTTCAAGAGTCTCTTAATTTATTATGTTGAGCGCCCCCTGGAGGAAAATAAACAGCTTTACATTATTAAAACATTATTTAATACATTAGTTGTAAATGTTTACATGATTATCAAGCTCATTCTGCTTCTTATAACACTGAAAACATTATTATTATTATATTTTTTAAATTATTATTAAATTATTATTTTTATAGATTAAAGATTTTCTGGCATAAACTACATATAAAACATATTACTATTTATTTTATATAAATGTACTGAATAACACACATTAATGTAATGAGTTCGTTTCCCCACATCACCTCTTTTCACACTTCCAGGCTTCCAGTGTTTTCACTAATTTACAAAATAGGAAAAATAAACAGAGAGATTGATTACGGCAGTCAGAAGAGAGTCTGTCAGACATTACGTTAGCACTAGATCAACAGCTCCTGTTAAAGTCAGTGGACTTTGTTACACATGACAGCAATGTCGCGTCGTGTTTCGACCCTGGTCAGCGTTCATTCGGCGGGAGGTGAAACTTCTTGTGGCACGTTGTTTGCTATGAGTAGATCCAGTGTTAGCTGCGTTTGTAGATGGCTAGCATCAAGCAGACGTTAGCTGTGGCGTAAACAAACCAAAAATAAAGGTAACGTGAGACTACAGACGTTTTCTTATTTGTACAGTAATAATTTGACGTTACAATGTAAGGGCTGAAAATGGCGCTGGGTGGTGTTATTCGTTAGCGCATCGTGAACTTTCAGGGAAGAAGGGGGCGGGCCTCTGCAGAGGGGCCTAACGGCGGCCTTGCAGAAACCACTCGTCCAGCCTGCTTCCCGTGGGTTCCTCGGGATAAGACCAATTGAGTCCCGAGGACTCGGCGGCCCTGGTCAATGAATAAGACCGGCGAAGAGGATTCTGAGAGCGAAACAAGCAGGGAGAGCTCCGGTGTGGGCTTGCTCGTCTGCTCTGGCATTCTCTGTCCGCGGTGATTCTTTCTGCAAACGCCGTCCTCATTGAAGCTGACGAGTCGAGCCAGCAGGGTCTACAGTGTCATTTCGTCGCACACCGGGCAGCCGCCCTTAGAGAGTGCAGCTTCGGCGTGGTCACGGCCTAAGCATGCGCTGCAAGGAATGTGACGATCCCTGCCGAAGAGAGGGCCTCTGACAGGATTTATGAGGCATTTGAAACAACTCCTCAGCTCTTTTGTGAGTGTGTGTGTTGCAGTGGCGAACACATACACAGCTTGTAAGGATATAAAAGGATATCAAAACACGCCGGATGGCGCAACTGGAACAGCAAGTGCTGAAGGCGGAGCCCAGAAGAAGGAATCTGGTGTCTTCAGAGCTGCAGGGCAGGAGCTAGGTCCGCTGAAGGCTTG
The DNA here is from genome assembly GCA_039654625.1 of Rhinogobio ventralis. Classification (NCBI taxonomy): domain Eukaryota; kingdom Metazoa; phylum Chordata; class Actinopteri; order Cypriniformes; family Gobionidae; genus Rhinogobio; species Rhinogobio ventralis. The sequence goes on from CM077217.1 coordinate 4,015,314, forward strand.
TCAACGGCGGTGACTTCACAATCCGGAGGTCAACGAAGGGTGAGTCCGCTGAAGGAGATTAAATCTGATTCCTATGGCATAGTATGGTTTTTATAGCTTAGCCATGCAAATTTAGGCCAAGTATAGGTCTCTGCAGGATAGTAATAGGAGTTACCAGATCAGTGGGCGTGGCCATAAATAGTTGACGTGCTTTGGGCGCGAAGCGACCCGATTGGTTTGCACGCCTCAGCCGCCCCGCCATAGGTTCGTGCAGTTGCTGCAGCACAGCCAATCAGCGAGCTAGTATGCTCTTTTTGGCTTCATATTCTTGAGAAAAGGAGTTTTTCCCATAGCGTAAGCTAACTTACACAATATGAGAGTACTCTCAAAAGGGAACCTCAATTTCATTCAGGAAAGATTCCCCTCAGGAAAAAAAAAACCTGCTGCCAAAGTTTTAACCATTTTTATTTTTCTAACTCTTATTACTGTTATATACATATATAGTACACAGTTAAAATATGAGGATTATTGTTTAAGCTCATCATAACTTCAATCTAATAACAGAAATCATTCTTCCAGTCCTTTACACTTCTTAATTTCTCCAGAAGAAAAGACAGAGGAAACTACAAGAGTTTCAAAAGAGTTATTTCAGATTCACAGGCACCAATGTCTGAAATAAAAAAAACGAGAGATCTAAAATATATATATAAAAAAAAACTCAAATATTTCTCAAGACAATCACAGGCAGCCAAATACAAATTTCAACTCATTTGTTGTTGTTTGTTTCAGAGGTCAAATATGACTGACAGCTCTCAACACTAAACACACCGTTAGATATGTTCTCTAATACAACACTCATGAGGGCCAGAATTCACTATAAAGAGCAGCAGACGCTCGTTCATTTTCATGACTTCCTCTGATAAAAAACTGTGACGTAGGTTGATTCCTGTTTAGTGAGGATTCAACCAGATAAATATCACAGTTCATCCGTGTTTCATAACAAGTGTTTTAGACATTTTATGGGTTTTTCAGTGAACCGATGAAGAAAATGTTTCTCAAATTCGTTTTTTTTTTTTTTGGGGCTTCAGTGGTTTCCATTTAGCCACACAATTATAGCAGTCTGGACATGTTAAGAGTCATGATAACACTTCAAATGTAAAATAAGTATTTTCAGAAATACAGCCCTCATCTCCAGGCGATATATGAGGGCCTACAGAGGCTATGAGCTGGGCGGGTCTGTGAGAGAGGAGACTTTCTCTAGGTTGTCCTCCCGGACCAACACATGATTGCCTCAGATCTGGAGATGATGACCTTCCCTGCAGCCATGAGCTAGATGGATATTTAAAACCGCACCCCATCCCGTGAAGGCGGTGTCTGTAGAGGTAGTCTTGCGACGGCAACACAACCTAAGCGTGGGATCCTAGGTGATGCCAAGGTCTTCCACAAAGAAAGGGTACGAATCTGCGTGTAACCCTTATTTCTGACAGATAGTTACTCAGAGGGAAGTCTCTGCTCCTGAGTAACCAGAAATGGCTGCAATATGTCCTGGCCTAATGTGGGTCAGGCCGAGGGCGACTCCATACCAGAAAGCTTTGCCCCCAAAGCAAACTTGAAAGTATGCATCTAAAGACTCATCCCCCATACTATGTTAATCTGAAATGCTGTATATGCTAAAGTTTCTTCGGGGAGAGGAACTTACTCAAAGGCCCCAACTCCCAGGAATAGGCTGGTGAGCACACGATAAAATGAGGTGGACTAGTGCCGAATTAAGTCCTGTAACCATTATTCAGAAACCATTGATCTAGGCTTCTACATGTCAAGTCAACCTTACGTTTGTACCATACGTTTGTTTGAAGGACAGCATTGGGCAGGATGGGGAATAGTGCTTTGTCAATAAAATAAAAAATGGGCTTTTTATCCAATTAATCGAAGGGGGAAAAAAGAATCTGCAAACTAATTGATTATCAAAATAATTGTTAGTTGCAGCCCTAATAATATTTATGTATAATTTTTATTTAATATGTATAATTTTAGTTTGTATTTATTTGCTGTAGAGCTACAATTGTAAATAACTGTAATTACAATTTCCTTTTCCTATTTAGCACCTAAACTCTGGAACAGCCTTCCTAGCATTGTTCGGGAAGCAGACACACTCTGTCAGTTTAAATATAGACTAAAAACACATCTCTTTGCTATGGCATACACATAAAACATTTTTAATTTATATTTTATTCAAATCAATTAAATGATTGTTAGGCTGTCTATTAAAATATATTATATGTGGCCCGCCACGCATAATTTACACAAATCTCGTGCAGTTCCACAATGTCAACACATAGTGGCAGTAATATATTAGATAGGCCCGGTAAACAAACAAAACGGCGCAAGACTCACGAGCTCACAAATGTTTTTACTTGCAGTGTCTCAAACACACGTCCACTAAACAGCCCGTGAGAAGTGTTCGAGTTCTGCGTACAAGCTGCAAATCTCTCTGTGATTTAATTTAGTCTAAACTTAAAGCCAGTTGAAACAGCGCTGACTTAACAACACTAATGTGCAAATCAGGAGAAACACTGAGCCGATTCAATACTTTTCAACCAATTCACCATCATGGATTTACTGTGGTAACACTAACTGTAACCGTGGTATTTTATCAGAAATGTAGGATAATATGTAGTTTTATTTAATTTTTAATGTAAAATTTGTAAATACAGATAATTGTTTTGTCATAAATTTGCAGTTTTGTGCATTTGTATTTATAGACTAAATACCATAAAGCCATTCTATTGAGAATGAGAAGGTAACGATGTTTACTCCGCGTTGCATTTCGGGAAGGCGCCGCCATATTGGGAGGATACGCTATCCGTTGCCATGGTTATTTTGATAGTGAGACCGAGAGAGCAGCTTGAGATTTGTTTTAATTTTTGCAATACGGAGCAGTTTTTTGGGGAGAAATTGAGAAGGGGGACGCGAAAGGAAAGGGGTTCTATCAGGAGAGACTAAATAACACCGCCAAACAGCGCTACATCCACAACATCGACCCGTACAACCAGCCAGCTACAACCTCTCACACACCCTGACATCGTCAATTATCTGGTTTATGGTATCAGTGCCTGCACAATGCAAGCGTCCAGAAGCTTTAGTCATTAGAAGCAATTCTGCTCCGGTTGGGTGCAAGACTTACAAACCTGTAAACTGCGAGAGCTCAGTCATACTTGCCAAAGTAAGGTTGCACTCCACTTTTATTAATGTTTTTTTTTACAGTTCTAATGCTTGTTATTGTAGAAAAAATAAATAAAATTAAATTGTTAAATATAATTGTAATACGTTCATTGTAAAAATGAAATTATTTTCGCCTACTGTCATAGACTAGTTAATGTGTTTGCTGATGATTAGGCTGAATGAATGGAAAGCAGATGGGCAATTGCTGCAGACAAAGGGAAATTGGAAATGTAGCATGAAATGTATGTACTTTTGTTGTGTAACAGGTCATGTTATGACTTCTAATGACTTAAGCTTCGGAACGCTTGCATTGTGTAGACACTGATACTATAAACCAGGTAGCTGAGTGAGAGGTGGTAGCGTCATTCTATTGTTGATGTAAAGCAGTTTCTCTAAATACATTTCTTACTTAGTCTCTCCCGATACAGCACCTTACCTTTCACTTCCTCTTTCTCCATTTCTCCCCAAGAAACTGTGCTGTATCTTAAAAAATGCAAACAAATCTCAAGTTGCTCTCTCGGGCTCAGTCAAAATAACCATGGCAACGGATAGCGTATCCTCCCAATATGGCGGCGCGGAGTGAAAACATTGTGACGTAACTCATCAATATAGAAACAATATTTTAATTGAAGAGCGCGCGCTATGAACACACCATAAAACGCAGCTCACCGTAACTAAACGTGTAATGTTATGTGTTTAACTGCACACAAATGCAGCGGCGCCTAGCCTATATCATTTTATATTAAAGCACAAAAGAAACCCTGAGCATGCAATGTCATGTATGTCGTCAGTTAAGTCATGAAGTTACCATAAAGATAATTAAACTGCCTCAAAAGTGGGCATGTGTGTATTTGTTTTGCGTCATATTTAAGAACAAAAGAGAAAATAGGAAAACAATATTTTTTTACTTTTAAGGATTAATCTACATTTATTTTAGAATTTTGTTAGATAACTTTTTTCAATTTCTGTATATTTCCAAGGTCACAGGTTTATGACATTTATTGTAATAGGTTTTTGTGAAGATTGCTTTAAGCTTACTTAAATTAAAGTTATTTTTTAAAGTCTAATAAATATTAAAATTGATATGTTCAATTATACTGTAATGTTGAACGGCTATAAGTAATGGTTACATTTGAGAGAGAGAAAAACAGTTTCATAGAGACAGAGACATCAGTGGTAGTATTGGTATCAGAGATACTGGCCTTCAGTCATAAGAAGATACCATAAATATTAAAAATATACTTTTTTTTAATGTTGTTTATACATTAATTTGGAGATTGAATGTAAAGTTATTGCAAAATAAATTCATATTTAAAAACTTTAATGTTCAGAAAACATGTGCGATTATTATTAGTTTTTTTTTTCAATTGACAGCAATAATATATAATAGAAAATGAACCGGCCCCAGGTGTGTCCACAACATCGAATCTGGCCCCCTTTTAAAAAAGTTTGGACACCCCTGGTTTGCATTTGAGTATGTTGAGAGTTATAATGTTATTCTGTGTGTTAGTTTGTTGGCTGTATAGACTAGCAGTGGCTACATCATACTGATGATATTCTAATATTTCATCGTGTTGAGCTACATGACATTGATTCGTTTTATGTACATTTGCTCACCTGTCTAATAAAGCACATGAAGAACGGCATCTCTGTCAAGTCGAAGTTTGTTGCGAAGCTCTCGCCATCTCGAAAACTCCTCGTCGATACTGGTCCTCTTTTGTTTTCTCATTTTGTTCTAAAGTCTGCTTGCCATGGTCCATAACGTTTGATTGTGCCGCTAGAATCGCTAGCCAGTTGGTCTGGTTTCAGTTGGGACCAGATCGCTGCTGATTCTCCAAAGCTCATTGAACTCTTCCTCTGATTGAATTTTTTGAAGACATGAGCTCATTACTTACGTCCACCAACGATGAACATATATCTCCAAGGGACTTCAGAATAACACAAACTGTGTCTAGATGGCCTGTCCACCACTGATCCAAGAGACGTTTTAGCTTCTCGCCCTTGTAATGAACCACTACTGAGGGCTTTCTTAAGAACTTAAGTAGATCACAAACTCTGAAAAAGTCTTGAATATCACCTTTAGTCAACAACGCATGAGCAACCACTAGATGCAGTTTGTGATTAAAACAGTGCGTGTGATGAATGTTTCGGCCTAGTCTGTCGTGTAAGAGTTTTTGTACACCTCCATGTTTTCCCGACAGAACTGCTGTCCGTCACACACCTGGATGATTTCTGTCAGCGTTGAGGCCGGCCTTTGTGAGCTCTGTGATTATCGTTTCGGTTATGTTTGCAGCGTCTGCGTGAGCTACAGATAAAAGACGTTCTTTATCCTCAAAGTTGTCATCAGTATATCGAATTACAATGCTGAAATGGGTTGGGTTTAACTGTATAAAATGCATCTCTTCTCTGATTATTTCTTTTGTAACTAAAGTGCTCATTATTTCAATTACCTGATTATGTATTTTAAGTCGTTATTTTTTTTAAAAAGTATTCTCGTTGAACCACTGGAGTCACATGGACTATTTTAATGATCCAGCCTAACTTCCCTAAATAGTATTGAAAATGACTAATGTCACATACTATTTAGGATGGATAGTATGCACATTGTGACGCAGGCTTACTTTGTTCTTGGGGTAGTTTCCCTCCAAGGAAATTATGTCAATTCTAGCAAGTCATGTGATAGAGTGGTGCATCATTTTGTAGGCCAAAATGGGGACGCGAGTTAGCATTTTAGCACTTCCAGTTCCCTCGTCCTGAAGTCAATAGGTTTTTAAAATTTTGTTAGGGATGTGCCAAACGAGGCTTCTGAAGCAGTGAGGCTTTTACAACAAACTGCGTTTTGACACAGTGCTTCGCTATCTGGTGGTCAGTAACAATTCCTGCACCAACTGTGTCATTCAGAATGTTTTGTTCATTGGGATCTCATTGTAATGTTTATTTGTATATTTAATAAGCATATGTCAGTAGCAAGATGGCGGCACGTGTGTGTGCAGCGATGGAGTTTCCAAATGTCATTTTGTACAATACAATGACAATAAAGGCTTTCTGTTCTTCATTTTTGCTTGCGTCAATCTTCTAAATCGAATGTTTAATATGCCAATAAATTAGGCACCATTTTTGTGTGTTCCAACACAAACATGCACATTGTAAAAAAAAAAAACACAAATGCACAAATACTAACGCAATTACGTTAAAAACTTTTTAAAAAACTACACATATATGCATGACTGATATAATTATAATATTGCACTAAATGGATAGCGGGTATTCGGATGAGACATTAAACCGAGGTCCTCTCTGCGGAAAAAGAGTAGGGGTGTAAAGAGTTTGGCTTTCTGGCCAAATTTGCCCATTGGCCTCTGTCCATCATCATGGCCTCCTAATCATCCCCATATCCTGATTGGCTTCATCACTCTGTCTCCTCTCCACCAATCAGCTGGTGTGTGGTGGGCGTTCTGCCGGGATATGGCTGCCGTCGCATCATCCAGGTGGATGCTGCACATTGGTGGTGGTTGAGGAGACCCCCCCCCCCCCTCCCATATGTAAAGCATTTTGAGTACCCAGAAAAGCGCCATATAAATAATTAAGGGCGTGGCCATTTTGAGTGACAGGTGTACAGCCATTTATCTGCTGTCTGTTAGTCATCGCGTCACCTCAGCTCCGCCCACGTGCCGCCTCTTTGCCCATTTTCTGTTATGGGCGATTTTGAGATAAAAACTGAAAGAGTTGCGACAGTGGTGTAGTTCGTTTATAGCCTGCCTTTAGCTTTTTACTTCTGGCGACTGCATTTAAGCTTCAAAATTAATATGTCATACCTGCACCACTTTATTTAGGACATATGCTTATGATTTTAAAGGGCAAGTAGCACCAGTGTAACAGGGTGGACTGGAGTTTGAGAGACATCAACTAATTTCATGGTTTTTACACATTACAAAATATTTATCACAATCAGTTGTGTTTTATGTCAAAGATAAGTAAATGTGCATGCTAATACTCAAAATTGCTCATTTAGAAATGTATATGTAAGCTTTATTTGAAGTGAAGATGAGAAAACATGATTCGAGACACTGGCTGGTTTGTAGTTCTGATGCAGTTTGATACTCTTGGAGAAGCTGGGATCTGATTGGTCGTCTTTGCTCTGGTGGGCGGGGCTATGGCTGCTGTCCTGGTTTATGACATCAGATCCAGAAGAGCTGAACTGGATTGACTGATTTATAATGTCTTTCTATAATCCTCTTCCTCAAATAGGGAAATCTGAAGCTCCATCAGTGCTGTGTGGAGTCGGTTTGAACTGAGAACAAGAGACTGAAGGTTGAAAATCAACATTTTAGTTTCATGAAATAATATAAATGTTATCCTGAATTTATGAAACATGAAAAACTTTTTATTCATAAAAATAGAAAATAAAATATTAAAATGAAAACTGGTTCAAAATATTATAAAATGAATAGTTAATCTCAAATACTGAAACAACACTGGTTTAAATCTCATAGGATCTCATGACAATATTGTAAATTGTAGATTAAGACTCAACAAAGTAACATTTTTAACTTCTCAGCTTCACGGGAAGTTCTCGGGTGTTCAAAATAACACAGTCGAACAGGATCTACAGGAAGTTAAAGTGTGCAGTTATTTTAGCAGATGGTAGTTTCACATGACTTTAAAAACCTGATCTAACATAAGCACATTTGTCATTTTATTACTGTTTTGAAGAGTTTGTCTTTTCATATTTGTGGACTGAAACCGTTGTAGAAAATGTTTCTCAAATTAGTTTTGCTCTGTTCGTGTTTCTGCCGTCTGAATGGTGAGTTTTAAATGTGTTTTTATGACTTCAATTTAGCTCTAAACTTATTAGGGATTTATTAAATATAACAAAATAATTATGAATCTCAGATACTCAACAGCATTAGTTTGAGAGTGACATTAAACACTAAAGTGTCTTTTTTTAGTTATTGTTCCATATATAAATATATATGTATTTCTCCTTTCATTCATCCTCTTTTGTCTTTGTGCTGCTGCAGAGTATTATTAATTTCACATTTAAATGAATAAAGTATTTTAGTGAAGCTTCATCAAACCAACAAAACAAAGCTTTAATCTGTGAAAAACTCTGTTCTTCAGGTGGGTTTGGTGTTATCACTAATGTAGTAGTGAAGGAGGGAGATTCAGTCACTCTAGACTCTGATCTCACTGAAATGAAGGATGATGATGTGATTCAGTGGTGGTTTGGAGATAAAAACACTGTAATCGCTGAAATCAATAAACGGGCCGACAGCATCACTGTATATGATGATGTTCTTGATGGGAGATTCAGAGACAGACTGAAGCTGAACAAACAAACTGGATCTCTGACCATCACACACACAAGACCTGAACATGCTGGATATTATAGACTACAGATCAGCAGTGCAAAAAAGAGTTCCAGATGGTCCTTCGCCTGGAACTTCAGGCTCACCGTCTTTGGTGAGTTAAATATCAGTTTCTCCTGTTTTATATTTTAATCAGCACAAAGATTCAATTATTAATCCAAACTCCATTTTGCTTCTGTTGTTTAATGATGATATTTAAATTTAAATTTCAAACTATTTACTTTTGTAAATGACCGTCTTAATCTGTGATGAACTCTGTTTCTGTTTGTTCTCTTTCTCTCTCTCTCTCTCTCTCTGTAGAGCTAAAGAAGTATCTTACCATGACTAATTAGTTAAAATTACTAGTTATCTTATGTTTTTACAGTAACATCGAGGTTCATATTTAACTTTCTCTATCAGATGTTTTAGTTTGTTATAGTTTGAGACGATAGAAACACTCACTTAACATACTGTACCGAAAATAGATTTGTTCATATTTCTGTTTATTCTCTCATGTTTTCCAGCTCGTCTGCCTGTTCCTGTCATCAGCAGTAACTCTTCACAATGTTCATCATCATCATCATCATGTTCACTGGTGTGTTCAGCGGTGAATGTGAGTCATGTGACTCTCTCCTGGTATAAAGGAAACAGTTTATTGTCCAGCATCAGTGTGTCTGATCTCAGCATCAGTCTCTCTCTACCTCTGGAGGTGGAATATCAGGATAAAAACACCTACAGCTGTGTGCTGAACAATCCCATCAGCCACCAGACTCAACATCTGGACATCACTCAACTCTGTCACACATGTGCAGGTACGGCAGCACGGCTGATATTAGCGTTTATTGACTGAGCTCATCTCAGTTTGATGTTTTTATTCCTCAGGCTCTGTCCACTGTTGTGGTCCCACTGAAGCTGTGATCCGATTGGTCCTCTCGGCTCTGGTGGGCGTGGCTACTGTCATTATTGTGGTTTATGACATCAGATCCAGAAAAGCCGAACTGGATCAAGCTTATATTCACACATCAGAAACCTAAATGATTATGTCATTTCTTACATATATATTTCAGTCATTTATTAATCTTCATTTATTTTAATGGCTTTATATATTCATCTGCTGGTATTGATGTTCATTTATAGGCAGCTCATTTGAACATTTGAACATACACATTAAAATATAACAGCTCTCTCTCTCTCTCTCTCTCTTTGCTTTTTTCAGTGTTTCCAGTTTAAAGGCTTTATTGTTTATATTTCTCTATAAGACACACATCTCACTACTGCTGTATATCTGTCATATGTATTTGCTTGCCTTTATCAATAAAGTTTTCTCACTCTAAGGTTCAAGAGTCTCTCCATGTTTTATTACATTTATTATGTCGAGCACCTCCTGGAGAAAAATAAACAGCTTTACATTATTAAAACATTATTTAATACATTATTTATAAATGTTTACATCATAGCTCATTCTTCTCCTTTATACCACTGAACTATATATACACCTAAAACATATTACTATTTTTTTATAAATGTATTGAATAATATATAATTATGTAATGAGTTTCCACAACTTTCCAAAATATGAAAAATAAACAAAGAGATCAGTCAGAAGAGAGAAAGATGTCAGATTCACCGTCACTCCCTCCCTTTATGCCAAGGTAATATAACACAATGTATAGTGTTATGAATGTACATAAAATTCAAAAAAATATATAAACTTTGATAGATGTAGGTGCTGTGTAAGTACGTCATCACAGTCTGTGAATGTTTCTCCTCTCCAGCAGGAGGCGCTCGGCACTTCAGGAGGAGACCCCGGTGCACTAAAATGTCTAATTTTAACCGTTGTCTACATTGTGAACAGTTAAAAAGCTATCATTTTCACATCTGTGTGTGTGTGTGTGTAAGCCACTGTGGTGAACAGGTTTGCCTATAGACGTGCACTTGTTCTGGGTAATAAACACGTGGATGTAAACATAACAGATAAAACATCAACAGTGCTGTCCAGTTTGGCTTGCATTCTGGTGGTCTGGAAAAGCAGCACAGTCAGAGCTAATGGACGGAGTAGTCCTGGAGGAGCCAGCGTCTCCATTAAGTTGCATTAATGCATTCAGGAGAGACTCACGTGGCTCATCTCTTCATATCCCATTTCAGACGCGCTCCGGCTCTCTGAAAGCCATGCAGGCAGGGACGGCACCCGTTATCTGATATTTAGAGTTTGGGCTCCAAATGAAAGTGCCACTTTTGTCTCAGTGCCTCCGCTGACCCATACACACAGAGCATGTCCAACATCCCGTCTAGCCTTTCTGCTTCCTCAAACCGGGGAGATGTGTGTCGTCCATTAGCAGAGCAGATCAATTTCATCGGGTCCAGGAGGTTGGCCTGAACTCTTTATAGTTCTCCTTCCTCCATCGAGCACAAGATCTCGTGTTTGACAGCTTGCAACCTGTCCGGTTATTGTTCTGAGAGCTTTGCAGAGTAGCGTTAATGTTCTGTTTGGGAAAATATTGTGAAATGGTGCATACGATATAATCTCGAAAGTGCTTGATGGGTTTCCCAAATGTCTGGAAAATGCAAATGAGACTAAACGTCTCTCCCCTTATTTACCATTATAGATAAATGTGATAAATTTGCCACCAATAACAGAATTGTGTCAATTGTGCATGTGAAAAATATATTACATTAGGCCTATCCTACGATGACCCTGTTTCATGTTGAACGTGATGTTTTTATTGTGATGCTGCAATGATGTGGCCGACCAAACCTATTTTGAAACATGCCGGTTATAATTGCACTTCTTGTGCGTCACAAAAGTGGCATCATGTTTTTTTCCTCTTTAATCTAATGTGAAAACCCAGCTACCAGGGAACAGTCCCAGAACTTTGGCTAAGGCGATGAACTAATGTGATGAATAAACGTTCATGCCGGGCTCCAGCTTTGAGATGTAAGGGGGGCCAAGTGAAATTCCTAGTGGGCCGGAGTTTTAACATTATTTTATTTTTTCCATGTAAAATTTATTTCATAACAAAAGGAGCAGGTCTTAAAAGAAACTCTATATATAAACACACAAGGCTCAACGCTAAGATAGTTTACTGGTTACCTGCCCTGCCAACAATTTCAGTGGCCCTACCACAAAAATAAATAATTAGTATTTTAATCAATATTGTTAAATAAAGACTAGTGCTGTCAAAATTAGTGTTAATACAGGCGATTCATTTTATTAGTTTAACGCGTGAAAAATATTTAACGCAATTAACACAGCATCCGTTTTTTCTATCCTTTGGCTAGCCTTACATTATATGATCACACTCTTAGTCATGTAAATTCTTTTAATCCATTCAAGCGCGACCAGACAAAAGAGAACACACTGTGTTTGAATGTCCTGTCTGTGTGGGTGTGTCTCAATCCGCTACTTCATCCACATCCAGCCACAGTTATGTACAAGATATACTGATTCACAACCTAGGAAGCTAGGAGCTGATTAAGACACACCCTGACACACACAACGCACAGAAAGACACGTGGCAGTCTCGTGCACACAAACAGCGCAGAATCGAGTTCTCTTTCACGCTTGAACAAACAATAACACACAGAATTTTGCCAAAATGCGCGTTGTCAAATATTGTCATGAGCTAAATAATGTCTTAAATGAAATGAGATGCGCGTGACAGCGCGTCAGATCCGCGTCATGTTCGGCAGCGGCAGATCTTAAAGTCACAGCAGCCTGATAAAACTGTCATTAATGTTAATCAAAGAACAAAGGTAACAGAGAAACTTGTAGCTTTAATGATGATTAATCTATGTTTAATTTATTTAAGCAAGAAAGTTTGATAACTTTATTACATTTCTGTATATATTTCAGGAAGAAAGCGGAAAAAAGTTCAGTTCAGTACTGGGGTGCTCACACAGCTGTGTGTACTGAATTGAGTTTCTTTAACGTCTTATTGTGCATTAACAGGTTTAAAATCGTTTCAATGTTTATGAAGACAGCGGACACATGTTCTAATTCTGCTTTCTAGTTTCTAAATAACAAGCCAAATTTTTATACCAAGCGGTATTTTGAGGGATCTCCCTAAAAATCTGGAGCTTTAAAGGGTACATAACACATAGTTTCTGCCAGTCTCATGTTAATCTTATGTACCTATAGAGTGGTACTGCATCCTTCATATCTCCCAAGAGTCATTAGTTTTATCATATTTATGAAAGACAGATACACTGTACCGATTCTTTCCGAAAACAGCCAAGCTCATGGAGGCGTGCAGTGGGCGGAGCCAAAGACAAACACAGCTGCAGAACTCCGGAAAAACAAACTGCATCCACTGTTTCCTTAACGCAGGGTTCTTTGGGAAGCTGAACAAGGTTGATGTGTCTGGTTGATGTGTGCACGCTTATCCGGGAGAAGTGCCCATACAAGGAATTCTGCCCTTTATGACGTCATACAGGGCCATAAACTTTCCGAAACTTGTTTGAATCCAGAAGGAGTGTATTTGGCACAGAAATACTCTGTCATACGTTTAACACATTTTTGGAAAATTTGGCCATGTTTAGCATGAGAATCAACTCTTGAACAGTGTAAATCAGTCAGAATGCATGAAATAGCATTAGACCCCCCCCCCCTCCTTTAACATTTAAAATTGCACCAATTTTAAAATCAGTCGTTATTTGGCCAGGGGCCAGGGTGGGCCAAGCTCCTGATTGGGTGGGCCATGCCCACCTTGGCCCCCCTATGGAGCCGGGCCTGTCTTCTAGTAAACATAATAGAACATTTGTTCAAAATTACCTGGTCTTTAATAACATTCTCAAAATGTTAGCACATAAATGTTATTTATACATGGAATTTTGGAAGCTCATCTGACATTTTTTAAATGTTAATACATACTTGCTTTAGAACGTTCAAAAATAACATTCCCATAATGTTTATAAAATGATAATCTCTCCATTTTTTCCCGCTAACGGTTGTATAACCAACAAAAAATGTTTTTAAAATTTTGAACGTAAAAATAACTTTTTCGTAACCTAATGGGAATGTTACCAAAACGTTCTTAGAACCTAATTTTTTAGCAGGGAAAGCACTATTCAAGCATCAAAACAGATTGCAGCAAGTCAGAGGTATGTGTGTGGGCTCGGCAGTTACCGTAATAATAACATCTTTAATATGCTGCAATTAAACTCCCACTATTGCTCTGAAAGAAGCCATTTACTCTAAAAGAGCAAAGAGCAGGACGTGATGTCTATGGTCTGCCTTTTAATATAAAAACGCTTCAGGCCTGACATTAAATCAGTGTATGACCTTTGGAGCGACAAACAGAAGACACTACAGAAATTCGAACTTTGCGTGTATGACACAGATGTATTATGATGCATCAAAACTGTTCTGATTTAATCTGGCTGCTGTGCAACACATATTTGTCTTGCGTAGTACTAAAGGGGACGCAATATCATAAACAATGAGTAAGACTTTTGTTTCACATCACTTTTTAGAAGAAAACAATGATAAAACAGGCCACTTCTGCAAAATGTCACAATATTCCACTAAAATAACCTTGTTGACACGTAATTGTGTCACAATAAGTTTTATCAGTGCTGCACTTATGTTTCTCGAAGGCAATAGTGGTGTTTTGTTTATTTTAATATTTCGCGTTTTTTCACGATGGCCGACATTTACTGAATATAAGGGTGCATTCTGTTCGTTGTACGTCAATCTCATCTACAAAAAAGTTTAATGAATTAATCTAAAATACTTTATAATGCACAAAAACAGTCACTGGAAGCACTGTTACATGGTAAAGTTCAGTATGGACAGGTTAATCTTTTGGGTGAAATGATTGAATCAAAGACCATTACTTTTATGCACATCAAAGTTTATGCATAACTGATTAGTCAATTCTAGTTTGAATAGCACATATCTCAGAGTCCAAGGTTTTTATTTTCATGTTTCATCACAGAAAATGTAGGACTGGAATACATTTTGCTGGGCCCTTGAGTCTCTGTACTTTTTGCATTTGTTTGTGATTGTTTGTGATTTGATGAATCATGGCACGATGTGCATGAAGATATTACCGTCTTCAAGCCAAGGTTTTCTCTTGTCTTCAAGGTAATTTTAAAAGTGTTTGCTCATATTAACTGTGATTTAAACAGCTTGAGATAAAAGATTCTTTTGTAATCAGTTCAACCAAATTCATACAAATACCCGAGATGGAGAGGATCTTGATCCTTTTAGCTCCAGGGCAACAAAGAATTAAATACCTTATTTAAATCACACCATCAGATCCTAATTAGTGGCCATGAGTTCTGGACTACCAGAGGATTTGGAGACATCAGGAAGTGTTTGTATGTTGTTGATATGCTGTCAGTGATCCAGACACAAATCTGGAAGGCTCTACACAGGAAATGAAGAAACAACGTAGCCACAAGTGATGAAAAAGAGCCCGGTTGCCAGATTGCCGCCCGTGTTTACAAACAGAACAAATGGTGCTCTTATGGATATAATAGGCAAGTCTAGATTAATGTCTAGTTTAAAGGTCTCGCAAAGGTCAGGCTGTTAACAAAGCAGGGAAGTGCTTTCCTTAACATCTAACAATTTTTTTTGCGCATCCAGTCCAGTGTTTTAGAGGACAAGGCTGTAATTGAGATATAAACTACATCCACATTAAAACTACAGCACTATGCTTAAAGTGGTAAAGTCAAGCGTCTCCCTTGAGCAATGGCTGCAGACAGCATTACCGTCTCATCCAGAGCGGCTCTATTCTCTGCTGCCTTGTCTCAGCGTCTGGTCTTGATGGATTGCCTGTGCGAATGATGGAGCGGTGAGGGGAAGATGATGAATTGTCCACGTCAAGACCGCTCCTAAAGGCGGAGGGGGCTTGAAGTACACACCACCCAACAGGCAAAATAATGATCTCAGATCAGCTGCGGTGAGGCATGCGTCAGGATACTATGCAATCCAACACTGCACCATCCCACAGAAGGGTGTTGCATATGCTACTAAAGTCTGGATGTCCACGGGCTTCTTCAAACGAGATTACCATGCCACCTGTCCTCACCATCCAGGATCGGACTTTGATGTGAGCACAGGGGTGGCTGCCAGATGTGGAGGACCATCTGTGGTCTGGAGTATCCAATGCAGGCAGTCTTTTAGGATTTAATGCTCATCTGCTCAAGAGGATGTACGTAACCACAGATGTGATCGTTCTGAATCAGGCTCTCTCATCATTCACAATACAGATTTAAAAGAAAATTAAGAGAGTAACAGACTCGAGTTCACTGCAAGTTTGTTTCACTGTAAACCATAACGCTCAAAATAATTCATTGGTTTGAGTAAAGCCCACTTAAATTAAACAAATTGGTTCAATCGAATGAACTTTTATGAGTATTTAGGACTTTCTTTTTCTTTTGAGTTCACAAAACTGACACATTTTAAGTAATCTGAATTGTTTCATTGAGTTTTATGAACTTGTTTCTTTTAATTTAGGCAAACTTAAATTTAACTAAAACTGGGTTGGGATTTATATTTCCCAGCATGCTTTGCCATGACACTCAAAAGGGAGAGTAAATGCTAAAATTAAGTGTTATCATAGCAAAAAAAAATGTAGGTGGGTCCTCTCCCAGAAAAATGTTACTGGAGTAGATTACATTTACATTAAGTTCAAATAGCCCGCCTTGTTTACT
Organism: Rhinogobio ventralis; assembly: GCA_039654625.1. NCBI lineage: Eukaryota > Metazoa > Chordata > Actinopteri > Cypriniformes > Gobionidae > Rhinogobio > Rhinogobio ventralis. The sequence continues at coordinate 4,031,522 of CM077217.1, forward strand.
AAACGTCTGGTTGGGCCAGACAAAATTACAGAAGACACCGAATTATTTTACAGTGGTAATAGTGGTTCGAATCCGCCTTTTGCCAAACTCACTCTACTCCCTTTTCCCATCACATATCAGATAAGAAATGCATTTATTTTCAATAAAATGAAGAAAATATTTAAAAAGTGGAAATAAATCATCTAACGTGTGCTTAATTATGAAGTGTTTATCGGTTAGGGGTAGGTTAACAGACATGCGCTGAATTAGAGCGGGTAAAAGTGAGTGGGTCCAATATAATTGGTCTTAAAAAGTGGGTGGGTCTTGTCCCACCCACATACAATGGTTCCGATGCCAATGATGAGTGTTATATAATGTTTTTTTGTGAAAGAATAATGTTAAGGTGGATATTTAATAGTGTTTAATGTTTTGTTCTGCTAGTTTAGAAGAGTTTCTGTTATGTTGGGTTTTTTGGGGGGCTACCATCATGGTGACGAGTGGAGCATGAGCTTAGTTTGAGAACAGATACAGTGTGTTAAATGTTCTACATTGCCTTACTCATTCAGCAATTGCTATGCTATGCTATCAAAGCATTGTGTTACCAATTAACAAGGTAGTGTTTTTGCTAGTTAAAGCTAGCCAAGTTTCTACTACTAAAAATATTTAAGTTTTAGTTGATAATTTTAGGTGGGAAGGTGGTCAGTTTACAATGTTTAGCTCTGTATTATTGCCTCAAAAAATCAACAACAGAAAATTATGTGTAAAGAGTTTCAATAAGGAACAAGGACAAAACAATTAGCTAAACTTACCTGCCTTACAAGCAGATACATACATACTTAATATACATCAAGTGTTGTATTAGTGTGGGGTCCCCGTGAGAAAATAGCACTTAGACGTCCTGATTATGTGCACAATCCACTGCACCACAGCTCAGACGTCTCTGCATATCCTAGGACAGGACAAAGTATTTTAACATTAACATATTCATTAAAAAACATTACAAAACCTTAAAAATATAGGCCTGTACAGTCTGTACACATCGAAAAACCATCTTAGTGCAGCTTATGGTTCTGTGGACAGATTTCTGGGAATCAGTTGTGTTGTGTTTGGCAACAATTCTGCATCTTGACCACATGGTGGAGCCTTGCAGATGTGTGTAGTCCTATAGAAATGAGTGATGCACAATGAATTTGATTGTATGTTCCAACAAATTTAGGTCAAAACTTGCATGCAACTTACTGTATATCAGAGTGAATTCTTGTTATTTCATGGTCTATGCCATGGGAAAGTCTTTAATTCTTTTCAGGTTACACAAGAGAAAGACCTTTTCCCTTGTTTAGTCTGTTGTGATGGTCCACCTCATGAACAGAGGGATTCTTTTTGGCGCACTGGAGTGGGCCGCAGCTCTGGGTATCTGCCACATACCACCAAGGCCTCCGTGTACACGGCACTGTGTCTTTGTGCGTCTGTGTTAGTGTGTGTGTGTGTGTGTGTGTGTGTGGGCGTTTCTTCCGAGCAGAGCGACGGGCTGGCATGGCATCCGAACATCCACTGCCCACTCGGACCAAAACAAGCCACACTTCTTCTTCACTACGCTGGCACAGAGGCCGGCAAAACAAACAAACCAAGGGCAGCGAAAGTTCCGTCACTCCATGTCACTTAAAGTATTATACAGTGTTTTTTATGGACAATCTGAAAGAAATGTTGGAAAAAATGTTATCTCATGTTTGGTTGCAACAAAATTTGAATGTTTAGACAGTTACTGGTAAGCTAAATTTGGTGGTAGTTATCATCATGTAGATCTGTAATGACCACAGACAACATTTACATCGCTTCATGCTATTTCTTTCTAACATAGCGGAGGTTAAGTTCAGATTGTTTTTTAAGTGTTCTTGAGATCTTCTGCCAGTAAATTTAGAAAGGAAAGAACGACGACTCTTGTCCGTTGTCAGAAATTGTTAGCATCAAACATTTTGATCTGGAACATGTTTTTTTCCGTTCACCCCTGAAAAAACATTTGAGCATTAAAATGTGATGCAAATAAAACCAAAATTATTACTGTAGGAAGCTCAAAGTGTTTGCACACATTCTGATTAGTTGACAGGATGGACAGTGCTCCTTTATGGGATAGTGTAGCCTAAAATTAAATACTTTATTTACTCACCTTTATGTTTCCCCAGTATTTTTTTTCTGTGGACGTTTTTATAACATCATTAAAACAGTACATTTCACTCATGCTTTTATGATTATCTTATCAAATATTTTCTTTTAGTGTTCCACGTTAAAAAATTAACAACATACATGTATGGAACAACATGAGGATGAATAATTAATGACTGAATTTTCATTTCTGGGTGAACTTTTCCTTTAAGGAACAGTCAGGAGGCCAAAAAGAGGGGGCAAGGAGGTGTGTGTGTGTGTGTGTGTGAGAGAGAGAGAGAGAATTAAGCACTAAAAGCTTTCCTCCTCTGGCTAAAGGCTAATGTTATTGCCATGGTGAAGAATTCTCCGGAGCTGGAGAAAAACGCGCTGAGGTGATTCATAAGTGGACCGTGAGGATCCTCTGGGACGATAATTAGACATTTCTCAGTCTCTCTTTCCCTCCATCCCGCTTTTTTCTCTCTCAGATGATGGATTGACAGCATTCATGTGGTCTTGGAACAAACTCGTCAAGTTTTTTGCGATAGTTTTAGCTGTTAATTGGACAGGTTTCTTACCTCAGATCGGCAGCGCGCGAAACGCTAGTCCAACGCCAACGGTTCATCTTTTGAATACTTAATTAGATCGTGATGACGTAGCTGACAGCCTTCCAATGGCAAATGAGACTTTTATAAACATTAGTTAAATTATTCTGACGTCGCCCGCTGTCCTTCCTATAGAAAATGCTTTTACTTTACATATTAATTAGGTTTTTCTGAGGTCGCTCGGTATTCGTCAAATGGCTAATACATGGCTCATGAATAGTAAGAGCCAAACCTTCACCATAGTATGAATGGTAAATTCGCGTCGGATTTCGATGTGAAATGACATGATCTGGCGAGGTTCACTTCACTTCCAACATCCTCATGTGAACCCTACGGTCACAATTCATGATATAATGCGGTAAGTGGCATTTTGTCTCCATATTGTATGCTAGATGACTTTTTGGTTATTTTTTTGTAATGAAGTTGTTGACAGACTGTATGTTGTAGTATACTTTATGTGTCTATCTGTCAGTATGTTTATAGCAAAGTATGTTGGGTTTTCATTTGAAGTGTAAAGATCTTATTTTCACAATGATATTTGTTTTAAATTGAACTTAAGCTGAAATGAAACTGAAACATTCCAAAGCAGATCAATAAGTTTTTTTTGCTTCGTCAGACCCTCTGGGTAAACATTGCATGTACTTTGCATTGGGATTGAATAGTTTCTGTATTGAACTGTATTGAACATGGTGCAACTGCAGGGACCCTGATAAATATTTAAATGTGTACAATAGTGAGTTACAGCCCATTTGGAAAGTTTGGAAGCTGTAGAAGGAAATTTTACGCATCTTTTCAAACTCCGTCCTTCATGAATGGGATGCGGTTGGAATGATTGAATCAGGCGGTCAGACAAATTCAAACCACATCATGAAATGATTTTGATAGGCCAGACTGCTGCATTTTTACTTTACAAGCATGCCATAAACAGACCCTCTGGAAAGTTCTGCTGTGGGTGATGAAGTACAAGCTCACACACGTGGTGACGCGGGCCTATAATGCATTAGCTTGGGGTTTGACGTTTTTAGTGCTCTGGACACCTTGTGAGACAGCAGGTCTCCACTAAATCCTTTCTATTTAACTTCCGTGCTAGATTAATTTGTTTTATGTCCCTTCTATCGAAAAATACTGCGCACTTGTTACAAAACATCCCAGAAAGGCCATGCTGTGCAATGAAAAATGAGGAAAATGAGGGACTGCTATATTGATCAATAATAGAAGTGAAAATTTGTATCTACAGGTCAATGTGCACTGAAGTGACTATCAGTTTGCAAAGAGAAATGCATAACAGAATTGAAACGCTAGCAATTTGAGACGCGTTGTATGTTTAGAAAGAAGAATTTCCCCCATTGACAAGATCACACTCGGCCCAAAATGCATTGCTACTTCATGTGCACTTCAAAGGAAATTAGAGTTAAATGGTGTTTATTCTACAATCATTGAGTCTGTGACCTCTCATGAGGATGAAATATTAGCAGACTGGTTAGTGAATTTGGTAAAATGCTTCCATGTGTGTCATTTATGTATGCAATGCAATATTATGTGCAAAAACGTGTTTCACATTAGTGTAAAATAACCAAATCCAAATACCACTAGTAAATTGCTTTTCTAATTTAATGCAAACTTTCCATTACAAATGATATTGTCAGCATAACAAATTAAGTTAAAAGTTGAACAGGAAAGTGAACATGAATGTCTTAATATTTGGTGTATCTCTTTTGTTTTTGACATGATCCAAAGAGCATCTTGAGCCTCATCGCCTGTCTACAAAGAGTCACATGATCAATGCCACTCATTTACTAGAGACCTAGAAGTAGTGCAGAAATCTTCATTTTATGCTCTCAGGCTTTTGAACCCCACTTTTTGCCTCTTCTTATTAATGTACATTCTAAAGATTTGAGTTGTTATTCATGATATTCATCCAAACCGATATGGTAGAAGGCACTGGAAATGTCTTAACGCAACCCTACAGACATGTTTTTAGAATCTGACATTTCTACCGCAGATGATTTAGTCTTAACGGCTCCCAAACATGAGGCCATACGGCTATTATCCAATCAGTTTCAGAGATTTTGTCTGACCTTTTCCTGCATGGCTGCTCGGCGGAGCAGAACCAGTTCGGCCATGAGCTGTGTGACACGGTCACGGTCATCTTTGGAGTATTGACTGACTTAAAGGGATAGTTCACCCAAAATTCAAGACATATTATTTACTCGCCTTGCTTCATGCCATTTTAAATCTGTGTGTTGTTATTTTTTCTGTGGAACACAAAAGTGAACGTTTTTAAAGCGTCTTTATGAAGCTCTGGCTATATGTAACTGTTTATAGTGACTATGATCGTCCAGCTTCAAAAAGGCCAACATAAAAGCAAATGGGTTTGGAAACATCTCAACGGTTTTCATGTTTGGGCGGACTATTCCTTTAATAAGAATAATAATGGAAATTCCACAAAAAGCTAATGTGAAGTCCTTTGTTGCTTCCTCATGCAAAATGTACTTCAGAAATTAATGCAAATGTAATGCTGTTTTTGATTAATATGTGATCATACTATTCTGTTCTTCTGTTTACTTTTAATGGATAGTTTTGTCATCACTTACTCACCCTCAAGTTGTTCCAAACCTGTATGGATTTCTTTCTTTTGCTAAACTCAGAAGATATTTTGATGAATTTTGGTAACCAGACAGTTGACGGTAGCCATTGACTTCCATAGTAGGGAAAAAAATTGAACTGTTTGGTTACCAAAATTATTCCAAATATTTTCTTTTGTGTTCAACAGAAGAAACTCATATGTGACCCTGGACCACAAAACCAGTCATAAGTCGCACGGGTATATTTGTGGCAATAGCCAACAATACATTGTATGGGTCAAAATTATCGATTTTTCTTTTATGCCAAAAATCACTAGGATGTAAAGATCATGTTCCATGACGATATTTAGCAAATTTCCTACCGTAAATATATAAAAGTATTATAATACATAAATGTATAATATATAATATAAATAATGTACATTTATAATGTATACATGTATTATTAAAAGGAATATGCATTGCTAAGGACTTAATTTGGACAACTTTAAAAGTGATTTTCTCAATATTTAGATTTTTTGGCACCGTCAGATTCCAGATTTTCAAATAGTTGTATCTCGGCCAAATATTGTCCTATCCTGACAAACTATACATCAATGGAAAACTTATTTATTCAGCTTTGATGATGTAAACATCTCAATTTAAATTTAAAATTGACCCTTGTGACTGGTTTTGTGGTCCAAGGGCACATATAGTTTTGGAACAACTTAAGGGAGTAAATGGTGACAATTAAAATTTTTGGGTGAACTATCCCTTTAACACCCCACTTTTTAAATGTAGTGCTCAGTTACGCTGTAGTCTCCGTTTTATGAGTTGTGAAGTAAAACATGTTACACTCAGACCTTTACTGTGACCTTTTGAAATGTATTTGGCAATGAGAAACCATAATCTACAGCAAATTCCCATATTTCAAAAGCACAGAAATAAAACTTCTGGCTTGTGTTTCCCTCTTTTCAGCCATTGTTTTAATGTTGTTTTAATATAGACAGCCAATCAATGTTCATGATTATGTACGGGAAGGGCAAAGACTAGGTGTTAACATGCATTTTCCTCGGCTGGAAAAATTTGGCACCGGGGTGTTCTATTCACAGTACACTGACACATACCCTCAACCCCTTTAGCAATTTCCTGGAGAAAGCCGGACAGTTGCAGACTCTTGCTACACTGTAAACCCAATGTACACCAACACTATTGCGTTTGCTTAAAATACTTTGAAGTTGTTGAACGAACATGACGTAGTGATGCAAATTAGGAATATATTCAGCAGTAAAAATATACTGAAATATATTTTTCTCCCTCAGCAAAATGGTATCAGACAGGAGCACAATCGCACCATTATTACATCACTACGAGGGTGGCCTAGGAATGCTGTGGAAACAACAATAATACATCACATTTTTCTGCAGCACGAAAAGTTGCAATCGTCATGGCTTTGAAATTCGGTTCTCCGTCCTCCAGTCTGAAATGTCCAAATCTAATGGATCATTCTGTTCCGATTAGGTCCATGAAAGGACTTGAGACATTTCGGGCAGCTTTTGTACAGGACCGTAGCAAACTCTTTTCTACACGATCACCCCCTTTCCCCTCGTTTTATATTGTTGAGGAAATTTCAGTCCATAAGAGGGAAAAGGAAGAGAAAAAAATGTTAGTTAAATTCACTCTGCCCTTAAAATAGGATTCTGGGAACAAATTTGTCCGGTAGCTGTGTGCAGCTCTCAAGTCTTGAGCCATTCAAAACACAGGCGTTTTTTTTCTTCTTCTACGAAGCGCTTTGAAACGATGAACTTTGACTGGACAGCTGAATCTGTGCCGTCTGCACGGTAACATCTGCTGTTTAATCATGTTGGATTCCTCTCAGGCAGTTGATGTCTATCAGCTAAACTAGAAAATTTATAGATGTCGATTATTGAATTCTAGGTTTAAGTACATTGTGTTTTTCAGATTGTTAGGATCAGGATTTGTGGAGCCCGTGATCCTCCAATCAAGGTCCTAATATACGGAATCTGGAAGTTTTCTAAAGCAGTGCTACTTTAAAGGAATAGTTCACTAAAACATAATAAAAAATCTGACTCTTTTGAATGGCGGTTCATAACGACCGTGTCTGTCAAGCTCCAAAGATCTCAAAAAAGGTGCCATAAAAGTAGTTAAAAAAACGTGCACATTGCGTATATAATCTAATATAATATGAAAAAATTATATTAGATGAGCTGAAGCTTTGGAGACACATTAATAGATAAAGGAAAACTATGCATAGATGCACCACCCCAGGTTTGATGTTATTCAGTGAAAAAAAAAATCTCTTTTAAGGTGAAAAGTAAAATTGATTTTGTTTCAGTTGGATAACATAAGGAAAAAATACTTAACCATAAGATTTATATGCTGTATTTAGTGTTAATTTATGTGTACAAGTTTGATGACGTAACTCTAATTGTTTGTGGTGCTTATTTTTTTTTACATTTATCAAAACTATTTTTTGAATATTTCTTTATTTTATTTATTATACTTTTTTAATGATATAGTTTCATTATTTTATAAAATATATTATCCCCATAGCTTTCATTTTATTATCTCTCATAATCTCTCAACATTTTCAGATGTTTTTCTTCACTGTAAAGTAAACTTAAGCTTTTACAAACTTACATTTTTCCGCGACACCCAATGAAATGGCATACTCCATCTGCAATTGGTGGGACAAACAGAACGTTTTTGTAACATCAAAATACCTACACATTTCAGCGTTAACTACTTTAAGTTATAAGAAGCTTGCCTTTTAAAACTACATTTTTAGAGTAGCTTCCCTGAGAGTGTTAATGATATACAGTGGTTTAGACTGCCGCCCGGGGTCGAACCCCACAATGCAGACCTGGTTTGGATAAGCTGACGATCTCTTCTTCTCTCCCCATAGGGTACGGGCAGCCCCAGGACGCAGCTGGACCGCAGCTGTAAAGCTCTTGGATCTAAAGTTGCAGCTGTGGTGGGGAGGGTTCCTGGCACCGTGATTTGGTGGATAAACAGAACTGAAAATCACATTGCCAGGGATTTCCACCCCTGCACAGTTCTTCAGGTGCCCCACCTAAACACTGCCAACCTGACCAGGTGTATTTTTGAAATCCTGTAACAACAGACAAAGAACTACAGAGATTTTTCTGAATTAGACTGTCAGGGCTCTTGTATGCATGTGGCTTAAAGTCAACACTGACCCTATTTACTTTCCTAATGCACGTTGCTGCTTTTATTGTGCTGGTTTTATCACTCATCAAAATGTGCTTGCTCCACCTAGGAAGTTATTTTACTTTAATCAGCCAAAAATGACTATTACTAATGCTCATATTTATGAAGGCCTTAAAGGAGCATGGTGATATGAGATGGGAGGAAAAATTATATTTCGATGCTTTTGCATTGTCTCCCAAATGTTTTGCGTTCCCCCAAGAAACTTTGCGTTGGCTCGCATAACCTTTGCCCTTTGCGTTCGCTCACATAACCTTTGCGTTTGCTCATGTTTGCTTGCATAACCTTTGCCCTTGGCGTTCGCTCACGTTCGCACACGCATAACATTTGCCCTTGGCGTTCGCTCACATAACCTTTGCGTTTGCTCGCATTACCTTTGCCCTTTGCCCTTGCTCACGTTCCCTCGCATAACCTTTGCCCTTTGCATTCGCTCACATAACCTTTGCGTTTGCTTGCATTACCTTTGCCCTTTGCGCTCACTCACGTTTGCTCGCATTACCTTTGCCCTTTGCGTTCGCTCACATAACCTTTGCCCTTTGCATTCGCTCACATTGGCTCGCATAACCTTTGCCCTTTGCATTCGCTCACATAACCTTTGCGTTTGCTCGTTTGCTCGCATAACCTTTGCCCTTGGCGTTCGCTCACGTTCGCACGCATAATCTTTGCCCTTTGCGTTCGCTCACGTTCGCACGCATAACCTTTGCCCTTTGCATTTGCTCGCATAACCTTTGCCCTTTACGTTCGCTCACATAACCTTTGCTTTTGCTCGCGTTACCTTTGCCCTCGCTCACGTTCCCTCACATAACCTTTGCCTTTGCGTTCGCTCGCATAACCTTTGCCCTTTACGTTCGCTTGCATAACCTTTGCGTCCGCTTGGATAACCTTTGCGTTTGCTCACATAACCTTTAGCCTTTGTGTTCGCTCGCATAACCTTTGCCCTTTGCGTTCGCTCACATAACCTTTGCTCTTTGCGTTTGCTTGCATAACCTTTGCTCTTTGCGTTTGCTTGCATAACCTTTGCCCTTTGCGTTCGCTCGCATAACCTTTCGCTTGCTCGCATAACCTTTGCCCTTTACGTTCGCTTGCATAACCTTTGCGTCCGCTTGGATAACCTTTGCGTTTGCTCACATAACCTTTAGCCTTTGTGTTCGCTCGCATAACCTTTGCCCTTTGCGTTCGCTCACATAACCTATAGCCTTTGCGTTCGCTCACATAACCTTTGCTCTTTGCGTTTGCTTGCATAACCTTTGCCCTTTGCGTTCGCTCGCATAACCTTTCGCTTGCTCGCATAACCTTTGCCCTTTGCGTTCGCTCGCAAACCTTTGCCTTTTACGTTCGCTCACATTCTCTCGCATTACCGTGGCCCTTTGCATTCGCTCGCATAACCTTTGCCCTTTTGCGTTCCCTCACATAACCTTTGCGTTCCCCCAAGAAACTTGCGTTTGCTCATAAAGAACTCAACATTTTTGCGAACGAACACAAAGATTCAAAATCTCCTATTTTCTTCCATCACCATGTCCCTTTAGGGGCTCTGTACATACTTAGTGATTAGTGATTAGTGATTTAGGGATTAGTGATTTAAACAAACCCCTAACTCCGAGAATTAAATGTTGGTTGGTTACTTTTCTAAGAATACAGACCTGTCTTTGGGCAAAAATGTGCACCAAAAAAATCCCAAAGTAAAGGCCTGTTCACACCAAGGATGATAACTATAATGATGTTTTAAGTTTTAAAAAATCATTCTAAATTTGAAAGAATAGTCCACACCACAACTATAACGATTACGGCACAGAGGAACGATGTCATTGGAATCTCTTTCAGTATGTTTTTTTCCAACTGATTAATCGTAATTGTCCTCCAATCAGAATTCATCCTGCTTTAAAGACCTTGTGAAATTAAAGTGGCAGGTGACAAAACTGCAGCGTGCGCTTATAAACAGAACATTAATGTGCGTTGGTGTGGACACTGATATAGTTATGGTTATAGTTATCATCATTGGTGGTGAGTTTTTCTCAGACAAACGCCACTTCAGAAAACGTAAAACATTTTTTGCGTGGCGCTTGCTGCAACATATTGAGATTCAGTCTTTGTTTATGCAACCTCTTTGGCATTTAGTTCATGTGAGTGCAACTGCTTGGAATATTTTTCAGACTCAATAACACAAACAGTGACTCATCGCTCTGGAAATATCATGTTTCCTCAGGAATGACAGATAATGGCTTACTGGAATATCGGCGAAGGCAAAAGGGCATCTGGCAAGTTTCGTAAAAAAATGGAGATGCAAACCATGTTTGACACCCGCAGTGCTTAGGACTGTTATCAGACAGTACGTTATGATTGACTGAAGAATCCTGAATAAAATAATGCGAACTGGCTGATGGCACCACAACAGCTCACAATCCCAAAGCTTTAATAGTGACTATTTTATTTTATTTATACAACTATTTTTGAATAGCAGTCGATGCTTTTTAGAATCAGATGGTGAAGTCACAACTTCAAACAACATGATCTAACTGAGCCACACTAAGCCAAACATTGACAAAGTGGTATCAACATGGTGCATTAATATAGGTGTCCATTTATCCGAGTTTCACAACAGCTTCAAGTGTGGAAGCTATTGAATTTTTTTTATTCAAACCCAGCATTGTAAATTATTTGTCCAAGGTCACAATGACTAAGCGGGTATAATTACCCAAGATACATCTTGTTTCTAGCTAATATGCCTCATTCGGTCGCACCCTTTCCATCTCAAGTTGGTCCATCAGGTCATCACTTGCTCAAGGCGCAGAGCTTAGCTAATTGGTGAGCATTGATCCCTTAAGAATACTGTTCACAGTGGCTAAGTTCAGTGCCTGAAGTGAACTGTATGACGGTATGTGTACAGGGAAATCCACCCGCCCATCGTGGTCAGGTGAAGTCCACCTACTTGCTCTAGCATCAAAGTGAGACAGGGCAGGAACTGGGCGTAATGAAGGGTGGGATGCCAGTAAATGTGAAACCAGTTAGGACACGCAAGCAAATGAGTCAGGTTAAGCTCTTAGACCCATTGTCTGAGTACTATTAGCTGAGATGGATGAGGTAAACGTGTCAGGCTTTCATTTCACAGAGCAGGTTCTGACCACTTTGTCGAACTCAATGGAAGCACTGGCACACAAAGTTAAAGTCCATTTAGACCAGTTCTTGTATGTTAGTACATTCACTCCAGTCATTAAAAAGCTGAAAGGTGTAGATGTTCCAGGAAAGCAGGGGCAGTGGTTGAGCTACAACGAATCATTATCCGTCACGTTGATGGACAGATGTGCAGATGTGTAGGGTTGTCGGTGTAGGCATTTGCTTTTGCCAGCTGCGATAACTGCTCTTTTAACCTACAATTAACTGAAAATTGGGGTCAGAGTCTTTGCAAACAAGGTGTGGTGTCGTGACCATCCCTGCAATTTGTCCAGACAAATCCTCTCAGATCATTTGTATAATTGCGATGGTGTGGTTTTGACTAAACGATAAAGGGCTGTGCCCTCGTGTGCCTGCTAAACTGGTATCAGTGTGCTTATTGAGTGCTGGCTCAGTTCAGCAGGAACAGGAGTGAAGTCCTAAACGCCACTGCTTTACTCCCATCCAATCAGCATGCAGTGTCATTTACTCTCCTCCAATCAGAATGCAGCGTGCTTCAGTATCCTCCAATCAGCATGCCGTGTCTTTTACTCTCCTCCATTCAGAATGCAGCATGCTTCAGTACCCTCCAATCAGCATGCCGTGTCATTTACTCTTCTCCAATCAGCATGCAGCGTGCTTCAGTATCCTCCAATCAGCATGCAGTGTCCTTTACTTTCATCCAATAAGGATGCAGTGTGCTTCAGTATCCTCCAATCAGCATTCAATGTCCTTTACTCTCCAATCAGAATGCAGCATGCTTCAGTGTCCTCCAATCAGCATTCAGTGTCCTTTACTTCATCCAGTAAGGATGCAGTGTGCTTCAGTATCCTCCAATCAGCATTCAGTGTCCTTTACTGTCCAATCAGAATGCAGTGTGCTTCAGTATCCTCTAGTCAGCATGCAGTAATTTACTCTCCAACAGAATGCAGTGTGCTTCAGTATCCTCCAATCAGCATGCAGTGTCCTTTACTCTCATCCTATCAGCATGCTGCATGCTTCAGTATCCTCCAATCAGCATTCAGTATCATTTACTCTCCAATCAGAATGCAGCGTGCTTCAGTATCCTCCAATCAACATTCAGTGCCATTTACTGTCCAATCAGAATGCAGCGTGATTCAGTATCCTCCAATCAGCATGCAGTATAATTTACTCTCCTCCAATCAGAATACAGCATGCTTCAGTATCCTCCAATCAGCATTCAGTGTCATTTACTCTCCTCCAATCAGAATACAGCATGCTTCAGTATCCTTCAATCAGCATGCAGTGTCCTTTACTCTCATTCTATCAGCATGAAGTGTGCTTCTCATCAACTTGGTATATTAACATCTGTCATCAGTGAATATAAAACATGTTTTCCGAGTGAATCGACCATTATAAAATATGAATGGTTAACCATTAGAATCAAGACATTGAGGATAATGGATTTTTTGCATACTGATTAAAGCCATATCCATATTTTTAGCATTGCTTTCTGTTCTCAGCACAAGCATGGCCATGGGAACACACGATATCGAGATGTTTCAGCTTTTACCTCATATTCTGCATGCTTCAAAAAACGCCTGCAGTGTCTCTGGGTGTTCACCGTTTCAAAGATAGTTAAAATGAATTACGGCAAGAGACTTAATATAGGTTGCACTGTCATATCCATTTACGCATATAAAAAATGGAAGGCTTCAGGTAGATCATAAATCTACCTCAGACTGTTAACTTTCTGCACTCTAACTTTGGCTTTTCCTTTTTCACATCTTAACAGAGCTGCTCCTGTAACCATTAGGGAAAAGATTATGAAATGCTGTGTATATATATATACACTCACCTAAAGGATTATTAGGAACACCCGTTCAATTTCTCATTAATGCAATTATCTAATCAACCAATCACATGGCAGTTGCTTCAATGCATTTAGGGGTGTGGTCCTGGTCAAGACAATCTCCTGAACTCCAAACTGAATGTCAGAATGGGAAAGAAAGGTGATTTAAGCAATTTTGAGCGTGGCATGGTTGTTGGTGCCAGACGGGCCGGTCTGAGTATTTCACAATCTGCTCAGTTACTGGGATTTTCACGCACAACCATTTCTAGAGTTTACAAAGAATGGTGTGAAAAGGGAAAAACATCCAGTATGCGGCAGTCCTGTGGGCGAAAATGCCTTGTTGATGCTAGAGGTCAGAGGAGAATGGGCCGACTGATTCAAGCTGATAGAAGAGCAACTTTGACTGAAATAACCACTCGTTACAACCGAGGTATGCAGCAAAGCATTTGTGAAGCCACAACACGCACAACCTTGAGGCGGATGGGCTACAACAGCAGAAGACCCCACCGGGTACCACTCATCTCCACTACAAATAGGAAAAAGAGGCTACAATTTGCACAAGCTCACCAAAATTGGACAGTTGAAGACTGGAAAAATGTTGCCTGGTCTGATGAGTCTCGATTTCTGTTGAGACATTCAGATGGTAGAGTCAGAATTTGGCGTAAACAGAATGAGAACATGGATCCATCATGCCTTGTTACCACTGTGCAGGCTGGTGGTGGTGGTGTAATGGTGTGGGGGATGTTTTCTTGGCACACTTTAGGCCCCTTAGTGCCAATTGGGCATCGTTTAAATGCCACGGCCTACCTGAGCATTGTTTCTGACCATGTCCATCCCTTTACGACCACCATGTACCCATCCTCTGATGGCTACTTCCAGCAGGATAATGCACCATGTCACAAAGCTCCAATCATTTCAAATTGGTTTCTTGAACATGACAATGAGTTCACTGTACTAAAATGGCCCCCACAGTCACCAGATCTCAACCCAATAGAGCATCTTTGGGATGTGGTGGAACGGGAGCTTCGTGCCCTGGATGTGCATCCCACAAATCTCCATCAACTGCAAGATGCTATCCTATCAATATGGGCCAACATTTCTAAAGAATGCTTTCAGCACCTTGTTGAATCAATGCCACGTAGAATTAAGGCAGTTCTGAAGGCGAAAGGGGGTCAAACACAGTATTAGTATGGTGTTCCTAATAATCCTTTAGGTGAGTGTGTGTATATATATATATATATATATATATATATATATATATATATATATATATATATATATATATATATATATACATTTTAGTATGATGCTTGTTGAATTTTCCTCATTTTTATAATGTTGCTAAGCAGTTGCTGGGGTGTTCTGAATGCTTTTTACATTGTTGCTATAATGTTGCTATGCTGTTGTTAGGGTGTTCTGAACACTTTTTAGAATGTTGTTATGCAGTTGCTAGGGTGTTCTGAACACTTTTTAGAATGTTGCTAGGGTGTTCTGAACACTCTTTAGAATGTTGGTATGCAGTTGCTGGGGTGTTCTGAGTGATTTTAGCATGTTGCTATGAAGTTGCTAGGGAATTCTGCATAGTTTGTAGAACGTTGCTACAATGTTCTGAATAGTTTTAGCATGTTGCTACTGTATGTGCTTCCATGGTTTTCATACTGTTGCTATGTTGTTACTAGGGTTTTCTGAGGGGTTTACTGCATGTTGCTATGCAGTTGCTAGGGTGCCAAACTACTACATAGTAAAAAAAAATGCTGCACAATTTGATTGCTTCTTGATCATTGATCTGTTATATAGTATCTATATAGGATAGTTTCCATATTGCAGGTCCTGCGGCCTTACTTGAACCGTTCTCAGTCCGCAGCATTGACAGCTACTTGGAAAGATTTGTGCTACTCAGAAACAATTATAGGTCATAAATACATCAGTGGGAAGGAGCTGCGGGGATGAAAGCAGAAAGCCTCTTATTTTAGTTTCACAGCAATGTCAGAGGCCTTTTATCATGCGCTCAGAGACTGACCAGATTTCGTGACGTGGCCTCCTTAAGTTGTTTGATATTGTTTTGTTCCCTCCGCCACCATGTAGTCAGTGTGTTTGCGGTCCAGACCAGAGCTGTGTGCTTTATAATTGGTTTAACTTGAACAAGACCAGCTGTGCAATAAAGCAGCAAAGCCATGTGAAGAAACCCACAGTACCGGGCGTCCGTAGATCCTTCGGGGTCATGATCTAGCACATGCGGAAAAGGATTTCACATCTGTGCTGAATGTAAGTGGTTGTAATGTATTTATTAAAATACAATTTAAAGACATGCTGACACCAAATGAATGCCTGTGAGGTCCTCATGCCACAACTGTCATCCAATCAGCATGCAGTATGTGCTACTATCCTTCAATCAGCATGCAGCATGTTTTCCTGTCATCCAATCAGCATGCAGACACTTTATTGCATTGGCAGAAGTTTTCTCAGGCAACATCTGGGTTAATCTTTAGGATCTCACAAGCAAGTTAAATCATGAAGCAAATGAATAACGATAAACACATGCTTAATTTCTTGTTTGGCAGACTCTTGTCCTAAAGGGAAGAATCATAGTTATGTTGCCCAGAGCCAAATATTACACAGTTATATGTTATAAGTTAAATGCAAATCACCATAACTAACCAGAATCATGTCTAATCTGTTGGTTGTATCTGTTTTTT
Organism: Rhinogobio ventralis; assembly: GCA_039654625.1. Classification (NCBI taxonomy): domain Eukaryota; kingdom Metazoa; phylum Chordata; class Actinopteri; order Cypriniformes; family Gobionidae; genus Rhinogobio; species Rhinogobio ventralis. The sequence goes on from CM077217.1 coordinate 4,047,714, forward strand.
TCACACAAACATTAAAACAACATGTTTCTCTTAATTAAATAAGATACTAGACAATGAGAACATTGTGTTTGCCTTTATTTCTGCTCAGAATTGTCCATTAACTGTAATGTTGAATTCATTTGCATGGACTCTGAATGGTTTGAATGGAAGCTAAACAGCTACAAATGTGCAGAAACCCGATCCGAGGACGTCATTATCTGTCTGCAGAACACCTGGGGGCGACACGCGGTAATCACGCAGGGCGGGTCGGTCTGTCTGCACGCAACCGCAGTTAACCCTTCGTGCCCTCTATAATGAGAAGAACATAAATCCACGTTTCCTTCAAGAGGTCATGCAGTCATAAACTACACTGTAATCATCCCAGGAACGTGTTTGCAATGGCATTTTTAGGTCAGTTCACACCCATAACAATGACTATTATCGTCGACACCAACGAACAATATCTTTCTGTTTATTAAAAGGCAGCGGCTATTTACACGGTGTAAATAGTCATAGATGCTATTTACACTAAGTAAAATTAACAAATTTTCTTAGCGATAGATGATATTTACACTAAGTGAAATAACACACTAAGTGAAAAATAGTGATATATTCTATTTATACCATGTAAAAGTAGCAGTTCTTTGCAATATGTGTAAATAGTAATTACATGCAATTTATACTTTATTTTGACAGATACATACTATTTGCACCTCAGTATTGTTGTACATTAACAGGATGCAATAATAACATATTATATTTATTAAACTTATTAAACTGACGCTGCCTTAATGGGACAATAAAAGCCCTCTCTACACCTGCCCCTAACCCTACCCAATACATTTTTATTATTATTAAACACTTCGTTAGGCACTTTATTTCCACTTTTAGAACATTTTCTTAATTTTTATTGAAAGTAAATGCCTTTTTGATGTGATATGTGATGGGAAAAGGGAGAAGAGCGAGCTCGGCAAAAGGCGGATTCGAAACCGGGTCGATCACATCAAAACCCAGACTCCTGAGCCTTACACCCTACACCACTGAAGATGTTGAAATAGCTGCATTTTTAAAATATCTTGTTTGGCCCAGCCAGGCAGTGTTAGGCAGAGCAAATAGCACTTGCCAAAAAGGCACGCTATTTGCACTTGGTGTAAATAGACACTCCATTATTAAAATCGTGCACTGCAGTTGTAATCTGACAATTTAAATGTCCGCGCTCTGTTAAGTCTGGAGGATTCTGATTGGCTGTCATTTCACAGACTGATGACGCGTTTTAACGGTCATCAGCATCGTAAATCCGGATACGTTTTTTTATATTTAAATTTTTTTTTTATCTATGTACATTTATAACCAGTACCATCGCAAGGGCTGTGCCAAGTGTGCGACCGCACAGGGCTTCGCGCAAAGTAACGTGACAGATGACTTGATGATGTAAAGCTAATAGTTAAAGTTCCTATACTATAATAGTTAAAAGACAGCTAAAAGTGAGACTATGTGTATCTTGATGCTGTATTATTCTGCTTGTAAAAAATGCATTATGCAGTAACTTACAATATTTCTCTGTGCTTGAGACTGTGATTCATACGCATACATGTCATCAGCGCGGCGTCGCACGTCAAGTTCGTAGAGAGAGCTTTATTCATTCAAATTCAGATTTTGGCCACCTCTGAAATGGGTCAAACCATAGATAGCCTATTGCCTAAGAAGTTCAAGTAAATACGCTAGCAATCCGCACTCATTGAAGGATGTGCATTTATTGCATGGATGGAGAAAGCATGGATGCCTGCAGGATTTCATCTGACGGCACGCACAAAAGGTTTTTTATTTAACACTATAAAGTTAAATAAGTATAGCCTAACTATTACGCACCTTTCGGAGCATCAGTGAGAGCAATGGGACCGCAGAACAAGTGTAGCTACTCTAGCTCTACACGTGTTAAATGTTTTAAAACCTGAAAACTGCAAAAAGCTACGAAATTGTCAGACATAAATTTAGCGCATGTTCACGGAGGAAAACCACTGAAGACCAGCGCTGGTTGTTCTCTCAATACTATCTGTTTATTGTACTGACTGAGAAATCTCTTCAGATGATTCAGTGAGAGAGCAGTCCAAACTCATTCAAGTGGATTCAGGCCGTTTTGCAAACGCGTTTGACCCATTCGTAATTTAGAATATAATTTAAGCGTCAAAATGTGTGCACTGTGCAGTTCAGTTACACAGTTTAACTTCTTGAACCTATTGCTGTTAAACTGAATATACATATCCAATATAAATATCCATATACCCCCCCCCCCCCCCTCCATATATATTTAATGTAGTCTCTCATTTACCACTATAGAGTGGTGCAGGTATGATGTAGTCCAATCGGCAGTTCGCATTGACTGGTTCCCTCGGGAAAAACCCAATAGGATTTTCCCATAGGCTTTTGGATTATCGCTAAAATCAAGCTCTGTGATCAACAAAAGTTTATGATACTTGCACGTTTTATCCATCAAGATAATTATCACAGATGAACACAACTTTTTTTTGAAGCCTAAATGCAGTCGCCAGAAGTGAAAAGCTAAAGGTAGGCTAAAAACGGACTACACCACGGTCGCTCGACTTCAACGTCACCATCACTAAACTTCTGACAACTCCTTCAGTCTTTATCTCAAAACATTTTCACAGAAAGTTTGAGTTAGACTAGTTTATAAGAGCACTAATAAGGATGTAAAAACGGACGGAGTTTACCTGTTCAGCGTGATGATTAATCTCCTCGACAGCCTCTGTAGTCCCATTTAGCCGCATTTGTCAAGACACGTAACAGCAAAAAATCACGAGTGGGGTAATACTGATGTATTTTATGTCGTAGAATAAAACGTGAAAGTGTCTTGAGCTTGTGTTCACCACAACCTTATTTCAGCCATTTAACCAAAATCCCATTAAAAAACAACATTGACTTAGGGACGAGGGAACTGGAAGTGCTAAAATGCTAACTTGCTTCCGCACGTTTTGGCCTACAAAGTAATGTCATACCTGCTCCACTCTGTAGACGAACCCAACTATGACGACTTTCGCTTTTGAGAAACCCGAAAATGTGATTAAGTTTACTGTTTTATTCTTTATCAGCTGGAAATAAAGCAGTTATTAAAGCGTTTCTTATGATAAGTCTGCTATGTCATATTGTTATAGTCGTACATTTGGCAGACGCTTTTATCCAAATCGACTTGAATTGCAGGGAAAGCAGAAGAATTTGTACTTTGAATGCAACGTATAAGTCGCTCTGGATAAAAGGGCCTTACAAATGCATAAATCTAAATTGAAATACTTGTCATAAAAATAGAATTATTATTAAAATTATATAGTTACAGTTGTCGTAGTGTGAACAGGCCTTTATGCTTTTAGGCCTAATAACATTTGGCAAAGGGACTACCAATGAAAACTAGCCTCCGGGCTAATTTGGGTACATTTACATTCATGAATGTTGATTAATGTTGTCCCTTTTTGAAAATAAAGAAATCTCAAAAAGGTGCTTGATGGACATTAGTAAACACTTCACAATTCATCACAAACACCCATCAAGTATGTGCTAATCAGGGCCATTTTGAGTCAAAATCTATGTATTTCCTCAAGTATTTGAGTAAACTACTACAGCTAACATGCTAATGATTCTTTAGGAAACGTTACTGGTATGTTGCCCTTACATTTGTTACCATGTAGGCTACATCTTTTAATATTCTGTAATCTCTGGCTATATTAATGTCTTCCGTCCACTGTGCATTCTTCCAATTGCTGTCTGGATCGTCCAGATGGTTTTAAGATGGGCTGTCGCGTTATTTTTGGAGGGCTGTGGTTTCCCATGCACACTTCAATGTTTTTTTTGTAGATTCTTGAATGCTGGGGTGGATTTCAAAATGTGGATCTGAATATATCAATCCAGAGTCCTAAAGTTTTAAAGCTTAATCACTGTGCACCTTTTGGCAAGTGAATATTATTGTGTTATATTGTATGCATTATTATTATTATTATTAACAAATAAGCTTAGTTTGATGTGTTTGACATGAAAATACCCGATGCCCTCGATGTCCTGAAGCATGTTGCATTAAAGAAGTCTGTATATTGTCTCCCTCTTGTGTTCAATGAAAGATATTGACTGAGAATCTTCAAGAAATCTTGTGGGACAAATGCATTTTTATTTCCTTGACATAATTTTCACAATGCATACACTTAAAATGTCGCCTTGAAAACTTTAAAACAGTTTTACATGTGCATGTACAAAAATATAAACATTTCACTTTAAGTAGAATATGAAAATATACTTTTTAATATTTAAATTACAGTATTTATATTACTTTTTCGTTCTCATAGAACAAGGAAAGGCAGTTTCATATTTGAGAATCTTACAGGTCTGATTGCTTTGCTTTGCATTCAGCTGAAATGTATTCTGTGATTTTTTTTCTTCATTTTTTAAAATGTTTTTGTTGCACAGCTGCTCACTTTTAAAGTCCTTTCTGCGTGTTTTGACCATCAGCATGGAAACTCGCACCAGCTGACCTACAACAAGTGAAAGCCACAATCATGGTGTGTTTGAGAAGGTGCAGTTCCTGTGGCGAAGGTGAAACACACCTAACCAGTGTGGCCTAACCGCTCGATGCAGATAAACAAGAAGTGGTGGAGCTGAGGCGTGTTTTCTTGCCATTCTTTGGTTCGGGTGGAGGGCTGGTGCTCAGGTTGCGCACCTTGCTGAAGCTGTTGCGCAAGCTGCTATGTCGACTCCCTGAGGTGCTGGAGGTCTCCTTGGACATGAAGGTCTTGGGGTCTAACAGTCCTGCCTTCAGGCAGCAGCAGCACAGGAGCGTTGCGATGGCTTTGCGCAGCTCCAGGCTGCCGAACGAGTAAATGAGCGGATTCATGGCAGAGTTGAGCACGGCCAGGGCGATGACCCATTCAGGATTGAAGAGCGTGCTGCAATTGCGAGAGTAGCAGAAGAAGTCCACCAACAGGAGGATGAACAAAGGTCCCCAACACACCATGAAGACTCCCACGATGGAGATCACAGCCTTCAGGAGGCGCAGCGAACGCTTGCGACTGCGTGCCGATATCATCTCAGTGCTGCTGCGGACGTGACAGTAGATTGCAAAATAGAGTGCACCAATTGTGAGCAGGATTATGAAAAAGATGATCAGGGCGAACGAGATGTAGCTCTTGGAGTACAGCGGCAGAAGTGTTGAGCAACTTCTCAGGTCGCAAACGCAGTTCCAGCCCATCAGCGGAAGGAAGCCGATTATTAAGGCTGTTATCCAGCACAGCACCACCATTATGTAGATTCGGTAAGTCTTTGTGGTGGCTTTCTGGTGGACGGGCTTCATCATAGTGGCGTAGCGCTCTACGGCAATCAAGAGCAGGCTGAATATGGACGCCGCTAAGGCCACAAACAGAAGTCCTTCACGGAACAACCACAGAACTGGGCTTAACTTGAAAGTGCGTTCGCCAGACATGCAGATGTTGACCACGTAGGCGGATCCCGTCAGTAGGTCGCTCAACGCGATGTTGCCGATGCAGATGAATATCCAGCGTTGACGCAGGCGCACGCGGAACAGCACCGCCAACAGCACCATGAGGTTCTCCAAGATGATGAAGACGCTGAAGCACAGGAACAGGACAGTGATGACACTGCTCTTCGAGGACTTGCGGTGCTGGAGGCGCCCAGTGAAGTTGTAGTGCCCCAGGATGAGGCTGTTGCTAGTCCAGTTGTAGACGTCTGGACAGGAAGAGGCGGAGCTGAAAGATCGCAGGACATCCATGGTGTGAATGGCAGGAGCGTGGAGTTGAATCTCACTGGGGTCGATTCGGTCGTCGATGCAATCGGACTCCAGGCAATCAGACTCCGGCTCCTTCGGAATAAGTCCCGAATATTCTTTCCCTCTCGGAATAACCTGATAGAAAACAGTTCGTTAGACAAAGTTAATTGACTTTTAGTGGGTTGAACATGAACACTATAAACCCTAATGATAGGTTAGTACATAGGAATGAGAGTATAGTCCCTAGCCATATCAGCCAACTTTTCATTTTCCGTCTGTCTTAGTACACGATGTAACTATACACATCACAACATGTAAATAGGAAAATGTTGGCGTTATTTTGTCACTTATTGAGCAGTAGGCTAGCTGGAGCCGTTTACCTCCAGTCTTTGTGCTAAGCTAGGCTAGCGGTGGGTGCGTCAGACAGAGTTATGGCACGCACGGAGATAAAAATGGTATGTATGGACTTATCTAACTCTGGGGGATACGGTGAATAAGCTAAAGTCCCAAAAAGTCGGCGTGTTCCTTTAAAGGTCATTGCTTTTGCTTTAAATCTTTAAAGGTCAGCAAAACATCGCTCTTGTCTTCCATCGCGCCATTAGTGTCAGTTCGTGAGTTGACATCATTCATCTCCGTCCCTTTTTCAATGACGTACTACTCGCATTTACTGGGGAATATACGATTTGACCGCTTGCATAGCAGACGCAAATGCACGTATCCGAATCATATCGGATTTATTACCACATATGAGTGAGGCCTGAATCCGATCTGAGGATATCGGAATTCATGTGTTTTTTTCCTGCTTACACGTTCACATGTCATATCCTATCTGTGCCACATGAGAGGGAAAAATCTGAATTGGGTCACCATGCAATGTGAATGGGGCCATAGTGCCAGCGGGACTGTCCCTGTAATGTGGAGCCATTTCAAATTTGCTATAAAAATAAGGGTTCCAAAAAGAAACACGTTGGGTTCCCTAAAGATTATTTCAGTGCACAGTTCTCAAAACAACCATTCCCTTCGAAGTGTGAAGAACATTTTGGTAATCTAAAGAATTTATTTTCCACTTTTTGTGCAATGGAAAGGTTCCACATTGTGAAATGCTCATTTTGCCAAGCTACCCTGCTAACATGATGCCATGCGATTATAAAAATCCATCTGTTTTTTTAAATGGCTTCACATTACAGGGACAGCCCCGCTGCCACTAAGCGGCTTGCTTAAGCGCGCAGTGGTGTCATCTCAGAAATGGTTATTTGCGGTGCCTGTTTCGGTTACCAGATTTGTAACCGCCAGATTACACCTCCGCCCAAAAAATACAGAATAATGATGAGAATAGTAAAGAATAATTAAATCATTTTAAATATATATATTTTTTGTTTTTTAATTCCAAAAATGTTATTTTAGAAGTAGACGCGTCTTGAGCTTGACCTAATTTAATCTCGCCATGTGTACAGTACATTTAAATATCTCTAGTTTCACTACTGCACTTGTGGTTAAGAGGGTATTTCAGTGTGACATGCTTAAAGAGTGAACACGTGCAATTAAGCAATCAATCAATAAACAAAAAACAATATTTTAATGTTTCATTTAAATGCAATATGGTTAATATCAAAAGTTTTTAATCTCAATATTATAAATGCAAAACATTTCTGTTTAAATTACTATTAAATAGTTCATAATTGACTATAATAAATGAATATATAGGTTATTTTTTTAAAAGTCAAAACATTTTCCTATATTAAACCCAAGGACATATTTTGCGAGTGCATCTTAACTCACCTCTTATCAGTGATGCTGGTATAATTGGTGTTGAGCCATGCTCTGATGCAGAAAGCTTGAGTGCTGGGTCTCTGAACGACTATATACCCTGCAGTAACAAGGAAGGAAGCATTCTTACAGATATTTGACACACCCAATGGAGAAAACAAAAAAATTCTCAGTTTCTACACTGTTTCTAAAATGCACAATTGTGACATCTTCCCAGAATGTGGGCAAATCATGGATTGCCGTAAGAAAACATAATTTTGCATTTCATGCAATACAATTTGGTAAAGAATATTGTGCATGTTGGGGAAGATTTGTCATCTACATGAATGCTATATGCACGGCCTGCAAAAACTCATACCCCCGGTTTCACAGACAAGGCTTAAGCTAGTCCCAGCCTAAAATGCATGTTTGAGCTGTTTTAACGGAAAGAAAATATCTTAAAATATGTCAGTGCCATTGTTTTGTCTCAAGATGCACAACAGTAATGTTTTCTTCTAAGGCAAGCTTATAAAAGCTACTTAAATGCCCTAATTGAACTAAAGCTTAATCCTGGCTTAGTCTAAGCCCTGTCTGTGATACCGGGCCTTAGTGAAATATAACAAAGAAATAAATCAAATAAAAATGCGTACATGAAATATAATGATCTAAAACAAGCATTGATCTAAATCAATGCATGTAAAATTAATATATAAACGAATATTTAAACAATTTACAATATTATATTTAATACAATAAAATATTTTAACTACAACAAATGGACAATTATTTAGTACTACTACAGGAAGCCATTGTGCCAGTTTCTAGTCCGCACGTGTTGCTGTAATGAAAACATTTTGCAAGACCCTTTAAATCCACTGATGCTACACAAATATTCTTACAACAGCTTTGAAGTTGCTTTAACTGATATTTCTCAGAAGCCAGTCAGCAAACAGGAAGCCCTGATGACCTAGTAAAAGTGGCCTCCTCCCTTACTGTTTTCAGTTCACCTCATCCAGCTGGGTGGAAACACACACACTTTACAAACCTCAATCATTACATTTTCAATCAGCAAATTTAGCTGATTTATGCTAAATTTTCCTATACTGACAAGAGAATGCTTGCTGATCATAAAAAATTTGGATGTGCAATGATCCATTACATTCTTCATAATGTTTTATACATGATTTATAAAGTAGAAACTTCATATTTCTGCTTTTATTTATGCACAATCCAGAGTGAAACCCATCTGATTTGGTCCTTTTTTTTGTCTATGCATCATTTCTTAGCTGTCCTCCAAAACAATGTCAAATCATTGGAGTAGAATCACGCAGTTTCTTTTCTGTTTTGTATTGTACCATCCAGTAAATGTTGGGGTAAGATAAAGGAGGGGGGACTTCTGAAACTACCACATCCTGAGGTAAGAAGCAACACCCTTCACAGTTGCCAACGCCCTCGTGACATTCGCACTCTGAAAATAAAAATGTGTTATAAGAGAAAGCCACAAAAAAACAAAAAACATGCGTCACTATTAAACATGATCACGTATGCACAAACTGAACCTGCGTGATGAAGGAGTTGTTTACAGCTTCAGGAAATATTCAAGCTGCACTCCAAAAATTTTTTTTATAAATGTTAGTAAATATAAAAAAAATAGCAGAGTCCACAACATAACTAAAATGATAACAGCACAGAGATACAATGTCATTGGAATCACTTTCAGAACGATTTTTTTCCCAGCTGATGAATGATTACCAGCAGCCATATCACCCTGTAGCCCAAGACTGGTTTCCCACTGAAGCTAAGCAGGGCTGAGCCTGGTCAGTACCTGGATGGGAGACCAACTGGGAAAACTAGGTAGCTGCTGGTAGAGGTGTTAGTGAGGCCAGCAGGGGGTGCTCAACCTGTGGTCTGTGTGGGTCCTAACGCCCTAGTATAATGATGGGGACACTGTACTGTAACAAGCACCGTCCTTCGGATGAGACATTAAACCGAGGTCCTGACTCTCTGTGGTCATTAAAAATCCCATGGCACTTCTCGTAACCCCCCCCATTGGCCCTTACCAATCATGGCCTCCTAATAAGAATTGACTCTATCACCCTCTCTCCTCTCCACCTATCGCTGGTGTGTGGTGAGCGCACTGGCGCCTGTGGATGCTGCACACTGGTGGTGGATGAGGAGAGACCCCTGACATGAGTGTAAAGCGCTTTGGGTGTACAGTAGTAAATTAATTATTCATTCATTCATTCATTCATTCCTAAAAACATAGACAGCCAATCAGAATCCATCCTGCATTTAAAGGGATAGTTCACCCCAAAATAAAAATTATTTACTTGCACTCATGTCATCTCGAACCCGAAAGACTTTTGTTCCACTTCGGAACACAAATGAAGATCTTTTTTTAAGAAATCTGAGAGATTTCTGTCCCTCCATAGACAGCTATGCAACTACCACTTTGACTTCAAAAAGTTCATAAACAGATCGTAATACTAATCCATATGTAATAAGCGATTTAGTCAAAATTTTCTAAAAACTTGATCTCTTTATTTGATGAATAGATTTAATTTAGGCTTTTATTTACATATAAACATTGACCAGCAAACATAAGGAAGCTCAAACGTATGAACCTCGTTGGTTCTTGATGAAGCTCAAACGTGCTGCGTAACACGCGAGAATGAACCTCATTGGTTCTTGAGGAAGTTCAAACGTGCTGCGTAACACGAGAATGAACCTCATTGGTTCTTCATGAAGCTCAAACGTGCTGCGTAACACGAGAATGAACCTCATTGGTTCTTGAGGAAGTTCAAACGTGCTGCAGAACATGAGAATGAACCTCATTGGTTCTTGAGGAAGCTCAAACGTGCTGCGTAACATGAGAATGAACCTTATTGGTTCTTGAGGAAGTTCAAACGTGCTGCAGAACATGAGAATGAACCTTATTGGTTCTTGATGAAGCTCAAACGTGCTGCGTAACACGAGAATGAACCTCATTGGTTCTTGAGGAAGCTCAAACGTGCTGCGTAACACGAGAATGAACCTCATTGGTTCTTGAGGAAGCTCAAACGTGCTGCGTAACACGAGAATGAACCTCATTGGTTCTTGATGAAGCTCAAACGTGCTGCGTAACATGATAATGAACCTCATTGGTTCTTGATGAAGCTCAAACGTGCTGCGTAACACGAGAATGAACCTCATTGGTTCTTGAGGAAGCTCAAACGTGCTGCGTAACATGAGAATGAACCTTATTGGTTCTTGATGAAGCTCAAACGTGCTGCGTAACACGAGAATGAACCTCATTGGTTCTTGAGGAAGCTCAAACGTGCTGCGTAACACGAGAATGAACCTCATTGGTTCTTGAGGAAGTTCAAACGTGCTGCGTAACACGATAATGAACCTCATTGGTTCTTGATGAAGCTCAAACGTGCTGCGTAACACACGAGAATGAACCTCATTGGTTCTTGAGGAAGCTCAAACGTGCTGCGTAACACGAGAATGAACCTCATTGGTTCTTGAGGAAGCTCAAACGTGCTGCGTAACAGGAGAATGAACCTCATTGGTTCTTGAGGAAGCTCAAACGTGCTGCGTAACACGAGAATGAACCTCATTGGTTCTTGATGAAGCTCAAACGTGCTGCGTAACATGAGAATGAACCTCATTGGTTCTTGAGGAAGCTCAAACGTGCTGCGTAACACGATAATGAACCTCATTGGTTCTTGATGAAGCTCAAACGTGCTGCGTAACACGAGAATGAACCTCATTGGTTCTTGAGGAAGTTCAAACATGCTGCGTAACACGAGAATGAACCTCATTGGTTCTTGAGGAAGCTCAAACGTGCTGCGTAACACGATAATGAACCTCATTGGTTCTTGATGAAGCTCAAACATGCTGCGTAACACGAGAATGAACCTCATTGGTTCTTGAGGAAGTTCAAACGTGCTGCGTAACATGATAATGAACCTCATTGGTTCTTGATGAAGCTCAAACATGCTGCGTAACACGAGAATGAACCTCATTGGTTCTTGATGAAGCTCAAACATGCTGCGTAACACGAGAATGAACCTTATTGGTTGTTGAGGAAGTTCAAACGTGCTGCGTAACACGATAATGAACCTCATTGGTTCTTGATGAAGCTCAAACGTGCTGCGTAACACACGAGAATGAACCTCATTGGTTCTTGCTGAAGCTCAAACGTGCTGCGTAACACGAGAATTAACCTCATTGGTTCTTGATGAAGCTCAAACATGCTGCGTAACACGAGAATGAACCTCATTGGTTCTTGCTGAAGCTCAAACGTGCTGCGTAACACGAGAATGAACCTCAGTGGTTCTTGAGGAAGCTCAAACTTGCTGCGTAACACACGAGAATGAACCTCATTGGTTCTTGCTGAAGCTCAAACGTGCTGCGTAACACGAGAATTAACCTCATTGGTTCTTGATGAAGCTCAAACATGCTGCGTAACACGAGAATGAACCTCATTGGTTCTTGCTGAAGCTTAAACGTGCTGCGTAACACGAGAATGAACCTCAGTGGTTCTTGAGGAAGCTCAAACTTGCTGCGTAACACGAGAATGAACCTCATTGGTTCTTGAGAAGTTCAAACGTGCTGCGTAACACGATAATGAACCTCATTGGTTCTTGCTGAAGCTCAAACGTGCTGCGTAACACATTGGTTCTTGCTGAAGCTCAAACGTGCTGCGTAACACAAGAATGAACCTCGATGGTTCTTGATGAAGCTCAAACGTGCTGCGTAACACGAGAATGAACCTCATTGGTTCTTGCTGAAGCTCAAACGTGTTGCGTAACACGAGAATGAACCTCAGTGGTTCTTGAGGAAGCTCAAACGTGCTGCGTAACACGAGAATGAACCTCATTGGTTCTTGAGGAAGCTCAAACGTGCTGCGTAACACGAGAATGAACCTCAGTGGTTCTTGAGGAAGCTCAAACGTGCTGCGTAACACGAGAATGAACCTCATTGGTTCTTGCTGAAGCTCAAACGTGCTGCGTAACACGAGAATGAACCTCAGTGGTTCTTGAGGAAGCTCAAACGTGCTGCGTAACACGAGAATGAACCTCATTGGTTCTTGCTGAAGCTCAAACGTGCTGCATAACACGAGAATGAACCTCAGTGGTTCTTGAGGAAGCTCAAACGTGCTGCGTAACACGAGAATGAACCTCATTGGTTCTTGAGGAAGTTCAAACATGCTGCGTAACACGAGAATGAACCTCATTGGTTCTTGATGAAGCTCAAACGTGCTGCGCAACACGAGAATGAACCTCATTGGTTCTTGAGGAAGTTCAAACATGCTGCGTAACACGAGAATGAACCTCATTGGTTCTTGATGAAGCTCAAACGTGCTGCGCAACACGAGAATGAACCTCATTGGTTCTTGAGGAAGTTCAAACGTGCTGTGTAACACGATAATGAACCTCATTGGTTCTTGATGAAGCTCAAACGTGCTGCGTAACACGAGAATGAACCTCATTGGTTCTCGCTGAAGCTCAAACGTGCTGCGTAACACGAGAATGAACCTTATTGGTTCTTGATGAAGCTCAAACGTGCTGCGTAACACACGAGAATGAACCTCACTGGTTCTTGCTGAAGCTCAAACGTGCTGCGTAACATGAGAATGAACCTCATTGGTTCTTGCTGAAGCTCAAACGTGCTGCGTAACACGAGAATGAACCTCATTGGTTCTTGAGGAAGCTCAAACGTGCTGCGTAACACGAGAATGAACCTCATTGGTTCTTGCTGAAGCTCAAACGTGCTGCGTAACACGAGATGACATGAAGCTGACTAATTAATGACAAAAATTTCATATTTGGGTGAACTATCTAAGAGTTAGAGCATTTAAAGCAACAGATGTCAAATGCGTGCTTACAATAAACAGAAAAATATCGTCCGCTGGTGTGGACGCTGATATAGTTATCATTATAGTTATCGTTCTTGGTGTGAACGGACCTTTATATGGATGTTCTATCTTTGTATGCCTGAATTCGTGCAATTTCAATGGAAACTCTCAAACATACACCAATGTTTGGATGCAGTTGAGTGAATTTATGTTTTCATGATCTTTTGATGTAAAGACGTAGAAAATAATTAAAATGTTTTAAATGCATACGTTGTAGTGGATAGTAAAGGAAAAGCATCATGAAGTGTGCATCATGTTCCTCAATCCTCCTTCAGTACTGTTTAAAAGCATCCCAGCATGCACCACATAAAACAGGATCAATCTGGACAAAGAAACAAACTCAAATATACGAGTTTACACATTAAATTTAAAAAGAAAAGTGAGATGTGTAGGAAGCTCTTGAAATGTTCTTCTTTAGATACCTTCAAATATTTAGCTGCTCTCATTTAACAAGCTATAAAGTCTGGAAGGACAGACTTGGCAGTTCAGTATCTGAATTTCTGCTGACATCTAGCTGTAGTTTAATGCATTCACATTTGAGTTTTTACAGACACGCTGTACTGCTCACATTCATCCACAAGGCTTTGCTCTCTGCTCACCATCACCAGATCTTAGAAATAAAACCTGTATAGCCTACCAAGCTCCAGAAACGCGTATTGTAGTTTATTTTTACTCTGCTTTGTTGACAAATACATTTAATTGCCAAACGCTTGAATTTCAAAATAAGTACAGAGAAAAGTAACGTACCGTGAAAGTAACGTAACGGTGCGTATGTAGATATATTACTAAAGTAAGTAATATTAACAATTAAAATAAACGAATAATTAAGAAACAATGAAATTAAGAACAACCCCGGTGTCTGGCTGCAGTTCTCTTTCATCCGCCAGGTGTCGCTGTTCAGCATCTGTTCACACGAGAAGTTGTCCTCACTGTGTGTTTGTACAAATCTACAGCACAAAGCTCTCAGATCGCATTCACCATGTCCGTGTGTCCTCCCCGGACTCATATCTCGTGTTATGTTTTTAAAGAGCTCTCTGGGGTGGAAATAAACCTGTCCGGAGGAGTTTGATGAAGAGGCGATCCACTGGATGAAGAGGAGGAGCCGCATACACGTCTACACAAACACACGGAGACAAACGAGCAGCCACATTTATTAACTTATCAAAGATGAGAAGCTTCATTCAGTGCAACATGCACACATCAAGGTAAGTTTACCGGCTGTTTTTATCATTTCATTTATTCGAGTCGTTTTCAGCTCCGCGGCGGCGAACAGAAACTTTCCGGGTGGCTGGGAGTGAAAAGGCTTTTGTTTCAAAACCCCAAGCAACATTTCTGATCAAAGTAACTTTATTATGATCTCGAAAAAATAGCGGTTAAGCTATAAAGTAACTCAAAGGCACATTAATAAAGAATAAAGTGCTTTCGTCGCGAAGCGGCTCAAAATCATTAACGTAGGCTACTTCCCGGATCGAGCCTTTGTTAGAAAGAATGACAATGTAACTTTTAATCTTTGATTTCCCGCTTTGTTGCGGTGGTTCATTATACATAAATCTCAACTCCAGTTTCAAAATTCTCAATGATGTGTGGTCTGTGTACAATCTGTGCTTCGTAAATGAATTCAATAGATATAAACCCTGTTGGGATCTCTGGTTGAACCTCTTACTTGTTGCACTGTGCTTCATTGCATCTCATAATTTTGACCCACAATGGGATTTGTATGGTCACATTTGAGTTTACAGTCACATAAAGCTTCAAGTGTTTGCAAATGCGCATCATAAAGTAATAATACAATGCACAGCCCTGTAAACCAACCAATGGGATGGTGGTCATCCCTGTCTGGACTTCAGGACTGGCCTTTTTTTTTTCAACTCTTGACTGACTTCTATCCTCCTACTGTCTGTGTTCAGCAGCCATGGAAAAAAAAACCCATCATCACCAAGAACAGAAACTTGACAGGAAGCAAGAGAAATTTAGTGTGTGTCATGTGTTAGCGGTGAGGGTTTTTGTTTGTGAACAATTCATACGTGCACGCCACTCCAAATAGAAGTATGTTTGTCTTCATAATAATCCCAATATACTGGCTAATATTTTGCCATTTCGAGATGACCTGCGTTGGCTGATAACCGTACCTGATTGGCCTTGTGTCAATCAAGTTTTTGATAATCTCGGAATTGCATCTTATTATGGGAGCAAATTGGGTTTCATGTTGACTTTAATGACTTGTACTTTATGTAACATGACAGTGAACAGCATAATAGAGGGGATGGGTGGCATATTGAGAAACCCTTCAGTGACTAGGAGACGTGAACAGGAAGTTGATACTTGCTGATGAATGTAGACATAGTCATAGGAAATTCAGGTTGCCAGGAGTGTTAGACGGCTGGGTGTCCCTGCCCTATTTACTCTTTCTCACTCTTTCTTTTTTTTTTTCTCAGTCTCTGTTTTAAAGAGTTATTGTGAAGTTGAGAGGGCGGCCCACAAAGCTTTTTTGTTGCACCATATGTGCACTGACGTATTGAAAGGGAACCACTGAATGAGAGATCTGGAAGTAGGGCTGGGCAGTATAGTTGTTCAAATATTACAATATTTTTCAGCCTTTAATATTTGATATGTATCTCAGTGGTTCTGTTTTTGCTCAAATGGCTTTAATGCATAGTTTTTTTTTGTAAAGAAGTGTGTGTGTGTGTTTTGTTGGTTGTTTGGCTTATATGATGCTTATATGATCTACTTGAAGACAAAAAATACATATGTTTAATCCAAAAAATCCGCATTTGCTTTGTTGGCAGAGGCTATTTACACTAATTCCGCCCACCAATGTCTGATTGGGCCGGACAAAAGTACAAAAACCGCCTGTGACTTGTCCGTAGCAGTGACGTAGGGAGCAAGGCCTGTTGCAGATACTTTTGATGCGACCAACCCGAGTTTGAATCCGCCTTTTGCTGAACTTGTTCTTCTCCCTTTTCCCTTCGCATATCAGATTGGAAAGGCATTTATTTTTGATAAATATGAAGAAAATTAGGGGTGTCCGCAACTAAGGATTTACATAGTTGAATTGTCAAGTCTTGCCTATAGTTGACTGATAGTCGAATTATGTGTGTTTGGTGGGGGATAAACATTCGTAAAACGATTCCTCATAACATTTTAAAGCCATGATGTACAGAACATCACACAAAAGATACAGAATGAAATGTCTAAAAACATTTTGGATAAATAAACCTAAAAAATAACAAATAAATAACTGCAGAAAGCCACACTGCAGACAGGATTTGCATTTCACATGTCGGCAAATCTATTTAAATGGGCTAAATTGCTTCTCTAAGTTTTAAGTATTCTCTAAAATGTATTTACACAATTAAATTAGAACAGAAAATGCCTTTCTAATAAATAAAATAAAATACAAAATAAGTCAGAATCAAGTCACAAGGGGCAGAACAAATGTGTGCAAAAGAACAAAATAGTTAAATTAGATAACCATGAGTGATCAATAAACACAATAAAAAAACATATTAAAATAATAAAAGTAGGGCTGGGTATTGGCTAGGCCTGTCGCGATTGTTCGATACAATCGACTGCGTCGACGCTGATAATTAGTCGACATCAGTATTTTTAATCGACTGGGTAAGTTGGGTACGATATGAAATTGTATTAGTACCGGTACTTTAAAAATGACAGCACTCTAATAAGAGCAGTATTTCTTAATTTGTGTCGATGTGTGACAGCAGGAGTGAGGATGTGTGTGTGAGCTCTGCTTCCACCGTTCACTGAACAACAGAAACGCTTGCATTAGAAAATAAAGTGATTATTTAATTTCTTTATTTCTTTATTATGAATGCTACTGTTATTAGAGCTACTGTAGCACTGTTTTTGTCATATTGTTTGTAATTTACATTTTGGCTTATTTAAAAAAACATACAATTAAATTAAATATCTATATTGTAATTATAAAATTACATTAAACAAATTAAATTACTTGTATCATGAAATAAGATTTTGGTCATCCCAACCTGTTCAGAATAGTGGTTAGTGTTAACATGATTGATGATAATGTGATTGTTGATCTCTGTAAGGATGTTCACACTGGCATGTATAGTTATTATTATTATTATTATTATTTTATTTTATTTTATTTTATTTTAAAATGAATTTTAGTCTGGTATCGAAAGTCATAATTTTGGTATTGTGACAGCACTATTCTATATAAAAAGTATTTTCTGATATTCTCTTTTATGTTGGTTTACAAATTTGTATCTTTCTACATTTTGTCAAGGGCTTGTTTACATCTATACTTTTTTATAGGACACTACTGAATGCCAAAGTTGCAAGTTAAATTAAATGTTTTTAAGTAAAATTGTTGAAAATTATTGAGATAAAGTAGTCGATAGATTAATCGATTAATCGGCAAATCAGTCGATAGATTAATCGATATAAAAATTTGTGGCAGCCCTAGTATTGACACATTTCACAATTCTATTCGATTTTGACTATTTTGGAATTATATCAGGTACAATACACGGCAAATTTTCTCAAGGAAAAGAAATATCTTAACTAATGCTGTAAACTATGGGAGTCAGTTGTACATTAGCCTACTATGCTATTGAAGGTAAAAAAATAACTGATTTGTATACAAACACTTAAATTACACTTCATTTTAAATATATATAATAATAAAGTAGTGCTGGGCGGTATACCGTTTCATACCGAATACCGGTTTTTATTTTTGTTATGATATGAATTTTTATCATACCACAATCTTGGTGTATGTCGCTTAAACAACGTTCGGAGCGCGGCGCAGCGCGACACTGTCCAGTTTCACTGTTGCACTGTGGTGAGAGCAGCTGAGGGGTGCGTCTCAATCAGCTCCCTAGTTCAGTAGTCAGGGCACTGATCGGGAAATCAGTCAGTGAATCAGTCAGACTCCCTGATCAGTGCCCTGACTACTGAACTAGGGAGCTGATTGAGACGCACCCGAGATCACATTACAGGACAGCGGAGAATTCAAACAACACGCGGCATCAGAGCGGTTTAAAAACACTCACCACATGGATCATATCAGATACAGACTGGAGCGAGCGCGTTTCAAGTTTTTATGCACACATTTCATATGCTCTAGTGCTCTAAACATGAACCAGCATCGTGTATGCGCACATATTTAATCACGTCGTCTTCAAATGAAATATATGTGCAAATAAGGACACGACGTGTGTCGCTTGTTCAGAGACTATAGTGCTCTTAAATGTATTGACATTGTTATTAGAAACGTTTCTCCCTCTTTTTGGCAGTTTGTTGTTATATAGGGCTAGATTTTGCATAAGGTGCCCTCAACTCTGTTTTTTTCTCTCTCTCCGTGGTTTAATATTCATGTGTCTGTAATTTGAGACCTTTTTTTTGCTGGTCTGTAAATGTTTTTGCAGACCTGTAATTTGCAGGTCTTGTGTTTTATTGGTTGTCGTCTCCCCACAGCATCATTTTGTGGGGCTTTGCAAATCTGTATTAATTCTAGTGTGGAATTTTTCTACAATATTCTCTACTGCAGTATTTCCTCTCTCAATCAGTAGAAAATGTGGTTAACACCCGGCCTTGCATGGGGAAAAAAATACCGCGAAACCGGTATAATTTTGAAAAATACCGTGATATAAATTTTTGGTCACTGGATATGGTTTTTCTGAGGTAAATGTGACGTTACGTGCCATTGTTTACAAGCTGTTTTACTGACGTCATTCCGCGGTTGAAACACTGATTGAGCGATTACATGTGACATGATACGGATTTCGGTAAGTTGTACTGTATTTGTTGTACACACTTTCAGATGCTCATTCGTGTTTATTTCACGCTGTAAAGCGGAAGATCAGTTCATGTGCCGCTTCTCTTGAGCTGAGCTGCACCCGAGCGATCTCACGCCACAGCGACAAAACGGTATTTATGTTTTTGAATTTCGTAATAAAATGGACGTAATTTGAAATCTGAGACTGGTTCATATCAATAGTAACTAACTAAAGATTATTGTGATTTATTGGATGGGAGACGCGCTACAATGTTCCGTTCATTCATCAACTGAAAAACAGGATGACTAATTGATTCTTGGGATTTAAGAATCGATATCGGAGTCTTTTGAGTCTTTTCAAATTGTGTGCGAGGAAAACCGGTAGCCCCTTTCACACAAGCAACGGCATTCTGGCTTTTTACCGGTAACGCTGCATTCACGTGGGGCGTTGGCGTCAACTCTTCTCATTTACTTTGAATAGGTGACATCATGCGTTGCCGAACTGAATTGTGGGTTTTTCAAGCGCCTTTTCAACTTTTCAAGCGCCAATCAGATCACCTATGCCAATACTCTAAATGCCCTTTCACACCTGACGCGTAACGAAAAAGCGAATATTTTGCGTGCAAATAGTTCACGTCAAAACCATTCACATCAGCCGCGACACAAATTTGCGACGTCTGTGACGTTTCAGAGCTCCAACATTCCAAAACATTCGCGCCGACAGCTGAGACAAGCTTCACTGGAGATCATCCAGTGAAGACAAGCTTTTCATTTTCTTTAAAAGACCGAAAATAAGGTTTTGGGTGCACCCAGTCTAAAAAGAACAGAGAGTCTGAAGGGGAGTATGCTAATCTTGTACAGGAGCTAAAACTTTATCATGGCCGGTTCCGCACTTACTTTCGAATGTCCGTGGGACAATTTGAGGAGCTCCTCCAGAGACAGTAACATTAGCACCGTATCTGATGAGACAAACCACACACTTCCGGGAACCAATCGATCCGGAGCAGCTATGCTTCCAGTTGAGTCACAATGTAAACATTTAAGTGCCACAGACGTACTGACGGAAACACATTCACTTTCTATAGTCGCGGACACGAGGTTTAGAAAAAAAATCTACGAGTTTTAACTCAATAGGTTATGTTATCGTTGTCGCAGCTGTAACTACAACTACAGCTGTAATCTTGTGAGAAATGCGATACCTGGCAACGGTTAATGTTGATTGAATAGCTAGTGACATCAACTGCACATTTCGTCACCTTTGTTTCCTTCTATGTGATTAGTTGAAGCCTTTTCTGTTGCCGCTTTTCTGTCGTTTTTTTGCGCAGCACATTCGTGTTCGGTGTGGAAGCACTCATTACACAAACAGCTGATCAAAAAATAAAACCATTGCGCAAATTATTCGTGCATCAAAATCGCGTCCAGTGTGAAAGGACCTTAATGCAGACGCAAGCCAATTGCGTTCATGCAACACCGGAAAAGTAGTATGATTGGCTGTTGTCACTATGACGGTCACGTCAGCACCAAGCTTCAGACACGCCCTCCGCCAAGCGTTGACGCCCGTGTGAATGCAGCGTAAGAGACGTTCACACATCAGCAGCAAAATACCGGTAAATTCTGTGATGTCAGTCATCTTTAAACGTTGCTGTTGTCTTCATTTGCCCGCATGAGAAGCGCTTTAGTTTCACTATCTGTTCAATTTGACAACATATTTTGACGTCTGAGTGAAAGGCATAAGGGGGTGATCAAACAGAATGTGTGTTTGCTCTTAAAAACACGGGACACACGTAATAGTATCCAACTGCAGAGCCGCAGTGCTGATGAATGAAAAAGATGGCAGGGTCTTATGTTACAACTTCCCTTACTGGTAAATTGCCGGAACTGATTTACCGGTATTTTTGAAAAGGTCCTGTCCACACATGATTTACCAGTAAAGACCGTATGTGTGAAAGGGGCTACTGAGCACCCCCCATAGCCATAATGGCATGATCCTCGTTTCATAACATCTCTGTGAGATTAGTAGTCGAATCAGGCTCCTCCTATCGAAGGGGTCACCCCTAAAGAAAATGTGTGAAAAGTGGAATTAAATAAACCTAATGGTCATTTGATGGTAAAGTGTTTATCGAGTAGAGTTAGGGGTAGGTGTAGGGAGGGCTTTATTTACCCAATAAGGGGGCATTTATTTAATAAATATAATCATTTACACTCTGTTATTGCATACTGTTTTATAAAACTAAAATACTACGGTGCAAATAGTATCTTACTACTATTTATTTGCATAGAAAATACTTCTATTTTTACATCGTGTAAATGCTTAGCATCTATATCGCTATAGCCACTGCCATATCTTTTCTAAAATGTCTATTTTTACTAAAACCTTTATTAAAAAAAAGCTAAGCTGATTACAAAATATTCGTTTTGAATCAATTCACTTCTGAGATTCAATTACTCAGAAATCAATTGAACATACTAGTTTTGCTACTAAAGTTTTACTAAAGGAAGGATTGTAAAACTTTACAGTGTATTTGGGAAATGCATGTGCATTAAATTATTGCAGTATTAATGATCTTGTTTTATATTTTTAATTGCATGCATATGTTTTTAATATGCATCCTTATATCAGTTCTTTACTTTCTTCTGTAATGCATATATGAAGCCATTGCTGATATATAAACCAGGGGCTTCATATTAGTCCATCATAACAGCCCAGTAATGAGTATTGACGAGCAGATGGCAAGAATTAGATCCATTTTCTCCATGAGCAACACAAAGAAGCCGCCTTCCTCTCGAAAATCTGCAAGATTTGCAGATGGCAGCGGAATGCTTCCCTAATTTAGTGAAACATCCACCGTGGTCCGGTCACTCATCTGTTTCACTGTGGTAAAGACAGGCTTTTAATCTAGAAGTTGCCCCAAAGTGGCCTGACAGCAATGCATTATGGGTGTGTCGTTTTTTTGGAGGGGGTGAGGAGAGATAAAAGACTTTCAAGCATCAAGCAAACCGAGCAAACTTTGCGGTGCGCATTGGAGATGACGCACACATGGAGGAGCGGACGGAAATTGTTAAAGCTAAGCTTGGACGGTTTTGCTAGCAGTCTCTCCGTGTCCAATGAACGCAGTCGATCCAAGTTTATAAATAACTCTAATTATAGAGCACATGAAGAAATGAGTCTAGCCGACACGCATTCGGTCGCTGTTTTGCATTAACCCCTTCAAAGTTAGCCTGACATATTTGACTGTTTAGGTCAGCTGAATAACGGAGCGTTTATTGTCTAACCTTTAGTCAGAGAGACAATGTGCTCATACTGTCCCGGAGATGAATGGGAGTCCATTTGTGCTACTGTCAGCGGGTTGGTAATGGTGTGGTTTTGATGTTGGACAGCCTATTGATCTCATGCAGGAAGCGCCGGTCTGAGTGGAAAGTGGCCGGAGTGGTTTGAGTGCCAGAGAGACTCCATAAAACGCCCTCAGTCCCCCATCGCCAGGCGAGCTCATTAACCGTGGCTGTTAGTGTCGACGCAGCTGCGAGGTTTCTGTTGACTTTTGCTTGATTATCGACGCCGTTTGTTTAGTAAACGAGCAAACATTGAGCTATTCTCCTCTTCATTTGATGTAAATACACCGCAGGAGGTTTGAGCCCGAGAAATGGGCCATCGACGAACACGATGACTAACAGTCATAAAATAAATCAAACGAAAATATGTTGTTTTGAGCGTGTCATTTTCATGTCAGTTATGCACATTTCCCCCCGAAATCAAACGTTCATAATGCATTATACTATTATTTTCTTAATTTGTATTATTCTTATTAATAAAATGTAAATCATTTAAATTGTAAAGTACAATTGCAAATATTCATCATGGTACTTGTTGTATTGAATCTTTTGTTGATTTAAATAAAAAAAATCTGTCACAATACGTTTTTTTTTCTTCCATAATGTTAATAAGAAATTTGAGGGTAAATGTGTATGATTGCCATGGATGTAATGCACAAATTATGAAATAAGACTCTAAAAAAAGTTTGGGGTCATGAGCGTTTATTTTTATTTTTGAAAGAAATTAGTACTTTTATTCGGTATGGATGCATTAAATCAATCAAAAGCGACAGTAAAAAAAAATGATAATGCTACCAAAGATTTCTATGTCATATAAATGCTGTTGAACTTTCTATTAATAAAAGAATTATAAAAAAAAGTTTCACGGTTTCCACAAAAATGTGGTTTCCTGCACAACTGTTTTCAACATTGATAATATTTAGAAATGTTTCTTTGAGCAGCAAATCAGGGTATTATAGTAGTACTGCAGTAATGATGCTGAAAATTCAGCTTTGATCACAGGAATAAATTACATTAGAAAACAGCTATTTTACATTGTAATCATATTTTACAATATTAATGTTTTTACAGTATTTTTGACTTGCTGAGCTTAACAGACATTTGTAAAAAGCCTAAAAAATCTTACTAGTCTCGCTAAACTCAATAGTTTCTTGATCTTTGTGTAGCCGAGGGAAAACATCAACCCTCAACCTCAGTGAAAATAAGAGTGTTTTTGGGCCTTCTTTAGTTGGGTTCTCATGCCGAACGCCACACAGGCAAAAGTAAGTCATCGAGGCGAGGCTGCCGGTGACGTGACATTCCTTTTGAATATGCCAGCTAATCCCAGAGCTCGTGTAATGACTGCGAGCGCCGGACCAACAGAAACATTCAGTGATTGGAAAGCACTTAAAGAGCCAAACGGAGTCTGGGACCGTAATATCAGGAGATTTAGGAGGAACCGTTAATGTCTTCAAGATGTTTTCAGAGCGCAGCAGATGACATGATGCAGCTTTGGCTTCTGTTTGACCACTTTTTAAAGGCTAATTGGGGTTCAGGTCAAAAACAGCATTGACCTGTACATTTGAGCGAGTATTTAGCTGCAAAATGCATGCATATCCTTGTGTTTTTCTGTAGATTTAAGACTTAGCCATTAGTAAAAGCTATTACATGTTTACATGGTTACATGGTGTTGCTGTTTGAGCATGAAAAGGGTCTTCAAAGTCGCTCCAGCGGGAGTTCTTCTCCATATCAGTATCACTGTTTCTGAACTCCCTGAAACGCCACCATTGTAGTCTTGTTTTCTTCCGGGAACAAACAAGTCTCAATATTCCTCATTTAAATAATTCATACGCAGAATAAAGGGGCGGGGCCTGGTTGAGTTGTGTTGAAACTGGCGGTTATGGTAAGCTGCGGGATATTTCCCAGACACGCCGTAAAGCGATTGACCAATCACAACACACTGCTCCAGCCGACCAATCAGAGAACATTGTGCTTTTCAGAAGGAGGGGCTTCATAGAGACAGGAACTAAACAGAGCGTTACTGACAGACTGGGAAGAGAGGAGTTGCAACAATGGAGAATATGGGGAAATAATCAACATTCAAGCAGGAAAACCTGCTCTAGTAGAGCACAAACACATAAATTATGTAAAGGAATCTTAAAGATGCAAGACTCAAGACTCAAGAGTCTGAACTATTCCTTGACTTTCTTTCTACTTCTTCCATGGTTTTTCACATGAGATGCACGTTCTGCTTTCTTTGGATCATAATCAGCAATTCCCCTTGGACAGAGGTGACCTTTAGGATCACAAATGTAAGCTTATCTTGGTTTGACGTCATGCCGGTTCATATGGAGTCTGTGAATCTGGCTGCTCCTCATTAACTATCTGCAGGTTTTTTTGTCAGGATTGTATACAGTGATTTTGCCCTGGAGTGTTTCGGAGGCCTGTGTTTTCCGACTGTTTACATGCAAATGGCACAGATTGCGCATGTCGGTCAGATACGAAATGGTTCGATAACATTCAAAACAGCCATTATATCAGAGCAACTAATAATCTGCACAGAGTGATTTACATCTCAAAAGAAGATGAAGATGAAGTGTGAAATTTCTTTCTTTTTTAGAACAGTTTCAAGATGGCCTATTATGCCTTGTTGTTTTTTGTGCTCTACTAGAACAGGTTTTCCTGCTTGAATGTTGATTATTTCCCCATATTCTCCATTGTTGCAACTCCTCTCTTCCCAGTCTGTCAGTAACGCTCTGTCTCCTGATAAGCACACTGTGCTCTGATTGGTCGGCTGGATCGGTGTGTTGTGATTGGTCAAGCGCTTCCAGCGTTTTTTGGAGAAAAAAAAATGTCCAACCCCTTACCATAACCGCCAGTTCCAACACAACTCAACCAGGCCCCGCCCCTTTATTCTGCATATGAATTGTTTAAATGAGGAATATTGTGATGTGTTCGTTCCCGGAAGAAAACTCAAGACTACAGTGGAGGCGTTTCAGGGAGTCAAAGGTGATGCAAGTCATTTTTGTTTAGGTTTAAACATGTTCTCATATTGCACTAATCTGTTTGTCCGACCAATGGCAGACAGTTGAAGTATTTGGAGAGCTTTAAAACAATTTGAAAATGCAGTTTTATTTGCTTCTGCAAGTGGTGCAAAAATGACACATTTTCCCTTCAAGTATCTCAGTGTTCATTTTGTTCTTCTGACATAATGCTAGTGAGAAATATTGGGGTAAACTGCGTATAATTGTCATCAATATAATTTCATAATATTTATGATCCTAAAATATGCTTTTTTGTTCATGTCATTTTTATTTTAATTTTGGGATGAAATAAGACTTTGACTTGTTTATGAGATTCAAGTGCTCTACTGTTCAAAAGTTTGGGGTCAGTAAGATTTTATTTTATTGTTTTTAAAATGCAATTTTATTTGGTGCAGGAAGTGGCGCAAAAACTACCTTTTAATAAAGTCGGCATAAAACTGAATTGCGATGTATATCTAATTGAAACAGCTTCTGGAACAAGAACAAATGTAGGGCGGGGCTTGATTTTGTCTGTAGGGAATTAATTAAATGGTTGTGGTTTGCTATTGGTGGATCTGATGTGATTGACAGGTTGCTCCACCCACGTCATCAGAGAAGAGATGTCGCTGCAAGAGGGAGGGAAAGTGATTTTGATTCAAGATTACGAGGCACATAAATTTAAAACAATAATGATGATGTGCACAGATAAATAATTTATAATAAATACAGCAATATTCCATAAATAAAAAAAAACAATAATTGTCAAATTTGATTTCATGGTGACTTAAAGTTATCCAAGCAGTTGTCATTTTTGTTATAAAGTCATGTATAACTCTAGCTCAAGTAACATAAGAGTCAATAAAACTGTAGTTTAAAGCTTGGACTTTATTAAAGAGTGATTTGCATGACTGTAGCCACTTTCTGGATATCTTGTGCTTTCCCAGATTGTAGGGTTTCTTTGTCTCCAGTAACTGCTTGTTCCTGTGGAGAACTGCGATAGGATGGTGAAACTAAAGCTGGAGCACATGTGCGTCTGCAGGAGGTCCAGGCCGTCGAGATTGTGTCCTGCTGTGGAAACTACTGCCAATGTTTTATAGAGCTCCGCTCAGACTGGAGTTGATTTCTCACAGGAGTTGGAGCCGTTTCTTGACCCACTACTGCCTCTTTACATACATGAGCTTGCTTTCATGAAAAGCATTGGCTGGGCTAAAATGGGCTTTTAGATCTTTACTTCTTCATAGAATTTACATTTTAGGGCCAGATTTACTAAACAGGGCAACTTAGCTTGAGAGTACTATAATCCTAAAAAAGAGCAGATGGAAGGAAAGTAGGAGTGTAAAGTTCAGCTCATGATCTACTGACGAGGTACAAATGAATGAACACAGACACAGCCGGATCATTTCCATATTGACCAACACAATCTACCAAGAGCAGCGAAATTAACGTCTGGTTTAAGATGTGCTTTTTTTGGGTGGTAAATAATGGCGCAAATACCAGTAAATTGACAAGCGCAAACCTTAGTAATTCACCAAGCATGATTCATTTAAATACTATCCTCCCATACATTTTGCATCTGAAAGGGAAACTCCTACAAATGCATAAGCAACAAGGTCAGCCGCAAAGATAACCCCGTCCACACCTTTTCAGCGCAAATTTATCACTGCGTGTCTTAAGTAAATCCTGGCAGTAGTTTTTAACACCAAAAGAGGGTTTGCGCTGGCACAAGCTGTAAGTAAATCTATCCCTTTGTAGTATCACTATTACTATTGTTATTACTACTTTAACTGGTCCTACTTGTCCCGCTCAGAGCGGGATTCGAGCCACGGTCTCCAGCGTGGGAGGCGAGCACGCTAACAAGGACTTTAAAGCGCGCAGCGGCTAACATGCCTCTTGAGGCCAGAAGAGTGAGGTTTACACACACATCTCTTGCTGGCCTACGTTACACTCGCCTACGTTACACTCTACGTTGGCCGCGCTTATTTTACTTTTGTTTTAGAATTAGCGCCAATTCAGGGGCAGCAATTGCTTAAATGGAGGGTTCATTTTTATTCTTAATGAAAAACACCTCGAAACAGTACAATGACAAACTCCCTTAAATATGCGCTTTTACATTCCGCTTTGAAACCAAATCTTCCGCCATCATCTTGTCGGTCAGCTCCTCACTCTTGTGATGAATGAAATCTGACTCCCGCTGCTGGTCTGCTGCGACTCTCGTTCGGCTCACGATTTATTAAGCAGACACGTTTAGTTTTAATTGTGTCTGTTCTCTAACTAATCGCTAGTGCGCTTCTTGAAGCCAGGGGAAAATAAGTTGCACCTTTATAAGTCGCCCTACAAAAAATTTGCATTATTCAGAGTCAGTGTTACTTTAGTTTTAGCACCAAAACAGGCGAAAAATCCCACAGACTTGCACTGAAGAAGCAACTTATCATTTAGAATCATTTAGAAACCTGTGGGTGGATTCTTGACTTTTTGCATATTCAGTCTGATTGAAAAGCATTCAGCGTAGGCCTGAACCAGAAGGAAGCGTCCACCAGACGAGACCGCCGTCCGTAGGGAAGCCTGTGCGCCGCGTGGAGGTTCGTCTTTCCCCTGCCCACGCGTCTGCTAAAAGACTTGCTTCCTAAATGGAGGTGATATTAAAACAAAAGCACTGTTTCTGCTTCAGCCGCACATTCCACTTCAACGGGCCTTTTCATTCAGAATGTCTCCAGCTGCATCTGTGCTCCATAAAGAACCTGTGACTGATTTACCTCATGGGTTTTTCTCTCTTCCCTCCCCCGGGAGCTCGGCCAACTTGCATGTATCTCTATCCGAAGGAAGTGTTGAAGGAGGCCGAAACGTGAGGAGCTGGAGAATCGACCCTTCTGGCGAATCACAAATCACTCCCGTTGCCCTCCTGAAAAGAGGCCAAAACTTTTGTTTTCGTGCCAGCCATTTGAGCTTCCTCTGAGAAAACCGTTCGAGGCTTGATCCTGGTGATCTTTTGAAAAGAAGTAACGGCTTTGGTGATGATTTTTACGGTTTGCTTGTGACTTTGTTTGCAGTTTTTTTGCTTGTTCTCAACTATAAGTGATTTCAAGTCATTTAGCTAAAAAAACACTAAATGAAAATGAGAAGAGTATCTCAGATCTGTTCCAAAACCAACAAGCTCTCAAGTTTTTTTTATTTGACTTATTCAAATATCTAAAAATCCTTGAGATAAGATGCATTTACTTAAGAAGCAACTCTGCATAAGATACCAAGACTTGTTTTTCATAGTTTGAATTCTGAAAATTAAGTGCGGTTTGTTTTCGACAGATTTTCTATTTGTTTATATTTAAAATATGTGAAAAAATCTGCCAAAATGCTCTCGTATTAAAGAGACAATCTATGAAAACTAGTCATAATACTTGCTTCTCAATTAAATGTATCTTGTTTTAAGGACATATGTATATTTTAACTGAAAATCAAGACAAAAATATATTGTTTTGTAAGTTATATGGTGGAAAATTGAAATAATGGTTGCACTGTAAAAATATGATCAAGAAGTAATGTGACACGTTTTTACATTAGTTTAACTCATATTAAGCTTTTATATTAAGTTATACGAGATTCAACTTGATTTAAGTCAGTCTAATATAATTTAAGTTGGAATTACTTATGCAGTCAATTTGATACTTAAAAGCAACAGCTAGCAAGGCTGCTCAGGATTTTGCATTGTTTTTAGATGCATGTTAAATGCCATAGGGAATTCAAAAATAGTCTTCGTTAAAGAGACAACCCAAGCCAATCAGCTACGAGGTCAATCATAACATTACAAACTTTAATTTGAAGCAAAAAATCTGTGAACTTAACGGTTTTAGTGAGGGGAAAGAACTACAATCCCATGAAGCATTGGGAACAGCATAATCAAATTTAAAACAATAGAGAAATATAAAACCACTCATTTAAAAATGTTGATTATATAGGAGTATTTAGAAACTATATATTTTAAATTCATTACAAAATATGCATATGTTTTCAAGTATTTTGAGAGCGTAGACTTGATTACATCATTCGCAGTGCTTCATGGGAGTGGGTCTCTGATTGGTGGAATTTTCTGCACAGCATCATGGGCAATGTAGTTTTTCATCACAAATTCCACTGTTAAACATGATTATTCTAAAACTATGATGAAATAATGCAGGTTAAAGGCTTCAACTGAAGCAAAGACAATTGATTAACAGTTTCATAGCTCACAGTAAGGATGTCTTTAAAGGTTAGTTACTGTTAAAAATCATTTTCCCTATGGAGAAATTGAATAGAGTTTTTACTTCCGGAACCAAACTCTGCCTCAAAGTTGCCATGCTGATGTGCCTCACTTTTATCTCAAGAATGTTTGACTTTCTCTGAAACGTGACAGAGATATATTAAACTCTACTCTTTCCCTTGATGGCGTTGCATGTTTTTTCCCCCCCTGTTCTCAAGTTCTGCTTTATGAAGAGTTAAGCTAGCTTGGCTTGGCTATTTCAGACCAGCTCAAAATGAGCCGTAATGATGATGCTGTTTTTGTGGTTGCAGACTTTATGCATGCCTTGGAGTTTTATTGATTTTGGTTATGGTCAGCAGCCAATTTGGGAAGATGGCCTACTTTCACCCATCTGAGAAACCAGGCTGGAAAAGTTTAGACCGTTCCACTGTTTATTTTACAGACATTTTAGGTTTAGATTTTAGCCATTGTTTACCAGCAAATTCAGAAAGTATTTCTTTTTTTTTTATTTACTTTTTTACTTGGAAATATAATGAATAAAAAAAGCACACTTTGGGCTAGCTTATCGACCCCCTCATTGTTTGATTTGATCTTGTATAAAAATGTTAGTCTCAATGGATGCCCCTCTATGACAAGCTGTCAGAAAATGCGTCCATTCATTCACAAGGATTTTCCAGAGTAACTTAATTTCGCTCAATATAAAGTGACAGCTGTTTAAGACACTTGGCTCTCGTCTTTCCAGGAAATATCTTGCATCCTCAAATTTACAGTTAGAACAAGCGTACAGTGTTCTGCATCGTTTGTTCCGCCGCATGGAAATAACTCTGCCAAGCCCAAATTCAGTAATCTGTAAATGAAATAAACGATGTTGGATAAGCTTAGATTGGTAGGTCAGATTTTGGTTCTTCAAGAAGCCTTTGGGAGCATGTGGCCTGTTAGGGCTCCTTGTAAAGCACCATCATTGGCATTCGCAAAGCATTATACTTCTGTAATGTGACTTATTTCTGGCTGAATGCTGGAAAGGACTTGATTTCCTTGGGGATTTGATTTCCTATTCCATATGGAAACATGAAAATGTATTACATTTTGTTAAAATGACAAAAAAAGTTTAGAGTGTGCAATAAGAAGGTACATTTTGATTTCATATTGACTTATTTGACATGGATCACCCTTTATGTTGCAATGCAGGGATGCATTTGCTATGTCGATATTGACACCTATGTAGCAGCAGCTGTGGCTTTGTACTGTATATTTATAGAGATGTGCTGTGTATTACTGGCTAGGATGAGGGGGCAGATTCAACGGTGACCACAGTTTCCTGTGAGACTTTGCTACACAGACTTGTGATCAGAGTTTATTGCACGGACACGCTTTGGGGAGATTAAATAAAAGAGCTGTTTAGTCTGAGTCAGACGCCACGAATAATAAGGTCAGGTGGAGAGCTGCAGGCCTGACAAATAAGGGATAGGGGCGATATAGGTTCATCCAAATAGCACTAGTAATGGCACCTTATCTACGTTTAATTAAATCCTGAAGCTCTTGTTTACAAATGATTGATCTAATCGAGATGAATGAGACTCGCTGGAACTAGTTTTAAAGCAGAAAGTGGAAGGTTAATAGAAAGAAATAAAGTAGGCCAGTACATAATGTAGGACTGCAATAACTAATCAATAAAATCAATGAAAATGGTCATTGACAAATGTCATTATTGTCTGGTTGGCTCCGTGTGCTGTCAAGGACAACCTTCGTCAATAAATGTTGCTTTGCTGTAGTGATGGCTGATGGCATCTGTACAATTATAGGAACATATATTAGTGCTGTCAAATCGATTAATATGTGTATAATAATGTGTATGCATGTTTGTATGTTATCATATTTGTAGGCTTTCTAGTGATTATTTTGCAAAATAGAATGATTAATGGAAGAAAAAATTGATTAATCACTCATTCTTAGTTGTTAACTGCATGCCTAATTCCTTGCGCCCTCTTTTCCAGGTGCTAGATGGTGGTTGTGGAGGCAGTACGTAATGCTGAAGGGGCTCGTCCTGAGTCAGAATGAGTGTCAAAGATGGCGATGGGACAACTAACCAAGATGGAAAGGCCTACGAACTTCAGATATACCCCCGACTGGCTCTGGAGACGGCATCGTGCTGTACACTCAGAGTCACCAAGGAGGCCACCGCAGCTAGCGTCATCCAGGATGTTGCAGCGGTCCTCGGACTGGACGCTAGCAAACGCTACGTCCTGGCTGAGGTGAAGGAGTGTGGTGGGGAGGAGTGGGTGCTGGAATCAACCGACATACCTGTGCACAGGGTCCTTCTCTGGCCGAGGAAAGCCCAGGAGCAACATTCTCGGAAAGAGGGGTTTTACTTTCTCCTGCAGGAGCGCAACCGCGATGGTTCCATCCGTTATGTGCACCTGCCTGCCGTGGCAAACGAGCAGGAGTCCAAGCGACTGGTTGCTCGGGGTTTCCTCCCACCGCAGCAGGAGGACTTTGAGGACCTCTGCAACCTTCCGGTCCTCAGTGAGGACAGCATTTTGGATAACCTTCGCAATCGCTTTCAAAAGAAAAAGATCTACACGTATGCTGGTAGCATTCTCGTTGCCATCAACCCCTTTAAGTTCTTGCCCATTTACAACCCCAAATACGTCAAAATGTACGAGAACCACCAGTTGGGCAAGCTGGAACCCCATATTTTCGCCATTGCCGATGTGGCCTACTATGCCATGTTGCGCAAGCACGTCAACCAGTGTATCGTTATCTCAGGAGAGAGTGGATCGGGCAAAACACAAAGCACTAACTTCCTCATTCACTGCTTGACAGCCCTCAGTCAGAAGGGTTACGCAAGCGGCGTGGAGCGAACCATCTTGGGTGCAGGACCTGTGCTGGAGGTAAGATTATCAACACCTTGACACAAACTGTGTTTGGTTGCATGTTTCACAACATTCGCAAGGGAATTCTGGATCCGTAGACTTAGTTAAAGACTTTCTGGGACATGGGATAGCTGAAAGTGCCAACTTCCTCTTGGACAGATTCTGAGCTTGAGTTTCAGATGTTATGTTCTAGTGTATTGAAAGGGTAAAGGAAGTCAATTGGTGGGTTTGCAGTCGTCAGCCTTTGACCTTGTCAACCCCTAAAAATAATAATGGAATGGAAGAACCACACATTTGATCATCAATGTTGTTTTTTTGTGTAGTATTTTATCTTTATTTAAGCATTATGCATTAGATGTATGCATGACTTTGAACCCATGGATACTCACTTCCACAAAATAGCTCTTTGGTTGGAATTGTAGGCTGTGGAAAAGCAATGTACGTTGAACATTCGCAAGGCAGGCCTAGAATAGTTGAGTTGGGGATCAGAAGATTTGTTTGAGGAATTACTGGGATGTGGGATGGTTGAAAGCCGTTTTCTTACGTTTCACAGTGTACAGATTCTAAGCTGAAGTCTTTAGAGTTCCCATGTTTTGTAGTAAGGTATTAAAAGTGTGAAGATAAAGGAAGTCAGTTGATGGGTTTGCCGTTTGTAGTTGTCAGCCTAAGAACTTGTCAACCACCAAAAATGGTAATGACATGTAAGAACTCAAAGTTAGTGTTTGTGTAGTATTTTATCTTTTTTTTTATTTTATGAATTTTGTGTATAACTTTGAATCCTTGGAAACCTGTTAATACAAAACTACTTTTTGGTTGGAATTGTAGGGTTTGGAAAAGCACTCTACTTTGAACAATGCTTTGTAACAACCATAATGACAGCCCATGGGTCTCTCAGTCTTCACTGTAAACTGTAGCTCTTTAGATCAGTTATTTACAGTGTGCTTTCCCACAAGCCTGTGCTTGAAACGTGGGGTCTCAACTTGCTGTACTTTCATATCTCATGTTGCAGTACCGGCTAACCTATATCTGGAGGCTTTCCTCAGGGGGGTGTGTCTCATGCAGTTCTTGTTGTTTTATGTCTCATGCTTTAAAATTATTGCTCGGTCCCATAAACCTGTTCAAGCACATTTTGTTACTTTGCAAAATTTCCTCAGAAACCCTTTCCCAACCTTGATATCATGGTGGTTTATGGTAGTGGTACCTCTCACAAAACTGCCTTTGGAGAACGGTTAGAGTGGATCTCATTAACTTTTCACAGTTCAAGCGTTAACGCCTAGAGGCTCCAGATAGATTTTACACTTGCATGTGAAGTTCTCTATCAGGCAATTTCTTGGGTACAAAACCAACCCATTTGGCTTCCAAGATTCACATCTCTTCTGTGCACTTCAGAAAGTTTCCTGTACACATGATGTCATGAGAAACCGTTTGGTGTTGTATCTTATCTCAGCCTTATATCAGAGCAGAGTTCACTCACGTAGCAAGGCCTGGAAAAGAGATGAAAGATGGCAGGTTTTGTGTTGACGCTTGCCTCAGTGTTTGTGGTTTTTGAAAACTAGAAGTCATTTCCCCGCAGTCAGCAAAGTCATTGTCCCTTGGCAGACGCGTCTTCGAGCCTCATTACAAAATATTCCTGTGTCTCTGCGCTTGTGGTGAGAGGCAGCCTGTGAAACTGGTCAATTGAACACTGAGACCAGAACAAAGCTCCATCCAGACGTTTTCAATGATTGGAGTCAGATCTCCTTGAGGTTTCTCTTCCTTTTATGGTCTTATGAAGTTTGTTTGTCTCATCCATCTTCCAAGACTATCAATTGGTGCTGATTTGTTAAAAAAAGGACACAATATTCCATGTATTATTCTTTCTGTTGTATTAGAGAGAAATGTTACCATATGTGGGTCAATGCAAAGTTCCATCTTCTAGCCTTCCACGTGTGACAATTGGACGGATAAATCAACTGAGCTTGGTTGCAGTCCCATTTCTAACCTTCTGGACCGCAAGGTACCACCATCAGCATGTTAGTCACAGTTAGCAAGTTTTCTTCTACCATCTGTGGAATAGTTAATCCGTAAAGAATGAATGTTTCGCCAATCATTATTACATATTCAGGTCTTTAGCGACCCGGATCTATATCTAACACAGATGGATCTGTACCTGTCGCAACAATATAAAACTCTCCTGATATCTGAGTAACAGTTACAGAAGAATAAAATAAAGCATATTTTGTTACCTTTTTTGGAGCTTGGACAGCTTCTTCACCAGCTTCTTTTCTACCGCGGGAGCTTTGGACTTTGGGGTGGTACTCGATGTGTTTCAACTGCAGGAACAAGGGTCTAAAGTAAGTTCTGGGTAAAGATTTCCCCCTCAAAATGGCTCTGCTTGCGAGGTAGTACTTTTTTAAAAATTCAGGAACTTTCAAGGGTGGGACTTGTGTGCTGAACATGATGATTGGTTGAGCTCACGTTGCATTTTATTTCAACCAAAAAGTCAATTGCGGTGCGTGCAGTAAGAGTCAACGAATCATTCAAATCAACAATGGAGTTAAAAAAATACGACCGATGGACCGACGATGTGGTTCAGGCTTTATTAAGTATATTGGCGGAAGATGAAATCCAGTGGGCTCTGCGCAGTCGCGTGCAGTCCTACATCACTAGACTAATCTTCACGGTACTTTAGACCACGATGGAAACGCAGACAGCAGCAGGTCTATGGGCAAAAGAGTTCCTGGTTGCTGGGACAAATTGTTCTGGGTAATTTAGTTTGAAACGGGGCTTTTGACTGCAGTAAATCGCTGAGCCATTTCAGGTGTTGCTGATGATTCTTCCTATTCTTTTGTTTTCTGCCTGCGGTAACTATGAGTGAAACGTCACGTCATTATTGTGTATCAGACATTGCCACCTTGTGGAATAAAGGTGAATTGCACTTATTCAGTCATTAAAGATTCAATTATTGCAGAAAAAAATATACTTGCACTGTTACACACCTCGGGTCATTAGCGACCCTATACAATTTTTACAAAAAATTAATGGGAGGCATTTTTATAGAATTTTTATATATTTTTTCTTGTTATATTGTTAATAATGAATTGATTGAGAAATACTAAGAAGGTTGAGGTCTAACTTTAAAAAATGAGTGAGGAGGGTAGTGAATGACGTCCCGGGTCACTAAAGACCCACGGTATGCGTTTAAGGATTAACTGGTTCTAATAAGCTATGTTTCCAACCAAAGTTGCTATTTAACTTGAAAATTGTAATATCGCATGAAACATTTGCAAACAAAGCATTCAGTGAGCCGAAGATGATAATATAGTCACTTCCTGATAAACTGACGTTGAATATTACTAAGAAATATGGAAGTTGCTGCAGTAGGAGAACTGCACTGTATATAAAAAGTGTGTATATAATAAATTACTTGTGCCTCAAAACGCGTAGACAAAACACAGTAAAGTTATCTTGCCTTCGGAGGCGGATACTGCTGTTTGGGAACGCAGTCATGTATCAACCACTTTGATGACAGACTTTGCTCAGGCATTCCAGATGCTGTGCTACGAGATCGGTCCACTGGTTGGTCCAGTTATGCCGCCCCATCTCAAATTTGCGTAATTTTTAATACGCATAGAGGAATTTATACGGTAAATGTGTTTCCATTGTAGTTTATGCGGATGTTTTATTATCGGATAAAAATTTATCTGACTCAATTGAGCCAAATACGTTTTTTATGCGCATTTTTAGAATGTATGCGCATCTTGGCATTTCCATCCAGCGTTTTTATTCTAATAAAAAAAAATGCAATATTCTAAAAAAGGGTGGATGGAAACACAGCTATTGTCACCTACTGAAAAGCCTCACCCAGTAGCAAATAGTTTTGTCTAGGTTTTGCTTTAAACTGTATTACAAGCAAATTCATGGATTGTGATTTAAAGTAAACTGTAATTTTGCAGTCCTTTCTTTTTAAAGGCGGCTCGTTATTGTCTCAGTTTCAACTTGCTTATTTTTTATGATGTAAACAGATCTTTGGCATCAATTGTCGTTGACCAGCACGTCAGACCGGTTTTGGTCGCCTTTTCACCGGAGCTACACTCTTTCATAATCCCCTCCTACAACCGTGTTGCTTTGTTTGAATGCATATTTGACCTTCACGTCATTGCATGCATGCTAAGTACTAGAAAAAAGCATCTACGGTGAGTGACCTATTTATGTGGTACATTCTTCTTGAGTTGCCCTACAGGAGAACAGTTTGGAATCCATCAAGCTAAAAATGTGGTTTTCTTCCAGATCCCAAGTGGCTTTGAGTGCATTATGTCATTGAGTATCAGATAACAGGAGGGTTTTTTTGTTGCCGCAGACCCTGCAAATGGCACTGAGCTCTTGCTTTTTTTAGCAGTACAGCAGGACGTTTCTGCAAACACCTCTGCTTTCTGTTTTTCAGGCATTGCCGAGAACGGTGAGGGTTTCGTTCACACGTAATGCTCATGAGTCCTCTGAAGTAATACTTCATCTGCCCACAGACAGGAAGTTGCCTCTGGCTAATCACTTCAACAGGAAGCAGTTTTTTTTGCAACAGGAAGTGGTAACTGTAGAGGCTTCACTCCCCATTGGCCGATCTGTGCATGTTGTGTTGAGAGTTAGCATATTGTTCCTTAGAAAGCTGTAATGGCTATTTTGTGGCCATTGTTTATCTCTCGGCTTTGTGTTAGTCCTGTGTGGACTTTGGCTTATGAGACGTCTGAGCTATTTTTGGTGATACAACTGTAATGAGACGTGGGATATCGACATGTGGAAAAGTTTGTCAAATGAAATAGCCCAAGTGTCCATTCGGTCATTACAGGCACATTGGAGACCCAATAATCTCAATTTCCAGCAACCTGGAAAGAAATGTTTGTTATTTTAAAGATCTAAATGCCTTAATACTGTAGTCAAACACCAAAAGTCTGGATTCAGGTCTTGTTTGTGTGACAACACTCCGTGTTTGTGCATTTTTCATTCCTTAAAGGCTATTGTAGTAGCGCTAATGCTAGGACAAGCACTCTTTCTTTTCCTAGTACTTGGAGTTAGAAAATGTACAAATGTAGCTTGTTATTGTGAGCTAATGAATTGATGCCTCGTTCTTCTTGAAGGACGTTTATTTATATGCTATTGTGTCCGTGATCTGAATTAGCACTCGTACACGCTGTCACCAGCTAACCCGATATCGTAACGCCGAACACAACCATCCGGACTCGTCTTTTTGTGCTAATGCTGTAGAGGAAGAATAAAGAATGAAGTCACAGTTCACTTGAGACGATGAGATCGTCTTGGCCTGATATTTGGACATGATCGCTCCGAGGCCGAGAATAAAAGGAGAAGCTGCTATATTTAACGGTCATGTGAGCATCCCATAGTGTTATTTGTGAGTAATAAGATTCTACTGGCCTTTTTATGAGAATCTCTTTGAGAATAGGCCCTTTGTTGATTCGTGATGGTATTGTATGGATGGCTTAGATTTCAGTGGCCGTCAAACCAGATGGGTGAACGTGCAGTACATGTATAAATGATTTGTCTGTTTAGAGTTATTGACATTAGTTGTTTTGTTATCTAAACATATTTAAATAAATCTTGGATTTAGCATGTATGTTGTTGCACACAAATAAATATGTTTATGTACATATGTTTGTGGGTATATAATAGAATGAAATGTAATGTATAATTTAATATTATTTGTATTTTTTTATATATATATATATATATATATATATATATATATATATATATATATATATATATATATATATATATATATATATATATATATATATATAAATAGAAATAGAAATAGAAATAGATGTAAAGAAAAATGGATAAAATAATATATATTAAATATAGTATAATATAATACTTTAAATTATTATGCAAATAATCAATCAATTATTTAAATATAATAATTATAAATTATAATATAAATGTATAGTATGTATGTGTGTATGTATATATAAATATTATAAATTTTTCTAATGTGCGTGTATATCTAATATAATTAATTTGTAATAAATATTATACGTATAGTATAAATAATTAATTCCTATGTATTAAATTATATTTAATTATTATATAAATAAAATGTAAGATTTATTTGTAAACAAACATAATTTGTGTATATATCTAATATAAATAAAATATAATAAACAATACAAATTATATTACTTGTCTTATTATTATTAATTTTATTGTTATAAATATAAATCTTATTTAAATTGAATAATTACAATATTAATGTAACAATATTTATATTTAAATATTGAATAGTGTTTTTCCTCAGAGCTCATATACTGTAGCAGGTGAGGCTGAAGCTCTTTCTCAGTCTCTTCCGCTCAGATCTCAGTGAACCTAAATGTGACTGATTGTTGTTGAAGTTGTAGTTTCTATACGGAACGAGAGGCTTGTGGCTTTGTCGTGGAAATCTGCGCGAGCTGCTGACTCCCAAATAACAGCGAGGAATAAGAACTAGTCCAGACAGGTCGGCAGGTTTCTATCTTCTCCCCTACCCCTTTTTATTTCCTTTCCCAGTTCTGGCAGAAAAGGGTTTAGCATGTTTGCTGTTGCGACATTCGGAGAAATGCTCTTCTTGGACACGTCGAGTTTCCTCATTCCCCTCGAGTCCCGCAGCCAATCACAGAGAGTGTTTGTGAAGACATGTTTGAATCTGAACCGACTGGCTGCATGAGTGAATGTGTTGCGCTGTTTATCTACTGACTGTCAAATCCACTGTCAGACCACTTCAGATCATTCTTTCACTTCTGTGTGTGTGTGGTTATTTTGTTTATGAACCTTATGATTTTTCTTCTCATGAACATGTCCCAGAATTTTGGGGATGAAAAGCTTTGTTTTGTTGCCTAATTCACCCAAAAATGAAAATTCTTGTCATAGTTTGTATATCATTTCTAAAAAAATAGTGTTTCTGCTACAGATAATTAATTTATTTTTCATTATTTTGTAATGAATTTTGGTTTTAGTTCTATTTGTATTTTTTATTTACTTAGTCTATTTCTTTCTAGTCTATTGGTTTGTTTATTTGTTTACCGATTTATTTTCATTGTCATAATTTGTTTATTTTTATTCACATAGTTATTTATATGGATTCTTTATACATTTACTTTACTACTTCTAATAGTCATTATTTTTTTGTTTGTTGATTTTTATTTTATTTAGTGATATATTTATTATTTATTTTTTAAATATTATTTATTTACACATTTTTATATTTATTTATTATTGGTTTATTTTATGTGTTTAGTTATTTATATTTATCTTTTTTATTTACTTAGTCATTATTTATTTATTTTTATTTACTTGTTTATTTATTAATTTATTGGCAGATTTATTTTATTTACATGGTTATTTGTGTATTTTTATTTATTTATTTTATTTGCTTAGTCTTTACTTTTTTTAAACTTATTTTTTACTTATGTATTTTTAGGTACTTAGTCATTTTATTTGTTTATATACTTATATATCTTATGTATATATATATATATATATATATATATATATATATATATATATATATATATATATATATATATATATATATATATATATATATAATACTTGATTATTTGTTTATTTAGTTTACTTTTATTTATTTATTTACTGATTTATATTTATTTACTTAATGGTTTATTTTTATGCATTTAGTTATTATATTATTTTTATTTATTCATTATTTATTTACTCTATTAAATGTTTTTGTTATTATTTATTTGAGAAATCTTAATGCAGTTATTTTCGATACTTCAACAGTTCATATTAACAACGTCTGTCCAATAATACTACTACTAATAATAATAATAATAATAATAATAAAAACACTGTTAAAGCATCATAAAATGAGTCCATATGAGATGATGTGCACTATACTGTATGACATAAACAGACATAAATTCATGCATCACACATATTTTACATCTCTGAGCGAAAACCTCGTGCGAAGCCACTGGAAATAGCTTTATGGGAATTAATATCGGAAAGCTATTGTAATTATAGTGCACAGGTCATATGGACAACTGTTGGGATACTTTTATTGTGCTTTTTGGAGCTGGACTTGCTTCAAGCTGTTGGAAAGAGTTGTGTGAAGTTTCTTGTTTTGTGCTCAACTGTTGGAACGACACGAGAGCATATATATATATATATATATATATATAAAGTAAACAGTGACAGAATGGTCATTTTTGGGCAGTACAGCCGTACTGATTGGCTACACTATACGCTCCTGCTTTCCCTGATATCTAGTGGTGTGTTTGGGGAAAGGGGTCACAGGTCGACTGCAGGGAATCTTAATTAGGTTAGCGCCCTTCCCCCTGCCCCGTGCGTTTTTCCACTGGTGTCTGGCACAAAGCCTCCCTCTTTAACATGCACAGAGCCCGCTCTCCCCCACGGCCGGGCTTTTGTTGGCCGATCTGGGCAAACACTGCTCCTCATTGAGGGACGGGGCGGCGCTGTGCCCTCTGGCAGAGGTTGGCATCGGCCCGCGGCGCTTTCCACATTAATCACAGCGTTTCACACAGATGGAGGTGTGAGCGGCTGGAGGACGAGGTGATGTGATTTTACAGGCGATAACGTCACGCAAATTACTATAAGAGTGTGTATTTGTTTCAGTCACTGGGACTGGAGTTATTTGCATCTGAAACCTGATTTAATCTGATTTATGATTTAAGCTTTCTATATCTGTTCCTCTTGTATATGTCATATACAATGCATACATACACATGCATACATACACATACACATATACACACACACACACACATATACACACACACACGCACACACACACACACACACGCATACATGCATACATGCATACATGCATGCATACACAAACACATACACATACACAAACACAAACATGCACGCACACATACATATATATATATATATATATGCGTGCGTGCATGTTTGTGTTTGTGTTTGTGTATGTGTATGTGTATGTGTATGTGTATGTGTATGTGTATGTGTATGTGTGTGTGTATATGTGTGTGTGTGTATGTATGTATGTATGTTGTTTAAGTTTATTAATCCATTATTAAAAATTATATTACTATTAATAAAATGGATGATTTTTATTATTAATAATTATTATTATTATTTTTATTGTTAAAAGAATAGTAATTATAATAATTGTAGTGATAACGATTTAATTAGTTATTAATAAGGTTTTAATAATATATTAGAATTTTAATCTATTTTTTTAAGAATTATTATTATTATTCAATATCAATATTTATAATTCATTAATTAATTATAATGTTTTAATACATGGTGTTGAAAGAGTTTATTATTGTTTATCTATTTCTCTTAATATTTATTTATATTTTTATTCTGAATTTGTAATATGAAGAATTATTATGATTATTTACAGAAATAATAATAATAACACTCTTTTCTTATTATTAAAAGAATTGTAATGTAATAATAAATAAAATACTGGTAATTTATGTTTAAATTAATCGTATTATTTTTTCAATAAAATTGTTTATTATTTTGTAAGTATTGTTATAATTTGTATTTCTTATTTTAATATTAATATAAAAATAAATATTGTTTACAGAGTAATAACGATAATGATCATAATTAATAATGTTTTAAATAATTTAAGTTTAGTTTATATAAAAAGTTTTAGTGTTGTTTAGCTATTGTATTTTTTTATTAATGAGCATAATAATAAATACTATTATTATACAAAATTGTAATAATTATAATAATATAATGTTTTTATAATTATCATAATTTAGAGTTTTAAAAAATATAATTATCAATGTTTTGAATTAAATGCACCAATTTGAATAAATAAATCAGTTTTATGTTTCGTCTTTGACCAAATGTTTGGTTTATTTAAAGATTAGAATGACTGCAAAATGAGATTTTTGTTTTCGCATTTGAAAAAAATAACACGTATTCGCAAGTCTTCCCGTAACATACAAAACAAAACTTGTGCACAAAAACGAAACAAAAAATATATAATTTTTCAAAAGTCACACACACATCCTGTTTTTTTCTTCTCTCAACAGGCATTTGGAAACGCAAAGACCGCCCACAACAACAACTCCAGCCGGTTCGGAAAGTTCATCCAGGTCAATTACCTGGAGAGCGGAGTGGTGCGAGGGTGAGCACTCCTTCATTTCTCTTTCTGTTCATGTGTGCTGCGGCGGGACGAGCCTGTGGCCTTCAGAATGTGGCCCTTGCCTTTGAAGCTCTTATCAGCTGCTGTTCACTCTCACACACCCTGCCGTCGGCCACAGACGTCACACTCCGGTCATACGCATCACTTCCTCCTCCACACTGGCAGACGCTGTATAAACACTATTAAGGAACCAGTGGAACTGACATGGTTCCTCCTCAGCAGAGATAACAGAGATCAGTGGATGGAGCTTGATTGTTCTTTCTCGAATTTCACGTCGTCTAACTCGTTTATTTTTTATTTGTTTTGTTTGCATCTGCTCCTTTTGAGAGCTTAGAGAGGTCGACTCGATTACGTCATTCGCAGTGCTTCATGGGAGTGGGTCGGGCTAAAAAGTTGCTATTTTCGACTTTCTGATTGGTGGATTTTTCTGTACAGCATCATGGGTAATGTAGTTTTCCACCAGGAATTCCGCTGTTAAACACCATTATTTTTAAACTAAGTTAAAATAATGCAGGCTAAAGGCTTCAACTGAAGCAAATACTATCGATTAAACACCTCTTACAGTAAGGCTTTAGGTTTATAATTAACATTAAAAATCAATTTCCCTATGGAGAAAATTAATGGCGTTTTTTTCCTTCCGGAAAAAAATAGCAATTGCACAAATACAACTGAACAAAAATACAATTGAAATAAACAGTGTTTTAAGATATTCAGGTATTCAGAAACTGTAATTGCACTTTATGAATAAAATATACACTACAAATATAGTTACAAAAGTTATTTAGTCAAGATCAGCTTTGTCTGTTGTTTGATTAGTGTTATTATAGAGACGGCAGCAGGAACATTAGGCTGCTGTCACTTTAAGAGCTGCACGGATCCAACATACCAGGGGTCGGCAAGTAAGTTTGGCATCGGGCCAAAAAAATAATATCGCCACTAGATGGTGTGCCAGAACATAGTCAAGGGATAAATTAAGAAATGAATTGATGAAAAATGCAACTAGAATTGCCGGTGCCGGTCTTTTGTAACTGGCAGTGAGCTGTTACTATAAAATTGGATAAATGAATAAAGCAGTAGTGACACGTAACCTGGCAAGCATCTTCATTCATCAACTTGCAACACAGACCGCCTTGCTAAAACACACATGTGGGAGATGCGGAATGGATAAAAATAACTCAACAAATAAAAGAGGACTTGAATAAGCCCATTAATGGCATGTTTCATGCTCTTAACAAACTATGTTTTATTTCCTCTTTCCATATTGTGAATAATAAATGTGTATTTTAATTTGCCTGTTACACAATGGAGCCTAACTTATTGTAATAATTATTTGACGTAGCCTAATTTTACACTCTTGAATTATTCCTTGGCATTGTTTGCGTGCTGGAGGTACGCGATTACGTCGCGTGCGGAGTGATGTTAACATTTAAGCTAGCCGGTGAGAGAAAATGCCACCATCAAAGAGTCTAAAGCGAAAATAGGGCATACAAAGAAGAATGGATGCGTTCATCCTACCTGGTTTTGTGAATGCAAAGCCGGTGTGTCTTATCTGCAACGAAGTTGTCGCTGTTTGTAAAGAATATAATATGAAACGGCACCACGAGACGAGGCATGGCACCTTTTGTTGCTGGTTGTCTGTTACAAACCCCTTTTGAAATTCAACAGAAAGGGGAACACAACATAACGAAGGACACGTGAAGCCAATATACAAAGTATAAAGATTTATTTTTACCATAACACAAAAGTAACAAAGTATAATTAACACAAACAACTCTAAAGTATTGAGGCAACATAAAGGAAAAACCCACTTAAGAAAGAACCTAAAGAAAAGGGAAAATAGAATAGCTTGTTTGCTGGTGAATCTCCTCTCTCCTGCCATACTCCGCTTCAGCGACGACGCGCAGGGCGGACCGAGACAATCAAAAGAGTCATGACGTCATGAGCAAGGACAACGCATACAAGGCACAGGCCGTAACATTGTCTTGTCAATAT
This sequence comes from Rhinogobio ventralis, assembly GCA_039654625.1. Taxonomy (NCBI): domain Eukaryota; kingdom Metazoa; phylum Chordata; class Actinopteri; order Cypriniformes; family Gobionidae; genus Rhinogobio; species Rhinogobio ventralis. Next base: position 4,092,462 of record CM077217.1, read on the forward strand.
TTTTGATAAAAAGGAAGCTGAATTTGATGTGTTCTTGTTCACGTGTTGGTGCTCAGACCCCGCGCTATAAGCAAACGTTTCAATGGTTCACTGTTCGTTTTTTTCATACCACACATTTCACTGTTTTAGAGGCGTGTCTAGCGATCCATTCCACTCTTTTGAACGTCTTTCAGAACTTTTCAAATTAAATCAATTCATCCCAAAATAAAACATTGCTGCAAAAACGTTCTCGTAGTTTTTTTGAAGGCAAAATCACTAAAGACATTGATAATAAGCAACTGTTATTGTTGTAATATCTCTGGTTCGCACTGTCCGCTCCAAGCGGTGCTCAAACACGGGTCTTTCCGCACGGGAGTCGGACGCTCTAACAGGAAGGCTAAGTTTACTTAATTCCATATGTGAAATTTAAATATGTGCAAAAACTTTACGAAAAATTAAGTAAATTTGACTTGTTTTTTTTTTTTTGTGTATATCTAACGTGGATGGATCTCTACCTGTCGCGATAATATAAACTCTCCTGATATTAGAGTAACAATTACAGAAGTATAAAATAAAGCACATTTTGTTCTTTTGAAGCTTGTAAGGGTTCAGTTTGAGCCGATGTTTTATCCCATCATCACGGTCCTCGTCATTTCCCAGCACATTCAGCATCTGCTTCATATTCGCCATCTCAAACATGTTCTCAAAGATATCATCTTCAACAATAATCAATATGCTGATCGCTGACAGCTTCTTCACCAGATCCACCATCAAGTGACAGTGACACTAATATTTGACTGCAGTAAATCGCTGAGCCATTTCAAGTGTTGCTGATGATTCTTCCTATTCTTTTGTTTTCTGCCTGCGGTAACTATGAGTGAAACGTCACGTCATTATTGTGTAGCATCATTGCCACCTTGTGGAATAAAGGTGAATTGCACTTATTCAGTCATTAAAGATTCAATTATTGCAGAAAAAATATCCTTTCAGTAGCCACGTTTCCATTACAGATTTGCGCAAAATGTTTGCAATATTTTCTAAATAAAAAACTATTGTGAAATGACAGCATGTCCATTAACCGATGTCATGCGACTAAAACATTTTTTTTCCCTCTCGCGATAAGTCATTCCAAAAATTATGCCACGTATGTTGGGTTTATGTATATCCCAGCCACCGCACTGGCCGTTATTATTAATGGAAGGAGACATAGGCATGTTATCCAAGCATTAATGGCAAGGAAAGCCCCTTTGGGAGAGGCCACGTATGAGGTGTGTGTGGGTGTTTCTCCCTCATATCTGCTTCAAGGTCTTAATCATTTGTGTCATTTCTTCGTTGTTTATAATCCAGTATTCCTGTCATTCTCTTGTCTTTTATGAGTTTAATAAAGAACTGTGTCTTGTCTCCTGTCCAAACATACAGCGTCATCTTTAAAGCATGACTTTCTTTTACGTACGCCACGTGACCTTTAAATGCAGAAAAATCCAGCAAAAAATGCAGTTTCCATTGCAGTTTTTGTGAAAAATTTCCTTTTCAAATTGCCTGAAAATCCACCTCATGCGAGCGTAAACTTTTTTGCGACCACATCAAGATGTTGGGTCTGGGAACACCATTGGCAGGGCTCAGTCCGAGGGGCGGGAGAACCGGTTGTCTTTCAAATTCCCTCTGCACGCAATAGGATAGCACTACAACCAACCAGAGCAACGAAGAAGGTGACGTAGTCAGAACAATGGAAATTAGTCCATGTGGGAGTGTTCCGCCTATGGTGTTGTGGAAAAGTTTGATGGAGAGATTCCTGTAAGCCAACAAATGTTATGGTAATGGAGCCCAATGACTGTTGCCGTTTTTGCGAAAATTATATGAGAATTGCTGGCGTGCTTGTACATTCATGAGGAACCGTCGCAACTCTGCCGTCATTAAGCCCGCCCACCGACTCTTTACACAATGTGATTGGCCTGACTAGAGTTTGGTTTTTCAAGCTCGCAAGCCAACGGAGAGTTGCTAGATGACCCTGGCTGCAAATGACATTTACTGCCACTAGGGTGCGTCTAGATTTCTAGGCTAATTGGCCGTATTTTCGATTCGCAATTTCAATTTGTGTAATTTGAAGGGTAATGGAAACGCGCTACTGTTACACACCTCGGGTCGTTAGTGACCCTATAACATTTTTACAAAAAATGAATGGGAAAACAGGCATTCTTTTATAGTTTTTTTTATAATTTTTTCTGGTCATATTGTTTATTGCGGTGCAAATGCAACTGCAAAAACAACCCTAGGGGGAAGTATAGTTCCTATCTACCCGGTGTGAAAGCCTGCGCTGTTCTTGTGCTCCTCTAAACAAAGGCGAGGGAAGTCAATAAAGCCATACGGATGCTTTGAGTGGCCCTATTGTTCTCTGGCCCAGTGTAGTGTGGCCTACTTCATTGGATGACGGTCATTAAGTGGACACTAGACACTAGGACACAGTCTTTTGCTTCAAATCAAAGTTTGTAGTATTGGGATTCATCCCAGATCTGGTTAGTTTGGTTCAAGTCTTATCGAAGATCTTTTTGACACAGATGAATGGGAATAAAGTGGGCGTTCACTGTTGCGCTCCATTGAGAGTTTTGTTCAGGCCATCTGCCGCTTTGATTGACATCTGTGCGCTTTGAAGCCCCGGTTTACGACTAAGAGCTGCTGGCATCTGACGTTTGTACTGTTTCTCGTTGTCTTACAGGGCTGTGGTTGAAAAATATCTGCTGGAGAAATCTCGCTTGGTCTCCAGAGAGAAGAACGAGAGGTAAAAGCTTTCAAGACGTTTCTACTTCATGACGAAAGCCAGATTTGGCCAGAGACAGCTGGTTCCCACAGATGAGCCTGTATCTGTCGATCCATCTCACTCGTGCTGGTTTCTGCAGCGCTAACCTCATTATTATCAGCTCGCTGTGGAAGTCGCAGAAGATAATCAGGTTGCAGAACTTGAAAAACAGAGCCTGCACTGCTGGAGGGCTAAAAATAACCACGCTACAAACTTGGCAACATTTTTCAATAGCGTGACAGAAGTTGTTTCCAAAATATTGTATTTCTGAGTAACAAGCGAACTGGTATGTGGCATTGGGATTCCCCTTTAGTGAACTGATTCATTCCAATAGTTCAGGTGAAAGAACTGGTCCAAAAACAAGATATCACCTCCTTCAAGTATGCAAATAAATACATTCATGTTTTGAAATATTTTTTTTTTTTGCATAAATATTTTATGAATTAATTGATTCGGTCCAAAAAAAATCAATAACTTAAAATTGTATATATAATAAATTTAAATGTTGAGGTAATAACTATCACAATGAGTATTTTAATTTAAATCAGCATAAATAAATAGTAATATGGTTTAGGAATGAAAATATACGTTTAAATTAATAAAAAATAAAAAATAAAATAAAAAATAAGCAATTATTTATTACCTTCTTTTATTAATCTGATTTGAAAATGTAAACTAATTGGTTCAAAAATTAGATATCACCTCCTTCAAATTTAATGTATAAATAAATAAATTTGCATAATTTGCAAATATGCATGAATAAATTACTATGGTTTATTAAGAAATTCATTCATTCAAATGGTTTGAATAGTTGGTCCAAAAACAAGATGTCACTTTTAAATTTAATATATAAATAATATTATACTTATAAATAAATAAATAAATAAATAAATAAATAAATAAATACATTTAAGTAAAATGTTTTCAAGAAAAAAAGAACAATTAGCATAATTAAATATTACCATATTTTATGAATGAATTGCTTAATTTGATTCGGTCCAAAAAACAAGATATAAGCTCCTTTAAATTTTATACATAACAAATCATTCAGGTTTTGAATAAAACAAATCAGCATAATTATTTATTACCTTTTTTTATACATTTTATTTGAATATGTAAATTAATTGGTCCAAAAAACAAGATCAGCTCCTTCAGATTTAATGTATAAATAAATACATTCATGTTTAAAAAAAGCAATTAACATAATTAAATATTACCATATTTTATGAATTCATTGTTTCATTTGATTTGAAGATATCAACTCCTTTAAATTTTATATATTATTAAATAAATAAAAAACATTTTGTGGAACAAAAAAAAACGATTACAATGAGTATTTTAATTTAAACATGCATAAATAATTTTATAAATATGAATTTTATTCAAATGGTTTATGTAAATTAGTTACAAGATATCGCCTTTTTAAATTGAACACATAAATAAATAAAAAATTATGTATAAACACATTTAAGTAAATTAATATACTGTATATAATAATATAAAAATAAATGTAAACAAATACATTCAGGTTTTCAATAAAAATTAGCACAATTATTTACCTTCTTTTATTAATTGATTAATTTGATTTAAAAATGTAAATTAATTGGTCCAAAAAACAAGATCACATCCTTCAAAATGTTTAAATAAATAAATGTATTTACTATATTAATATATGTAAATGCATACATTAATGTTTAAAAAAAAATTGCATAATTATGTATGTATGTATATATTATTTGCAAACTTGCATGTTATTAATTTAAATCCGTATAAATAAATAGTACCATTTATTTATGAGTGAATTGATTCATGCAAATAGTTCAGGTAAAATAACCTATTTGAATAAAACCTTCAAATTTAATATAGGCCAGCTGTTTTTAAAATATTGTACAGTAAAACAGTTTTTTGAGTAGTAAGCTAAGATTAGCATGTAGCATTGGGATTTGCATTAGTGAATCGATCATTTGAACGGTTCATGAATTAGTCCAAAAACTAGTTCTCTCGTCCTTCAGCAGCTTCAGTCTTGTTAGCTGCCTTTTGTTAGCAGCTTGTAGCTAACTAGTGCCGGATTGACTGTTGTTTATTGGCGTTTCCTCTTCCCGCAGGAACTACCACGTGTTTTACTATCTGCTGGTGGGCGCGTCGGAGGACGAGCGGCGAGAGTTCAAACTCCTGCAGCCTGAAGAATACTTCTACCTCAAACAGGTGAAGCTCAATCAGGAGCGCTCTACCAGTAAACGACATCCAATTAGCCTAGCGTTTCAACAGTCTTTTGCTCTTGGCTTGCAGCAGAACTTCACGATAGAAGATGCGGATGACCTTCGGCACGACTTCGAGCGACTGCAGCAGGCGATGGAGATGGTCGGCTTCCTGCCGGCCACCAAAAGACAGTGAGTCCCCTGTCAAACTGTATACAGACTGATGTCTTTGAGGACTGTATCTGAGAGCTTTGGTTGGTTGTTGCGTTCCTCGTAGGATATTCTCTGTCCTGTCGGCCATCTTGTATCTGGGTAACGTGACGTACAGTCAGAAGTCGTCTGGCAGAGAGGAAGGGCTGGACGTCGGGCCTCCGGAGGTGCTCTCCACGCTCTCAGACCTGCTGAAGGTGAATGCTCTTCTGAAACTTTCCATCAGGGAGGAGTTTTTTGGGTTTTTTTGTTTTCCCCTTTTCCCTTTTTTTAATACAGATTTTTTTCGACCGGAAATATGACCGAAGTGAATTGTGTAAATCCAGGGAGGAAAAAAATATCTGTGTTTTCAAATGCATGGATTTATTGCATGGATTTCCTTCCCAAATTTGTTTATAAATTTGTTGTCAACAAAAGAGAAGCTTTAAGCTCTATACTGCCATAAATATTATTTTTATTATTGTTCTGTAAAATTAAATAATTATTTTATTCTAATATCAATATTATTATTATTAAATACTTATTTTTATAGTACTATAGTGTTATTGTGGTGATAATATATTTCTTAATTGATTTTAATTTTTATAATTCAAATAATAACAAATAAAATATGAACAAAAATAGTTTGAATAATATGACTAATAATAATAATAATTTTATATATTTTAATTATTTTATAATAATAAATATAATAATAATATATATATATATAATGTATATATTTTTGTAATTTAAATAATAAAATAAAAAATATATATTATTATTTTACATATTTTATAAATATTTTCTTTTTCTATTATTTTATAAAGAATTTTATAAATGTTTTCTATTATTATTTTTATTAAATTCTATTTTTTATGGAAAACAATAGTATTATTGCAGTATTAATATATTTATTTTATTGCAATAGTGATATATTTTTTGTAATTTTAATCAAATAAAAAAAAGTATTTTATATTATTTTATGAATATTTTCTAATATTATTTTATACATAATTTTTATAAATAATGTTTTCTATTATTATTTTTATTAAATATTTCTTTTTTTAACAGTACAATAGTATTATTGCAGTATTAATATATTTCTTTATTGATTTGTTTAATTTTTATAATTCAAATAAAGAAATAAAATATTAATTTTATATTACTATTATTGTTATTATTATTCTTATTAAATACTCAATATACTAGTACTATATATTTATTTTTTTATTTTTTATAATTGAAAAAATAAAATAGCTAAATATTAATACAATTATTTTATTATATAATTATTATGATTGATATATTGTTTTATAAATATTTTCTATTCATAATAAATACAAATTTCTTACTGGACAATAGTATTATTGCAATAGAAATACATTTCTTTTATTGATTTAATTTTTATTATATTATTGTGTCGTCATATTGAGTATATTAATTTCTGTCGTTAGCTGATGACGTGTGTTTGATGCTCTCTGTAGTTTGTCGGATGTCGTGTCTCAAGCGTGTGTGTTTCTGGTGTGTTTGGTGCAGGTGAAGGAGGAGCTGTTGGTTGAGGCTCTTACCAAGAGGAAAACGGTAACCGTGAACGACAAGCTGATCCTGCCCTACAGCCACAGCGAGGTACGCGACAGCGCCGCTCTCATCGTTTTATCCGAGCTTCCAGATGTTCTGTAGCTAAACGAGTGTCGTTTCTTCAGGCGATCACAGCGCGGGACTCCATGGCCAAGTCGTTGTACAGCGCCCTGTTCGACTGGATCGTCCTGCGGATCAATCACGCGCTGCTTAATAAGAAGGACATGGAGGAGTCCGTCTCGGTGAGATGGGAACAGCAGAAGTCAGTGTTGAAGTCAAGGATGCTCAAGGTCTCATGTTGTTTCTGCTTTATTTCAGTGTTTGTCTATTGGTGTGCTCGATATCTTCGGCTTCGAAGACTTCGAGACCAACAGCTTTGAACAATTCTGCATCAACTACGCCAACGAGCAGCTTCAGTATTACTTCAACCAGCACATCTTTAAACTTGAACAGGTTAGTGGGCTTTATCTGGGTTTCGTAAACTCTTTCTCCTATGGCGATTTGAGTGTGACGTGTGTTTGGTCGCCCGGCAGGAGGAGTATCAGTCCGAGGGCATCACCTGGCACAACATCGACTACACGGATAATGTGGGATGTCTTCACCTCATCAGCAAGAAGCCCACTGGACTCCTCTATTTACTGGACGAGGAGAGCAAGTGAGGCCATTCGTCCCTCAGTGGTTCATTGCTCATCATTGCCAAATTGTATTTGTCATCAATATTCTCAACACATTGTCTTTGTAGCTTTCCTCACGCCACTGATAAGACCTTGCTGGCCAAGTTCAAACAGCAGCACCAACAGAATCAATACTTTGTGGCGACTCCGGTGATGGAACCGGCTTTCGTCATCCTCCATTTTGCTGGGAAGGTCAAATACCAGATTAAGGTAACGGCAACTGAATGTAAGACTTATGTTATGTTATGTTATGTTATGTTATGTTATGTATATATTTAAATTGAAAATGCCTTTAACAATTATAAATTTTACTGTGTCATTAAAGGCATTTTGTTAACATAAAAATATATTTTCATTATTTGGCCCGACCAATTAAAAAAAAAAAAATTATTATACTAAATATTAACATACACAATAAAAATTCTTTACAGCTTTAACGTTATAATTTTACTATATTAAAAATATAGTAATATAATATAGTAATATAATGTTACTATATAATAAAAATATGAATATACTAAATATTAATATATTATTATAAATAATAATAAATATATTAAATAGTATTTTTTTCTTTAAATTTTATATATATATATATATATATATATATATATATATATATATATATATATATATATATATATATATATATATATATATATATATATATATTATAAAAATGTATAATTTTACTGTTTAATATATTAAAGTCATTATTTTGTATATATTTACAATAATATTTAATATATATTTTTATTATTATTAATTAATTAATTTTGTTGATCTTCATACTTTAATGACGAATAGTAAAATTGCAATACTCTTTATTACAGCTTTAACAAATAATCACTTTTACTATGTGTCATTAAAGACATTTAAAAAATATATATATTTTTTTTGTTTTGTTTGGCCAGGTAAAAAGTATTTTTTTATGTTATTAATATGAATACATACAATAAAATGCTTCTTATTATAACTTTAACAATTAATATTGCATTTATTCATATGAATATGTAATGTATTATTTTTTTATGGCCAAATAATGAAAATAAAATTATGATGTTTATTTTTTAAATGTCTTTAATGACACATAGTTAAATGGTTATTTATTAAAGCTGTATTAAAATATTTTGTGTATGTTTGTGTTTAATACATTAATATTTTTATGGTCAGGCCAAATAATAAAAATGTTTTTTATGATTACAAAATGCCTGTATTGACACACAGTACAATTATTACATGTTATTGTATTTATTCATATTTAATAGTTTAATTGATTTTTGTTTTTCTGGCGACAAAATAACATGTTTTTTTACAAAATGTCTTAAATGAACCATAGTAAAATGATTAATTAATAAACGCATAAATACTAATAAAAATAAAATTATATTTTTATTATCTTTTAATCTATTAATATTTTAACCAATTATTATTAATGCATTGCAAATAAAATGACTGTGCTAACGTTCATCATGTAAATTGGCTGCGACAGGATTTCCGTGAGAAGAACACGGATCACATGCGTCCGGATATCGTGGCTCTCCTGCGGAGCAGCGACCGAGCTTATGTCCGGCAGCTGATCGGGATGGATCCGGTGGCGATGTTCCGTTGGGGGATCCTCCGTGCCTCCGTCCGCGCATTGGCCGCCTTCAACGAGGCCGGTCGCCGCTGGGCAGCCAAGACTGCGGGTAACCCATGGAGCATTATGGATTAGATTCAGATTAGCCCAAAATTTTGGATTCTCAGGGTCTAAGAAAGTTATTTATAGCCTGCACGTGAGAAAGCTGCCCAGTGACGCAAACAGTCATATTTAGAAGGATTTTGGAATGATTAAACTAGGAAGGGATAATAAAAATAAGTGAGTAAGGTTGTTTGCAAGATGTTTTGGGTGGGGTGTCTCTTTGCATGTTGAAATAACGCCGTCAATGCTGTTTGTGTCTGTTTGTGTGTGTGTGTGTGTGTGTGTGTATGTGTGAATGTACAGGTGTGGTCAGACCAAACTCCAGAGTTCCTCTAGGAGAGCTGCAGAGATCCAACATGCCCATTGAGAGGATGTACCGGTAAGCTTTGGACTCGGGCTTGTGTGACTAAAAGAGAGTGAGAGAGAGAGGGAGGGAGGAAGTATTGTGAGGAACTTGATCTCTTCCTGTCCTTTCGTTGCCTTTGTGTGGCAGGTGATCATGTGACCACGCTCTCTCCACAAAGGCACATTGCAGGCCGATTCTCACAGTAATCTCATACACTTCGGCCCATTTTTCTATCTTGAGTATTAATGCAACTACACAATATAACACAGGTATATATTGGGTGAATGACACAAAAACATGTCCAGGTCATATTTCATCTCAAAATCCAAAGGCATTTAAATTAAATTTTGCATGAAGAAATAATATTAAAGCTTTTCATTTTACAAAACAAAAAGCACAATCGACACTATATTAAGTGGACAAAATGAACATTTTATTTATTTAAATACCACTGTACCAATCATTTCATGCTTATCACCATAAATTACAGACCATTTAACATTCCAAACATTTTTGGGTGGGATGTGCTTACTTTTCACGAAAATATCACAATAATGGTGATCACGTCTGTATATTTTATGCAAAATGCAATGCCTTACTTTTTTATTATTATTTTGGGGTGAAATATGACCCGGACATGTTCTTGACTGATATTTTGTGAGAATTATCAAGTATATCCCTGCAATGTCCCCTGTGCTTTTCCTCTGGTGTTTGTCAAGGGTTTCCCCTCAGTTACTGACCTGTGATCAGTTTCACTAAAGATTAACCCGTATGGGCAATACAGCTGGTCATAGATCGGCACCTGCTGGTTGTGTTGGCCCTCAAATGACTGTGTGTGTGGTGTTTATTTTCTACAGCCATGCTCCTATGCTTGATTTCTCCTTTGATCATTCAGAGGAGCGCCCTCTAGAGGCTTTTGAGGACATCTTTGCTAGTTATGAGAGTAAGAAGTAAGTGGACTTAAGCAGAACATTGAGGTCAGACGGAGAGCTTGGCAGCTTGGGAAGGCTGGGTTTCCGGTATTGTGAGCAAACTCAAATACCACATTCAGATGTTCGCAGAATCCAGAAACTAGCTGTGCGAGCTGTTTTCTCCTTATGTGGGCAAAGGCCAAGCCAGAGTTTCTATTTAACCTGGTTTGTTCAAAGCAATCCACAACATACACTCATAAATCCCTGTTGGGACCTTGTGAGGTTTATTACCTCTAAGTGCTCCCAAGTGGGAAGGAAACCATAAAATGTCCTTTAAAGACGTTTATAATAGAAGCGGGTTCACTTCCTGGTTTGTGGAAGAGCTTTTAGGAGTGCGTCCCCAGCCCCCAGTGCCAATCCTACCTGTTTGACCTCCTGTTGTTCTGATCCGTGTGGTAAGTGAACCAGTGCATGAATCCAGGTCTTTGCTGAATGGGGTGCCGACCCCCATTTAACACCCCGTCAGGTCAAAACCAGAGTAACAACAGCATGGATTCACCACTGAAGCTTGACGGAATAGTTCACCAAATTAAGGGTCTTTTAATTTCAAACTTAACACACTTGCCTGCGTTTGTTCATGTCCACATTATGGGTTCCTGTTTTGTGGTGGAGGGCGTTTGCTTTTCCAGAGGTCTGTTAACACCGTTGGTGTTGGGTTCCTGTACTTACCCTTCCCCACCAATCTTACCTACTCCCTCTGTCTCCTCCCCCCACTCTCCCACCTTTCCACCGGGCTGAATCAGGGACATGCATGCCCAAATCATCAACTCTATTAAGGACTTGCAGTTGGATGGGGAAGATCCACGTAAGCTGCTTCAGTCCTGGGGTCGCCTACGGTTCCCACGTCACGCCCTCCAGTGAGTTTGACCGCTGACTCCTCTCTGGCCTGGAATGAATGGGTCCACCTTGCTGACCCTTCATGCCTTGGCGTTGAAGCCAATGCTTTTGGCTCTCTGCTAAGCTTAGTTTTGAGAAACCTTCGCAAAACAGCCCCTGCTCCCAAACTTTCCCAAATTTGCAGCATTACTTGTCGGCTAACCTTGTGATTTACTGCGTAACTCAAACCACCCTTAACCCTGCTCTATTAATACCCATCTAACAAGTATTTCAATTATTTTTAGATGGCTCCCTAGCGGTGTATGTAAGACGAATGCAGAGTTTATGAGCTGAAAGCAGTATGATCTTCATTAACGCTAGCTCAGAATGGTATCCACATGCTAACATGCTGCATGAGCTTATTGGTTTTCGAGTCCCACCTATTAAGTCTGTAATGTTTTATGAGGTGTGAAAAGCTGCAGAATCACTGCTTGCAAAGACCACAGATATAGACTCCACTTTAACTCTAAACCTTATCCATCCTAGCTGTCGTCAACCCTAAAGTAGGAATACCTCCTGTAGATTAGGTGTATCAAGAGAAATGTCATTCCTCCCTCCCATTAAACCAACTTTGCTGCTATGCCATCTACATGCTAGATTTAACCTCAGACAACACTGCGAATTCATGGGTTTCAATGGAGATGGTTGACAAATTCAAATGCTGGAATGTGCACCAACTCCAAGTCTTGCATCTTCCTCTCCGTCTACATGCTAACATCCAAGAACACTGCGAATCCATTCATTTCAATGGGGATGTTAGACAACTGATTGGGCTCAATTGTAGACCTGACATATTCCACACCATTGCGTAAACAAATCAAACACATTCTTCTTCGTCAAATGCACCATCAGAGCTCCCTAAGTGTGTAGGCGCCCTTACTCATGTCCCACAAGCAAATGCATGACTCGCTCTACTAACATGCTGCATCCATTCGCTTCTTATCTCAACAAACCATCAACTTTCCTCTTCCTCCTTACAGAAAAAACAAGAACACCAAGACCAAGCAACTCATTCCCAAGGTAAACCCCTCGCTTCTTGAATTGATCAAACAGTGCATATTTAAAAGAAAACAAGACTAGGTGTTTGTTTTGACATTCAAGGTGCTGCAAGTGATTTCAGCTAGTTTTATAACTTCAACCAAACTTAGGCCATGTTTACACCTGGTATTAAGATGAGTTTTGGTCAATTGGATCACAAGTGGATGACACTAAATACAGGTGTAAACGGGGTCTAAAACTTTTTGAGCCTGTCCACTTTCGACCACTTCCAGAGGTAGTGGAAAACACATTAGACCGGATTGTTTTCGTAGTGTAGACGCTCATGTGGTCGAATGTGTTCGAACAGCCACTAAAAGACCCCCTACTCTCCGCCTACTGACCTAACGCGTAAACATTATGGGATGTGCGCTAGCCAGACAGGCTGGAGACCCAAGTTTGGTTTGAAGATGAAAAACGTACCAAGCTCAATGTTCTCTCACAATTGATTTCTAACACACACAGCGTTCGGCCAGGTCTTGCGGCTGCCAAAGCAGAAATGAAAGCTGAGGCGCTCTGTGTTTTTCCATCGTCTCTGGTTGCGTTCATAAGTAAATTGCGTTAGCTTGTTTGTCCATTAGATGGAAAGATCTGAAAAAACAACCCTCCCCTCGAAGAAATCAGGACAAAAGTGGTTGAAAGTGGACAAAAGAGATGGATTAAAGCACTAGGTGTAAACGGGTGTCTCCCTTGTCTACTTGTGATCCGATTGACCAAAATGCATCTTAATACCAGGTCTAAACAGGGCCTTAGAATAATATCAATGTGGTCAACCTAGCCATTACAAAAATACAAAAAACATAATCTACTCTGCAAACTGTGCTTTATAAACAAGATAGATAGCTCCTTTGATGATGCTTTTGTCCTGCATAGACACTGCATTAAGTGGCCATTCAAAAAAAAAACACTTAACCGGTGAGCATTTGCAGCACAGCTGGTACATTCTCCTTTCCATCACCATTTGATTGTTTATGACTTTCCGTTACATGTGCTGTGCAGGGTAAATGTTTTGAAGACTCTACTGCTTAGGCTCTGGCTGGAATGAGAATTTCCATGCCGTCATGTTCCCATGGCACTCATGTGGCAAAAGAAAGTCTCTGTGTGAGAGAAATTCACTTTCTGTTTTTGTGTGTTTGGGCAGAGCCTGTTGGACTCTCGTTCGCTGAAGTTTATAGTGGGCCTCCATGACCGCACCACCAAGTCTTTGCTTCATCTGCACAAGAAGAAACGTCCTCCCAGCATCAGTGCCCAGTTTCAAGTAAAACAACTTTTATTAGATTAGCCTGGCTGTTCATATCAAGTTTGGTGGTTCAGTCTAAAATCAATGCTCTGTTCCAAAACATCATAAGGCTAATTCACACCGCATGTTGCCCCTGTTTTCACCCGTCTGAACATATTCAATCAGCGTTTGTTGGGGCAATATGAACATGACTGTTATTTTTCATGCAGTTCTAAATCCAACGGCCAACTTGTTTGTTGGCTTTTGGCTGTGTGTTGTGAATTAGCCTATAAGCACCAAGCTGTTCCAAATGGTGCTTGTGTATAAAAATGTCATTCAATGCTGAAAATTATCATTACAACTGTTCAGTCTGCATAGCAAACAAATATTGATTAAAATAATATTTTTCTATGTATTTTTATGCTTAGAGGAACATGATGTTAGCTTAGCGAGATGCTAACATAAACATTTTGTGCCACATGCTATTGGTGTGGCAGAATAGAAAACAGCTGCTTATGTAGGGCAGAAGACAGAAAGTAATAACAGAAATCTCACTATGTTTTGGAACAGCTTAACTCTAGCACTTACATTTCAAATGCTAGCATCAGAGAATGCTAAGAATATTATTCTCTAATGGATGTAATAGGCTGAAGGCTTCATGTGTGGTTCTCTTCTGGTCTTCCACTTATTATATCTATCTATCGCTCTATCTTGTAGACATCTCTTAGTAAGCTTCTGGAAACGCTGGGGAAGGCAGAACCATTCTTCATCCGATGCCTCCGCTCCAATGCTGAGAAGGTGCAAATAATACGTCCTTGTTTTACTAATAAGTCAACATGAAATCATACACATTCCTGGTCTTCATTTAAACTGTTCGTCTATGCCTTGAGAAAATCTTCTATATGAGATCTGTCTTTTGACTAAAGTTATTATTTTATATCTCACATTCAGAGGGAAATGTGTTTTGATGAGTCGCTCATTGTGCAGCAACTGCGGTACACAGGCATGTTGGAAACCGTGCGCATCAGACGGTCAGGTTATGGAGCCAAATACACCTTTCAGGTAACACATAGATTTGACCTAGTGATTGGAAGGAACCCCTAACCCTACGAATTAAACACGTGTAACATGGTTTGTCTAAATAAGCAACGCTCCTTTTTTGCATTACAGGAGTTTACTGAGCAGTTTCGTGTGTTGCTGCCAAAGAACGCTACGTCAAAGGAGGACATATCATCTCTTTTGCACAAGCTTGGCTTTGACCACACTACCTACCAGATTGGAAAAACTAAGGTTAAATTTTTTTTTTCTTGGTGCCCTAAAGTGTTTTAAGTGATAATGTCTCTAGTTATTGACTCTTAACAGTTATGTTCCACTTCTACAGGTGTATCTCAAAGAGCTTGAAAGGCAAAAGCTTCAGGACATCCTGCACAAGGATGTCATGCACAAAATAATTTTCTTGCAGCGCTGGTTTAGAGCCAAAATTGAGAGAATGGACTTTGTTAGAATGAGAGAAGCAGCCATTGTGATCCAGGTATATCAAACACTGTTTGGGTAGTATTCTTGCAATTGTCTTTGGCAATCTACTCATGTCTGATATTTGATTGACCTTGTCTACAGCGCTCATGGCGTAGATTCCGCAAAGAGAAGTTCTACCAAGCCGTGGTTCTGATCCAGACAGCCTGGCGATGTACCAAACAACGAGCTGAATATCGAAAAACACGAGCCTCCATCACAAAGATACAGGCACTTGCAAGAGGGCAATCAGCTCGCAAACGGTATACACCTCACACAAGTCAACATGAAATCACCTTAATACAGATTTGTGGATTATTGAACATGATTCAGTAAGTTTTGGATTTGATCTGGTTAGGTACTACTTCCTAAAGGAAGAGAAGAGGAAGAGAGAGGAAGAGGAAGCTCGCAGGAGAAAAGAGGAGGAAGCAGCTCGACGAGCCAAGGAAGCCGAAGAGGCCGCTAGGCGAGCTAAAGAAGTTGAGGAGGCAGCCAGGCGACTCAGAGAGGAAGAAGAGGCAGCCAGGAAAGCCAGAGAGGAAGAGGAAGCAGCTAGAAGACAGAAAGAACAAGAGGAAAGGGAAGCTCGCCTTGCTTTAGAGGCTGAGCGGCAGGAGAAGACGCCACTACAACAAGTACCAACATCAGGCAAGCAGCCTGACGATGAGAAGACACTAGTGCTGGAGCACAATAAGGCTCCTGTGGATGTTGAGATTGAAGGTAAGGGCAGGGCCCATGTTGATGATGTTTCTGTCTCAAAAGAGCAAGATCATTCTGTGAAGATCCCTCAAGTGGAGGCTGGTCCTCACCTTGTGGTCAAGGAGCAACAGAAGCAAACCGAGAAAGAATCATCCACACTTCCCAGAGATGAAGGTGCACAAGGTAAACCCATGACTCCTGAAACCCAGACTGGGCAGAGCCTAAACAGAGCTCCTCCGCTTTCCAAACTACCAGTGTCCAGAAGTCAGGAAAAACGGGAGCTGAGGAGACAGCGTGGCCTAGAGCACAGCCAGAGAGAAAGTGAGCGGGCGGCTTCGGCCGGGAAAGACGATACTCCTTTCAAGAGCAAAACTCTAGAGAGTCCGGGAAAAGCAGACGGCAAGTTAAAGGAGCGGTCCGACAGCAAAGAGTTGGATCAGTACACCTTTGTGGCTTGGAAAGGCGACAAGGGCAAAAGGGATGCTAAAGATGTCCCAACCGAACTTGTTCGACCCTCCACCTTACCCTTAGACATCCCTAATTCCGGGCCTGGAAGAAATGGCTACAGCGACCCGGCCACCGCTGCTCAACCTGCTCTTGCCAAAGAAGAGGCCAACAGGAGAAAGGAACCATCGAGAAGCAACACTCAGCCAGAAAACCTCATGGCAGGACCCCGGAATCTGGAGGAGAGGAACATCATAACTCTCCAGTATGGCTTCCTATGTTGTTCTACCTTTATACCTTTCTTTATCTCTTATGTTTCTAACAATATTTTCCGTCTGGTTTTCCAAACTTTACCAGGAATCGCGGGATCTCTATGTCACTAGATGATGTATCCAAAATAGGTTCAGGTGGCTCATCACAGGTAACATTTACTTGATTCAGCTGGTTAATACAATGGTAAACGTGAAGGAATATATTGATTCTGTGCCTTGAAGTTAAGTTCCACTGCAAGCTTCCCATTGGGGATAATTTGTCTCTGTACGCAACCAGACAATCTGCTAGTAATTTAGGATTATAATTGAAACAATCACTTGAGTTTAAGTGATTTATGCTTCTCTGGCTGATTCAGGGAAAAGCTCGTAGAAGACGCAGGCCGCGGCTCGCCCTTGCACGTATATGTTTGCCCATTAAAAGTGTTGAAATGGAGGATGCAGAGTACTGGACTTTTCCGTTACCCCCCATGAGTCCATTTGAGGTGTTGTATTGCAGCCTGATATTAGATGCCGTCCGGGGAGCTGTGGTTTGCGGGTTGCTGGTGGATTAAGCGCTTGGAATCATGGGAGGGATTGCAGATATCTTGTGCTACAATAAGGAAAAATAAATGATCCTGAAGGCCTTTAGTCTGTTATCAAATAGGTACATTTTTAAAATTTAAAATGCCGTACTGTCAGATTTCAATGAGTGACCTATTGTCAAGCTGCCAACACTGTAGAGCTTGCTCTGATTTGAATAAAACTCCTTTCACAGCAGTTTTTATTCTAACAGCTCAGTGGGTTTTCAAACGGGACTTATGGGATAACAGACTAAAACCTCGACTAGTAATGGCAGACAATTTAAACTCGGGTTATTTCTTCCGTCTTTCCATATTGTTTGTCTTTCAAAGCTCCATTCTTGATTCTTTTTTAAGTAATTAATCACTTTTTAATTACTCAGTTTGGGATAAATAAAGGGAGGCATTCAGATTTTAGCTTCCTTTAAGGTGTTATCTACACAGGAAGAAGGAACTTTCTTCTTTACAGTGTGACAGACTGCCCATTGTCATCTAATCAGCAAAAATGGTTATTGTACACTAGACTGTGCTGTATTAAACTAAGACATCTACTGTGTTCATACATTTTGGTGTAGACACAGTCCAACACTGGTGTTGGTCCTGATAGAACAAAGGCCAACACGTTGAAGGAAAAAGTTCACGACAGCCACAGCCTGCAAGATGTATCGCCTCTTCAGCCATCAACCCCAGAGAGGTACAGTCCTACCTACCAGCATTACCAGTTTAACTACCTTTTCTTCTTCTCAAACAGTTGCTTCACCAAGACGACTCAGACTGTAGAAGACAGTTTATTCTAACGTCATCTACCGCATCCCTTGAGAACGCATACTTGCATTGTGTTATGACCCGCATTTTGACACATTTCACAATGCAACAATGTGTGAGCATAGATAGAAACTTTTCACATATTTACATAGACTATGTGTCAAGCATTTGCCTTATCTGCAAGACTCAAAATAAAGAGCTTATTTGCTCATCCCACCCAAATGCATACTCTTATCTGTAGTAGAGCATGGTCACACAGGAAATCTGACTCATTTGAACCCATGGGAAAATAAGGCCACTGG
This sequence comes from Rhinogobio ventralis, assembly GCA_039654625.1. Classification (NCBI taxonomy): domain Eukaryota; kingdom Metazoa; phylum Chordata; class Actinopteri; order Cypriniformes; family Gobionidae; genus Rhinogobio; species Rhinogobio ventralis. The sequence goes on from CM077217.1 coordinate 4,110,556, forward strand.
CTTACATCAGTGGTAGTCATTTGTCTGACTTCTGGCATAGGTTACAGACTCCTTTATATGGATGCAAGGCATCTGCTATGAGAGAAGGGAGATTCCTGAAATTCCATACTTTGTTGTAGAGGTGTGTGATTTCTTGAATGTTTTGATAGTCAAATCCCTTGCCTAACAGGACCTCCCAGCATGTTTTGCTAGGGTGTTTATTAATAAAATCCAAAACTTGTTACAGCTAACATCATGAAATGGTAATTTTTTTGTTCCATAGGACAACAGGGTTTTTCAGAAAGATCTTGAAGAAGCGTCCACATAAAGAAGCTCAGACCCCAGAAGATGGAGACCTGAGCCTGGCTTCCTTTTTGGATCAAAAAGAAGGTGCATACTGCGAAGACAACATGTGATTCATTTAGATCAATGTATTCTGCCTTTATTCATCCTATTGTTCTTTTTTCACAGCCACTTCTCCATCACGCTCACACAATTCAAAGACCCACACGGGCCGACTGGGTCGGACGCCCAGCATCATGATCAGTCACTCGACGGCTCGGGCCTCTGAGCAGTGGAACGCCTCACTAAACCGTGTGATCACCAACACAAATGAGCTACGCCACCTCGATGAGTTTCTGGGCAATCAGGTATGAAGAATAGATGTGACTGCAAGATGTTCGATAGTCGATTGTGATTTGAAGAGTGTAAAAAAGTGTTAAATACTTTGTGTTTTATAATATATACAATTTCTCTGACTTGTTCTTGTGCTCTTGCGGTGTAGGTGAATGACCTGCGCTCACGGGGAAAACAGCTGTCAGGAACGGAGCACATCTTCATTACTGCCACTGTGCAGTTTAGAGAAAACATCAAGGGAATGTACTCAATCTCTGTGAGTAGAGCTAATACAACAACACACCCCAAAACTGCAATGTAGACCACATACTCTACATCCTATCAATCGATTTGCTAGGTCAAGCATTATTATTCCTAATTTTTTGATAAAAGTTTGCGTTTTACAAGTTACGTTTTAAACTTAAGTATATAACAAATAATTTTTACTATGGGCATGAAAGATATGTCTTACTCTTGGTGGGTGAAAAAATCCCAGACATTTTCATTGATTGACTTTAGATCTTTTGATTTGGGCTAGTAAACAACCGCCCACATCATGCGTTCAACTGCACAGCAATGGGGGCTTTCGCACTGGGGGAATGTTTTCATAGTTCCTGTAACTATTGGCGGAAGTACCCACTTTTTGGCACGTTCACACCACAGGAACTGGGAACGATTTTAGTTATAGGAACGCCTTTTGGGGGAACTAAATTAGCTTCTACTTCAGAGTAGGGTCAAACCCAACACAATAGGAACTACTAAGTGTACGTTGATTGGCCGAACGCATGCCAAACACCGGCACCCGCCATTTATAAAAAGCTGTGTAAACACCCAGTTTTTAGCCTATAAATTTACTCCACGAACATGGAAAATGGCGATAGATGGCGAAGACGCGCGAAGTCCAGGCACTTCTCAACTTTTATGCTAAGGAGGAAATTCAGTGCAACTTTTAAGGGACCAAAGTTGCCATGCCGACAAAATAAAAGTCCTGCACAACAACCAGAGCGACAGGACGCAAGTGACAGCTTAAGTCACTTAAGAGTTCCTTCTTCAGAGGAAAATGGCCCTAGGGGAAAATTTGGTCCCACTTTATATTAGGTGTCTTTAACTATGTACTAACATTTAAATGAATCATTTGATACAATTGATACAAACTTATTATGTACATACATGTTTTTACATTGTACTTACATTTGAAAAAAATACCTGGATGTAATTACAGCTGTAATTCATTTTTGTAAATGCATCTGTAATTACACTGTTGACCTTCCCTTACCTTTTACACCGCCCTTAAACCTAACCGTACCACCAAATCTGTCCCTAACCTCACCCGTATCCCACCTCAATAGCTGCAAAAGTGTTTTCCAATACAATATGAAAACTAAGTACATTGTACTTTATTTTTTGTTGTAAGTACGTAGTAGTTAAGGACACCTAATATAAAGTGTGACCGAAAATGTTGTTATCGGTTGTTATCCGCCCTGGTGGCTAGTTCCTGAGTTCATATATACCCTGTGTAAAAGAAAGCACATTAGCTACCAGCAAGCAAAACTCTGGTAATTGCCTACAATAATCATCCAAGCTTTACGTGGGCAAACAGCTTATATTCAGAATACTTAAGCAACTAGTTCATGTTATTAAGGTCTTCTTTCACACATCTACAGAAACCACAAATCGGGTATAAGGCTTTGATGAATTGCTACCAGAATAAAGTGATCAGTCTGGCTGGAGAAAAGCAGAAGGGTGAGGTACCGCTGGTGGTCAATCTCTTCCAGTCAGTTCTGGATGGTTTCATCAGAGCGGAGATCAAAAAAGAAGAGGCCGAACCAGCCAAGGTGAAAGTTCACGCATCCCCTGTTACCCTCAAGACTTTCATTATTATAATAACAGTTACTAATGTTGATAAATTGAATGCATGTTAACTATTTAACTTGCCATGTCTTAGCCCCCCAAAGGTCGTAAGATGAGAAGGAAGAAGGCTAAAAGCGTAAGTATTTCTATCCAACTATCCATCCTCTCAGACTGACTCTGCATTGTGAATAAATGTAAACATTTTTGTCTGGATTTAGTTGGAGAATCCATTGGACCATGTGTTTACAAACTACCAAGTCAACATCATGCAGTCTTGTGATCACTGCACGTCCTACATCTGGGGTATGGAGAAGGCCTACATGTGCAGTTGTGAGTATCTCTGAGATTAATTATCTGATATGTATGCTGATGTGAGTATCTCCATATTGATTCACCTTCAATCGGGCTGACGACGTCATTGATGACGACCGATTTGTGTTTCAGATTGCAAAATGGTTTGCCATAAGAAGTGCATTTGTAAAATCATCATAGACTGCTCTACATTCTGCTCCAAGAAGGTAAGGATCCTATCCTCTAAGCATTCATTTTAACATCTTGTTCAACTGGTTGATTTTTGTTGTTTCTGGGTCTAGTGTGATGATGAGCCTGGATCGCAACACTTTGGTGTGCGCGTGTGCCACCTGGTCAATAACAAGACCCCCGTGCCAGTTGTGCTGGAGATAATGCTGGAACACGTGGAAATGAACGGCCTGTATACAGAGGGCATTTACAGGAAGTCCGGCTCAGCCAATCGCATGAAGGAGCTACACCAGCTGTTGGAAGCAGGTAAGCCATCATGGATATTACCAGAACTCAATGGCATATTGACCTCTTTGTAGACTTTTGACTGTTGACATGATGTCTAGTAGCTTACTGTACTCACTTATATAACTTTAATGACTTGTGAAGGCCCAGAGAATGTTTGTCTGGAGGATTACCCCATCCATGCTGTCACTGGCCTGGTCAAACAGTGGCTAAGGGAGTTGCCTGAACCTCTCATGACCTTCACGCACTACAATGACTTCCTCCGTGCCATAGGTTGGTCCTCATGACACCTCTCTCTTGCCCTTATGGTATCCTTTAGGCTTTCTATAACACTTTTGTTGTCTTTCATAGAACTGCCTGAGAAGCAAGAGCAGTTGCAAGCCATTTATAAAGTTTTGGAACAGCTTCCAACAGCAAACTTCAACACCTTGGAGAGACTCATTTTCCACCTTGTCAGGTACAGATGAGTTTATTCCGTACACGACAAACGCTGAGAGTGGGAAAAAAACACGCAGCCGTCAGGTGTTAATGCTCTGGTTTCACTTCAGGGTTGCAAAGGAGGAGAAGAGCAATCGGATGACACCAAACTCTCTGGCCATCGTTTTTGCCCCATGCATTCTTCGCTGTCCGGACAGCGCCGACCCGCTCATGAGCATGAAGGATGTTGCCAAAACCACCACGTAAGTTATAGTGTGTCGTTAAAGGGATAGCCCACAATTTTCTCACCCTCAAGTCATCCTAGGTGTATGACATTCTTCTTTCAGACGAATACAATCTGAGTTATATTAAAGTCCTGGCTCTTCCAAGCTTTATAATGGCATTGACTTCTTGGTTTGTTTTTGAAGTCCATAAAAAGTGCATCTATCCATCATATAACTGCTCCACACGGCTCCGGGGGTTAATAAAAGCCTTCTGAAGCGAAGTGATGCGTTTGTGTAAGAAAATATATATATATTTAAAACTTAAGACTAAAATAACTAGCTTCAGGTGGTCAGTGGTACCCAAGTTGACTTACGATGAAAGAGTAACCATTGACCCTTGAACCTTTGACGCATGCGTATTGACGAATGCAGAAGCACACAGGATAGAGCAGAGCAAAACAAAACACCGGTCATGAATTAGAGTCTAAAACGAGAATTTTTAAAGAGAAATGGCGGAGGATTTCGATATAAGAGAAGAGGGGCTTGAGTTTGTTGCCCAGCCCTATCCACGTCAAAGCTTGCGATGCTCCTGTACATCACGTCAGGGGTTATTCTTTTAGCGCAAGTCGACTTGCGGATCGCTGACTGCCGGAAGCTAGTTAATTTCGTTTTAAATATGGATATTTTTCTCACACAAACGCATCGATTCGCTTCAAAAGGCCTTTATTAACCCCCCGGAGCCGTGTGGAGCAGTTATATGATGGATAGATGCACTTTTATGGACTTCAAAAACAGAGCAACACTCACTGCCATTATAAAGCTTGGAAGAGCCAGGACTTTTTTAATATAACTCCCGATTGTATTCGTCTAAAAGAAGAATGTCATATACACCTAGGACAACATGAGGGTGAGTAAATCATGGGGTAATTTTCATTTTTGGGTGAACTAACCCTTTAATAAGAATGTGTTGTTTTAAAGTGAAGTCTCAAGACTGAATCTTTACTATCCTCAGTTGTGTGGAGATGCTACTTCACGAACAGATCCGGCGATACAATGAGAAAATGGAAGAGATCGAGCAGCTGGAATACGCTGAGGAACTGGCTGTCAATCAGCTCAAGCTAAAAAGAAAAAACACGGTAAACTTGACTTACCTTGTCTTACCTGTCTTTTAACAGAATGCATTTCTGCATCCTTTGAAAGTGGTTTGTTTCCAGATGCCTGTAAAAAAATGCAAATATTTCCCCCCTGAACTACTTTTCCCAACAGTCCGCAACCTTCCACAAGGCACCAACAGAGAGTAACTGTCACAACACTTTTTTTGCTTCTCTTTTTTTTTAATGTCTCTGTAGTGCTGGCATTTACCTCTCAGATTTATCACTCCTTACAAAGAAGTGGCGGTACGTATGCCCCTGTGGTATTGTGAACCCCAGTAGTTTGGCATGTTCATGCATCCAGTTTGCATGCAGTGTAGAAGTCATGCCCTACTAATACTAACTCAACCCATTGCATGTTTTAGTGTCACTTAAGAACTGTAGACATTCCGGAGGGTGTCGGTGTAGATGTGTGCTGGTTTTTGGGTGGTCACTGCAGTGAATGGCATGAATTTCAAAGCTATGCGAAATCAGTTGTGCTGAACATTTAAGCAATACACATTCTATTTGTATATTAAGCAACAGGCAATATTGTTTTGTAATTGGTGTTACATGCAATAGTATACAGCATGAAGAAAAATAAGTTGTCAAGTCTGACTGTTAGAATTTGTTTTTGATTCCTACAAACCTTTGAAACTCATGCCATGGAAACTTCCAGACTTGAATTGTATGTAGTTCCCCAATACAATATAACATCCATTCAAGTGCTTGAAATTCTCCCCTATGAGACCTTTTCTTTCTTCCAGACTTACCTTTATAAAACTTCAAGTAGAAGTCAAACAGATCACAAGTAGACAGGTGTAAACGGGTGTACAGGTGTATACAGGTGTTAACGGGGTCTAAAACGTTTTGAGCTTGTCCACTTTAAACCACTTCCAGAGGTAGTGGAAAACACATTAGACCGGATTGCTTTCGTAGTGTAGACGCTCATGTGGTCGAATGTGTTCAAACAGCCACTAAAATCCCTCACTCTCCGCCTACTGACCTAATGCGTAAACATTATGGGAAGTGCGCTAGCCAGACGGGATTTAAACTTTGTCAGCTGGAGACCCAAGTTTGGTTTGAAAATGAAAAACGTTACCCACCCATAGACCCTCCCCTCAAAGAAATCAGGACTGAAGTGGTCAAAAGTGGACAAAAGAGACGGATTAAAACACCAGGTGTAAACGGGTTTGTCTCCCTCGTCTACTAGTGGATCCAGTCCACCAAAACAAATCTTAATACAAGGTGTAAACAGGGCCATAGACTAACTGAACGGGAACAGATTTGAGTCAAATGATTTGTTTTTTTTTGTAGTATAGTCCCTTCATTGAAGAACCTCCTTTCTGTGTTTCCTTTTGTTGTGGCAATCGGGGAAGAATCTCTTTTCAATCTCATTATCTTGAGTTAAATTTGCTATCTGTTTGGACTCTAGGTTCGGGAGAAGCCAGCTTCTGACCTTTGTGTTGTACCTGAGAACGAGCCTCTGGATTCAGACACGGAGGCTGAGCAAAGCCTGATGGAACGGATCAAGTCCATCAAGCAAGAAAAGTATGTAGATGTAGAAGAAATCTCATCACAAGTAATCACAAGACCACTTGGATCAGATTGCATGACTCTTGAATGGCGTTTGTCTTCCAGAGAGGACCTCGCCTGCAGGCTACCTGAACTAGAACAGCCCGGTTCTGACCAGGAGAACCTTGACTCGGAGGCATCTGTCAGCTCTGAGAGCCTGCTGGAAGAGCGAGCAGTCTGTTCGGACACAGAAGGTCAGTATTAAGGTACAGACTCCCTCCATTTCGGACCGATCTCCTTTTCTCTCCTCGGCAGTAGTCACCCATGTGTGGGTCCTGTCCCTGTTGTGTGTAGCGCAGGTCTGGACGGGATGCTCCTGGCGCATTTAAAGAGGGTGGCGGTGCCGTCCACTCTGTAGCAGGTTGTGATCTCTTCTAACCCAAGTGTTTCGGTGTTATGTGCATGGTTGCGGTCATGGAATAAGACACTGCATGTTGTCTTCCTTTAATGAATGTTTGGTGGCATGTCTTGGGTTCTGCATTGGGTTTTCTCCTGCTTTGGGGGTTGATTGGTTCTGTCTCCCTATTGTAGGACAACCAATGGTAGTGCCAAGATTATCCAAACCAGCTTGCCTTCCTAAGTCTGTCATCCTGGCCCAGGGAGGCAGCACACGGGCTGACGGCCCTTCTCTTCCTTCACTGTCTTCTCCCAGGCTTCAGCTCCAGCGTCGCCACCCTATCATCCCCGGAACGGTCAAACTTCCCCCAGGAGTCCTGTGCCACCCGGCTGTACAGTCCCTCCCTCCCCGAAAAGCGTTATCGCTCACCCTCGTCCAGCGGCGCGAGCAACCCGGCCGCCGCAAAGACAGCATCCAGTCCCTCTACATCGCAGCAGGAACAGAGCTCCTCTTCCCATCCTCAAATGCGGCCTCAGACACCTCCAGCACACAGGAGCTCCAGTCCTCCTCCCGACGTTTCTCGGACCCGGACATTGCTTTCGTAAACGACAAGGTTTGAGTTGCAAAGCTGCCTGCTCTCAAAAGAACAGTTTGTCGTAATTGGCGGTGACTGCTTGCCAGTCATAGTGACTGATAAAGAGAATGGTCTCACCTAGCACTTTTCCATACTAATAATATATTGGATTTTAAGAGACTTTTTTAAGACTCAGATTTGTGCTGCATACAGACATTGACATGTCAATGTTTGTTGCTTTATTTTCTTTTTAAAAACTTTTTTAGCATCATGAAAAAAACAGTCCTGCACCTTTTTGTGTCCTTAACAAACAGGAATTGTTCATTCAACGATGAGGAATATTGCCTTGATGTTTGGTTCATCTTAAAATGACTTTTAAGCCTAAAGTTCTGCACAAACACTCAATGGACAAGTTTTGACTAGAGGGGAAATGATGCAGCACTAGCCACTTTCCTCCTGGACCGGAATGCCATAACCGAATACAATTTTCCAAAATAACTCGGAACTCTTTTTTTTCTCATTGCGATGAGCGATATGACACTTTGCATCTGCGTGGATGTCTATTCAGAATAGCTTTGTGTAGGACTAAATACAGTTAGTGGCCAAGCCATTGTGTTTAATACTAAAGTCAAGCGTTACGTCTGCTGTTGAATGTTGTCATGATTGAAAAGTATGGAGCGAATGCCGGCTGGATGTCTATGATGTCAATTGTTTTGCATCATGTGGACTGAATGTGCCTACTAGTCCCTCTGTTTTTAAGTCCTCTGTGATGTTTTTCACATTTAATGGAGAAATGAAACTAATTATTTTCTTACAATACAATTTGTACTGGCCGCAAACCTGTGTGCCTTTCATGTGTCTTAGTTCTTTGTGGCTTCATTTTTACTCCGGAGGCATAACTGACCATTAGGGGTGTGCTGAGACCGTTAGCTCACGAGAACGAAACAAGATTTTTACACAGTATTTTTAAGAAATCCTCAATGACAAAATACATGACTAGAAAAATAGTCAGTAGGTGCGTTTGAAATGTTTTAACTCATCTTGTAATGAATGTCATTTCAGTTCTACTTTCTGAGTATGAATTATCAGTAAAAGACAATACTCGAGCACTGTAAAAGGTTTCGCCACAAACTCAACTGACTGGCTTCTCTCCTGTATGATCGTCTCTTCCGACCTTACAACTGCACATGATTTATGAGCTTCTACAACTTTTGACCTCCTAACTGAACTCCTTTCCACAAATTCATCATAGATATTAAGTGCAAACAACAAGAGCAACCATAATCAAAGTACTCTCTCAATATTCAAAGATGCAAATAGAGACCGAATTTTTCTTCAAGCATGATACAGAGCTAAGAGATGGTTACAACTACACAGCCCAGCCTAAGATAGCTTTCATATTGGGAGATATCCGCATGCATCAGGGAGCCGCTTTCAAAAAGTGGGGTATTGAAATGCACGCTCACGTTTACTTTCGCGATTGCACGTACTCTGTGAATTGGGAGCGACGGTGCTGAGAGCACATTCTACAAGATAAGACCGTTGTCTGATGCTTCTGTTGCGCAATGAATCCTCCGCCACGGTCCTGTCAGTCATCTTGTCACGTGAGCAGTGATGCGCACTACGTACGACTCAAACAGTTTGTGTTGGATGAGCTGGATGGAATTGAAGCGTCCGTTATTCACCTGAATTAAATTGTTTTTATTTCTATAAAAAGCAAAACGACAGTGGAGGTGTAATGTAAACGTAGCGGTGGCCTATTTTATCCTAACCTCACACGCCGTCATGGCAATATCACGCGAGACAGCTTTTCACCTTGTCACATTTTAATCTTCCGAGATCTCGTCACACCCCTTATGACCATCTACTCCTTCTCTGCCTGTTCTTCATAATCGATAATCCTAATTTTCACCTTTCAATAAATGAACACAACCTCAAGTTAATGAACACAAGTCATTCATTCATTATTTAAAGCAGTGTTTTATTAAATTCAACAGTCAATGTTAGAAATGTGTTGATTTTTAGTAGACATTTTGAATGCATTTGCATTGTGTAGTATAAAAAGAAGTACAGCACATCACCTATAAACAAACAACATAAAAATGTGTATATCAATGGAACAATAGAATGGGCAGGATGAATCCTGATAAAGGAAGTAGGAGAGTCCTTCCCAGGCTTCCTGTGCCATGGCTTTTTACTTGATCTGCTCTGTATTCTGTTACTGGTCGTTCTGTCAGGGCAAAAATTTGGAGTAAAATTAAACGCTTGGAAAACTATTAGTTAGTAGCCTGACCAAAGTATGTGTACGGTCTGGCATGCAAAAACATAATATTGTACAACATGTTTGACTATTTAAACCAACTCCAAATGTATTAAAGTAAGAGTTATTACAACACACCTTTGACCAGCAGTTGTGTGCTGTGATAGAGTCTCTCAGCTGGAACAAAACAGAGGTACGTTCCTCTGTCGGAGAGCTGAAGATCGGTGAGTTTGAGAGAGATCTGCCCCTTCTTGAGCTCTTCAGGTAAAACTTCAGCTCTGTTCTTGTACACTGGCTCTTGTTCCTTTACATAAACTTTTCCATGGATAATATCGTACACATTCCTGGTGTCGTTGTGTCTCCAGTGGACTGTCAGTTGTTTTTCTTCAAGTACAATTCTTCTGTGACTGCACAGCAAAACGACAGAGCCTCCTTCAACGCCTTCAACCAACCTGTGCAGAGAGGCTAGAAAACACAACCTTTTTAGGTTTACATAAATGTAATCGTGTAACTATAATTATTATTATACAGTGGGATCCAAAAACATGAAACAACATTGAAAATCTGAGATTCCCCCCCCCAGATATTTAAGATTACACAATTTCTAAATGTCTAGGTCCACAATCAAATGTAAGTAAATAGTGACACTGATCATGTATAGAGACTGATCTGATCAGATTTTCTTCTTAAATTCAAGTCCAAAAGGTCCTTTTGAATAATTTCAAATCATGCTGGAGATATTTTGCTAATTTGTAATGGAATAAAGATGGTTTTCAATCATCAAAAAAAAAGCGAAGCACAAGAATTTTCATTAGTAGTCTCAAACATTTGGACCCCACTATTCATAGTTTTCACGTGACGTCACACCCTTATAGGAACGCCCACTTGAAGGGCAAAAGAGCCAGGTTTGTGCTAAGTACTAAAGTAGCAAGACAGTGATATTAAAAGACCAAACTCAGTATACACCTTATTGATGACACATATGTAGGCTACACGCAAGCAGATAAACCCAGAATATAAATACAACGCGCAGTTTCTCAAGTGTTTTTCAAAACTATTATAGCGTGTTGTGTTCATATTCTGGGCTCATCTGCTCACCTGTATATTAGTATTAATCTTCAATAAGGTTTATACTGAATTTTATCTTTTAATATCACTGTTTTAGTAAATTAAGGCCCGGTTTCACAGAAAGCTTAAACTTAGGCCTTAGTTCAATTAGGACATTTAAGTAACATTCATAAACATTACTTTAAAAAAAAACATTCCTGGTGTGCATCTTGAGACAAAACAATGGCACTGACTTAATTTAAGATATGTCAGTGCAAGTTGCTTTCAGTTAACCCTTGTGCATCAATTTAATAAATGTAATATTGGGAGCGCAAACTTAAGTTTGGTCTCATTTTAAAGAAGACCCTTGGCAGATTATTATTGAAGTACTCGTAAATTTAGTTTAATTTAAGCACTTTCAAAGGCCAATGCTTGTTTTCACATACATTTTCCAGTCCTTGAATACTGTGTCTGAAATTCAAGAACCGTGAAGCCTGTTATTAACTAACAAATGTTACGTGTTTTTGTGTAGATCCATACATTATAATGGCTAAACTAACACAATACATGAAGAACGCGTTAGCAAACATGACACTAAAAAGCTAACCGTAGTTAAAAACCTGTAATATGGAGTTAACACACAGGCTATAAAAACACAAACCAACACATTCTCACCTGAGAAATGTTATCCAATTTCTTCGGGAATTTAAATCGCGCTGGGTTTTACAGAGGCTGCGCAGTGTTTTCTTATTATTTATTTTTATATATGCTAGTGATGATTGACAGCATCTGAAGTGTTGACCGTTCTAAAATGGCGGCCCGTTCCACCACATCCCAAAGATGCTCTATTGGGTTGAGATCTGGTGACTGTGGGGGCCATTTTAGTACAGTGAACTCATTGTCATGTTCAAGAAACCAATTTGAAATGATTGGAGCTTTGTGACATGGTGCATTATCCTGCTGGAAGTAGCCATCAGAGGATGGGTACATGGTGGTCATAAAGGGATGGACATGGTCAGAAACAATGCTCAGGTAGGCCGTGGCATTTAAACGATGCCCAATTGGCACTAAGGGGCCTAAAGTGTGCCAAGAAAACATCCCCCACACCATTACACCACCACCACCAGCCTGCACAGTGGTAACAAGGCATGATGGATCCATGTTCTCATTCTGTTTACGCCAAATTCTGACTCTACCATCTGAATGTCTCAACAGAAATCGAGACTCATCAGACCAGGCAACATTTTTCCAGTCTTCAACTGTCCAATTTTGGTGAGCTCGTGCAAATTGTAGCCTCTTTTTCCTATTTGTAGTGGAGATGAGTGGTACCCGGTGGGGTCTTCTGCTGTTGTAGCCCATCCGCCTCAAGGCTGTGCGTGTTGTGGCTTCACAAATGCTTTGCTGCATACCTCGGTTGTAACGAGTGGTTATTTCAGTCAAACTTGCTCTTCTATCAGCTTGAATCAGTCGGCCCATTCTCCTCTGACCTCTAGCATCAACAAGGCATTTTCGCCCACAGGACTGCCGCATACTGGATGTTTTTCCCTTTTCACACCATTCTTTGTAAACTCTAGAAATGGTTGTGCGTGAAAATCCCAGTAACTGAGCAGATTGTGAAATACTCAGACCGGCCCGTCTGGCACCAACAACCATGCCACGCTCAAAATTGCTTAAATCACCTTTCTTTCCCATTCTGACATTCAGTTTGGAGTTCAGGAGATTGTCTTGACCAGGACCACACCCCTAAATGCATTGAAGCAACTGCCATGTGATTGGTTGATTAGATAATTGCATTAATGAGAAATTGAACAGGTGTTCCTAATAATCCTTTAGGTGAGTGTATATCTATGGTTATAGCTGCATAATTTATTTCAATTGTCTTTAATATGCAGAAGCAGAAAACAGGAATAAGTATTTGCTTTACAGGCCAAACCTGAAAAAATGGCACTATCTGGTAAAAACAAATAGTAAAAATTTACATTTTTAAGCCTTGCCAACAGAAGAAAAGCCTATTAACAAAGATTGCATCATTTTATAGTTAAATGGCAATGGGATTAAAAATGTAAGTTTTAATGGGTTCCAATGGGGACATTTTTGTCCAAACGATGCTAAGTGGAACTATTTTGTATACCTAGTGCAATTTTTTTTTTTTTAAGGAAATGGGGGTGAAATAGTAAAATTTCAATAAAAATACACACCTGTGCCTAAATGTATGTAGTTAGCATTAACACGGGCAAAATTGTCAAAAAAAACAAAACTGAAAAAGACAAAAATGTCCGTAAGGATGCACAAGGGTTAAAACAGCGCAAAGCATTTTAGTCTGGGACTAGCTTAAGCTTTTGTGAAACCAGGGGTAGGGTGAATTCAGGCTGATTGGGACACTTTTTGCCATTGTGATGACTTGGAAAAAGTGTCCCAATCCGTGGTGTTTTTCGCGTTAAGCATTTTAAAACGTCCCACTGTTTTAGTCTGTAATTCATGCATGTTTTGCCCTCCAGGTCTCCGGACTGGAAACTATGGATATTTGCTCTGTTCTTACCTGTGTCTATTAAAAGCACCAACAGATAGATGAAACCGCATCTGAAAACAATGAGGGAACATTTTCAGAAAGGAAGAAAAATGTCAAGTCCATAATGAAATTAAAAATAGTTTGCCATCATAATAAAAAATAAAGATAAATATGAAAAAACGCTATCAAGCCACAGAAAAGTAGCCTAATTTAAAAAATGCAATATTTATTGCCACGCATAGGGACTATTTTTGCACTGTCTGGTTTATCTGGTTTAATTCAAATCCGTCGTTATAGTTTCATTATCGTTATATCTGTCAATGATGAATTGACTGACAGCATTTTGAATTATTTCATTTAAAAATGCCCCTCTGACAGGAGTTACAATGCAGCTTTTCTTATGCACAAAGACAAAGTATCCCTCGCGCATTAAACCATAAACAATCACATATCCCTTCCAAATCACACGAGTACATTGCACAGTAAAAATGGGTAGCGATAGACTGATATTGAACTCAGCATCTTACCTTCGGCACATGTTGGACCCTGAGTGTGTCTGTGAGCGGTTCACAAACATGCAGAGATTATTATTCGGATTTCAAAATTCGCGCCTGGGCAGGGCATCTTTATATAGGTGTGTCCAGATTCGTTGAACAACAATGTTTTTTATGGCTCTGGGTGGATTTTAACCTCTAACCGCCAACGAGCTGTATGTGTTCTGCTAGCTGATTGGTTAATGTATTGCACGGCCAGATGTAGCGTGACTGAAGAATAAACAACAAGTTTAAGTTAGTAGCTACTTTTCATTGTAGTTTAGATTTCTAACAGCATTGTTGTCATTATCATTTTAAATAATTCGCGTACAAGACATTTCGGATGCTTTATAATATATGGGCCATTCTGCAGAATTGGTGCAAACTGCTGTCCCACAACCTTTTAAGTATTCAAATCTTAGATGTTAAGATCCTTTTACTATCTATTTATACCTACAATATTTAAAATATCAGTAAGCTTAGCCTATAAAACCACATTGGGTACTTTCGGTTGGGAGGTGGCCTTCCTGAAACCCTAATATGGGATGATTTTAGTCTCAAAATGATTAATAATGAACTTGATATGTTCTACTATCCACAAACAAATGCCTTTCAACTTGTGTGTGCAAAATACAGAACTGCATGAATGTGCAGCGATTTCTACAAATACAGAAATGTTTGTGAATACAAATGTTTTTTTTTTGCATTAGTGTATCATAATTTGCGCATGCAACAAAGATTTTTTGTGGATCGTGTGGCGCGCGTGCATTTATTGGCGTCTTTGGCATCTCATTTGATTCATTTGGATTTTGACACTTTCTTTTTGCGACCCACACATAAACAACTACCAGTGAATACGCCTGGTGCTGATTATTAATGTATGCACAACTACCAAATGTGCATTTCCACATTTACACTAATACTTCTTTGTTGCATGCGCAAATTATGATACACTAATGCAAAAAAAAAAACATTTGTATTCACAAACATTTCTGTATTTGTAGAAATCGCTGCACATTCATGCAGTTCTGTATTTTGCACACACAAGTTGAAAGGCATTTGTTTGTGGATAGTAAAACATATCAAATGGATAATTGTGCGTGCATTTATTAATCATTTTGAGACTAAAATCATCCCATACCCTAACCCCTAAATTTAAATGTATGAAAATGGTATTGAAATGATTTTTGCATTTTTTTCCATTGTTGTTTTTAAAAAATATGTTTTTAAATATCTTAAAGTTAAGTTGAAATTTTTTCTTTCATGAAACCATGTAAGAAACTGTGTCCCGCGTTTTCATGTCACTATTTTTGATCAGGAAATGTATTCATGTGTCTCTCTCTCTCATAGCTAAATGCTAAAGAAAGCTACCATCATTTTTAGGTAAATGTGTAACTTTAAGAAACGTCACTACCAAACATCTTTTTCTGCAACTAAGCAAACTTGTTTGTGTGTTATTCTGTAAAATGTAGTGTTTATGTGTGTGCATCAGAACTATGCTAGCTAACTGTGTGCTGATTAGCATCTTTGAGCTAGACTCAAAAGTGTCTAAAATTGTCACTACCGAAACGTGAAGTTTCAGTTGTGATTTATTAATATAACTGATTGTGTTCGTCTGAAATAAGAAAGTCAAATACACCTAGGATGTCCTGAGAGTGAGTAAATCATGGAGTAACTCATTTTAAAGTGAACTTTAACAGTTAGCGTAGGATGTCATTTAGTCCAGTGGGTGGCAGTAAAGGACTGTATAAAGCTGTGAATTTGCTAAACGGGGGTGATTTGTCTATGATGGAATAAAGACCAAGGGGGTAATCCAGCACCTGGAAAGTGTGCCTTCCATAGGGGCAGCCATTGCTAACCAAGCTGCTGTTAGCATTCCATTGACTCCCATTCATTTTGGCGTCACTTTGACAGCGAATAACTTTACATCTGAGGCGTTTAAAGACTCCATTTGTGCATTGTTTATTTCTAAAGAAACACGACAATGTATAAAAGGCTCCATTACTTTGTATCTTACACTATCGCCCCGTAGAAGAGCCGTTTTTGTAAAAATAGGCTAACGATTGCGTCATAACCACGCGACTCTCTGTCGCACAGTAGAGAAATTACCGTATAGACAAGACTACTTACCAAAAGTTGCTCACGCTCTCCATCTCTGCAAGATTAGGTGATTCAGATTTCACTTTGCACAACTACTAGAAGACTTACAGCTGTCAGACAGGTTGCTGACGTCACATCTACATCATCACGCTCAGTCTGCGCCTGCGCAGTACGCTCAGCCATCAGGAAGTGAGTGCTTCTAATTGATTCATATTTCTCCGTTGAAGTCTATGGGGTCGCTGTGTCCATTTCTTTTACTGTCTATGATAAAGACGCCAGCACCAGCAATCTCTTGCCACTTCTCTTTATTTGTGGTCTATTGAATATTACACTCAGTATACAGTTTCTGAAGTTAGAAATGGTCAAAAGGCAGTGCGTTTTAAATGAATGTGAAATTAAGTGTTAATTTCAGTCACCCAATTAGGCTACTCGTTATTTTGTAGCCGCTACGTCAGAACCTCATTAATAGACTGAACCAATCCTTCATTATAGATTTCATATAAATTAATTTTCAGTTGGCAGTGTGTAGTGTGAAAAGGATTGTGCAGCATACAGTATAATACAAGGAAACGGCAGAAAACAGTTTTTAAATAGTGAACTCAATAGGGTGCACTGTTTAATTAAGTCGGCTTGGGAGAGCCAACTTACTGAAATGCTATATAAACTTAATATTATTATTCTTACTAAAACCGTTGACCACCAAACCACCAAACTCGGCTCAGACCTTCAGACTGTTCTGACTCAGTGTGCTATATCTTTTCAGACTGATCCGACTTACGGTTTTCCTAAAAATGCTGATCAAAACTCGAAAAAATCCCATTGACTTTCATTGACGGAATGTTCAGATGAGCCAAGACTATTCAAACTTTTCAAAATTAAAATCTAAACACTGAAGCCCATTAGACACCATTAGCTGCCATTCTATGTACTATTTCTAAATCACTGAGACTCACTTACCTTCCATTCTATCTAATATTTCTAATATATCTGTCAATCTATCACTCTGAGTGTGTGTGTGTGTGTGTGTGTGTGTGTGAGAGAGAGAGAGAGAGAGAGAGAGAGAGAGAGTGTGTGTGAGTGTGTGTGTGTGTGAGAGAGAGAGTGAGTGACTGAGTGACTGAGTGAGTGAGTGTGTGTGTGTGAGAGAGAGTGTGTGTGTGTGAGAGAGAGAGAGAGAGTGTGTGAGAGTGTGAGTGTGTGTGTGCTTTTAAAACTTTTTGTTCCGGCATTCTCAAGCCAACTTCAAAGTTTGTTTACAAACTTTACTCCTCTAGATGACATTAGAACAGCCTAAATTCCTATTTAAATAAAGTGCAGGATGAATCCAAATGAAATTATGAGAATTCGGAGGTGTAGAGTCCTTCCCAGCCTCACTTCTGTGCCTTGGCTTCTTTGAGCAGGTGTGCATCTTATGAATGACCTTTCTGTGAAGGCAAACCAACAAGAAAAAAAAACACTATTAGGAGTAAAAACAAACTGTAGGCCTACTATAAAACAAGTTATTATGCCTTGATTTACTTAGAGTACAAACACATGGAAATTAAAACTGATGAGCAGAAGTAGAGTTATTACAACACACCTTTGACCAGCAGTTGTGTGCTGTGATAGAGTCTCTCAGCTGGAACAAAACAGAGGTACGTTCCTCTGTCGGAGAGCTGAAGATCGGTGAGTTTGAGAGAGATCTGCCCCTTCTTGAGCTCTTCAGGTAAAACTTCAGCTCTGTTCTTGTACGCTGGCTCTTGTGCCTTTAGAGAAACCTTTCCATGGATAATATCGTACACATTCCTGGTGTCGTTGTGTCTCCAGTGGACTGTCAGTTGTTTTTCTTCAAGTACAATTCTTCTGTGACTGCACAGCAAAACGACAGAGCCTCCTTCAACGCCTTCAACCAACCTGTGCAGAGAGGCTAGAAAACAGTATTTTATATCTTTAATTGTTGACTATTAACTAGTGGAGTGTAATATTTACAATTATGTATTCACAATTTCTGAATTTGTAGGTCATTAGTTAAATCTCATCTCAAATCATGAGGGAACATTTTCAAAAAGGAAGAAAAATGTCAAGTCCATAATGAAATTAAAAATAGTTTGCCATCATAATAAAAAATAAAGATAAATATGAAAAAACGCTATCAAGCCACAGAAAAGTAGCCTAATTTCAAAAATGCAATATTTATTGCCACGCATAGGGACTATTTTTGCACTGTCTGGTTTATCTGGTTTAATTCAAATCCGTCGTTATAGTTTCATTATCGTTATATCTGTCAATGATGAATTGACTGACAGCATTTTGAATTATTTCATTTAAAAATGCCCCTCTGACAGGAGTTACAATGCAGCTTTTCTTATGCACAAAGACAAAGTATCCCTCGCGCATTAAACCATAAACAATCACATATCCCTTCCAAATCACACGAGTACATTGCACAGTAAAAATGGGTAGCGATAGACTGATATTGAACTCAGCATCTTACCTTCGGCACATGTTGGACCCTGAGTGTGTCTGTGAGCGGTTCACAAACATGCAGAGATTATTATTCGGATTTCAAAATTCGCGCCTGGGCAGGGCATCTTTATATAGGTGTGTCCAGATTCGTTGAACAACAATGTTTTTTATGGCTCTGGGTGGATTTTAACCTCTAACCGCCAACGAGCTGTATGTGTTCTGCTAGCTGATTGGTTAATGTATTGCACGGCCAGATGTAGCGTGACTGAAGAATAAACAACAAGTTTAAGTTAGTAGCTACTTTTCATTGTAGTTTAGATTTCTAACAGCATTGTTGTCATTATCATTTTAAATAATTCGCGTACAAGACATTTCGGATGCTTTATAATATATGGGCCATTCTGCAGAATTGGTGCAAACTGCTGTCCCACAACCTTTTAAGTATTCAAATCTTAGATGTTAAGATCCTTTTACTATCTATTTATACCTACAATATTTAAAATATCAGTAAGCTTAGCCTATAAAACCACATTGGGTACTTTCGGTTGGGAGGTGGCCTTCCTGAAACCCTAATATGGGATGATTTTAGTCTCAAAATGATTAATAATGAACTTGATATGTTCTACTATCCACAAACAAATGCCTTTCAACTTGTGTGTGCAAAATACAGAACTGCATGAATGTGCAGCGATTTCTACAAATACAGAAATGTTTGTGAATACAAATGTTTTTTTTTTTGCATTAGTGTATCATAATTTGCGCATGCAACAAAGATGTTTTGTGGATCGTGTGGCGCGCGTGCATTTATTGGCGTCTTTGGCATCTCATTTGATTCATTTGGATTTTGACACTTTCTTTTTGCGACCCACACATAAACAACTACCAGTGAATACGCCTGGTGCTGATTATTAATGTATGCACAACTACCAAATGTGCATTTCCACATTTACACTAATACTTCTTTGTTGCATGCGCAAATTATGATACACTAATGCAACAAAAAAACATTTGTATTCACAAACATTTCTGTATTTGTAGAAATCGCTGCACATTCATGCAGTTCTGTATTTTGCACACACAAGTTGAAAGGCATTTGTTTGTGGATAGTAAAACATATCAAATGGATAATTGTGCGTGCATTTATTAATCATTTTGAGACTAAAATCATCCCATACCCTAACCCCTAAATTTAAATGTATGAAAATGGTATTGAAATGATTTTTGCAATTTTTTCCATTGTTGTTTTTAAAAAATATGTTTTTAAATATCTTAAAGTTTTTCTTTCATGAAACTATGTAAGAAACTGTGTCCCGCGTTTTCATGTCACTATCGAAACACATTTTTGATCAGGAAATGTATTCATGTGTCTCTCTCTCTCATAGCTAAATGCTAAAGAAAGCTACCATCATTTTTAGGTAAATGTGTAACTTTAAGAAACGTCACTACCAAACATCTTTTTCTGCAACTAAGCAAACTTGTTTGTGTGTTATTCTGTAAAATGTAGTGTTTATGTGTGTGCATCAGAACTATGCTAGCTAACTGTGTGCTGATTAGCATCTTTGAGCTAGACTCAAAAGTGTCTAAAATTGTCACTACCGAAACGTGAAGTTTCAGTTGTGATTTATTAATATAACTGATTGTGTTCGTCTGAAATAAGAAAGTCAAATACACCTAGGATGTCCTGAGAGTGAGTAAATCATGGAGTAACTCATTTTAAAGTGAACTTTAACAGTTAGCGTAGGATGTCATTTAGTCCAGTGGGTGGCAGTAAAGGACTGTATAAAGCTGTGAATTTGCTAAACGGAGGTGATTTGTCTATGATGGAATAAAGACCAAGGGGGTAATCCAGCACCTGGAAAGTGTGCCTTCCATAGGGGCAGCCATTGCTAACCAAGCTGCTGTTAGCATTCCATTGATTCATTTTGGCGTCACTTTGACAGCGAATAACTTTACATCTGAGGCGTTTAAAGACTCCATTTGTCCATTGTTTATTTCTAAAGAAACACGACAATGTATAAAAGGCTCCATTACTTTGTATCTTACACTATCGCCCCGTAGAAGAGCCGTTTTTGTAAAAATAGGCTAACGATTGCGTCATAACCACGCGACTCTCTGTTGCACAGTAGAGAAATTACCGTATAGACAAGACTACTTACCAAAAGTTGCTCACGCTCTCCATCTCTGCAAGATTCGGTGATTCAGATTTCACTTTGCACAACTACTAGAAGACTTACAACTGTCAGACAGGTTGCTGACGTCACATCTACGTCATCACGCTCAGTCTGCGCCTGCGCAGTGCGCTCAGCCATCAGGAAGTGAGTGCTTCTAATTGACTTCATATTTCTCCGTTGAAGTCTATGGGGTCGCTGTGTCCATTTCTTTTACTGTCTATGATAAAGACGCCAGCACCAGCAATCTCTTGCCACTTCTCTTTATTTGTGGTCTATTGAATATTACACTCAGTATACAGTTTCTGAAGTTAGAAATGGTCAAAAGGCAGTGCGTTTTAAATGAATGTGAAATGAAGTGTTAATTTCAGTCACCCAATTAGGCTACTCGTTATTTTGTAGCCGCTACGTCAGAACCTCATTAATAGACTGAACCAATCCTTCATTATAGATTTCATATAAATTAATTTTCAGTTGGCAGTGTGTAGTGTGAAAAGGATTGTGCAGCATACAGTATAATACAAGGAAACGGCAGAAAACGGTTTTTAAATAGTGAACTCAATAGGGTGCACTGTTTAATTAAGTCGGCTTGGGAGAGCCAACTTACTGAAATGCTATATAAACTTAATATTATTCTTATTATTCTTACTAAAACCGTTGACCACCAAACCACCAAACTCGGCTCAGACCTTCAGACTGTTCTGACTCAGTGTGCTATATCTTTTCAGACTGATCCGACTTACGGTTTTCCTAAAAATGCTGATCAAAATACAAATGTTTTTTTTTTGCATTAGTGTATCATAATTTGCGCATCATCCCATATTAGGGTTTCAGGAAGGCCACCTCCCAACCGAAAGTACCCAATATGGTTTTATAGGCTAAGCTTACTGATATTTTAAATATTGTAGGTATAAATAGATAGTAAAAGGATCTTAACATCTAAGATTTGAATACTTAAAAGGTTGTGGGACAGCAGTTTGCACCAATTCTGCAGAATGGCCCATATATTATAAAGCATCCGAAATGTCTTGTACGCGAATTATTTAAAATGATAATGACAACAATGCTGTTAGAAATCTAAACTACAATGAAAAGTAGCTACTAACTTAAACTTGTTGTTTATTCTTCAGTCACGCTACATCTGGCCGTGCAATACATTAACCAATCAGCTAGCAGAACACATACAGCTCGTTGGCGGTTAGAGGTTAAAATCCACCCAGAGCCATAAAAAACATTGTTGTTCAACGAATCTGGACACACCTATATAAAGATGCCCTGCCCAGGCGCGAATTTTGAAATCCGAATAATAATCTCTGCATGTTTGTGAACCGCTCACAGACACACTCAGGGTCCAACATGTGCCGAAGGTAAGATGCTGAGTTCAATATCAGTCTATCGCTACCCATTTTTACTGTGCAATGTACTCGTGTGATTTGGAAGGGATATGTGATTGTTTATGGTTTAATGCGCGAGGGATACTTTGTCTTTGTGCATAAGAAAAGCTGCATTGTAACTCCTGTCAGAGGGGCATTTTTAAATGAAATAATTCAAAATGCTGTCAGTCAATTCATCATTGACAGATACACTCACCTAAAGGATTATTAGGAACACCTGTTCAATTTCTCATTAATGCAAGTATCTAATCAACCAATCACATGGCAGTTGCTTCAATGCATTTAGGGGTGTGGTCCTGGTCAAGACAATCTCCTGAACTCCAAACTGAATGTCAGAATGGGAAAGAAAGGTGATTTAAGCAATTTTGAGCGTGGCATGGTTGTTGGTGCCAGACGGGCCGGTCTGAGTATTTCACAATCTGCTCAGTTACTGGGATTTTCACGCACAACCATTTCTAGAATGAGGGATACTTTGTCTTTGTGCATAAGAAAAGCTGCATTGTAACTCCTGTCAGAGGGGCATTTTTAAATGAAATAATTCAAAATGCTGTCAGTCAATTCATCATTGACAGATATAACGATAATGAAACTATAACGACGGATTTGAATTAAACCAGATAAACCAGACAGTGCAAAAATAGTCCCTATGCGTGGCAATAAATATTGCATTTTTTGAAATTAGGCTACTTTTCTGTGGCTTGATAGCGTTTTTTCATATTTATCTTTATTTTTTATTATGATGGCAAACTATTTTTAATTTCATTATGGACTTGACATTTTTCTTCCTTTCTGAAAATGTTCCCTCATTGTTTTCAGATGCGGTTTCATCTATCTGTTGGTGCTTTTAATAGACACAGGTAAGAACAGAGCAAATATCCATACTTTCCAGTCACGGAGACCTGGAGGGCAAAACATGCATGAATTACAGACTAAAACAGTGGGACGTTTTAAAATGCTTAACGCGAAAAACACCACTGATTGGGACACTTTTTCCAAGTCATCACAATGGCAAAAAGTGTCCCAATCAGCCTGAATTCACCCTACCCCTGGTTTCACAAAAGCTTAAGCTAGTCCCAGACTAAAATGCATGTTTGCGCTGTTTTAACCCTTGTGCATCCTTACGGACATTTTTGTCTTTTTCAGTTTTGTTTTTTTTGACAATTTTGCCCGTGTTAATGCTAACTACATACATTTAGGCACAGGTGTGTATTTTTATTTTAATTTTACTATTTCACCCCCATTTCCTTAAAAAAAAAAAAATTGCACTAGGTATACAAAATAGTTCCACTTAGCATCGTTTGGACAAAAATGTCCCCATTGGAACCCATTAAAACTTACATTTTTAATCCCATTGCCATTTAACTATAAAATGATGCAATCTTTGTTAATAGGCTTTTCTTCTGTTGGCAAGGCTTAAAAATGTAAATTTTTACTATTTGTTTTTACCAGATAGTGCCATTTTTTCAGGTTTGGCCTGTAAAGCAAATACTTATTCCTGTTTTCTGCTTCTGCATATTAAAGACAATTGAAATAAATTATGCAGCTATAACCATAGATATACACTCACCTAAAGGATTATTAGGAACACCTGTTCAATTTCTCATTAATGCAATTATCTAATCAACCAATCACATGGCAGTTGCTTCAATGCATTTAGGGGTGTGGTCCTGGTCAAGACAATCTCCTGAACTCCAAACTGAATGTCAGAATGGGAAAGAAAGGTGATTTAAGCAATTTTGAGCGTGGCATGGTTGTTGGTGCCAGACGGGCCGGTCTGAGTATTTCACAATCTGCTCAGTTACTGGGATTTTCACGCACAACCATTTCTAGAGTTTACAAAGAATGGTGTGAAAAGGGAAAAACATCCAGTATGCGGCAGTCCTGTGGGCGAAAATGCCTTGTTGATGCTAGAGGTCAGAGGAGAATGGGCTGACTGATTCAAGCTGATAGAAGAGCAACTTTGACTGAAATAACCACTCGTTACAACCGAGGTATGCAGCAAAGCATTTGTGAAGCCACAACACGCACAACCTTGAGGCGGATGGGCTACAACAGCAGAAGACCCCACCGGGTACCACTCATCTCCACTACAAGTAGGAAAAAGAGGCTACAATTTGCACGAGCTCACCAAAATTGGACAGTTGAAGACTGGAAAAATGTTGCCTGGTCTGATGAGTCTCGATTTCTGTTGAGACATTCAGATGGTAGAGTCAGAATTTGGCGTAAACAGAATGAGAACATGGATCCATCATGCCTTGTTACCACTGTGCAGGCTGGTGGTGGTGGTGTAATGGTGTGGGGGATGTTTTCTTGGCACACTTTAGGCCCCTTAGTGCCAATTGGGCATCGTTTAAATGCCACGGCCTACCTGAGCATTGTTTCTGACCATGTCCATCCCTTTATGACCGCCATGCACCCATCCTCTGATGGCTACTTCCAGCAGGATAATGCACCATGTCACAAAGCTTGAATCATTTCAAATTGGTTTCTTGAACATGACAATGAGTTCACTGTACTAAAATGGCCCCCACAGTCACCAGATCTCAACCCAATAGAGCATCTTTGGGATGTGGTGGAACGGGAGCTTCGTGCCCTGGATGTGCATCCCACAAATCTCCATCAACTGCAAGATGCTATCCTATCAATATGGGCCAACATTTCTAAAGAATGCTTTCAGCACCTTGTTGAATCAATGCCACGTAGAATTAAGGCAGTTCTGAAGGCGAAAGGGGGTCAAACACACTATTAGTATGGTGTTCCTAATAATCCTTTAGGTGTGTGTATATTTTGAAGTTTGAAGGTTCAATAGAAATGTATGAAATTCTACAATACAAAACTTTAAAGGCCGTTTTCTCAAAATGAGAGTCAGATATATCCACTTCAGTAGCACCTACAAGCTTTTCCAGTCTTATACTTAACTAAACTCTGAAGGCTTTTACAGAGGGATTTGTTGATATATCATTCCTATCCTGAGTTATAGGTCCTTTTACTCCAAAAAACATGGCGAAAATAGATTTTTTTAAGGCTATTGTCAGTATTCTCTAATTTACTAATTTACAAAATAAGATATTCAGAATCCCCTCTGTAAAAGGCCTCTCATCTAATATGTCAACAAATAGAACCAAGAATTTTAAACCTGGTCCTTTCTAATTTCCAGATTTAGTTTTTCGGAAATGTATGCAAATATTTAAGAAAAATTCCCTATTCACCTGTAGTGTCTCGCCTCAACAGTACCAACAGAGAGATGAAACAGCATTTGAAAATCAAGAGAGAACATTTTAATAACAATTATGCTGAGCAATGTCTTATCCGTAAAAAGTAATTCAAAATATTCTGCCACCATTATCCAAAAAACGATATTCTCTTTCAAAATATGCATTGTTTGAAAATAAGTCCCGCCTATTTTGTCTGTACAGGTTCACAATCACATCAACTAAATAACTTGCATCCTAATATACTTAATCAAACCTATAATTAACACTGTTTGCATTAAATAACTTGTAAGAATAAAAAGTTGTATGTTTATATATATTACAAATATTTTCTTTACAATGATACATAAGTAGCATGAAAATATTTAACAAGTACAATTTATTCAATTTCCATCACTTTTTGTTTTGCTCCAGTCCCGTTTTTATTTTTAGTCAAGAATTGACACATTTTTTGATGGATTTAAAAAAAATAAAAAAGTTATCAGAAAAAAAAACTGACACTATATGCTAATAAAACTGGAATATGTCAGAAACTGAATGCACATCTGTATACTGTATCTAGTGTAGACAGCGTCAGTCATTATAATAGGATCTATTTGCTTTTGACACATCCAGTGTAGGCAAGTGTCAGCCGTTAGTAACTGAACGCCAGTGGGCGGGGCCTATCGTGAGATGATGTCTCGCTCTGGAGGCGGTCATATGCAAATGTATTTGCCAGTGTGATGTCACAGATCCCGTAATATCAAAATGGAACTTGATTTGAATGCTTTCTTTATAATGAGGACATTTTAAGCCATGATGAGATATGTCAAAAGATCAAGGCTCATTCGCTTTCTCATGTCATAACCCTTTTAAATACTCCATGTAAAAAAATAAAAAAAATGAAAAGGGGAAAAAAAAATGCAGAAAATTCAGGAAAAAAATAAATAAAAAAATACTAATTTACCATTGTAATGTAGTTCGTTGTTATGGGAAGGAGGAGGCGGGAACTGGTGAACATTTAAAATACTTTTTAATAAAATAAACCAACAAAATAAAATAACGGACGACTGCCGCCTACATACAAAACACAACGTAAATCCAGGCCTGGTCCTCTCTCGTCTTGCACTGTCGTCGCTCCTCCTCGTATGCTCCCGTCACTCCTCCGTGAGACGAGACCAGTGTGGCGCGCAGCTGAAACTCATCACTCGCCACTATTAATAGTAGTTTTAAAATACTATTGTGTTTACAGTTAATAGCTCCTTTCCAATAGGTGTGGTGTGACAACACATACATTTTATGTCAGCTTTACAGAACTCCCAACTTTACCTTTGTCATTAAGGTATTTTGACATTAGGGATGTTAGATGGTTGGAAAAAAAATAAAATGTTTCTTGTTTTTGTCAGTGGAATTGAAATGTGGAGGATATTGCAGTGTTTATATACTGGATGGTCATCAGATGTAATCAAGGGCAGGTCTTTCTCCTCTTGAGAAGGGGTAGGGTCTGCTCTCTATTCAGTGGAAACTGTAAGAAAATAAAGCAGCAGAAGGTAAAAATAGTGTTTGAATGTTCCCATCAATCTAAAAATTCAATTGGTCTTCCCACTAAAGTGAACTATTCACAATGAAATATGACACTCTGACAGAAAAACTGCATAATTTATCTCTGGGTTTCAAAAAATATATACAAAGAACATAAAACTTAACTTAAAAATAAAGTTTCATCTTAGTAAGACAAATATTACTTTGAAAGACTTGACCTACTCACATGAGCAAGAACACTGAATGTATGAATGATCATCTGTCCCTTGCTGGTGATGTGTAGTTTATAATGTCCATAGTGGTTAGGTGTGATTTTTGTGATGGTGAGAGATCCAGTATTTTGGTCCAGTTTCAAACTGTCTTTGAATTTTAGAATTGTTCTCTTATATGGGTGTTCCTCATTGTTTGTTTTGCACAGTGTGGCCAAGACAACAAATTTAGCACAATTGTGTTCTTTGAAACTGGCAAACTTCCACCATAACATCTCCATTTCCTGTATTTCAGTATTAACATTGTGTAGCGTGATAGATTTTCCCTCCATCACTGCCACTGATGAGATTTTATCTTCCTTAACAAACACACCTGGAGAACAAACAGAAACAGTTTTTCAGATGGAGATCGAACCACCATTGCGTTCCTAAACACCAGGCATCAGAATGCAGAAAGAAAAAAAAAAAAACGTGTTGTGTTTGCGTTCCCCCGAGAAACTTTGCGTTCCCCCGAGACACTTTGCGTTCCCCCGCGAAACTTTGCGTTCCCCCGCGAAACTTTGCGTGCGCCCGCGAAACTTTGCGTGCGCCCGCGAAACTTTGCGTGCGCCCGCGAAACTTTGCGTGCGCCCGAGAAACTTTGCGTGCGCCCGAGAAACTTTGCGTTCCCCCGCGAAACTTTGCGTGCGCCCGCGAAACTTTGCGTTCCCCCGCGAAACTTTGCGTTCCCCCGCGAAACTTTGCGTTCCCCCGCGAAACTTTGCGTTCCCCCGCGAAACTTTGCGTTCCCCCGCGAAACTTTGCGTTCCCCCGCGAAACTTTGCGTTCCCCCGCGAAACTTTGCGTTCCCCCGCGAAACTTTGCGTGCGCCCGCGAAACTTTGCGTTCCCCCGCGAAACTTTGCGTGCGCCCGCGAAACTTTGCGTGCGCCCGCGAAACTTTGCGTGCGCCCGCGAAACTTTGCGTGCGCCCGCGAAACTTTGCGTGCGCCCGCGAAACTTTGCGTGCGCCCGAGAAACTTTGCGTTCCCCCGCGAAACTTTGCGTTCCCCCGCGAAACTTTGCGTTCCCCCGCGAAACTTTGCGTTCCCCCGAGAAACTTTGCGTGCGCTCGCGAAACTTTGCGTTCCTCCGAGAAACTTTGCGTTCCTCCGAGAAACTTTGTGTGCGCTCGCGAATCTTTGCGTTCCCCCGAGAAACTTTGTGGTCGCTCACAAAAAGTTTCTCGGTGGAACGTAAACATTTTTGTGAGGGAACGCACAGTTTCTCAGGGCGTCGCAAAACATTTGCAAGAAAACACAAAAGCATTGAAAAAAAAATTTTTCCCTCCATCCAATTTTTTTTTCTTTCCTTCATGTCTCTTAAGGGGCTCCATATGTAACAGTCATTTCTACTTAATTTCATCATTTCAGTCATTGCCACTACAGTTGTCAGATCCTTTTAATGCTGCTGGTTATAGTTTGGACTTGACAGTCAATTATTCATCATAGGCCAAACTCCCCCAGAATCATTGGCTCATATTGGAAGCAATCAAACAAAACATTTAAAAAAAAAAAAACAACAACAACAGCCTAGGAGTTAAAAGAAAATTCGAAATGGCGGAGAAATGTCACAAAGAAGCACTGTGCTACATGATCCAACAAGCAGTCTCTTTGCACCTCCTCATTGCTCTCGGTGTATGGGACTGTGGAAATGCCAGTCAGTTGTCAATAAAGCATTCCTGGGTTTGAAACCTGGATTTGCCCAGAGGACACGGCAACACCCTTTCTCCCACAACTCCCACCAAACAGGTCTGATTATTCATGATATCTGCAAAATACACCACTCTCCTCTCTGGGATAACTCCCTGCACAAATCCATGTTGTAGTTCAGTCAGTTTGTGGTCAAGCGTACGCGTAAAAAGTGAAGTATACTTTGGCCTTTAGGATACGCTTACCAGAGTCAAATACCGCCTTGCTTTAATAGAAAATACTTCCAAGCAAACTTGGCGTCAACTTGTATTGTTCCTGGGTGCAAAAATGTAAAGAGTAACCATTTAGCGGGACTGAATTACTTTCTGTTCCAGTAAAGGATCCAGCACATTGTAGGCAGTAAAAAAGACTGCAAAGAATCGTAAATATGGAGAGAACGGCACGACAGAAAATCTGATTTGTAGTCAGCATTTCAAACTGGATGACCATGAACACAGTGGCCAAACGAAGGGGGAAAATTGAAAGAAACTACCGTTCCATCAGTTCCACCCGAAGCACAGCGACGTCCCGTACAAGTAATAACACTGTTGAAAGAGTAGACGTACTACGATACAATTCAGTGATAAACCTACCCTTACAATAATTTCTGCAAAAATATAATCTGTAGTTTTCACGAAGGTGCCTCATAATAACACCCCATTCCAGGTGCTCTTCCAACCCCTGTGCTAAAAAACCAACACTAAACACTTTTTCCCTCTCATAGAAGGACCTCGCAATCCACTAACGAAGCCCTGCATCCATTTCCATGCAGTCTTCAACACTATCAAACTCCATCCTGAACCTCACAGACGGATCTCTCCAGGTATCTACACTAGGTTGTACTTTTCTGAGCAATTGGATAGTTGTAAAATGCAGCATTTCTTTGGATAAAAGCATCAACAAAATGAATAAATGTAGATTTACATCTACATGTAATGGTGTTTGAGGTATACAAGGTACAGGCAAATGAATCCTCTCATAGTTATAAAATAGTAACTTACTATTTTGTAAATCTCTCTCCTGATTAGACGTGTTCCCGCCTGGTGAAAACAAACAACTGTTAATCTGTTATAAATACACAAAAACACACAGAGCTTCAGTATGAACAGCTGTATTACAGTCAAGTTGCAATGGGTCAAAATTGGGTCACGCTTTATATTAGATATCTATATTCTAAAAAATGCTGGGTTGCTCAGCACTGGGTTGTTTTTTAACCAAAAAAATTGTGTAAAATTGATCCATTGATTTCTGAAATTAAACCCAGAAATCTTGGACATTATGAAATCACTTTTACACACACAGAATGTAACACTAAGTCCACTGGAAGGCAAGTTTGCTGAACCCAAATGCAGTTTTTATTAAACTTAAATCAAAGACATGGCTTGGCATAAACTAGAACCAAAAATTTGACAAGGCAGGGCAAACCATAAAACTCACCAACCAGCAGGTTACACATACATTCAATATCAGACAAAGACACATGGCCAACAAGAGGGTTAAATGCACATTGACTAAGGACAAGACGAAGGACACCTGTGAACACTGATTAACCAATAAACCAATGACATGACACAATACACAAGACAAAGCACATGGCAGGATCACATGACAAGACCAGGAAGTGCATGACAAGACATGACAGTGAACATGGCAAACTTAAACACATGAAACATAACCAAAACACCCTGTGACAGAATGACTATCAAAAGGTAAAAAATGTATTAAAACGAGAACAAAGGGCAAACATAGTCAAAAGTAACTGTGCATGTGAGGAAAATAAGCAGAAAAGAATGACAAATCAACAGCTACACAATTTATACAGTTAAATAAATGCTTTTTAACAGTTTACTGAACATTGATGGATATAACTTGCATTTAAAACCAAATCTAAACAAAAGGTAACAAGTAAACGTCCAAATTTAAGTTCACTCAACTTTAAACGTATAAATCCATAATCTTAAATTGTTTACAAAACTACCTATAGCTTACAATAATTATCTAAAAGATCTACATGGTTGCCTAAATATGGAGCTGTATTATAGGAGTTCTAATAACTAATAATCAACCCAGCTTCCTTACCCAACAGTCTCAACCCAGCGTTTGGGTTGAAAAAATGAATTCTGCAATAACAACCGACTGGATGAATAATATTTCTTATATGAGAATATAAATTGCAGCATGTTTCAGATGAAAAAAAAAATAATCTAAAAACTAATATTGCAGAAGATGCATGATATATTTACATAGTAATGGCTCATTCTCAAAAAACAGTGACATTTTGCGAGAGAGAGAGTCTGTGTTTGAGTGAATGGTTTTGGAGTTTCCATGTGCTTTCCTACAAACTATACTCCCTGCCTCTCCGTCACACCCTTCACCAGGGGATAATCCATAAACCTGCTCCTCCTGTTATCTGTTCAGCCTCACCTTATAATACTCTATTATGTACACCCAGCTAACAGGGGACATTTTCAGAACTTTAGCTAACGTTCTGGCAAGGTTCTCTCAACATTCAGAAATAACTACTCTGAGAACATTCAAAAGTAACATTCCCATGCTGTTTGCAAAATTCTAAAATGGAATGTTCCCTTGATGTTTTCTCTAATGTTTGCATAACCAAGAACACACTTAGAACACACTTTTGTTGGCTGGGATATACCCAGCCAGTTTCTATTTTATGCTGTTTATGCAGTTAGTCAGCTTCATGACAACATGCCCAATATGCTGAACAAATACACCGATCGGGCATAACATGTTGGTCCCAATTTTACTACCAAAACAGCCCTGACCCATCGAGGCATGGACTCCACTAGACCCCTGAAGGTGTGCTGTGGTATCTGGCTGCTTACGTGCTAAGTTGGCACTTTCGTCGGTGGACAGGGGTCAGCATGACTGGTCTGCGGCTATGCAGCCCCATACGCAACAAACTGTGATGCACTGTGTATTCCAACACCTTTCTATCAGAACCAGCATTAACTTCTTGAGCAATTTGAGCTCCAGTAGCTCGTCTGTTTGATCAGACCACACGGGCCAGCCTTCACTCCCCACGTGCATCAATGAGCCTGGGCCGCCCATGACCCTGTCGCCAGATCAACACTATTCCTTCCTTGGAGCACTTTTGATAGATCCTGACCACTGCAGACCGGGAACACCCCACAAGAGCTGCAGTTTTGGAGATGCTCTGACCCAGTCATCTAGCCATCACAATTTGGCTCTTGTCAAACTCGCTCAAATCCTTACGCTTGCCCATTTTTCCTGCTTCTAACACATCAACTTTGTGGACAAAATGTTCACTTGCTGCCTAATATATCCCACCCACTAACAGGAGCCGTGATGAAGAGATCATCAGTGTTATTTACTTCATAATGTTATGCCTGATTGGTGTACATTAACTTTTACAATAGCCTGCAATATTACAACATATGATATCTTACCGTCTACCTCCACAGCTAACAAAGGAACTGCACCTGTTTTAACCAAAATAAAAATAAAAATGCATTAAATTACACCTTTTGACATGGTAACTTTCAACCAAGTTGCACACAGTTGGCAGTAACTCACCATTTTGTGAATATCTGTCCTCATTATACGATGTTTCCCCACCTGTGAAAAATGAACAATGTCTTGTATGTGAATGTATACGAACAAGAACACAGAAGAAAATGTAACCTTATATTTTGCACAATAAAGCTTTCTTTTGCGAAATCAGCTCTAGGTAACACGTACCACCTTTTTTTGTCAATTTGGACTTCTTGCGCTCATGGTAATAGTAAATACCACACAAAACTGCAGCCACAGCCAGCGCACAAACGCAAAGTAGCGCTATATGACCTGCAGACAAACCTGGCGCTATAGTGGCAAGAGAGAGACCATATCAGTATTAGAACTGCTAAAACTTGCTACTGACATACCTGAATATGACCAACATAGATTGATTAAATCTGTAAAAGATCAATGCTGCCGTACCTGCACATGTGTGACAGAGTTGAGTGATGTCCAGATGTTGATTCTGGTGGCTGATGGGATTGTTCAGCACACAGCTGTAGGTGTTTTTATCCTGATATTCCACCTCCAGAGGTAGAGAGAGACTGATGCTGAGATCAGACACACTGATGCTGGACAATAAACTGTTTCCTTTGTACCAGGAGAGAGTCACATGACTCACATTCACCGCTGAACACACCAGTGAACAATATGATGAGGATGATGATGATGATGATGATGATGAAGAACAGTCTCTGCTGATGACAGGAACAGGCAGAGGAACTGGAAAACATGAGAGAATTAAGCCTATAATGCATCCGTACTTCAACGCAAAGACATCAAACCTAATGCCTCTAGAGTGACTCACCATAAACAAGAATACTGAATTTCTTGGGTGGGACCTCCTTTCCACCAAAGGTCTGTAGTTCATAAACGCCACTGTGTTGAGTTGTGGTGTTTGTGATGGTCAGAGATCCAGTCTTGTCCAGCTTCAGTCTGTCTCTGAATCTCCCATCAAGAACATCATCATATAACGAGACCTTGTTAATCAGTCTATTGATCTGAGCTATACGAGTGCTGTTAAACGTCCACAGTATCAGATCAGCTTTCTGTATTTCAGTAACATCAGTGTGTAAAGTGACAGACTCTCCCTCCATCACTGACACTGACTGTATTTCATCTATAACGCCAAACACTCCTGCAGAATAGAGACAGCTTTAGAGATTTACAGTTGAGGTCAGAATTATTAGCCCTCTTGGTAAATATGATGAAAGATGGCTGTAAAAATAAATCTGCATTGTTTACCCTTTTGATCTTTAATTTAAAAAATGCACACAAAAAAAAATCTAACCTTTCATTGAAGTAGAATTGAAAGTGGGGGAAAAAATCACATTATGAAATATTTTTTTGCGTAAGTTGAATACGGAAGACAGTCTGGCGGAAGCTAGATATGTTACTTTATAATGTTTAAAATATGGATATTTTCTTACACAAACGCATCGCTTCGCTTCAGAAGCCCTTTATTTATTTTGGCTTGCTCAGTTGGGGACACTAAATTTTCAAATAAATATCCAAATAAATTTAATTACTAAACTAAATGAACTATATCAACTAAATTACTTGAATATATATGATAATTGAAATGAGCTGATGACATCACCGTTTTCTCCAGAGCGGCTGTACAGCCGAATCAAATTCTGTTCATTATTTTCCTGTTTAACACTGTGAAGCTGCTTTGAAACAATTGGCATTGTAAAAAGCGCTATATAAATAAAGTTGACTTGACTTGACTATTAACCCCCGGAGCCGTGTGGAGTACTTTCACCATTCACTGCTATTATAATGCTTGGATTAGCCAGGACATGTATTGATATAACTCTGATTGTGTTTGTCTGAAAGAAGAATGTCATATACAGCTAGGATGGCTTAAGGGTGAGTAATCATTGGGTCATTTTCATTTTTGGGTGAACTAATCCTTAAGGGGGAATAAAAAGTTGAGCTTTATCCTGCCAATAATTTCAATTTATAATCCTATTTAAATCTTCACAAGTCCAAGACCACATTTCAAGTCCTGCAGGATATTTTGTGAAAACAGGAACAACAAAATGAAAGGTGGTCATGAGCAATGTTGTGGAAAGTTACTTTAAAAGTAAAGCTTTACTTAGTTAGTTTTTATTGGTAAGTAATGTGTTGTGTTACTTTTTCTCACCTGGGATAGGCTTGCTTATTTGTTTTTTAATTATAAAAAAGTCCTATTTTTGGCAAATGTTAATGCCTTTTCACACCAAAAGTGAACTGAATAATAAATGCAAATTCAAGCCTGTACAGTAGAGGGCGCAGCTTAAACAAACCTTTCAGCTGTGCTACCATTCTGGATTGCAGAAGAACAGGAGTACGAAGTAGGTACTGAAATTTTTCAAAATGTGATGATACCAGCGTTTCCCTCTAGCATTTTGAGCACTGTTGAACAGATTCATAAACACCTCTGATTAGATATCATGTTCACGTGCTCAACATATATGTCTCTGATTGGCCATTGTGTTCTTGCGCTCAACATTTACGTCTCTGATTGGCTGTCCTGTTCCAGCGCTCAACATATATGTCTCTGATTGGCCATTGTGTTCACGCACTCAACATATATGTCTCTGATTGGCCGTCCTGTTCCAGCGCTCAACATATATGTCTCTGATTGGCCATTGTGTTCACGCGCTCAACATATATGTCTCTGATTGGCCATCCTGTTCCAGCGCTCAACATATATGTCTCTGATTGGCCATTGTGTTCTTGCGCTCAACATTTACGTCTCTGATTGGCTGTCCTGTTCCAGCGCTCAACATATATGTCTCTGATTGGCCATTGTGTTCACGCACTCAACATATATGTCTCTGATTGGCCGTCCTGTTCCAGCGCTCAACATATATGTCTCTGATTGGCCATTGTGTTCACGCGCTCAACATATATGTCTCTGATTGGCCATCCTGTTCCAGCGCTCCACATATGTCTCTGATTGGCCATTGTGTTCACGCACTCAACATATATGTCTCTGATTGGCCATCCTGTTCCAGCGCTCAACATATATGTCTCTGATTGGCCATCCTGTTCCAGCGCTCAACATATATGTCTCTGATTGGCTATCATGTTCACACGCTCAACATATATGTCTCTGATTGGCCATCGTGTTCACGCACTCAACATATATGTCTCTGATTGGCCGTCCTGTTCCAGCGCTCAACATATATGTCTCTGATTGGCCATTGTGTTCACGCGCTCAACATATATGTCTCTGATTGGCCATTGTGTTCACGCGCTCAACATATATGTCTCTGATTGGCCATTGTGTTCACGCGCTCAACATATATGTCTCTGATTGGCCATTGTGTTCACGCACTCAACATATATGTCTCTGATTGGCCGTCCTGTTCCAGCGCTCAACATATATATCTCTGATTGGCCATTGTGTTCGAGCGCTCAACATATATGTCTCTGATTGGCCGTCCTGTTCCAGCGCTCAACATATATGTCTCTGATTGGCCATTGTGTTCACGCACTCAACATATATGTCTCTGATTGGCTATCGTGTTCACACGCTCAACATATGTCTCTGATTGGCTATCGTGTTCACACGCTCAACATATATGTCTCTGATTGGCCGTCCTGTTCCAGCGCTCAACATATATGTCTCTGATTGGCCATTGTGTTCATGCACTCAACATATATGTCTCTGATTGGCTATCGTGTTCACACGCTCAACATATGTCTCTGATTGGCCATCGTGTTCACGCACTCAACATATATGTCTCTGATTGGCCGTCCTGTTCCAGCGCTCAACATATATGTCGCGGATTGGCCATTGTGTTCTCGCGCTCAACATATATATCTCTGATTGGCCATTGTGTTCTCACGCTCAACAAATATGCCTCTGATTGGCCATTGTGTTCTCACGCTCAACATATATGTCTCTAATTGGCCATCGTGTTCACGCACTTGCTTCAGAAACATGTTGTAAATAGATGTCTTTGACACTCTTCACCAAGTGCTTACACAGATACACGCAGGAGCGTTTAAAAGCAGGTGTCTATCAGTGGATATATTAAGGATCCGCGAAAAGAAGCCTGCTTTCAAATGCTCTCGTGTATCTGTGTAAGCGCTCGGTGAAGAGTGTTGATCATTTTAGCCAATCAAAGACGTAGATGTTGAGCATGCGAACACAATGACCAATCAGAGGCATTTAAGAATCCGTTCAACAACATTCAAAATGCAGGGGAATGCTGCTATCGTCACATTTATTAAAAATTGACAACACTATTTGTATGTTGAATTGTTTCATCAAGGGTCAGCAGCAAAGACATTGCTTAATAAAGTTCGATTAAATACAAAAAGCAGGCTATATCTGTGTAATTAAACATATTTAATTATTAAAGGTTTGTGTAATATTCTGAGTTTGCATTTCACTTGTTTTTATTCCTTTTGAGGATGATTGAATCTACTTTTGTGCCAGTGAGATGAGTAAATTCATGCATTAATCTAGAACTACAATAACATCATGTTTACACACAAGGCCTCTGCACTTACTCCTGATTTCTCTCAACATGGCGACAGGAGAGCTGTCAGTCAAAAAATGGGAGAACAAAGTAACTTGCGTTACTTTTTTGAAAAAGTTTTTAAAACGGTTTTGTTGTAAATTAACTACAACTTGAAAAAAGTAATCTGATTACGTAGGCTACCTCGCGTTATTAATATTACGCCCAACACACGAGAATAAGCGAGTTCACAGGCAACTCCACTGAGTAATGTTAGTGCAGTAATTGGACATAATATTTTTACTTTATCTAAATAATAATTCAGAAATTGAAAATGTTACTAAGAGAGAGAGAGAGCATTCATAATTTTATATATTTCCTAAAAAGTGTAAGGTGAAAGTAGCTACTCACCACCCACGAGTAACGGAACGAAAAATAAAGCAAGCTTCTCCATATTTCTGTACACGTGAGTAAAAGTTGTCCATTTGTAACTGTTAAACTGTTCCATTGAATCTCAAAGCATTTGTCCAATCAGAGTCGTTTCTAAAACGCATGGTGACAGCGACGATTATTGATTATTGATGACTGTATGATAATTAACAGACTTCAGATCAATATGTAGCGTTTATAGTAGTGAAATGCTAAAAGTGATTGATTTCAGATCGGACAAGAGAAAAAATAATCCGATAAAAAATAAGGAAGTAAGTTCACTGACTGGAACTCCCCACTATGGGACCTGTCAAGGAGATCTGCGTCTGGAGCGCTGGAAAAGTCCCACACCACAGCGAACATCACTAACCAATAACCATCAGGCATTGCGAAACAGTGAATGGGTGTGTTAGGAAGTGTGTAGGCGCCACAGATAGGTCACAGTTCATGGTCAAACTTTGTGGAAAATCTAATGCAATTTTTTAGCAACTGAAAAATACAGTTTTTTTCTTTGGAGTAAAAAGTAATACGCCTACTTACCAATTAATATATACAATTATTAAGAAGTGACAGGATACCAGAGATTTTAGCCTGGTCCTCTTTTGCAGTTTACTTGACATAGATACAACACAACTTTATAAGATATTTAATGATTAAAAAAGTTCATATTTTGCTGCTAATGAATTGCAGTGTCTTATTCACATTATGCAACTGTTTGAAACTGTCCACTAGAGGGCAAACATCACTGTTTTTGTTCTAAACTAAATATAAAATACCAGACATGCAATGTACATAACATAAATATCTGCATAACAGACAAGATCCTTGTTAGTGGGAACATGTTCCATCAACTATAAAATAACCACAAAAAAATGAAATGTTAGTGTAAAATCTAAAGAAACTCAGGTTAACCGCATGCATCGGCCATTTCAAACACATTCCCCAGTTTTAAAGGCTCATAAAAGCAGGAATGTTTTATTTTAAAATAATATATTGTAGACGCTATAGAAAAGTGCTTTGAGAGATCTCTCCATTCATCAATGATTTCTTCTCCTCTGGCACATTCTCTCTATTTTCTGAGGAATCTGTAAAAAATATTGAAAGATCATTGTTTGAAACATTTAGCTCATATTTGGTTGATTCTGCATTCTTTTGTTTCTGTACAGTAATATTACTTTTTACTTAGATAGCCTACTGATATCATTAAGCATCAATCCAAAAATTGTATTACATTATTGTCTCCTGCCCTTGATTATTAAATAATATTATTTTTAACGCATTATGGGAAAATTAACCTATTCAATCTGTTGAAATGCATGAATTGGTCATTTCAGAGTATTTAACTTGTTCAGTGTTGAACCAACTACTCACCTTGGACAAGAAATGTCTTAGAGATTATATTTCTTCCCTTCCTGGTGATTTTTAGTTTATAAATGCCAAAGTCTGTAGGTCTGATGTCACTGATTGTGAGATATCCAGTGTTTTGATCCTGCTGTACTCTCTTTTTTAATGTCTCATCATGATGACCATTACCATTGAAATTGTTTGGTTCATTCAGTCTGGCAAAGACAACAAATGGTTTTGTGCTATCTGTACTTGATTCTCCAAACCTCCACTGTAGCACATCACAACTTTGTATTGCAGTGACACCAGTGTTTAGAGTGACGGACTGTCCACACGTCACTGACACTACCTTCATTACGTCCGTCTCAGCCAAAGCTTCACCTGAAGAACCCAGACAGAGAGCAAACATTCAGTATAAGTACTATAATGCTAATAACCATAGCAGATACAACATTTCTTTGTAATGGCATTTGATGACAGACTGGATCAGGGGTGGGCTATCTGACGATTTTTTTTCGTGATCGATCTTGAAGACTTTGCTGCCAATTTGGGGATTGTGTCGCCAAATATAGTGACTTTCTCATTGTTGCTGCAACTTTTATTAATGTTTTGTTGACAAAGAGCTATTTTGAGCCATTTTTGGATCTTTTATTTGGGGCAATTACATATGCCTACATACACCGATCAGGCATAACAGGTGAAGTGAATAACACTGATTATCTCTTCATCACGGCACCTGTTAGTGGGTGGGATATATTAGGCAGCAAGTGAA
Organism: Rhinogobio ventralis; assembly: GCA_039654625.1. Lineage (NCBI taxonomy): Eukaryota > Metazoa > Chordata > Actinopteri > Cypriniformes > Gobionidae > Rhinogobio > Rhinogobio ventralis. The sequence continues at coordinate 4,149,695 of CM077217.1, forward strand.
TATTTTGTCCTCAAAGTTGATGTGTTAGAAGCAGGAAAAATGGGCAAGCGGATTGTGATGGCTAGACGACTGGGTCAGAGCATCTCCAAAACTGCAGCTCTTGTGGGGTGTTCCCGGTCTGCAGTGGTCAGGATCTATCAAAAGTGCTCCAAGGAAGGAACAGTGGAGAACTGGCGACAGGGTCATGGACGGCCAAGGCTCATTGATGCATGTGGGGAGTGAAGGCTGGTCCGATCAAACAGACGAGCTACTGGAGCTCAAATTGCTCAAGAAGTTAATGCTGGTTCTGATAGAAAGGTGTCAGAATACACAGTGCATCACAGTTTGTTGCGTATGGGGCTGCAGAGTCGCAGACCAGTCAGGGTGCCCATGCTGACCCCTGTCCACCGCCGAAAGCACCAACAGTGGCACGTGAGCATCAGAACTGGCCCACGGAGCAATGGAAGAAGGTGGCCTGGTCTGATGAATCACGTTTTCTTTTACATCACGCGGATGGCTGTGTTTGTATGCGTCGCTTACCTGGGGAACACATGGCACCAGGATGCACTATGGGAAGAAGGCAAGCCGGCGGAGGCAGTGTGATGTTTTGGGCAATGTTCTGCTGGGAAACCTTGGATGTTACTTTGACACGTACCACCTACCTAAGCATTGATGCAGACCATGTACAACCTTTCATGGAAACGGTATTCCCTGGTGGCTGTGGCCTCTTTCAGCAGGATAATGCGCCCTGCTACAAAGCAAAAATGGTTCAGGAATGGTTTGAGTTTGAGGTGTTGACTTGGCCTCCAAATTCCCCAGATCTCAATCCAATCGAGCATCTTTGGGATGTGCTGAACAAACAAGTCAGATTTTGCAACTTACAGGACTTAAAGGATCTGCTGCTAACATATTGGTGCCAGATACAGAGGTCTAGTGGAGTCTATGCCTCGACAGTCAGAGCTGTTTCGGTAGAAAAAGGGAAACCAACACAATATTAGGAAGGTGGTCATAATGTTATGCCCGATCGGTGTATGTTATGTTGAATAAACACATACAGTAAGAAATAAAAGTTGAATAAACACAGTAAGGAATTTTGGAGAACAATAATAGCAAATATAAAGAAATCAATTTAACAAGTAGATATTGTTTCTCTGTGCTGTTACCGTTCTAGATCTTCATCGTTCTTGGTGTGATTTTGAATGGGTGTCCCTTATTTTGCCACACTGAAGGTGGCATCCCACTGTTATATGAGTGGAGATTTTTTTAATACACACATATGCAGACCTGTATGCACTTTTGGTCCTAGATATTTTCAGAGGGTGGAGTTTGGCAGCACTGCCTGAAGATGTTCACAATATACTTTACAAATGAATCATAGAGATTGGTAATACAGTTACTAACAGCAATAAAGAAACATGGATTACGAGAAAAGTGTGGGAGTGCTTATTAAAAGGAGGTATTAAAGGTGCACTATGTAAAATTTTTGCAGTAAAATATCCCAAAACCACTAGGTTAGTGTTATATATTTTGTTCAGTTGAGTACTTACAATATCCCAAATGTTTTTTAATTATTTGTAAATCATGAGAAAATTGCTATTTTAACCAAGGAACCGGGACGTGTGAGGGAGTCGCCTGTCAATGGCGTCATATCTGCGTTACCCTCGGTTTCCGGTGTTATTTAGCAGAAACACTTTACTCTCACTGCAGTGTGCAACAAGTGTCATAGCAGCTGCCGAGTGAGCGCACAGAGTAACGTCATAACATCATTTTCAACACACTCAAATGTATCTAATATGATAAACAGCTGCGTTACCTCATACTCATGACCGGAAAAGCGAAAATGGCACCGGCGACTGTGGCATAATAAAAGTCCCGCTGCTCGCGAGGCGTGTGTTGCGCAATCGCTCCAGCGGCCTTGCTCAGCTCCCACACCACTCCTGGTCTGCTTCATACTACAGTAACGTTAATAATCGCATCCATGAACATGAAGTCCTATCCCGACTCTTTTCCACCAGCTGTGAGGTAAAGACCACATGTCCCAAGATTCTGTGCTCAAACTTGGCGTCATCAAACTACGCATTTGTTTTGAATAGGCGACCTCTAGTGGACGGAAAAGTTACATAGTGCACCTTTTAAAGTGTAATAAGCCACAAATCCAGTTATGACATAGGCCTTTCTCAATAGGCATACTTAAGCGATCTTGCGTCCTTGTGTTCTCGTATACAGTACGTCATCATCAAGTTCAATGGGCTACTTGCACTGAGCTTCGTGACGCACTTCCGTTTTGAAATAGAACAACTCATTTATTTCCTGTCATGTATATTTTCGATGTGCTGTAGTCACCTCGTTGGCTAAACACCATCTTAAACGATTGTCCGCAAGAAGATTTAAAAATCTGGATATTCTCAGAGACAGGAGATTTTCTGATGATTATTGTCTGAAGAATTTCCCTCAACGAAATAATACGTTTTAATCCAACCCAAGCAATCCTTTTTATCAATGTTAAATATTGTCTTTAGTCTATGTCCTTAATGTTAGTCAAACAACAAAAGGTAAAGAGAAAATTACTCACTGGTTTTAATTAGGCCTACTGTAAGATGGACTTATCTGAACTATTTTTTTTATTTATTTGTTCTATTGCTTGTCATTTGTTTCTTTGTTCTGACTGTTTACTTTCTTCAATAAGCTTGAGAAGGTCTTATATTAAATAGGCTAGTAGGGCCTACTAGTTTTTACTGCACAGTAACTTGCAAAATAGTCTTAAAAACCAACATGAAAAAGAATTGTGATAAGACTTAAAAAAGCGTGATTTGATATTTTTGCCATATCGCCCACCCCTATACTGGATGTAGAAAATACAGTGTCTTACCATTACTCATCTCAATGTATTCTTGCCTAGGAGTCTGACCTGTTTAAACACAAACCACAGACTTAAACTAAATATTTTTACATTTTTTACATGCTTGCACAAAACAACCTTTCCCCATTACCTGAGAGTAAACTTACCCAGTTGATTTGTTTTTCTATATTTCCAGTACATACCGAACATCCCAACTACAGCCAAGACTAGTAGAGTAACTAAAATACCACCACAGATCAGCACCACAGGACTGAAGGGTAAGCGCTCTTTTGCATTGAAACTCAGTGCGTCCACTATGATTAGAGAGTTAACAAATAAAACTTTTGAACAAGTAGAGAACTGAACAAATAAGCTAATATCAGCGCTGACATCAACTAATATCAGCCGTGCTGCCGTACCTGCACATGTGTGACAGAGTTGAGTGATGTCCAGATGTTGAGTCTGGTGGCTGATGGGATTGTTCAGCACACAGCTGTAGGTGTTTTTATCCTGATATTCCACCTCCAGAGGTAGAGAGAGACTGATGCTGAGATCAGACACACTGATGCTGGACAATAAACTGTTTCCTTTGTACCAGGAGAGAGTCACATGACTCACATTCACCGCTGAACACACCAATGAACAATATGATGAGGATGATGATGAACATTGTGAAGAGTTAATGCTGATGACAGGAACAGGCAGAGGAACTGGAAAACATGAAAGAATAAACAGGTAATAGAAAGATAATCTGAAGGTCTTTAAGTTATCCATTTACCAGCATCCATGTCATCATCTCAGTAGCTACGAAAAAAACTGTAATATTGATTAAAAAATAGAAATAAATTGTAATTGTAAAAGTCCTAGGTAAATGAAAAAAAATCCACTAACTTTGTCTCTCTGGGTCACGCGCTGGCTGCAAATTACACATACCAGGTTGTGACACAGATCTCATTTTACCCTTTACAAAAGAAACCAGATACTGTACATCCAGCTTGGCTTAATGGCTGTGCCTCCAAGAGGATATAGGGTGATAGAAACATGGGAAAGTTACCAACTTGTGACCTGGCTAAATGTACGTTTTACTGCTGACTGACTCTGGCTTGTATACAGTATACTCAATATGGTTTAATGCTGCAATGCACTGAACTACTCACCATAAACAATAATACTGAATTTCTTGGGTGGGACCTCGTTTCCGCCAAAGATCTGTAGTTCATAAAGTCCAGCATGTTCAGTTGTGGTGTTTGTGATGGTGAGATCTCCAGTTTGATCATCCAGCTTCAGTCTGTCTCTGAATTTCCCATCAAGAATATCCTTATACAAGGAGACCACGTTGTTTATTTGAGCTATACGAGTGCTGTCAGGTCCAAATGTCCACAGTATGCGTTCATATTTCTGTAGTTCAGTAAGATCAGTGTGTAGCGTGACAGGATCTCCCTCGATCACTAACTTCACATCATCACCAAACACACCTGGAGAACAACAACAACAACACAAACAGTTTCTCAGACTGACTGGCGACGTTACACAAATCCAAATTAGGTTGCGTTTGCTAAGTTAATGAGGCTAGGCTAGTTTGTGGGAAAACTGTAGTACGCTAATACAAAATGAGCAGATGTTACGATTATGTAAATATTAAGCCTTCGTATATCGATCAACAATAAAGTAAATTTAAATATTAAGTTCAATTATAAATGAACAACTCCCCTTACTACAAAATAAAACCAAAAAACATTTAGCTTTGCTACTCTAACCATTGCTAGTTTAGTGACATTTGTGGTAAAACTGTGGTTATATAAAATGATAATCAAAACATGTTTACTACACTTAAAACCATGGTTAATTTTCGTAAGGCAAAGAATTTGTTATAGGGCTAAAAAGTGAAAGCGAATGTATTTCGAAAGCTTTTTAAATACTCACCTTTCACGAGCAAAAAGCATAAAAGATTAATCTTCATTTTTTTTTTTTTTTTTGGTGTAGATGTGAGTAAAATGGGATTTTTCGTTGCGTTTTCGTATTAAATACATTGGTTAACGCTGCATTATTATATGTTTCGAAGGAGATTAAATGTCAGGATGTTCCTCACGTGACCAGTGGTCATGTTTGTAAACATAATGGAGTTCCGGTCCATAGCAGAAGTTATATCCCGGTTACCTTACACAGCTATAGCACTTTAGGTTGATGATAAGATATCGAAGGAGACTGATATAATGCTCTTTGACTTTCTTTGGAAAAATAGGATACATTTGTATAAGAAAAACAGTCTATAATAACTCAAAAGTTCAAATGACTGTTTTTCTAATGACTTCAACACTGTCAAAAATGCAGGCTAATAATTATAACAGAAAATAATTAAACTGCATTAAGTGAACATTTATTTACTGCAAATTATATAAGTATGAAAAGTATACTTACCAAGGCAATTAATGAGACAGAAGTTGACACATCATTACTTTTAATAATATTAAAAAGTTACAAAAAAAAAAAAAAAAAAAAAATCCATGTTTTGTTTTTAATGAGGCTTAAATTAGTTTCACAAAAATTGCAGTCTCTCATTCACATTATAAAACTGATTATAAGATTGTCCACTAGAGGACAGAAAACATTTAAACACCCGCTTTGTTCTGTTCATTAACACTGTTCAAATCAGTGAAACTGACACTATATAAATGTAACAGACATGAAATATACATGCCATGAATATCTGCATAACAGACAAGATCACAGTTAATGGTAACACGCCCCATCAACTTTAAAATAACACAAAGAAAGTTAGTGTGAATTTAAAAGAAATTACTTTTCACAGGTATGAAGCATTCATTTCAAAGACATTTTCCCGGATGTTAAAGCTGGTAAAAGCATACAGGGATAATGTCGCTATAGACGAGAGCTTTCAGAGATCTGTCCATTCTTCATCAGTGATTTTGTCTCCTCTGGCTCGGATGCATCCTCTCTGCTTTCTGAGGAATCTGTAAGATGCACAAAGTCTTGATGTTACAACTACTCAAATATGCCTAAAATATACAAGAGGGGAGAAACACAGAACAAAAACGTACTGCAAAATAGTAGTATTTTTATTTATCACTGCATCTATTTAGCTTATGTTGGCAACTGATTCTGCAAATCTTTTGTTTCTGTAATGTGACCTTTTCACCTGCCATTAGATATTGATATGATTAATGAAACTTTTAAAATTGCACTGGATTGACGTCTCCTGCACTAGATGATTAAATCATATTTTAATGCAATATGGGAACTGTTCACTAAATTTAGCCAATAAATCCAGTAAAATGTATTATTCGTTCTAACTTCATTACACCAGTGCCGTGCACAGACGTCCGCGGTGGCAGGGTCAATAGTGATCCGGGCGGGCACTTTCACTTTCAAAGGGACAGGGGCTCAAAGACACCCCCCTGCACCCCCCTTGTGCACACACTGCATTATACTGACAGAATTGAGCTACTCGCCTTGGATAAGAAATGTCTTGGAGATCGTACTTCTCCCATTCCTGGTGATGTTCAGTTTATAAACTCCGAAGTCTGTAGGTCTGAAGTCATTGATTGTGAGATATCCAGTCTTTCGATTCAGGTGTACTCGCTCATCATGATACTGACAGCCGCTATTGTTCTGTTCATTCAGTCTGGCGATGACATCAAATGGATTTGTGCGATCTGTGCCCGCTTTTCCAAACCTCCACTGCAGCACATCGCAACTTTGTATTTTAGTGACGCCAGTGTTAAGAGTGACGGACTGTCCCAACATCACTGACACTGTCTTCAGTTCAACTTTCTCAGGAACGTCCCCATCAGCTGAACAAACAGGAATGGAGACAGAGATTAAACATTGTAATGGTGTTTGATGACAGAATAGACTCAGTAACAGTATCTTACCATTACGCAGCTCAATGTCTTGCCCAGGAGTTCGGCCTGTTTAAACAAAAGGTAAGAATTTTTTTTTTATATATACACAATATACACTCACCTAAAGGATTATTAGGAACACCTGTTCAATTTCTCATTAATGCAATTATCTAATCAACCAATCACATGGCAGTTGCTTCAATGCATTTAGGGGTGTGGTCCTGGTCAAGACAATCTCCTGAACTCCAAACTGAATGTCAGAATGGGAAAGAAAGGTGATTTAAGCAATTTTGAGCGTGGCATGGTTGTTGGTGCCAGACGGGCCGGTCTGAGTATTTCACAATCTGCTCAGTTACTGGGATTTTCACGCACAACCATTTCTAGAGTTTACAAAGAATGGTGTGAAAAGGGAAAAACATCCAGTATGCGGCAGTCCTGTGGGCGAAAATGCCTTGTTGATGCTAGAGGTCAGAGGAGAATGGGCCGACTGATTCAAGCTGATAGAAGAGCAACTTTGACTGAAATAACCACTCGTTACAACCGAGGTATGCAGCAAAGCATTTGTGAAGCCACAACACGCACAACCTTGAGGCGGATGGGCTACAACAGCAGAAGACCCCACCGGGTACCACTCATTTCCACTACAAATAGGAAAAAGAGGCTACAATTTGCACGAGCTCACCAAAATTGGACCGTTGAAGACTGGAAAAATGTTGCCTGGTCTGATGAGTCTCGATTTCTGTTGAGACATTCAGATGGTAGAGTCAGAATTTGGCGTAAACAGAATGAGAACATGGATCCATCATGCCTTGTTACCACTGTGCAGGCTGGTGGTGGTGGTGTAATGGTGTGGGGGATGTTTTCTTGGCACACTTTAGGCCCCTTAGTGCCAATTGGGCATCGTTTAAATGCCACGGCCTACCTGAGCATTGTTTCTGACCATGTGCATCCCATTATGACCACCATGTACCCATCCTCTGATGGCTACTTCCAGCAGGATAATGCACCATGCCACAAAGCTCCAATCATTTCAAATTGGTTTCTTGAACATGACAATGAGTTCACTGTACTAAAATGGCCCCCACAGTCACCAGATCTCAACCCAATAGAGCATCTTTGGGATGTGGTGGAACGGGAGCTTCGTGCCCTGGATGTGCATCCCACAAATCTCCAACTGCAAGATGCTATCCTATCAATATGGGCCAACATTTCTAAAGAATGCTTTCAGCACCTTGTTGAATCAATGCCACGTAGAATTAAGGCAGTTCTGAAGGCGAAAGGGGGTCAAAAACAGTATTAGTATGGTGTTCCTAATAATCCTTTAGGTGAGTGTATATAAAATACACATATATATACATGCCCGTCATGGTGAGTATCCTAGTAAGCATAGTACATAGTACAGTGAATTATTCATATTCCTTGAACCGACACTTTATAGTCGAGATCAATAGTGCATTAAGGGGAGATGTTTTAAACCACTTTAATATTGCCAGTTTGTGTATTTAAAAAGCTAATTTAAGAAAAAGCTACATAACTTTCAGTGCATGTTTTTATTTAATTGTGCATATGTTTTCCTTGATTTGTTTTCCCTGAAGAGGCGCTGTTTTTGAAAACAGTGAGATGAGAGTTCCGTGTCTTTAATAAAATCAACACATTTATTATTTATCTTTCATCCACCTGCAATTAATTACAGTGTTATATTTTATTATTTGGTCCGCCTGACCCGCGGATATAACCGTGATTCGCTCATCACTAACACACTCAAACACAAGCATACACATGTATGATATAAACTTCACTGCGGACAAATAAGCACGATAAAAAACATCCATGATCTTATTTTTCCTTCAGATAACAAGTCAAGAGAGTCAACAACGCAAAGCAAGAAAGGAATTTTATTTCCCTATTTAAAATAGTCCTTTGGGCAGGGCCGTGATACGTTTTGGTTAACCGGCCGGAAGATACTATAGCCCCGGGACGTTGGGCTAGCGATGTTGCGAGCCCTGTCACGTTTAAACGCAACCCAGATAACGATTTTTGGTTCTCAGAACATTCCCTGAACAGACATCATAACGTTCTCCATTGGTTAGCCAGGAAAGTTTTCTTTACGTAAATAGAACGTTCCCTGTTGGTTTGGAGAACCTTCCCATTCCTGCGTCCCATATGGTATAAGCGGCATGGAAGATGGATGAATGGACGTCAATAATCAGTAGCCTACTACAAACCATGTCTTGTTTTGAACTTGTTTAATAAATAGAAATTCCTTACCCTCTTGATCTGCATTTCTATATTTCCTGTGGATGGTGAATATCCCAACAACAGCCACGGCTAGGACAATTACTCCAACAAAAACACAGATCAGCACTATATGACTGGATGATAAACCTCTTTCTGTTTTGATCAACGACTCGTCCACTGTAAAACAATAGATCAGAGCGAGTTAACATACAAAACTATGAGTATATGCAAAAACTGAGCTCTGAAATGGGTCAGATTACAAAAATGTCAACGTTGTAATTATGGGAAACCTTAGAACTGGAAATAAAGTTGAGGGGTATCAATAATGTAGAGAAGAAGAATTCAGTGCTGCCGTACCAGGACATGGCCAACAGAGTTGAGTGATGTCCAGATGTTGAGTCTGGTGGCTGATGGGATTGTTCAGCACACAGCTGTAGGTGTTTTTATCCTGATATTCCACCTCCAGAGGTAGAGAGAGACCGATGCTGAGATCAGACGCACTGATGCTGGACAATAAACTGTTTCCTTTGTACCAGGAGAGAGTCACATGACTAACATTCACCGCTGAACACACCAGTAAACAATATGATGATGATGATGATGATGATGATGAAGAACATTGTGAAGAGTTACTGCTGATGACAGGAACAGGCAGACGAGCTGGAAAATATGAGAGAATAAACACAACTATAATTTACAGGTGAATCAACCGTTATAAATATGAATATTTATCTAAATAGAGGCACCTTGATAAAATAGTTTGAAGAAATGTGTACACTTTCTACTAATCAGACTACAGCTGAAAGGGGAAATCATGGGAAGAGTCACTACTGTGAAATTTGACATTATTCGCAAACACGTTTTACTCCCATCACGTGATGCATTTTTCAATACGAAGAATAATGTAGCAATTGAGTTATGAGTTATCGCAGTGAGACAGAGACAGTGAACCCATGTATACTGTCCCAAAAAAATTACTTATTTGATTCCTAATACCTGAAGTATTAACTTTGGCTCATAATTTTGACTTAACCTCAAAAGTGTGACTTTTTAATGTCCCAAACCAAATATATTTTTTTTCTTATGTGGCAGAATTCAGATGGTATTCAGATGTGTTTTGGTCGATCGGGTCACAAGTGGACGACACTAAATACAGGTGTAAACAGGGTCTAAACGTTTTGAGCTTGTCCACTTTCGAACTTCTCCAGATGTAGTCGATTGTTTTCGTAGTGTAGACGCTCATGTGAATGAATGCATTCGAACAGCCACTAAAAGACCCCCTACTCTCCGCCTACTGACCTAACGCGTAAACATTATGGGAAGTGCGCTAGCCAGAAAGGATTTAAACTTTGTGGCTGAAGACCCAAGTTTGGTTTGAAGATAAAAACGTACCAAGCACAATGTTCTCTCACCATTCCTGAATTCTAACACACTCACAGCGTTCGGCTGGTCTTGCGGCTGGCAGAGCAGAAACTAAAGCTGCTGCTCTCCGTGTGTTCTTCCGCTGTCTCCGGCGTGTTCATATGTAAATTGCACGAGATTATTTCATCCATTAGATTGAAAGATCTGAAAAAAAACATACATGTACCCGCCCATAGACCCTCCCCTCTGAGAAATCAGGACAGAATTGGTTGAAAGTGGACAAAAGAGACGGATTAAAACACCAGGTGTAAACGGCAATGTGTCTCCCTCGTCTACTTGTGATTCGATCGACCAAAACGCATCTTAATACAAGGTGTAAACAGGGTTAAACGCTGGCTTAGAATCATTTAATATGCAAAGCCTTTTGAAAGAGCATACAGAACAATGTAAAATATATAATGCTATTATAAAATATGATAAAGCAATAGGATTAGATGGGAGAATTTTTTAATGGAGTGTCACTAAGTGCAAATAGCATGCCTTGTTGGCAAGTGTTATTCGCACTAGCTCCGTCTAATGCCTGGTTGGGCCAAACAAGATCAAATAAAAAAAACACCTGTATTTCAACATCTTCAGTGGTGTAGTCAGTAGAGCGTAAGGCTCAAGGATCTAGATTTTGACGCGGGTTCAAATCCGCCTTTTGCCGAGCTCGCTCTTCTCCCTTTTCCCATCACATATCACATCGGAAAGGCATTTACTTTCAATAAAAATTAAGAAAATGTTCTAAAAGTGGAAATAAAGTGCCTAACGAAATGTTTAATAATAATAAAAGCATTTATTGGGTAGGGTTAGGGGCAGGTGTAGGGAGGGCTTTTATTGTCCCATTAGGTCGACATCCATTTAATAATTTTAATAAATATAATATTATTATTATTGCATCCAGTTAATGTACAACAACACTGAGGTGCAAATAGTATATCTGCCAAAATAAAGTATAAATAACATCTAATTACTATTTACACATATTGCAAAGAACTGCTACTTTTACATGGTATAAATAGAATATATTACTATTTTCACTTAGTAAATAGCATCTACAGCTATTTGCACTTAGTGTAAATATTATGTATCGCTAAGAAAATGTGTTATTTTCACTTAGTGCAAATAGCCGCTGCCTTTTTTTAAATCTCTCCATTAGAGGGCCACACTCCAGTCTAGTTGTTGGCAGTAATGCACCAGAAGTTGGTTTGCCAACCGCCATTAAACATCATTAGAAGAAGAAGACTGACTTCTGGAAACAAGAGTGTAAACAATCAATGGCGTCCAAAGTGGTGTGTTTTGTACTGGCTGTCTTGTCATCAGAAAAGCCTAAAAAAAGAAAGAATTCCACATAGCAGCACCAATAACATCACCTCTCTTTCGTTTTACCATGTTTGAAAGCTGTGTACAGCTTCTGTGCTCCTATTGGTCAATGTCACAGATGTGACGGAACCCGCCGTGGAAGGCCGAGAAAAAAAATCAAACATGCTAGTCTTTCTGTCGTGACATGGTTGTCGTCCACTATGACACACTTTACTAGATAAAACGATCAACTCTTGTATCCTGACGTACATTGTCGTTTACGAATATTGATTAAGAGACAAAAATACTTGTAAAAGTCCTAAATATAGTCTCCGCAAATGCCAAACATTTCATTCTCTCTCTTTTTGGGTTGCTTGTCTCAAATTATATCGGCTATACCGGGCTGTGACTAATGTTACCCTTTACAACAGAAACTAGATACTGTAGGTTCAGCTTGCATTTAGGATAATTGAATGATGGGGCTCAGTGGAAAAGTTACCACTATTAGTCAGTTTTGCTGCTGACTGACATACTGACATTATGTCCAGTATGGAACAATACTGCAATGCAATGAAATCAAACCGAATGCAAACTATATTTTAACTACTTACCATAATAAACCAAAATACAAAATTTTTTGGATGGGACCTCTTTTCCGCCAAAGATCTGTAGTTCATAAAGTCCAGATTGTTCGGTTGTGGTGTTTGTGATGGTGAGATCTCCAGTCTGATCATCCAGCTTCAGTCTGTCTCTAAATCTCCCATCAAGAGCATCACGGTATAATGAGACCTTATGGATCATTTTGTTGATCTGAGCTATACGAGTGCTATCAGGTCCAAACGTCCACAGTATCAGCTCAACGCTCTGTATTTCAGTAAGCTCTGCATGTAGAGTGACAGATTCCCCCTCCATCACTGACTTCACTTCATCTTCAGCACCAAACACACCTGGAGAACAAACAGTTTCTCAAATGGAGATCATTTCTGTCTAAACAACTTCTTGAGACTTAAAGGATTAGTTCACTTTAAAATGAAAATTAGCCCATGATTTACTCACCCTCAAGTCATCCTAGGTGTATATGACTTTATCCTTTCAGCCAAACACAAATTGTTATATTAAAAAAAAAAAATTATATAAAAAAAAATCCTGGCTTTTCCCAGCTTTATAATGGCAGTGAATGGTACCCTAGATTTTGAAGCCCAAAATGGTTATCCATACGACTCCAGGAGGAAAATATGCATATTTATAACTTTATAAACTATAATCACTGGCTTCTGGTAACGGCCGTACGCGAGTCTAGTTCTGGCGGAAGAGTGACCTCTGACCCAACGCATGACGTATTGACGAAAGCGGAAGCACAGAGGATAGAGCAAAACAAAAAACACAAATTAGAAGTCCAAAACGAGAATGTGAGAGGAGCTTGAGTTTGTTGTCTGAACCGTGAGACGAGTCTACTCTCACCTGAGCATACGCTACGTCATGCGTCGGGTCAGAGGTAACTCCGGAACTAGACTTACCGGAAGACAGTGATTATACTTAATAAAGTTATAAATATTTTTCTTACAAAAAACGCATGGCTTTGCTTCAGAAGGCCTTTATTAACCCCCCGGAGCCGTATGGATTTATTTTATAATGGATGGATGCGCTTTTTTGTGCTCAGGTACCATTCCCTCCCATTATAAAGCTGGGAAGAGCCAGGATAGTTTTTAGTATAACTCTGATTGTGTTTGGCTAAAAGACGTCATATACACCTAGGATGGCTTAAGGCGAGGGTGAGTAAATTATGGAATAGTTTTCCTTTTTGGGTGAACTAACACCCAATTTAATACAGTTTTAGTTAGTATTTGGGTCATTTTCTGGAGCTATCCCTATTTGCTCTTATTGTATGAAAAATAACAACATGGATGTTCTGACAACATCTTTTGTGTCCCACAGAAAATACCATAAGGTCATAAGGGTTTCGAAAGTCATTAGGGTGAGTAAATCATTACAGAATTTTAATTAATTTTTTTAAACTACTATTTCTCTAATCATTTTATTTCAGCTACGCGTTCTTTACACAAAAATAAAGGTTTAAATAAACAATAATAGTGTTTATGCCAACATCAGCATTTAAAAAAGACTTGCTGCCTTAATTACAGAAGTATATATCTCTCAATAATCAAAACATTGTCAAATATTTGGTTTAACTGCAAATGTTCAAACGCTAAACCCAAGCGAAATGAAAGCGAAAGTCTATGGGGTTTTTAAATTCTGTACTCACCTTTCAAGAGTAAAAGGCAGATAAATAAAACACAGACCATCATACTGATGTAGATCAGAGTGAAATGTGGTAAAGATGTGTAAAGATGCCGTGGCTCATCGTTTCCGCAGCGTTCCCGGTTTAGCGTTCGGGTAGCGTTCCGTTTCTGATTCACATATTTGTTCTATCGAATTAGCCTATATTTAACAACAACAGAGACTTCACTGGTGAATTATATTCTTAATCCCTTCTGGTAGTCTGCGTAACTGCGAGGAAAAGTTGGGATTCGAAAGTAAGTGTCAGGAAGTTCCGTCGGCTCACGTGACCACATGTGGCGAGGTTTTAAAATATGACACCGTGATTGTCACTCAAAAAAGCGAATTTAAAGGGATAGTTCACCCAAAAATGAAAACTAGCCCATGATTTACTCACCCTCAAGTCATCCTTGGTGTATATGACATTCTTCTTTCAGACGAATAAATCGGCTCTTCCAAGCTTTATAATGGCATTAGTGCATCTATCCATCATATAACTGCTCCACACGGCTCCGGGGGGTTAATAAAGGCCTTCTGAAGCGAAGTGGCGCGTTTGTGTGAGAAAAATATCCATATTTAAAACTTTACACTAAAATAACTAGCTTCCGGCAGTCAGCGGTACACAAGTCGACTAAAAGAGTTACACTTTTATGGACTTCAAAAAACGACCCATCAAGTCAATGCCGTTATAATGCTTGGAAGAGCCAGGACATTTTTTTTATATAACTCAGATTGTACTCGTCTGAAAGAAGAAAGTCATATACATCTAGGATGACTTGAGGGTGAGTAAATCATGGGGTAATTTTCATTTTTGGGTGAACTATCCCTTTAAACTGTTACTGAATTCTCTCTCGTCCGCGTACCACGTGAACTCTGTTTCAATTATACTGTTTCAAGTGTTTCTCTCTTAACGTTACCAAGTAAAACGTACAAACTAATAAACACAACACAATGCAGGGTCCTTTTAAGCAAACTAATTGTTAGAAGCGACTGAAGGTCAATAACAACATGTAAAAGAAAGTGAGTCCTCATGGAAGGTGCCGCTTTTTCCAAGACCTATATTTACTATATTCATGTAAATTTATGGAATGCTAAGCAGGGATGAGCTTCGTCAGTAGCTTCATTGGATGGAAATCCGAGTGTTGCTTTAATGAGGCCAACAGAGGGCACTCATCCTGTGGTCTATGTGGGTTTTAAGCTGCAGTTCAATCTAATGACCACTTGAGTGTATAATGGTGTACAGTATATGACTTGTTCTCAGTCCATGCTGGCTGGCATGATATCAAAATTGACCCCAAATCAAACGGACATGTTCTTATAAAAAAGTAGTTTGTTGATAGTTATATTCACAACAAATGTGGTATTGTTAGTTGTTTTCAACTTTCAATACATTCTACTACAGCAGATCAACAGAAGAACTTTTTAATGCACTGCTTCCACCGGCTCAATTTCTGAGTCACACTGAAACATGCTGTGGTCTGATTTCATAAGACCTACAAAGATATGTGGGTTTTATTTTGTTGAGTGGACAAGTTGTGCATGTGTCGATTGTATGTCTTATGTGGCTGAAGGGCTTCTTCCTGTCCTGATAACATTAACATCACAGACTGTTTTCCTGTTACTCAATAAAGGTTAACTGTTAAAGTCCATTAAGTGTCAGTACCATTTAACAATGATCATTTACTATTTAATATACAAACATGGTTGCCTGTCATAACTAATAAAAATAATATTTTCTACCACCAGTTAAATTCATAGGCAAGTAAGGACTAGAATTACATATGCAAGTAGAACAAATGCAATCACAGTTAGTGCGTGAGCACGGGAAGGGTGGTGGAAAGTGTCAGGGGGGGATTCACACTTAGTCACATTTCAAGTTATGTTTTCTCAGACCGTACAGACAACTGTGAAAAAAATGCTTCACGGGTTTGTTTTCTTTTGTTTGTGCTTCTGGGGTATCGTTGGTAAGTTAAAATGTGTTTTTAGCTTTTCAGTTCAATGCAGTTTTTACAATGGTGTTGAAATATAAACTGATTATTAACAGTTAATTTAATGTTTTTTGCGGTGTCTAGCAAGCTGCTCAACTGCTTTACTGCTACCCAGCTAAAAAAAATATGTTCTAAAAATGTTATGCTAAAAGTCCCTTTAAGAAAATGTAATTTATGAAAATGTCATTTCTGAATATTCTTTGAGCACTGAAAACGTCCATTTTAAAAATGGTTATGCAAACGTTAAGGGAACATTACATTTGAATGTTCTCTAAACGTGTAACAAGTAGTAACATTTAAAAAATGTTAGACAAATGTTTTTGTGCTAATGTTTTGAGAACATTATTAGAGACCAAATAACTGAAAAAAAAATGCTCTATTAACGTTACTGGAAGAATGTTTGAATAACTTTCAGAGAACCTTCTCAAAGCCAGAACGTTAGCTAAAGTGTTCCCTGTTAGCTGGGGAAAAGCTATTTTTAAAAAGCTACGCTACACCTCTATGAAGTGTATTCCATCTTAGTTCATTTTAGCGACGCTCCTGCTTTTAGTTGTAGTTCTAGCTTTGTCCTAAATGACAATCTTATCAATCTGTGGTATTACTGTGACTGTTTAAAAACAGGGCTGTGATTTACAGTATGTGTGCATTTGAGATTTGATATGCTCTTCAAGAAACCCTCCAGACAGTGCTCGAAGTGGGCCGGTACACAGTTCTATATTACAGCATTTTTATTTTTAATCTTTAGCGTACCATCACTTTCTCTTGTGTACCACCACTTCTTTCATGTTGCTGGTGATGTGCCGAATTCTGTCATCCTAGGTGCTGTATTGAGCTAATCCAACCTACTCCTGATCCCAATCCTAACCCTACTATCACTACAGTGCCTACTAGGGTCACATAATTCGGTGGGTCACAGACCGATACCATTGCCAATCAGTGTCAAAGCGAGAGTACCGGCACTTTTATTCCCACTTCATGCCTCCTGACATTTAGGAAAATAAACTCATTTTTATTCAACTTTCCATTTGCAACATCTTCCATAACTACACACTTTAAAGCATCAGTTCCATTTTTACTTCCTTTGCGTCAATGCTGCTTTGTATTTATTCTTTTGACTTCTCTTTCTGTAAGATCCCAATGACTTGAAAATAATTTAACTTTTAAATTATAGTGCCAAATTTATGGCAGCTTTCTGCCACATAATTATATCTAAACTCGGAATTGTGAGAAAAGGGTCAGAATTGTGAGTTATTAGTTCCATGATTGTTCCCAAGTGTGTCTTGTTTGCCTATTACCCCTTGTGTATATTAAGTGTTTCCTGTGTTCTTGGTCGGATCTTGTCTGTTGTTGGATGTGTCGTTGGTGTCCTCAGTTCTGCTCCTATGATTCCTGGTTTCTGCTCCTTGTGCTTGGATTGTTGTTTGTTTAAATAGACACTATATAGAGGAATATACAGTTCAGTTTTGTGCACTGGCTAACTGTCTGAACTAAGAGGAGACTAAGAGGAGGCTCTGTGAACTGCCTGCTCTACCTTGGTTCCCTGCTCCGCAGGCTTCGCTCTGGCTCTCCACTTTGCTAGCTCTGCTTCAGTCTCCATGCCCATTTCCACCACATGGGCCTGGCTTGCTATCCCTTCCCCTGGTCTGCCTCCGTTCCAAGAACCTCCTGGACTCTTGTGTTTTTGTGTTTGGTCATGGAGCATCTGGAATCTGCTCCTTAAAGGGGGTCTCTGTTATATGTTTTGTGTACCTTGTGTTTCTGTTTTTTGGACGTGTAGGTTGTATTCTGCCCTGTTCTTTTCCTGTTTTGTTTCTAATGCCATTTTGTAGTTTTCTTGTTTATTAGTTCCCTGATTGTTCCCAAGTGTGTCTTGTTTGCGTATAACCCCTTGTGTATATTAACCCCAGTGTTTCCTGTGTTCTTGGTCGGTTGTTGGATGTGTCGTTGGTGTCCTCAGTTCTGCTCCTGTGATTCCTGGTTTCTGCTCTTTGTGCTTGGATTGTTGTCTGCTTAAATAAAACTGCATTTGGATCCTACTCTTCCTCATCTTCACCAGCTTCAGTCAGAATTGCAAGATATGAACTTGCAGTTTTGAGAAGTCAGAATTATGACATATAAAACAATTGTATAACTAATGAAACTAATGATCCAACAGAAAGTTATTTCAGTACTTTAGTCTGTGATTGAGAAAAGTGCCCCGGTATGTTTCAGGTGTGTATGGTGTTGAACCAGATGAAATCGAGTCGGTGTCAGTGATGGAGGGCGAATCTCTCACCCTACAGACTGGTGTGAATAAAATACAAGAGGACGATCTGATAATGTGGATGTGCGGAGACTATTGTATCGCTAAGCTCAACATATCCTCCCAAATCATCTCTGAAAATAACGACAGATTCAAAGACAGACTGAAGCTGGATTATCAGACTGGATCTCTGACCATCACAAACATCAGAACCGCAGACTCTGGGCTTTATAAAGCACAGATGATTGGTCATAAAGTTTCGAAGAAAACCTTCAATGTTACTGTCATTGGTGAGTACTGATATAGGTAGAGGCTCTCTAAAAATGAAATTGACATTACAAACTCTTCATATTTCTCTCATGTTTTCCAGCTCGTCTTCCCATTCCTGCCATCACTAGTTACTGTCCTCAAAATCCTTCTTCATCATCATCAGGATCATCGGTGTCCAAATGTGTGCTACTGTGTTCAGTGGTGAATGTGAGTCATGTGACTCTCTCCTGGTACAAAGGAAACAGTTTATTGTCCAGCATCAGTGTGTCTGATCTCAGCATCAGTCTCTCTCTACCTCTGGAGGTGGAATATCAGGATAAAAACACCTACAGCTGTGTGCTGAACAATCCCATCAGCCACCAGACTCAACATCTGGACATCACTCAACTCTGCCAGCCATGTTCAGGTAGCATCAAACCATCAGTTCAACAGCACATCAGAAGCATATCAATCATTTTATATACTGATATTTTCTGTTCTTTTTCCCTTCAGAATGTGTCTGCTGTTGTGGTCCCACTGAAGCTGTGATCCAATTGGTCCTCTCTGCTCTGGTGGGCGTGGCTACTGTTGTTGTTCTGGTTTATGACATCACATCCAGAAGAGCTGAACAGAGAAGAAGAGCTCAGACATCAATATCAAACTGATTTAGCCTACTATAAAAAAGAATTTTAAAAGAAGCACTTTTACAAAACTGGAGTGAAATACAAAATGTTTGTTCATTTTAGAAAAATATTGAAAAAAAGTTTTTAATACTCTATAAATGCCCTCTAAAACAAAATGGCATACAGCTCATAAGATCACTTTTTGTACTTAACATCCGTTTTTGTCACAAAATAGTCTTTTCTTTCATCTATGCTATGCTTACTAAACATTTTCTTCTGTTTTTGTGGTCTGTAGGTAGCAGACCTGTATCTGTGGCCTGTCAGCATGTAAGCATTGACAGGAAGTGTTTAGTTTTGCAAACCTGTGACTTCTGAAGAACCTAACCTTTAATGTGAGGACATTGCCCCTTTAATATTGTTACCCACAGTGTTCAGAAAGTTTTCTCAGTTAAGATACAGGTATTAAACTTTTGCTGCACATTACACACCTTTACTTTGACTATGACGTTTTGTTCTACAATGTAAATTACACCCATTTTGAAGCAGTTATGTTAATTTTTGAAAATGTATGTTTTTAACTAGTTACTAGATAAGACAGTTTTGGGTGTGAGTGTGGCCGTGATACTTTTAAGTATCAAATATAGGCTGGATTTGTGTTTATTAGAATGTTGACTGGATTTGAAAATAACCCCTAATTTAATGTTTTCAAATGTATTTGAAATATATTTGAAATATTTGACTTAATAGCCTATGTTTTCTTAACCTAGCACAAGCAAGAATATTAGTTCAACTTGGCTCTTCCAACAATTGGCGGTTTTACAATTAAGTTTTATTAGTCAATAAAATGTATTTAATATTTCACAGTGAATTTACAAAGAGCGTCTCAAATATCACAGTAGGCTATGTAAATAAAAAGTGGGATGAATATTAAAAACTCAGTATATCACAATATGCTCACAAATATTTAAACAAACTTTAATGTCACTTGATGCAAATAAACCCTGATACTGTTTGTACTGGCTTCGTACCCAGGAACCACCCAGAATACCTTAGCAACCGCATAGCAACACCCTAGCAACCACTCCGAGTACCCTATAAACTGCGTAGCAACACCCTAGCAACCACCCAGAATACCATAGCAACCACATAGCAACACCCTAGCAACCACCACAAGTGCCCTAGAAACCGCATAGCAACACCCTGGCAACCACCCACAATACCTTAGCATCTGCAAAGCAACACTTTAGCAACCACCCTGAGTACCCTAGCAACCACTTAACAACACTATTTAAAACTACTTTAAACTTCAAACTACTTAAAATTAAAAACCTTCAAACTTCAAGCTTTTAAAACTTTCTGGTCCGACTTTCTCAAGCCAACTTCAAAATTTCAAGGTAGGAAGGCATCAAGGAACGTCCGAATCTAATGTTAGCTTCACTTCCTGTCTCCTGAGAGACCTTCATCTGATTGAGTTTTGAAGGCAGCATACATGTATCCTTCGCTGCCTTTGATATCCCACAATCCTGTGCGTTCCATTCAGTGACAGTTGAGCTGGGAAAAAAGATGGCGTCCGAAAGTTGCGTTTGCTGATCAGTTTGTGTACATCAGTATGTACATTCTTGACCAACATTTTTCACTTCTGATGTCATTTCTAGCGAGAAATTACTAATGTAGTAACTAAATATTTGTTTAGTTCTCACCAAAGCTCTCTCTATTTTGCTGTAGATCATTAAACTGCTACACTGTCTCCGAAATCAGTTTTGTGAGGTGCCTTCATGCACAAACGCTGCCTTACAAGTCATTGTCTGATAAGGCAGCGAGGCAACAAGTCAGCTGCCTATAGGTTTTCGGATGCAGCCCTGGAGTACCACCAGCCCTGCACATGTTGTATGTGTCCCTCGTCTATCACACCTGATTCAACTCATGAGCTCATTAGTAGAGACTGCAAGACCTGAAATGGGTGTCAGATATAGGGAGACATACAAAATGTGCAGGGTTGGTGGTACTCCAGGACAGGATGCTAATATGTGATGCCTTCGATAATATCTCTGGCTATCATCGACGCAACCCAGCATGGGGGGTTTTTTGTTTATTAAAAATGTTGTGAATTAATCTGCAGAAGGTTTGGTGAAATTCACCTCTTTAAAAAAGCAGGTTCTTTAAACGTGTTACAATAAAAGTTTATTTTGATAATTCATTGCACGTCTCATTAATCCAATAAAACCATCAAACACTTGTGAATTCAGTTTCACTGAGATTTTAAAGTTTAACTTATGTCTTAATGTCTTAAAATGAATAGGCTACTTTGAGTCTGGCGGTCCAATCATGGTATCCAAGTTTCTCAGTTTGTTGATTTTTCATTTACAACAAAAATTAAAAATTAGGTGTCGTGCCAACAAAATCCATATTCACTAGCCAATATGCAATCATATTTTTTACATTTGGAATTAAGGTTGGGGTTTGAGAGATCTCTAGTCTTTGTTCCAACCAAAATGCAACGTCTGCCCAACGTTGGAGTTTGATGTAAAGACAACATTAGGTTTTGATATCAAATTAATATTAATTTTTGACGTCTATCCATTGTTGGAGCTTGACATCAAACAAACGTTGGGTTTAGACGTCAACCAGATTTTCATTTTCAACCAAAATCTGTCCAACAGTGGAGTCTAATGTCTTCCTGACATTACAGTGATGTCTAGTGCATGCTGGGACTGCAAGTCCAACTCCACTTCAGTTAGCGTTATCAGCCTTCAAGTTTTAAATCATTCAAATTATGTAAATGATGACGTTCAATGAATAGGACCGCATATTTTCAGATCTATCTGTAACCTACCTCATCAGACGATGATATATCAAGAAAATTTTACTAAATTATGTATGGAAAACAGGATCTCCCCAACTTATTTTCACAGCGATAAGCGTTAGCCTGGTAGTTACCACTTCTTGGCTAAATCCTCCTATGATGAATAATGGTCTGACTGCAAGTTGAGGATTCCACGGAAGAAAAGTGGAGAGGAGGAGCTCAGAGAGCTTTTCGCTTCAGTTAGCGTTATCAGCCTTCAAGTTTTAAATCATTCAAATTATGTAAATGATGACGTTCAATGAATAGGACAGCATATTTTCAGATCTATCTACTGTAACCTACTGTACCTCATCAAACAATGATATAGACCTATCAGGAAAATTTAACTGGGGCACAGCAAACAGTATATTCGTGGTGTGATAATTTCTCACTTTCTCATTAGTCTGAGTATGAGTATTAGAGGAGTACATATTATGTTGTTATAAAAAGTGACTGATGTTGATTATGGAATTGTGTGTTTGTCACATTTTATCTTGAGTTTTTTTTTTAATGCCATAGCCTACAAGGTTTTCCTTTTTAATAAATATATAAAATAACTGTAATAATGATAGATTTTGTATTTGTGAGATTATCAATTTCGTCATAATCTCTTACAGAAAATAAAGTTTATGTTACTTTAAAGGTGCAGTGTGTAGTATTTATGAGGATCTAATAACAGAAATGCTATATAATATACATAACTATGTTTTCAGTGGTGTATAAAAACCTTACATAATGAACCGTTATGTTTTTATTACTTTAGAATGAGCCATGTCTATCTACATACACCGCGGGTGCCCTTACAGTGAAGTCGCCAGTTGAAGTACTGTTGCTATGTCCGACAAGCCATGGTGCTCTCACAACACACGTTCTCACGTAGAGAAAATACATCACGGAGCAAAGAGGACACTGACAACACGCCGACAGACAGGACAGAGCAGGTTACTTGTAATATGAAACAAAGTCTCAACTTTAAAATTGTAATTTTTTAAGAAATTTAACCAACAAATACAGTTTTGTGTCGTGATCGCTGTAGCGCCTGTTAAAGCTGCTCGTGAACCGATCATCTCTTCCTTCTAGTTCATTGATAAGCATCAAATAAACATGAATGAACACTAAAAGAAATGTTGTTTCAACCGCGGAAAAACGTCAGTACACACCGTTTTTCAAGTTCAAGTCCACCGACGTCAATCTACTAACTCTCCTGACTGCTTTGTCAGACAAAACGGCAGATTTGGCAATGTGATTGGTCAGATCGCCTGTCAATCAAAATGCTTACGCTACATATGACGAGCGTAACTGGTGTGCAATGTCGTCAGACGTAGCGTAAGCAGTTTGAACTGCGAGAGGCGCGGGCGCTACACTTTTTCCGTAAGTTGAATACGGAGGGGGATTCGCCGGAAGCTAGATAGTTTACTTTAAAAAGTTTTAAATATGGATATTTTTCTTACACAAACGCGCCACTTCGCTTCAGAAGACCTTTATTAACCCCCCGGAGCCGTGTGGAGCAGTTATATGATGGATAGATGCACTTTTATAGACTTCAAAAATGACCCAACATTCACTGCCATTATAAAGCTTGGAAGAGCCAGGATGAACAATAAAAAACTTGTCAGCCAATCAGAATCCATTAAGATGACAAAACTGCAGCGTGCTTAGAATAAACAGAACAATATTGTGTGCTGGTGTGGACGTTGATTATCGTTATAGTTGTCGTATTTGGTGTGGCTGGGCCTTTAGCCTTTGATAAAAATGCAGTTGACATTTAAGAACGTTTTAAATGACAGGCATTTGTCTATGTGATCCAAGTGGGCGGGGCCAGTCGTGACTTATCTCTATTCTCTCATTGGATTGTGAATTCTTCAAAGCTGATCCTTGCATCAGCTGTCAAGACTTAAAAAGCCTGACATCGGCAGTGGAGCTGACATTGTCTTCTTTATTTAAAACATCGAAGAACTTTCATTTATTTCGTCCGTTACCTGATGTATCGCCAGGTGGTCGTCCTTGCGGTGTTTGCCGCTTTTCTATGCGGGTTTCCAGCATCATGCGTTAATAACAGACCAATCATCGGTAAGAATAAAAGCGATTCTTTGAGGTGAATTTAAGCGATTTGTACATTTATCTACAAAGTTAAGTTAACCTAAAAAAAAACTATTTTGTCATAATTTGTTCCAAATATGACTTTCTTCTGTTGAGCATAAAAGAAGCTATTTTAAGAAATTTCTCATTGTTTTTTGTTTTTTTTCATCCATACATAATTGAAGTCACAATCGAAATAAACATTCTTCAAAATATCTTCTTTTGTGTTCAGCAGAAGAAAGTAATTCATACAGGTTTGGAACAACTTGAGGGTGAGTGAGTGCGTTTACATGCACACCAGTAAAGTGATAACTCACAGCTTATTGAAATAACCAGTTTTCCCTGTTTACATGCACACCAGTAACCTGACAATACAAGTAACCCACGTTTACATGACTTTATTAATAAATCAGGTTATTTGCCTGTAGTGACGTCAAAACATAATCATTTGTGTATCTGATGAGTATGCCATTGGTTATGTCAGTTATAACGTTAAATAAAGCTTGCAACATGTCAGCGGGAACTTTCAGCTCATATGCTCCTCTCGTGCATTTACAGATGCAGCGTTTTGACTGAACCACTTCTGCTTCTGCTGCATGAGATGAGAACACATTTTCTGGGTCGTGAATGAATCTGCGTTTGTGAGATTTCATTCATTCTTTCTTGCAAAACGCTCGCTCTGTGTGGATGTGCTTAAATCTGCACTGAGGATGCGTTCCTGTCATGCATCACACATGCGCACTTCAATAAGCCCACAGAAAGCAGGTTAATGCGTTTACATGCCGTGCGAAATCGGGGTCATGGTCATGTAAACGCGGTAACCCGTTTTCTTTTATCGGAGTAATGTCATAATCGGCTTAAGCATAAACCGGTCGGAATAGGTAGTTTTTTGCCTCTTACCCCGATTCTGCGTGGCATGTAAACGCATTAACCTGCTTTCTGTGGGTTTATTGAAGTGCGCATGTGTGATAGGTGACAAAACGCATACTTAGAGCAGATTTAAATGCATCCAGACAGAGCGAGAGTTTTGCATGAAAGAAAGAAGGAAATATATCACAAACGCAGACTCTAAGACCCAGAAAATTGTAAAAATGTGTTCTCATCTCATGCAGCAGAAGTAGAAGAGGTTCAATCAAAACGCTGCATCTGTAAATGCACGAGAGAATAATAATAATTTATAAAAAATTAAAATAAAATTCCCGCTGACACGTTGCAAGCATTATTTAACATCACAACTGACATAACATTTGGAATACTCTTAGTCAGATACCGAAAATTATTATTTTTGATGTCACTACAAGGAAATAACCGGTTAATAAAGTCATGTAAACGCTGTTGCGTTGTCAGTTTACTGGTTTGCATGTAAATGGTGAAAACTGGTTATTTCAATAAGCTGATATTTGTGAGTTATCAGCTTACTGGTGTGCATGTAAACGTGCTCATTGATGACAGAATTGTAATTTTTGGGGTGAACTAACCCTTTAACCTATTTTCAGGATAATTGAAAGTAATTTTTACTGGGTCATGTATCACTTTACAATCTCTACACATGAACTAAATGATTTCAAGTTTAATTATTTCAATTCAAATGTCACTGTATTATTGGAATTTCTTCCCAAAATGTGACAAGTAATCATGTATTGTAGTGTGATAATGAGCAGTGATGAGATGACTTTTCGGCATCTGTAAACTTATGACACAAAACAAATAGATGAAAAAAAAAAAAAGTTTGCTGCAAAATCTTACAGATGGGCCTAACACACATCAATGTAGGAAAATG
The DNA here is from genome assembly GCA_039654625.1 of Rhinogobio ventralis. Taxonomy (NCBI): domain Eukaryota; kingdom Metazoa; phylum Chordata; class Actinopteri; order Cypriniformes; family Gobionidae; genus Rhinogobio; species Rhinogobio ventralis. Next base: position 4,175,397 of record CM077217.1, read on the forward strand.
TATTTCTAAAAGCAAAACTAAACCATTTGTTTTACATCACTCTATAAAATGCTGGGTTGTTTCAACCCATGTTTGGGTCAAATATGGACGAACCCAACAGTTGGGTTTTATAAAAAAAAAAAAAAAAAAAAAAAAATATTTTTATTTTAGCTTGCATCTGTTCATAGATTGTTTGCAAAGTTTCTCACCACGTGAACATAAATGAAATTAAATATTTCTTACCTGTAGCGTTTTAGGCCATCTCTGTGGTGAAACCCTTCGCCGCGAGTTTGATTGACAGGCGATCTGACCAATCACATCGCCAAATCTGCCATTTTGTCCGACAAAGTTAGTAGATTAACGTAGGTGGACCTGAACTTGAAAACGGTGTGTACAACATTTCTTTTAGTGTTCATTCATGTTTATTTGATGCTTATCAATGAACTAGAAGGAAGAGATGATCGGTTCACGAGCAGCTTTAACAGGCGCTACAGCGATCACGACACAAAACGGTATTTGTTGGTTAAATTTCTGAAAAAATGACAATTTTAAAGTTGAGACTTAAGTTAACCTGCTCTGTCCTGTCTGTCGGTGTGTTGTCAGTGTCCTCTTTGCTCCGTGATGTATTTTCTCTACGTGAGAACGTGTGTGTGTTGTGAGAGCACCATGGCTTTAACGGACATAGCAACAGTAACTAAAGGGGGCGGGTCTTTGCGAACGGTTGGGTTGTTTGGTTGTTGAGGGAAGTTTCTTGTGTTGGTAAGAATCGCGTTCCGGGTGTTAGTCAGGGCACTTTCACTTTCAAACCAGCTAACATCACCACTTATAGCCTGTCTTCTCTTGCTCCAACTCTTTTGTGTTTCAGGAATCTTAGCCCAGGAAAAGTTGGAGAACGACCCTCATGCACAGGGATCTTCTTATATACCAGCATCATATGTGAAACACTTGGAGTCAGCTGGAGCCAGGGTTGTACCGATCCGGTATGTTCAACACAAGCTAATAAAACACATTTAAACATGAGCGTCGGAACCCCAAAAAAATGTGAGTGGGTCCTCTCACAGAACATTTTTACTGGAGCAGATGCCATTTCCTATAAGTACAAATATATCGCATTGTTTACTAAACGTCTGGTTGGGACAGACAAAATTACGGAAAACACAGACTCATTTGCAGCAGCAATAGTGTAGGGGTCAGACACATAGCATCAACTTTTAACGCAAATCGACCGGGGTTCGAATCCACCTTTTGCCGAACCCACTCTACTCCCTTTTCCCATCACACATCAGATCAGAAAAGCAGTTTTTTTTAAATAAAAATGAAGATACTATTAGAAAAGTGAAAATAAAACGTCTAATGTGTTTAATAAGTGTTTATCGGTTAGGGGTAGGTAAACAGACGTGCTCAATTAGAGACGGTAAAAGTGAGTGGGTCCAATATCATTGGGTGGGTCTTGTCCCACATACATACAATGGTTCCGACGCCCATGCATGTAAATAAAGAATGCACACAGATTAATTATTTTTTTTTGCAGAATAAATCTCAAAGACGAGGAGTATGAAAAACTCTTCAAATCAATAAATGGGTGAGTGTTTCTGAATAGTTTGACTCCAACATAATCTGGTTGAAATGTTACTGCCTAAATAATGGATAAATAAAAATAAAGATGTGTTTGGAAAATTAGTTTCTAGCTGGTCCTACTAGAGAACGGATACCATGTTCTAAAAATTTTAATTTTGACATTTGTCGAAATTGAGGTAAAAAATAACTCCGCAGCAATTTGCACTGTGAAAATAACATATCTTCTTAGCGATAGATGATATTTACACTAAGTGCAAATAGCTGTAGATGCTATTTACTAAGAGAAATAGCTCACTAAGTGAAAATAGTGATATATTCTATTTACACCATGTAAAAGTAGCGCTATGTGTAAATAGTAATTAGATGCTATTTATACTTTATTTTGGCAGATATACTATTTGCACCTTAGTATTGTTGTACATTAACAGGATGCAATAATAACAGTGTAAATGATTATATTTATTAAAATTATTAAATGGACGCCGCCTTAATGGGACAATAAAAGCCCTCCCTACACCTGCCCCTAACCCTACCCAATACATTTTTATTATTATTAAACATTTCGTTAGGCACTTTATTTCCACTTTTAGAACATTTTCTTAATTTTTATTGAAAGTAAATGCCTTTTTGATGTGATATGTGATGGGAAAAGGGAGAAGAGCGAGCTCAGCAAAAGGCGGATTCGAACCCGCGTCAAAATCTAGATCCTTGAGCCTTACGCTCTACTGACTACACCACTGAAGATGTTGAAATAGCTGCATTTTTAAAATATCTTGTTTGGCCCAGCCAGGCAGTGTTAGGCAGAGCAAATAGCACTTGCCAAAAAGGCACGCTATTTGCACTTGGTGTAAATAGACACTCCATTAAAGGCATCGAAATTATGAGATTTAAAAAAAGCGAAATTGACATACTAAATCAAAATTATGAGATTAAAATATAAAAATTATGACTTAATTAAAATTATGACTTTAAAAGTCAAAATTATGAGCTAAAAAGTCAAAATTATTAGATACTTTTATTATTTAATACTCAGTTGAGATTATGAGTTTATTTGAAAATTATGACTTAGAAACCTAAAATTATGACATACTAATTCAAAATGATGAGATACTGAGCTGAAAGTATGACATAAAAAGTCAAAATTATGACATGCAATTTTTTTTCCTTGTGTTGGAAATGGACTTCCGAATTATTCACCTTTATTCTGCTGATTGTTAACTGTTTTTGTTAACTGTTGGTTAGTTTGTTGCTACCTGGAGGGAATGTGGACATTGAAAAGTCTCAGTTTACCAGAGCGGCAAAGATTTTCTATGAACTTGCAATAAAGGTACGTTTAAAAAAAATTGTTATATGTGAAAATATGTTTGGATTGATCTGAATGTGGGTTCTCCTTTATGATCCGCAACAGGCGAATGACGCTTCAGATTATTTTCCGATCTGGGGCACCTGCCAGGGCTTCCAGCAGCTCACGGTTCTGACCAGCAACAAGAACCTGTTGACCTTGACCGACACCAAAGCAGTCGCCCTGCCGTTGACCTTCAGCCCAGGTTGGTAACCGTGTGTTTTCCACCAAATGCGTCACATTTCAATGATTACAAGTGACAATTAAAGAATTAGTTCACCCAAAATTCTAAATTCTTTCATCAATTATTTGCCTTCATGTCGTTCCAAACCATTAAGACTTTGTTCATCTTTAGGACCACAAATTATGATTTTTAAAGAAATCTCAGATTTCTGTCCCGCCATTGAAAGTCTGTTCACCCAAAACTCTGACACATCAAAACATTCATAGAGAGATGGTAAAATAAATCTATATGAATGGAGTGTTTAATCCAGGCCTTCTGAAGAGACACGATGGCACACGGCATGTTTGAACATCAGCAAGAACCAATGAGGTTTGTTCTTGCATGCCAAGCAATTACAATTGAGCTCTATGTATGTTCATGATCAATGTTTATATATGAATAAAAGCGTTTTGAGTGAAAGACTTTTTGTTCCATTTTATGCAGTATATAGGCGAAACGTAATGAATTTGTTCAAAGTCAAATCACAAAAACATTTTTTTACCTAGAGTTTGTATTTTGTGCATCAGCTCATGTGTTGCACGAATTAGAAGTTGGTCAATGATTTTGATTGATTACAGAAGCCAACAAAAGCAGGTTGTTCAAAACATTTCCAAAGGATGTTCTTCAGTCTCTGGCAGAAGAAAACATCACATCTAATTTCCACAGCTGGAGCTTGTCCATGCAGGTACCAATTTCTGCTTGAGGTTTTTTCTATGCATATGCATTTTTTTTTCACAGTGCATAAAATGACAGAACCAACATTGCCATCAAGAACGTTGACTTCTGTAATTCTCATACTACTGCCTTTTGCATACTGACCAGTCACTGTATATTGCAAACTATTTTTTATCCCATTTTATTCTGATTCATCTAAAAATGATTGCTCTTACAGAATTACACGGACAATAAAGAGCTGAATGGTTTTTATCAAGTCCTGACCACAAATACAGATGGCGAGAAAGTGTTCATTTCCACCATGGAGGGTATGAATGTCGCTCTGTACATCACAGAGCGTGTGTGTGTGATGTAACACGGTCGGCTGATTCTTATTAAACTGATTCACCCATAATACAGTGCTGTAGTGAACTAACTGGTCATATATCCTGTAGCGTTGCAATATCCCTTCTACGCTGTGCAGTGGCACCCAGAGAAATGCCCATTCGAGTGGATTAATAAAACCGGGATGGTGCACACCCTCTCAGCCATCAAAGCCAGTTTCTACACTGCCCAATTCTTCGTTTCTGAAGGTTGGTCATCTGAAAAATAGAAATTGGAATATGAATTTGAGAATCTCTCATTTTGACCTTCTTTTACCCTTTTAATTTTACTTACCTTGGTGTTAAAAACCTGGGTTTGTTTCAAAATAAGTCAACATTCAAGAGATGTTAAGCTGCATAGAGTCAATTTTCTGAATCAATCACTGAATTTATTCGTCTTTTTCAGCAATGAGAAGCGATCATAATTTTTCTTCGCAAAGTGAAGAGGAAAAAGCTCTGATTTACAACTATCAGCCCGTCTTCAATGGCCTGAATGGCATCTTCATGCAGAATTACTATTTCGATTAAGTGTCTAAGTCATTACTCTTGGCATTCATAATAGCAGGAAAATTATTATTATTATAATTTAATTATTGCTTTTATTTCTTTCCTCATACAGTTTGCCAAATCTTGATGTTTGAAATGCTGGGATGTATTTTAATGCTTTTAATGTAGCTCTTGTTTGTAGATTCTGGATGTAGATGTGAAGTGTTCTAGAATCATCATGACTGAATGTATCAATGCAGTTATATCAAATACAATGTTTCATGTAAAGAAAGCCTTTTTTTCCTATTGCACAAATAAGATTGTTGTCTGACAAAGACCATAAACAAGATAACCACCATGAAGATGAAATGTTTTAATTATTTAGTTGGCCCAACTTGACTCCAACTTTTAAAAAATATGTTTGCTCAACTAGTTTTATAGTTCATTCAACTAAAATGTTTTAATCGGGATTTATTATTTGAGAATCATAACTAGAAATCGGTGTGGAATTAGTTATATTAATTATTAAGGTTCACAAAATTATTAACTGGTGTCTATAAATCACATACAAAAAACAAATATTAGACTTTATTTAATCAATTTCAACAATCTGCATATATAACATTTTCATACAAATTAAACTAAAGTGCTCAGTTGACAAAGTAATTTTGCAATACAACTTATTTGCAATACATTTATTGACTAAACAAGCCCCTTAAACAAACCCACAAATTAACTTTTGTAGATCCATGTTTATATAGGGTGGTGCAGGTATGACATCAAAGCCCCGCCCCCTGGATCGCGCAAGGTTTTCCTGTGGGGGTTTATGATGGGGTTTTTCAGGATACTTTGACATTTTGTTCTACAATGTAAACACACACCCATTTTGAAGCAGTTATGTTAATTTTTTTAAATGTATATTTTTGATGAGACCGTTTGGATTTTTTATTTTAAATAACCCTTAATTTAATGGGGGTTTTTTCAAATAAATTTTGGCAGACTTAATAGAATATGTTGTTTTCTTAACTAAGCCCAAGCAAGAATATTAATGTTTTTGCTATTCATGTTTTTTGTTTTTTATTATTAATTGTCATTTTTACAATGAAGTTTCATTAGTCGATAAAATGTATTTAATATTTCTTAATATTAAATGTTTTCACAGTGAATTTAGAAAGAGCATCTCAAATATCACAGTATGTAAAAAAAGACTGGGTTGAATATAAAAAAACTCACAAATATTTACACAAACTTGAATGGCAATATTTCACTCTCAATTTATTATACAATATGAAAATAAATCATGATACTGTTTATGTAAAATAGAAGGTTCATAAATGTTTTAGGACTGTCATTTTGGTCAAGAGATTAGCATAATGAATATTTTTAGTGTATTGAAATGAGAGCTTCATGGAATGGGTTTCCATGGCCGAGCAGCTCATCCAAGCCTTACATCACCAGTGCAATGCAAAGCGTGGGATGCAGTGGGGTAAAGCACGCCGCCACTGGACTCTAGAGCAGTGAGACGTGTTCTCTGGAGTGACCAGTCACGCTTCTCTCTCTGGCAATCCCATGGACGAGTCTGGGTTTGGCGGTTGCCAGGAGAACGGGACTTGCCTGACTGCATTGTGCCAAGTGTAAAGTTTGGTGAAGGGGGGATTATGGTGTGGGGTTGTTTTTCAGGGGTTGGGCTCGGCCCCTTAGTTCCAGTGAAAGGAACTCTTAATGCTTCAGTATACCAAGACATTTTGGACAATTTCATGCTCCCAACTTTGTGGGAACAGTTTGGGGATGGCCCCTTCCTGTTCCAACATGACTGCACCAGTGCACAAAGCGTCGGTCCATAAAGACATGGATGAGCGAGTTTGGTGTGGAGGAACTTGACTGGCCTGCACAGAGTCCTGACCTCATCCCGATAGAACACCTTTGGGATGAATTAGAGCGGAGACTGCGAGCCAGGCCTTCTTGTCCAACATCAGTGCCTGACCTCACAAATGCGCTTCTAGAAGAATGGTCAAAAATTCCCATAAACACACTCCTAAACCTTGTGGAAAGCCTTCCCAGAAGAGTTGAAGCAGTTATAGCTGCAAAGGGTGGGCCAACTCCATATTAAACCCTACGGATTAAGAATGGGATGTCATTAAAGTTCATGTGCATGTAAAGGCAGGCGTCCCAAAACTTTTGGCAATATAGTGTATGTTGTCCTAGTGTTGCCAAATAAAATTAAAAACCTGTTTTTGCATACTGTCACAATACATATACTGCACTTGATGAATCACTTCTCAACCATTAAAAAAGTGAGTATGCATGTGTGTAGTATGAATATAATCCATATACTATATCCACCATGTGAAATTGTGTCACCGTTCCCCACCAGACTCCTCATCCTCATTGGATAAAGTGTCCATCGGTTGCACAGTGTATGTACTAGTGTTGTTGGGGTCCTCTTCTGGTATCAAGGACAAAATTGTCTCATTTGGATCATCCACAACCTTTGGTGTGGGAGCTGTAAGAAAACAAAGAAACACAGAAGGTAAAAAGAGAGAAAAGAACGGCCATTGTACTATTTATTTGGAGAAAAATCTGAGACTGTAGGCTATTAAAACACTACTATTGTGAAAGGGAATTGTTTAGGACAGAAACATATTGTGAAATGTATTATTATTATTACTAATACCACAGCTATAATTGTTGACAGGGTTCAAACAACAGTGAAAATGGAAGTCGGAGTAAGACTAAAGGCTTAAGCTTCTCACCACGGACATTGACTTTAATTGTTTTGGTAAGTGGATTTGTGTTGCTGGAGATCTCAAGTTTAAAATGCCCAGAGTCTTTGACTCTCATGTTCTTGATAGTGAGATTTCCAGTCTTATGGTCCAGCACCAGTCTGTCTATGAATTTCCCACCGGGACCATCCTTTAATGTGAACTTATTGGTCCTTTTATTGCATACAGCTATGACGCTAAATAAGGTTGTGGAATCAGATACTCTGGAATCAGCATATTTCCACCGTAGCCGATCATCTCTCTGTATGTCAGAAACTCCAGAGTTTAGAGTGACAGTATCTCCCTGCTTCACTTTTATTTTCTTTACTTGATCTAGCCCAACTTGCATTATATCTGGGAAAAAAAAAAATGTAAATGCAACTATGATATCTTGTCAAACAAACCCTTTGTAACATTGGGATATTGGGATCTTACCATGAAGTGGACCACATTCATCCTGACCTGTTTGAACAATAATCACAGATTTATATTTTATTTTTTTATGATTACTTGTAATGGACAATGAAATAAAACAATGAACATTGTTTTAAAGTAACTTACTGTTTGGTAAATCTCTCTGCTGATTAGGCATTTCCCCATCTGCAAAAGACAGATCTTAATCTGATTTGGGCTTGTTAGAGCCATAACTACATTAATCATTTTGAAATATTTCCTTATATTAAAGCCCGCTCACACCACCAGCGACACGCAGCGTCATTTCAACAGAGTGCTGAAGTCGTGTGTGAACGGGGCTTAAAGGGTTAGTTCACCCAAAAATATAAATTAGCCCATGATTTACTCATCCTCAAGCCATCATAGGTGTATATGACATTCTTCTTTCAGACGAATACAATCAGAGTTATATTAAAAATGTCCTGGCTCTTCCAAGCTTTATAATGGCAGTGAATGGCAGCCCAAAATTTGAAGACCAAAAAAGCGCATCCATCCAATATAAAAGTGCTCCACACGGCTCCGAGGGTTAATAAAGGCCTTCTAAAGCGAAGAGATGGGTTTTTGTAAGAAATATATCCATGTTTAACACGTTATAAAGTAAAATATCTAGCTTCCGGCGGATCTTCAACTTACGAAGAAAGTGTAACGCCTCTTGCCGCTCAAAACGCCACGTCCAATGTCATCGTTGCGCCAGTTACGCTTTTTTCATAAGTTGAATACGGAAAGGCGGTCCGCCAGGACATATTTTAATATAACTCTGATTGTATTCGTCTGAAAGGAAAAAGTCATATACACAGGATGACTTGAGGGTAAATCATGGGGTAATTTTCATTTATCCCTTTAAGAGTGACTATGTTTTTTGATAAATGTATATTTGTGACCAATGCTTGCAAAAGGAGTCGGGATGAGCACGGGATAATTTCGAGCAACAGAACAACAGAATGTAGTTTTTTGTTGATTTAGAGGTTTTCACAAAAATGAGTTCATTAAGGCCTCGTCTAGCGATCCCAATGCTCCAAATAGCAATTAAACATAGGAGTAGTCTCGTCGTCGTCCATGAAAACGATCTCACTCATGCCGACTGACAGATCCGAAGCGTGCACACTACACGCCGGATAGACAGCGCACGATCCCGATATACACACATACGCAGAATTACAGTACTCCAAAATATCTGTATGAGTATTCACGCAAACATTATCTGTTATGTCTTATGTGAATGTTTGGTTAACTGTTGGGGAAAAACATCTGATGTAGCCCTATCATATTAGAGCCGTGCATTACAGTAGGTCTTTATATAGGCTGTCTGTTTCATTAATGTTAATCAAACAATTGTGGTATCATGGGAAAAAAGTTGAATATTTGTTTTCCTATAGATATTGGTTTTGACTTGGTGTGTGTCAGATTTGGTGTTAATACCAGGGATTTTAAAGGAACACGCCACTATTTTTTAAAAATAGTCTCATTTTCCAACTCCCCTAGAGTTAAACAGTTGAGTTTTACCGTTTTTGAATCCATTCAGCCGATCTCCGGGTCTGGCGGTAGCACTTTTAGCATAGCTTAGCATAGATCATTGAATCTGATTAGACCGTTAGCATCTCGCTAAAAAATGACCAAAGACTTTCGGTATTTTTCCTATTTAAAACTTGACTCTTCTGGTTGCTAGATGATTTTGTTTTGGAACCTTCAGAAAAACTAAATTTTTTCTCAAAATTGACTTTATCGACTTCAAACAGGTGTAGCTCAGTCATTTTGTGTCTGATTCAAACAAATCATACTTCATTTTTGAAGGTTTTTTAATAGAGGATGTAACAATAACTTTTGAAAATGTTCTCATTGCGACTCATTTTGCCAGCACAGGTCACATTTTGTGTTATTTGCATTGTATAGTCAAAATGCGTAACAATTTTGAAGAAGAATAAGGAAAAAGGGAGTGTTGAATAATGAATTTAGGGACTAGAACTAGAATAATGTTTTAGGGACAAGATTTGAGTTTGATTTCTCCTATAATGTAACCAAACAAAGAAAAAGTAAAGCTTTACAAGACAAGTTTTAGATTAATGCATCAAATCCTTTGTGCAAAACCCTTGTGGAGAACGGAAAATGGCTCAGATCACCATTACAGGGCTCAAACACATATTTACACTGTAAAAAATATTATACGATCAATACGTAATGACAACTTGTTTTGTTCCAAAATTATGTTTTGGAATTAGCAACTGAGGCTTGGGTTTAGATGTGTAAGAAATTAGTCCTGCACACAAGAGCGTTTTAAAGACAAAACCTGAATAATGTCTTGAAATACATCATCTGAGCAATGTTTTGAGGTGTGGGAACCATAGTATATGCGGAATAATTGACTCCGGGCCGTTGAATTACTCTGAAAATAATGCTTCGCTTCACTTCGTGACCGTATTACAACCTCGGGTGTGCATTATTTTTCGAATCAATTTGAAAGTCAATTATTCCTTACATATGTTTTTACATTGTATAGTTCATTAAAATAAGTTAAGCAATTTTCAACTTTTTTTATAAGTCATACAAGATTTAACTATTTTAAGTCAGTTTAATGTAATTTAAGTTGAAATGACTTAAACATCCAAGTTGACTGTACTTAAATTTAACTTTTAATATAATATCTTACCATTATTTGGATGGTCAACAACATCTTCTCCAAGAACTGGATCTGTTTGAACAATAATTGACGTAAGTCAACTTGTGGTTTCAGAGTAGTGTTTTTTTTCACTCATATTGTCCTCAAAAGTGAAATTAAATTTGTTCACTGCTCAAAAAACTGCTTTTTCCAGTACAAATATAAAAACATTTTTGAATCAAGATACACTTACTCGAAAAAAATCTGTCATGGTGTCAGAAAAAGAAAACTTTTTTAGAGAGAGAAACACTTTTTGCAGTGTTGTAGGTAATGTTTGACCTCCCGTCTTTCCAATCATACAGAGAAACTGTGGGCTGCATCAATCAGGGGCTGCGTCCAAAATCACATACACTAGGCACTTATTTTGAATAAGTAATTACTATACGACCGCTAAACAAGAATGTAATCCGAACGTAGGGTAGAGTGGGGGAAATCTAACTAGGTGGTTGAATAAAAACATTTGGACTTTATATTTAAAAATTACCTCACATTATCATCAGCTAGCTAGTTAGCCAGCCAGTTAGCATCAGCTAACAATATATTTTTTTAAAAGTTGATTTTTAAAATGGTTCATTGATAAATATTAATATCTATCTAATGTTATTTTGGCTTGTCTTTTTCATTTTAAGCTAAAACATGCTTGTACTCTGATTTTGCTGTAAACTTATAAAGCAGAGTTGGGGCATTTTACTCCACCCTGGGGGGCATTTTACCCTATCTTTGATGTAAAACACCCCCCTGGTACAAATTATAGTATTATTATCAATTATTAATCAATTATTATTGATTTTGTTAAAAATCTAATAACATGAAAACTCTGGACATTTTTCATACTTGGTTTATAATTGATGTCATTGTCACTGAAAACTAGGTTAATTATTCTAGACACATTTACCTTTTGTTTCACAGAAAAAGTTACACAGTCCTTAAGGGAGGCGTTTTCCCCCACTCTACCCTGCTACATTCACCATGTTGTCATTATCATGTGACCTACCAGCGTCGGTTGTATCACTTCACTGCCATTCACAAATCCTCTCCCGTGGCCTCATGGGATAGTTAAACTATAAAATTAATTTGACAGTAATGGTACAATATATGGTAATTACAGTAATATATTAAGTAATCTCTTACCACTGTTTAGAGGAATAGCTTGCTCCTGTTCCTCAGGAGTCTGCTCTGTTATGAAATAATAAAATCATTTATATAGTGAAGCAAGTAGCAGATGTTTTTAAATGATTTTTTCAGAGGTGTTTGACACATTATTCTCATTGTATTAGCTGTACTGTGTGTAACACTTACCCTTTTCTTTTGCTTTTGGAGGCTTCTTGTGATAGTAAACCACAGCAGCCAGCCCAGCTGCCAGCAGAAGGACACCAACACACATGCCCACTATAGTGCCAACAGACTGCCCTTGTGCTGTAATGGAGAAGGTAGGTCCAGTAAACTATCTAATGTATCTAACAATACCTTATCTGTGGAAGCTGTGAGACTATTTTACACCACCTGTTTTGTTTTCACTTTTAAAGCCAAATATTGTATGGTTATGTTAGCCTACATGTACAGTCGAAACTACAATCTCAATATCATAACTGCATCTGGAAAGTTAGTCAGCTAACACTGAGTACGTTTACATGCTCCCTCATTATGCGACTATAATTGGATTTTGGGATATTGCGATTAAACTTTACCTCATGTAAACGCAATACTTCGATCAAACTTTTTTCTTTTTCCAATTTGCCGTGTTACTTATTATGTTGGTAACACTTTACAATAAGGTTGTATTAGTTAACATTAGTTAATGCATTAGTTAACATGAACTAACCATGAACAACGTACACCTCTGTTCAGCATTAGTTAATCTTTGTTAACGTTAGTTAATAAAAATACAGTTGTTCATGTTAGTTCACAGTGCATTAAAGGTGCACTATGTAACTTTTCCGTCCGCTAGAGGTCGCCTGTTCAAAACAAATGTGTAGTTTGATGACGCCAAGTTTGAGCGCAGAATCTTGGGACATGTGGTCTTCACTTTACAGCTGGTGGAAAAGAGTCGGGATAGGACTTCATGTTCATGGATGTGATTATTAACGTTACTGTAGTATGAAGCAGACCAGGAGTGTTGTGGGAGCTGAGCAAGGCCGCTGGAGCGATTGCGCAACACACATCTCGCAGCAGCGGGACTTTTATTATGCCACAGTCGCCGGCGCCATTTGTTGAAAATGATGTTATGACGTTACTCTGTGCGCTCACTCGGCAGCTGCTATGACACTTGTTGCACACTGCAGTGAGAGTAAAGCGTTTCTGCTAAATAACACCGGAAACCGAGGGTAACGCAGATATGACGCCATTGACAGGCGACTCCCTCACACGTCCCGGTTCCTTGGTTAAAATAGCAATTTTCTCACAATTTACAAATAGTTGGAAACATTTGGGATATTGTAAGTACTCAACTGAACAAAATATATAACACTGGCCTAGTGGTTTTTGGATGTTTTACTGCAAAAATGTTACATAGTGCACCTTTAACTAATGTTAACAAGATTTTAATAATGCATTAGTAAATGTTGAAATGGGTGTTTTGGGGGTGTTGGAGCACCGAAATCATACGTAAGGGGGTGGAAATCAAACCACAGCAACAACTTAAAAATTGCCCAATTCCGCGGTAAAACGGCGGACTTGGCAACACAACTTGGACAGAATTGAACAGGTTCCACTTTGTGTCTAAGCAGCGATCACATTGAATTAAATGTGTTTGATTCTCAAGGTGTTTAGTGTAGTGTAGTAGTTTAGCTAAGCTTTTTATTTTGAATCATTACTATTAGAATATTTTTTATATTGGTGTATATACCTGCACATGTGTGACAGAGTTGAGTGATGTCCAGATGTTGAGTCTGGTTGCTGATGGGATTGTTCAGCACACAGCTGTAGGTGTTTTTATCCTGATATTCCACCTCCAGAGGTAGAGAGAGACTGATGCTGAGATCAGACGCACTGATGCTGGACAATAAACGGTTTCCTTTGTACCAGGAGAGAGTCACATGACTCACATTCACCGCTGAACACACCAGTGAACAATTTGATGAAGATGAAGAACAGTCTTTGCTGATGACAGGAACAGGCAAACGAGCTGGAAAATATAACAGAATAATCAGACAGAAGATAATTTACAGATAAATCAACCTTTATTGGTAAATCACCATGTTCATCTGAATGACACCTTAAAGCACTAGCTTGACATGTTCACAAGTAGCAAATGTAAAGGCAGTTAATGTGGGAAATCTATCTGCCCTATTTGTTTTTCTCTGGAATGTAGGTACTTTATTTTGTTCGATTATCTAGAATTGCTTATAAAAGTTCCAACCAGGTTTTGACCAGGTTTACATGGTTATGGGCATAACAGAAGTGGATAGAATAGATATAACATTACACTGGTTGGTACTAAGTGTACTAAGGTACTAAGTGAAACGATCACAGTTTTATCAAAACATGCTTAAAGGAACACGCCACTTTAAAAAAAAAAAAATAGGCTAATTTTCCAACTCCCCTAGAGTTAAACAGTTGAGTTTTACCGTTTTTGAATCCATTCAGCCGATCTCTGGGTCTGGCGGTAGCACTTTTAGCATAGCTTAGCATAGATCATTGAATCTGATTAGACCGTTAGCATCTCTCTAGGGGAGTTGGAAAATGAGCCTATTTTCAAAAATAGTGGCATGTTCCTTTAACAGCCGGTTGTATGTTTCCATTTGGTAGAAGTAGGGGGAGGAGTCTGAATCATAATAATAACAGAAGCTGTTTCTCATTTCATTTAATTTCGAAGGCTGTGTCCTCCGAAGGACACATCCTGTGAAGGATGCGGGATATGGAGTGTCCTCAATCAGAATTAAATGAGACGTCCTTCGTAGGACACACAGGCAGAAAAGGAAACAACACATTCCCAGTGTCGTTGCGCTCTCACACCAGTTATATGAATGAAAATTATTTATAACTTAAAAATGACTATGAAATGTTTCTTGCCTGACAGCAATGTACTGTTGTAAACGTTTAAAAATCACTAAACACTTGTAGTCCTGTTTACCACAACTATCTATTTGAGTTAATACAGCTTAAAAAACAAAAACAAACTTGAAACTACTTAAATTTCCACATCTTCGCTTGCATGTATATCTGCCGGCGCCGCCACTTTCCAAATAATATTATATGAAATATGACGGTTGTTAATGGCGACGCAAAGAATTATGGGTTATCTGCAGCAGCGAAGGATACACCTCATGCACCCTCCGAATTCCTGTGAAAGAAGGGCGCATTTGAAGGTCGCATTTGGATTGTCCTACTTACTTTTCTTGATGACGCATGCAGCCTTCGAATGCATCCTCTGGAGGACGCAGCCTTCGAAATGAGACACAGCTAAAGTGTCTATTTACACTAAGTGCAAATAGCCCGCCTTGTTGGCAGAGGCTATTTACACTAATACCGCCCACTGACGTCTGGTTGGGCCAGACAAAATTATGGAAGACACTGATTTGTCAACAACAGCAATAGTGTGGCGGTAAGGAGGCGCATGGCAGGAAGCTTTGATGCAAATCAATCCGAGTTCGAATCTGCCTTTTGCCGAACTCGCTCTACTCCCTTTTCCCATCACATATCAGATCAAAAAGGCTTTTTTTTTTCAATAAATTTTTTTTTCAAAAAAAGAAAATTGTCAAAAAGTGGAAATAAAGTGTCTAACGTGTGTTTAATAATAAAGTGTTTATCAGTTAAGGGTTAGGTGTAGGGAGGATTTTATTGTCCCAATAAGGTAGCATCCATTTAATAATTGTAATAATTTACACTCTATGTTATTATTACATACCGTGTGTTGTACAACAACACTGAGGTGCAAATAGTATCTGCCACTATTTATAAATATAAAAAGCATCTAACTTTTACACTTATTGCAAAGAAAATACTGCTATTTTTACATTGTGTGAATAGAATCTATTGCTATTTAAACTTGATATAAATAGCAGCTATCGCTTCGAAAATATGCTATGCTGCTGCGAAATAATAAACACAATCAGTATTTCGGCTTTGTCTACAACGGTCTAGGGCAAATGACACGAGTAACATCATAGACCTTCAAAAATTCCTTTACGTCAAATTTTAGATAATACATCCATATTTATTTTAATGTAAACTTGTGTTAATTGCTGCAGATCAAAAGTTTCAATAGAGATAATCCCACTGAAAGACTTGAGCTACTCACCATAGACAGTAACATTAAATGTCTTGTACAAGCTCTTCCTGAAAATATTAAATTTATATATTCCAGAAAAATTGGCTGTGATGTTGTTGATGGTAAGAGACACAGACTGTTTGTCCACCAGCAACCTGTCTTTAAATTGCTTAATTTCAAAGTTCATAACTATGACAATATTGTCAGGTCCAAAACTCCAAGCTGTCAGATCTTCGCTCTGTATTTCATCGGTGTATAACGTGACTGAATCTCCCTCCGTCACGTTCACTGACTTCACTGCATCTGTATCACCAAACACACCTGAAGAGCAAACGGAAACAGTTATTCAGATTTGTTAGCAAAACCACAACACAGTATCTGAAATGCAAACAGGTGAAAGGATACAGCCTTTGTTTGAACAGAGTTTGATGTAAAATTTCTGTTATCCTATTAAAGGAACACGCCGACTTTTTGGGACTTTAGCTTATTCACCGTATCCCCCAGAGTTAGATAAGTCCATACATACCTTTTTTATCTCCGTGCGTGCCATAACTCTGTCTGACGCACCCACCGCTAGCCTATCTTAGCACAAAGACTGGAGGTAAACGGCTCCATCTAGCCTACTGCTCAATAAGTGACAAAATAACGGCCACATCCAGGAACTTTGCTGCCATACCATGGGTGCAGCGGCACAATGATATTACGCAGCGCCTGGAAATAGTCCCCAGCAGTCCCCCAGCGCTGCGTAATATCATTGCGCCGCTGCACCCATGGTACGGCAGCAAAGTTCCTGGATTATTACGCAGGAATGAGAGTATAGTCCCTAGCCATATCAGTCTACAAAATTGCACCTTTTAATTTTCCGTCTGTCTTAGTACACAATGTAACTATACACATCACAACATGTAAATAGGAAAATGTTTTATTTTGTCACTTATTGAGCAGTAGGCTAGCTGGAGCCGTTTAACTCCAGTCTTTGTGCTAAGCTAGGCTAGCGGTGGGTGCGTCAGACAGAGTTATGGCACACACGGAGATAAAAATGGTATGAATGAACTTATCTAACTCTGGGGTATACGGTGAATAAGCTAAAGTCCCAAAAAGTCGCGTGTTCCTTTAACAGATTAATGTTGGTAACCAGACAGTTGATGGTAGCCATTGTATGGATGTCTATGGCTACCATCAACTGTCTGGTTACCAACATTCTTCAATATATCTTCCTTTGTGTTCAACAGAAGAAAGAAACTCATATATGTTTGGAACTTGGGGGTAAATGATGACAGAATTTTCATTTTTGGGCGAACTAACCCTTTAAGTCAGTCATGAAACTACAGAAAAAACAGTTGTTTTAACCACTTTATAGCAGTCATTAGACTGCCATTAAAACAGACATGCTGATCTGCCTTTTCATAATCTCTTTATCAATGCAGAATCATTTTCTGAAAACACCTGCAATTGCTGAAAGAGAAATAAACTAACAAAAGTCAAGAGCACAACTAAAGCCAACACTGATCACCATAATGGTGACATTTTCCACCAAACATCAACATCTAAACCTCTTCTGTAGATGTACGACAGAATTAAAATCTGGTTAGTAATGCGTGAAGCTGGTAATGCTGTTTGTGGAGTTGTTTAATCCTCCTTTGCTGAGATTGTGAGAGATTGAATGTCTTCTTCCCTTTTCTTCAGTGATTCTGCTTGTTAACAGCAGGTGTTCAAAAGTTTGAAAGAGTGTTTCAGGAACGTAATTTAACATTAAGGAAACTGGACATTTTTATGTTCTTGGAATGTTGCAAATCAATGTTCCTAGAATGTTGAGTTGTTGATAAAAAATTTAAAGAATGTTCTAGGAACATCATACTAACCTTTTAAAAAATCATTCCTCTAACATTAAGAATACTGATCATTTTAATGTTCCCATAACCAAAACAGATTGTTTGGAAACGGTTCTCAGAACAAATATTTGTTAGCTGGGTAATCACACAGCAGCACGGGACAGCTACTACTTCTGTCACCATTATGGCAAGTAACTTCTTCTATTACTTGAACAGTACACATTTCAATTAATTTAATTATTTCGAGTATTTAGGTTTATAACGGGTCTGGTTCTCACTGGTTCTCGCTGCCTGTGTAATAATCTTCTGATACATGCAACACAAAAATAATTTAGTCAAATGTACAAAAGCAGCGATCTAGTACAGGATTAAGTTAAATATAGCCTAAATATAATCGCTGCACTGCATAAATGATAAATCTATTACGCAGTCAATTAGCGAAAGTTATTTTCTTCCTGTTTTCTTCAAAAAGTAGCATTGTAATAGAGTGGTGCAGGTATGACGTAGGCCAATTGGCAGTTAGTATCGCACTGGTTCCCTCAACAAAAACCCAATTTTTGGGATTTTTTCCATAGGCTTTTGGATTATCGCAAAAACAAGCTCTGTGATCAACAAAAAATCACGAGTGGGGTAATACTGATGTAGAATAAAAAGTGAAAGTATCTCGAGCGTGTTCATCACAGACCTTATTTCAGCCATTCAACCAAAATCCCATATATAAAAACCCATTGACTTCGGGACGATGGAACCGGACGTGTTAAAATGCTAACTAATTTTTGGCCTACAAAGTGATGTCATATCTGCATCACTCTATGACTTAAACGTCTCTGGCTTGGAATGTTAAAGGCATAGTTCACCTACAATGAAAATTTGCTGTTAATTTACTCACCCTCAGGCCATCCAGAAGAAGATTTTTGTCTGAAACTGTGGTCCTTGGTGATTCATATAATGCAAAACCGTCACATTGAGAGTAAAAAAAAACCATGGGAAGACGAGTGTGTTGTACTGTTCATCAAAGTGGTACTTGCTTGTGCTTATCCTGGACCAATATGAAAAAATTACGATTACGAAGAAGATTATATTCACTTGCGCGATCTCAACCAGGAAGATACCCAACATTTGAGCTCCCGTGCATACTTCAAGCTCACGTTCCCACAGCTCGCTCAGGACCATTGGCCAAGGCTGCATTACAGGTAATAATGTTGTAAATATTGTTCAGCTTCTTGCACAGACTGAATGTTTTGCTTCATAAGACCTCAATTCAGGCTCAAATAGCCCTATTAATTTCGTTTTACCTGTATGTTTTTTTTTTTGACTCTCAAAGTGACTGTGGTCATTAATTAACTTGCATTATATAAGTCACCAAGGGTCACGGTTTCAGATAAAAAAATTTTTTGCTGGACTATCCCTTCAAGTACACATGTGAGTGCAGGCCAATGGGGGACAGGGGACAATGATGTGGGTAACCTTGGCACGGTAAGGCAACCTTCACTAGTGTGAGTAGAGTACGCCCTCATACACAACTAGGCAATTACAAAAGCTTTTTTTTTTTTTTTTAATTGTTCAAAAATGAAAGTTGAACGGATGTATCTGAATGCAATCTTAATAAATGTGTTCCATATTTTTTTTACCAATTTATGCCGTCCTACCAGCATAAATCGGTAAAAATATATTTTAAATATTTTTTGGCCAGGGACACGACGTTGAAGGAACCTCTGTTTGCTGGGTGAGAACTTTACAGTCGCTTTTTGTTTGGTTTTGTTTTGTGGTGCAGAGTGCTTACCTATACAAAATCGTATAAAGGTCAGCACACAATTCTCAAATTACTTTTTTTTTTTTTTTTTTAAAGAAAATGCACACGTCTATTTTTTGTTAATGTACCTACAGTGCTATTAAAAAAGCTGCTCAAACAAAGCTCGAAGTGCCTTAAACAACATTTAGCCTATTACTTACCGTCTGTGTGTAGAAATATGAACGAAAAAATGAAAATGCTCTTCATATCGCTGTAGAGTTGAGTGAAATCTGAGTAAAGAAACATATAAGTGGAAATGGGCCGCTCCCAATGTTCGTCCCGTCACAGCTGAGATTCATAACTCGTATAAAAGAGACACTTTAACCCAATCATCGCCCTCTGACTGAGATCCACTGGTGTCTATTCTTGATGACAGTTGTTTCCACACACAAAAAACAGGGATTAAAACTTTCTTAGACGATAGGATTACAGGATCGATCGCAAGAAATGCGAGAGGAATGGGATGGCCTATAGCCATCTATCAAACTGTGTTTCCTTCAGTTCACCTTTCTTGCGGAAGTCTTCATGGCTTGATTTTCATGACTGGTTTTGTCCAAAGGTTCCTCATCTTGGAGTCTTCTCTCAAAAGGGCATTATCTTTATGAGCCTTTTCTGGTTAGTATTCTAGGAAATTTTACATAGGCTACACAAATCAAAACAAATGAAAGTGAAACCTAGGTTTGGTGTATTTCAAAATTTCTTTCCTATACAAATGGCTTTAAAATTATGAAAACTGCACACACACACACAAAAAAACGTTTTGCTATAATAGAATATGATTTGAAAATAAGCCCTGATATTGTTCAATAAAAAAACATATTCGACTAGAAATACAAGCCTTTTTTAATTAAAGAAACTCAACTTTAACAATGATATTCATACTATTAAAAATGTCAATGAGCCATCAAATGTTCATCATCAAATGTTCCTCCACCAGTAACTTGCAATTCTAACCATTGATGTCAATAGAGATTCTGCAGTGAACAGATTTGATAATACCAATAGTCTATCTCAAGCCTGACTTTGATACAACATGCAGTGCACATAAAAAACTTGACTTTACACCCCTAAGGTACATCTTCAATTTCTCTTTTCCTTGCTGTAATACATATTTGAAAGGTCTTAGTGCGTCTTGTTCTTACAATGTCTCAGAATTTTGATTTTGTGTTAATATGAATGCATAAAGTAAATTTAAAAGCAAGTTGGAGCAATAGCCATCAACGTCTGAGTTAACAATTCTCTAAAAAACAAAGATCTAATTTTGCAGTTAAAGCTACACTATGTATTTTTTCGCCGCTAGGGGTCACTAACCTCTTCAAAACATTAACAAAGGTGTAGATTGATGACGCAGTGAATGAGCGTGGAATCATGGAACTTGTTGTCATACCAATGGATCTGATAATCAAGGCCATAACCATGTCTTGAACATTGGGGGGGAAGATTTTTTTTTTCTTTTTATAAAGCATAAAGAAACAGAACAGTGAATGACATTCTAGGTCTAATTCTAGTTGGGAATTCTAGTTGGGAATCTGGTTGGCCATTTCTAATTATTGGGGGGGACTTGTCCCCCTCAATGTCTATGGTGATTACGGCCCTGCTAATAATGTTTATGGATGAGTGAATGCATTCATGTTTTTTAACACGACTGTGGTATGAAGCAGGGCGCGATTACTAATAAGAGACAGATATCAGCGCCACACGCACGAGTCCCGGGGGATATAGAGAAATGAGGACATTTACCGGACTACCCACAAGTGCTGAATACTCATACAGCCTAGGTCAGTTTATTTGACCAATTAATATTGTGAGGAGACGCAATGCTGTTTCACTTGGTCTACACTATCTAAACTGCATTTGAGTATGTTGAGAGTTATAATGTTATTCTGTGTGTTAGTTTGTTGGCTGTATAGACTAGCAGTAGCTACATCATACTGATGATATTCTAATATTTCATCGTGTTGAGCTACATGACATTGATTCGTTTTATGTACATTTGCTCACCTGTCTAATAAAGCACATGAAGAACGGCATCTCTGTCAAGTCGAAGTTTGTTGCGAAGCTCTCGCCATCTCGAAAACACTACGTCGATACTGGTCCTCTTTTGATTTCTCATTTGTTTCCAAAGTCTGCTTGCCATGGTCCATAATGTTTGAACGAACTGCTGCTAGATGTTACACAGTTGTCCACATCTGTTGCCATGGTTTCTACGGCAGTAAAAACGGAAACCGAGGGTAACGCAGATATGACGCCATTGACAGGTGACTTCCTCAAACGTCCCGGTTCCTTGGTTAAAATCGCAATTTTCTCACAATTTACAAATAGTTGGAAACATTTGGGATAGGCTATTGTAAGTACTCAACTGAACAAAATATATAACACCGGCCTAGTGGTTTTTGGATATTTTACAGCAAAAATTTTACATATTGCACCTTTAATAGTATTACCCACAGCAATGGGTTTTAGTACTTGATATAAATGTAATTTTTAAAATTGACCCACAGAAATTAAGTTTTTTAAAGCAGAAAAAAATATATGTGATTCACTGAATGCATCTGTTCAGTTTGTGAGTCAAAGTGAAACCTGTTGTGGTCTCATTTATTTATCTGGAATAAAATGTGGTTTCATTTGTTGGGTGAACAGGCAGCTTGAGAGTGCACGTTTCTTACTAACGTGAATATCATAGTCTGAATTCCACATCAAACAAATAATTAAATAATATAACAAAATTCAGTTACACATTACTTTATTTTCTGATTTAATTTAACCCTTAAACAGGCACGACTGGAAAATGATCAGCAAAAAAATATTTTATTTCATCTGGACTTAGGACTTAAGTAAAACATATTTCAATTATGAGTTGTATCTCCCAGTTCACGTTGCCTGTTTAGGGTATAAAAACAGGATTATCCACAGTATTGACAATGAATGGTGTTTCAAGGTAAACTGGGCTCCCTGTACTGGTCATTGCATTATTGCGAATTCTGGGGTGACGAGTGAGGGGTCGGTTGTGTGTGGTGGGACGACCAGTAGAAATCTCGTTCCAGGACCAGGGCCCATAGGGAAGACCCTTATAGTCCCTCCTAAAATGATATTATTACTTTTTGTTGCTTACATCTTTGCATTTTTAACTACTTGCATAGAATTTTTAATTTTCTTTTTATGTTCTTGCAACTCTGCAGGAAGGTAGCCCTCCAGGAGCAGGGTTGGACACCCCTGTTCTACCATAAAATAAGCTCTGCAAGAAAATATCTAGTTAAAAATGCAAAGATGTAGTCAACAAAAAGTAATAAAATCAGTTTTACATGTGAATATAATTTTTTTTAAACTCAAACTACATAGATTGAGAACTGTGTACAGTGGGCCCAGAGGCCTGAAGGGACTATAAGGGTCTTCTCTATGGGCCCCGGTCCTGGAACGAGATTTCTACTGGTCGTCCCACCACCCACTCACCCCTCACTCGTCACCCCAAAATTCGCAATAATGCAATGACCAGTACAGGGAGCTCAGTTTACCTTGAAACACCGTTCATTGTCAATACTGTGGATAATCCTTTTTTTATACCCTAAACAGGCAACGTGAACTGGGAGATACATACTTTTCAAAATGCGGTAAATAACAGCATGAGCAACATATAACTTAATTTTCTTTTTCAACATCTTAAGACAATGTTCACAATTAATATTAGCAGTTGTTTTGCTTTTTTTTTTTCAAAAAAAAAGTAAGATTAATATATATTTACTTATCACAAAATCTGAATGTCCTGTACCAATGGCGCCCATGTTGGGTTTAGGTCAGGCTGACTAATTGATCACAGAAAACTTCAAAACTCAAGACAGACCAGGCTATGATGAATGATAAAAGGATTTGATGAAAACATCTTTCTTATGCCCCAAACAAGGCACTAAAGAGTATGTAACTCGTGAGTTACGTTGCCTGTTTTAGGGTTAACCTTCAAAAATATAGGATACAGCAAAAAAAAAAAAAAAAAAAGTGGCTTTAATAGTTTATGCTGCAAATAATAAAACATGTGTCGCATCACTGCGGCCACAGACTGTGTCACATCCTGTTAGAGGAGGGTTCACTGATTTTTCAACTCATCAACTCATCAATTTTGAGTTATTGATTGTTTCGTGAACAGCTTAAAAAATGACCCATACATTTGTTTTGTTCTGTTTGTGCTGGTTGGGTCTTGTTGGTAAGTTATTATTATTTTAAATATATATATATTCAGTAATCTATTAAAATAAAAAATAAAACATTTTAAACAATTTTAAAACATTTTATTCTCTAACAACATACAATAAACATTCTTTGTAACTTTCTGATAAACAATAGTTCAATTTCATACTAGAGAACATTTATTTTTCTGTCACAGCTTTCTGTAAATATTCTATCAAAGACATTTCTAATGTCAGCGTGCTAACAAGCACATTCACAAAGGCGATTTGCATACATTCACAAAATATGACACGCGGTACATGTTCTGAATATGAAGTTGGACAAACAGTTGGTAGTGATCCATCTTTGAGAAGCAATCCTGTGTTTTACTGACCCTCATTTGCAAAGCAGCCCAGTGTACACTGATTCACACAAACATGTTCTGAAAGCATCCAGTAAACGTGATGAAGGACCTAAATAGGACCAAAACATAACATTCTAGGTTGGTCCCCTCAAGGTCCTGCAAACGTTATGGGAATGTAGTGTCGAGACTGAGCACTGAACAAGATATGTTGCAGCGCCGTCCCGCTTGAAACATCCCCATCTGACTAACAGGGAACTGTATGAGAACATCCTATTAATGTCCCAAATGTCCTCTTTGTAGCGTTGCCATGTGACCATAGAATAACCAATATGGGACGTCCCCCTAAAGTCCTATTAGGAACCTTGAACTGCAGCACTTTCATAACTTAGCTGTTATAAATTGACTGCGAACCACGGCTTCACAGGGCTTATTGCTTTTATAAATGGTTATTCCATATATGTAGCAATGTTTCATAAAATAAAACAATTATTATTCTACTGCCAAACAATGTAGGTCATCAGAAACAGTTAAGGTTGCAACTAAGTGGTTGCCAAGCAACACAGACACAGAAACAAAGACACAGTGGAAAGCGTGCTTTAAAGGGATAGTTCACCCTGATACTCACCCTGCTGTTGTTCTAATGCCCTATGTCCTTCTATCTTTTTCAGACCTCAAAAGCAGCAATTTAATCAAAAAACTGCTCGCGCTCCTCCATATAATGGCAGTGAATGGCAACTTTACAAAAAGGATACAAAAGTATCACGTAATGATACAGTGAGACGCGCGCCATATCTGGAAAGTGTTCATGAGGCATACTATAAGGTTTTGTGAGAAAGAAACCGAATTATTCAGTCAAAATACTGAGCTCGGCCGCTACTCTGTGCGCACGTTCCTCTGAGTGCGCGCGAGCCGTCAGCAGCCGCTCACGCAATGTTGTCATGACAACCAGTACACAACATTCACCGCCTAGCAACACCCTAGCAACCACCCAGAACACCCTAGCAACCGCCTAGCAACCACCCAGAATACCTTAGCAACCGCCTAGCAACGCCCTAGCAACCACCCAGAATACCTTAGCAACCGCCTAGCAACCACCCAGAATACCTTAGCAACTGCCTAGCAACGCCATAGCAACCACCCAGAATACCTTAGCAACCGCCTAGCAACGCCCTAGCAACCACCCAGAACACCCTAGCAACCACCTAGCAACACCATAGCAACCACCCTGAGTACCTTAGCAACCGCCTAGCAACCACCCAGAACACCCTAGCAACCACCTAGCAACGCCCTAGCAACCACCCAGAATACCCTAGGAACCGCCTAGCAACGCCATAGCAACCACCCAAAATACCTTAGCAACCGCCTAGCAACACCCTAGCAACCACCCAGGATACCCTAGCAACCGCCTAGCAACGCCCTAGCAACCACCCAGAACACCCTAGCAACCGTACAAACACATGAATAAGCCATATCTCAGCTCCACAACATCGTACAGACATGGTGGTTGACTCTTTTGCATCACGCTAGCAACCGGGCCCCGAGTTTTGCCACGGCAAGCACCACTCACATTTTCTTCAGGAAATGTACATTCTAGTTATTAGTATTATTGTATTATTTCTTATTACTTACCTTATAGAAAGGACAAGTCGCGTTTGTTTCTATTGAGCCTGATTTCTCTAAATGGTACGTGTGTGTGTGCTTATCCTGTGTGCCATGACAGTGCGATATTATAGTAAGCATGAGCGGCTGCTTGGTTCTGTTAATTCATCAACTGAAAACAGCATAGCAAAAGATTAATTAGGCCTACTGGGATTAAAACTAAGGTAAAATAAATGCAATGTAAATAGCCTCTGCCAACAAGGTGGGCTATTTGCATTTGATGATCATGTGACTCTCTCCTGGTACGAAGGAAACAGTTTATTGTCCAGCATCAGTGCGTCTGATCTCAGCATCAGTCTCTCTCTACCTCTGGAGGTGGAATATCAGGATAAAAACACCTCAGAAATCAACATCAGTCCTACAGTGATTCACTATTAAAACAACCATCTATCTCTGTTTTTTCTCCTCTGGACATCTTGTTTACAAAGGAATAAAATGTGTTATATTTCTGATTTGGATTTGTAACCCGAAGGTTACGGGTTTCTCAATACCGGCAGGAAATGACTGACTTGAGCGAGGCACCAAACCCCCAATCGCTCCCCGAGCACTTACTAAATATATTGTTAACAGTATTCTTTTCTTCATATTTAAGACCTTTTTAAATGCAAAAGTAACTGTTAGTGCATCTTAAAGAAAATGAAACGCAAAATACAAGATATCTGTCTGAATCTTATACCATGTGTCATTATTTCTCCTGTAGACTATTCATTCAACACAATTAAAGGCTTGCACAATACAGATGAGGAGTGCCCTGTTTATAAATATGATTAATATTGCTGTTGGTATATGAGCAAGATTGTAAGTGTTTAATTTGTATTTTATTTATTGTTATTTATAATGACATGCTATTTTGTCTAAGTATCTTCTATAGAGGAGAACATTACTTACTAATTACAAGAAGGGCGTTATGATTAGGCATCATTAGACAACAACAAAAAAATAATATAATAATGTAGTCTAGACATTTTAAACATTTTAATGCGAGACACTACAGGCAAAAACGTTTATTTTTCATGCATCTGTCAATTTTGAGAATTTGTGCTTTTCATAAAGTGCAGATTAGTGGAAAGGAAATTATACTTTAAGTGTATCTTTTATAGCACTTTATCTATTTGCATCTGTGCATTTTAATTTCAATACATTTCTTTAAAGGCCTTTTTCTCAAAATGAGTTTTTTCTCCTGCACCGAGCCAGAAATCTCTAACTTCAGTACCAGTTACATACAACAAACTTTACAGTTTTTACAGAGGGTTTTGTTCATATATATATACTCACCTAAAGGATTATTAGGAACACCATACTAATACTGTGTTTGACCCCCTTTCGCCTTCAGAACTGCCTTAATTCTACGTGGCATTGATTCAACAAGGTGCTGAAAGCCTTCTTTAGAAACGTTGGCCCATATTGATAGGATAGCATCTTGCAGTTGATGGAGATTTGTGGGATGCACATCCAGGGCACGAAGCTCCCGTTCCACCACATCCCAAAGATGCTCTATTGGGTTGAGATCTGGTGACTGTGGGAGCCATTTTAGTACAGTGAACTCATTGTCATGTTCAAGAAACCAATTTGAAATGATTCGAGCTTTGTGACATGGTGCATTATCCTGCTGGAAGTAGCCATCAGAGGATGGGTACATGGTGGTCATAAAGGGATGGACATGGTCAGAAACAATGC
Source organism: Rhinogobio ventralis (assembly GCA_039654625.1). Classification (NCBI taxonomy): domain Eukaryota; kingdom Metazoa; phylum Chordata; class Actinopteri; order Cypriniformes; family Gobionidae; genus Rhinogobio; species Rhinogobio ventralis. The sequence goes on from CM077217.1 coordinate 4,202,601, forward strand.
TCAGGTAGGCCGTGGCATTTAAACGATGCCCAATTGGCACTAAGGGGCCTAAAGTGTGCCAAGAAAACATCCCCCACACCATTACACCACCACCACCAGCCTGCACAGTGGTAACCAGGCATGATGGATCCATGTTCTCATTCTGTTTACGCCAAATTCTGACTCTACCATCTGAATGTCTCAACAGAAATCCAGACTCATCAGACCAGGCAACATTTTTCCAGTCTTCAACGGTCCAATTTTGGTGAGCTCGTGCAAATTGTAGCCTCTTTTTCCTATTTGTAGTGGAGATGAGTGGTACCCGGTGGGGTCTTCTGCTGTTGTAGCCCATCCGCCTCAAGGTTGTGCGTGTTGTGGCTTCACAAATGCTTTGCTGCATACCTCGGTTGTAACGAGTGGTTATTTCAGTCAAAGTTGCTCTTCTATCAGCTTGAATCAGTCGGCCCATTCTCCTCTGACCTCTAGCATCAACAAGGCATTTTCGCCCACAGGACTGCCGCATACTGGATGTTTTTCCCTTTTCACACCATTCTTTGTAAACTCTAGAAATGGTTGTGCGTGAAAATCCCAGTAACTGAGCAGATTGTGAAATACTCAGACCGGCCCGTCTGGCACCAACAACCATGCCACGCTCAAAATTGCTTAAATCACCTTTCTTTCCCATTCTGACATTCAGTTTGGAGTTCAGGAGATTGTCTTGACCAGGACCACACCCCTAAATGCATTGAAGCAACTGCCATGTAATTGGCTGATTAGATAATTGCATTAATGAGAAATTGAACAGGTGTTCCTAATAATCCTTTAGGTGAGTGTATATAATTTGCCTGATTTTATACATTTTATTCTTAAAAAAAATGGTGAAAATTAACTTTTTTTTCTGGCTGTTGACAGTGTTTTCTGATTTATGGAGTGATAAAAAAAGAGATATTCAATCTCCTCTCTGTAAAAACCTTTGACTCTAATATGTAAAAAAAACCTGACCATTCAATGTCTAGAAATGTATGCAAATTCGTGCATATTTAATTAGACAACTCATTTGCATATTTAAACATAACATTTCAGAAAACTTGTAATACAATTATTTATTTATTTTTTGGAATTCTTAATATAATCAATCAACTAGGGAAGTATGGTGATATCTATTAGTTATTTTTTATTCACCTGGGGTGTCTTGCCTTAAAATAAAAAGAACGTAATGCCGTTGTGACGAATCAAGTGGGCGGGGCCAGTCGTGACTCCTCGCTCTCATTGGACTGTGAATTCTTCAGAGCTGATCCTCGTCTCAATAACTCACGCGCGTGTCGAGACGCTGTTTGGTTTCGTTTAAAAGCCTGACATCGCCAGAGGAGCTGACATCGTCTTCTTTATTGATAACATCAAGGAGCTTTCATTTATTTCGTCCTTTGGTGTGCTACCTGAGGTGGATGTATCGCCAGGTGCTCGTGCTCGCGGTCTCCGCCGCTATTCTATGCGGGTTTCCAGCATCATGCGCTCGTAATTTAAATTACAGACCAATCATCGGTAAGAATAAAAGCGATTCTTTGAGGTGCTCGATGTTTTTTTAATGATCCAGTTCATCTTAAAGTAGTGTATGATGTCTGGTGATGTTATGATTTTGCATATCATATTGCATGCGATTTATTGTATTTATTATCAGAGCATCTCTGCAGCTGGAACGTTCTAGTTTCTTCTAGATTATTTATGAACTCTCTTTAATGCATTGCCATGGCGACACGTAAAGGGGTTTATACATATGGTTGGAAGACCTTAACCTTGCTGACAAAAAAAGAAAATGCTTGAAACATTCAAAATAGTCTGGTTTGATGTTTTTGTGGGATCTTGTGGTTGTGACACCAGCTGCTAATCGACCAGCAAAGCCCTTTTTCTTCATTGGTTTAAACCCCCTTTACATCTTTTGTGTTTCAGGAATCTTAGCCCAGGAAAACTTGGAGGACGACCCTCATGCACAGGGATCTTCTTATATTGCTGCATCATATGTGAAACACTTGGAGTCAGCTGGTGCCAGGGTTGTACCGATCCAGTATGTTAAACACAAGCTACATGCTATTAATAAAACCCATTAAATGAATACACACAGATAAATATGTTTGTTTGCAGCATAAATCACACAGAGGAGGAGTATGAAAAACTGTTCAACGCAATAAATGGGTGAGTTTTTCTCAATAGTTTGACATAAACTGGTAAAAATATGAAATGTTTTCCATGCCAAGCCAGAGCCTTTTTCTATCCGTGTTGGATTATGGTGATCTACATGCATTTACACAACTATTTTAGGTAATCTACCTTTTTTTATATTTTCATTTTTTATCACATAAACGACTATTGCAATGGATCTACAACTCAAATTAGCTTAAGTTCCCAGGGTGCATTCAGCGCAGAATTTCGTCCTCTTTTTATGCTCTCCAGGCATGGAACGAATTGCAAAATGTAATATATTAACAGTTCCTCCTAAAGGAAAACATGTTCTTGTGTTTTATGTGAAACTTTGTGCAAATCAGGACTCTCTGGAAGAAGAGATTGTGTTCTCTCAATGAGACGTTCCTGCCTAAATAATGGATGAATAAAAGTAAAGATGTGTTGGAAACTGGTCCGACTGGAAAACGGATACCATGTTCCAAAACTGCCAAAGGGATGTGTTTTTCACCTTTATTCTGCTGATTGTTAACTGTTTTTGTTAACTGTTGGTTAGTTTGTTGCTACCTGGAGGGAATGTGGACATTGAAAAGTCTCAGTTTACCAGAGCGGCAAAGATTTTCTATGAACTTGCAATAAAGGTACGTTTAAAAAAAATTGTCATATGTGAAAATTAGTTTGGATTGATCTGAATGTGGGTTCTCCTTTATGATCCGCAACAGGCGAATGACGCTTCAGATTATTTTCCGATCTGGGGCACCTGCCAGGGCTTCCAGCAGCTCACGGTTCTGACCAGCAACAAGAACCTGTTGACCTTGACCGACACCAAAGCAGTCGCCCTGCCGTTGACCTTCAGCCCAGGTTGGTAACCGTGTGTTTTCCACCAAATGCGTCACATTCTCTCACTAGTAATACACCACTGTTGTTCATTACAAGTGACAATTAATTGGTGAAAACATATACTAATGCATACTTCTATTGTATAAGTAAACATGTCAGAATATATAAATGTTGTGTGGTTTACCAATCTTGTGCATTAGCTCATTAATGCTTGGTCAATGATTTCGATTGATTACAGAAGCCAACAAAAGCAGGTTGTTCAAAAAATTTCCAAAGGATGTTCTTCAGTCTCTGGCAGAAGAAAACATCACATCTAATTTCCACAGCTGGAGCTTGTCCATGCAGGTACCAAGTTTTTGCCGGAAGTAATTTCACAATGCATAAAATGGAACAACAGAACCAACACTCACATGAAATCCGGGAACATTGACTTCTGCTTTTCTCATAATACTGATTTGTTTTTACAGAATTACAGTGGCAATGCCAAGCTGAAGCGTTTTTATCGAGTCCTGACCACAAATACAGACGGCAAGAAAGAGTTCATTTCCACCATGGAGGGTATGAATGTCGCTCTGTACATCACAGAGTGTGTGTGTGATGTAAAATGGTCGGCTGATTCTTATTAAACTGATTACACCCATAATACTGTGTTGTAGTGAACTAACTGATCGGTTTTACATTTGTATATACACCGACCAGGCATAACATTATCCTAATATTGTGTTGGTCCCCCTTTTGCTGCCAAAACAGCCCTGACCCGTCGAGGCATGGACTCCACTAGACCCCTGAAGGTGTGCTGTGGTATCTGGCACCAAGATGTTAGCAGCAGATCCTTTAAGTCCTGTAAGTTGCGAGGTGGGGCCTCTATGGATCGGACTTGTTTGTTCAGCACATCCCACAGATGCGCAATTGGATTGAGATCTGGGGAATTTGGTGCCCAAGTCAACACCTCAAACTCCTTGTTGTTGTACTATTGCTATTCCGTAACCATTTTTGCTTTGTGGCAGGGCGCATTATCCTGCTGAACCACCTGAGCCACCTGCTGAGCACAGCCACCAGGGAATACCGTTTCCATGAAAGGGTGTACATAGTCTGCAACAATGTTTAGGTAGGTGGTACGTGTCAAAGTAACATCCACATGGATGGCAGGACCCAAGGTTTCCCAGCAGAACATTGCCCAAAGCATCACACTGCCTCCGCTGGTTTGCCTTCTTCCCATAGTGCATCCTGGTGCCATGTGTTCCCCAGGTAAAAGAAAGTCATCTAGCCATCACAATTTGGCCCTTGTCAAACTCGCTCAAATCCTTACTTTTGCCCATTTTTCCTGCTTCTAACACATCAACTTTGAGGACAAAATGTTCACTTGCTGCCTAATATATCCCACCCACTAACAGGTGCCGTGATGAAGAGATAATCAGTGTTATTCACTTCACCTGTTATAATGTTATGCCTGATTGGTGTATAGATATTGTTTTTTTCAGATTTTTAGCAGGCGAATCATTTTATTACATTTATTTACATGTCTGTGTATTATATCCCAAAATGTTTGATGAACCTCTGTCATATATCCTGTAGCGTCGCGATATCCCTTCTACGCTGTGCAGTGGCACCCAGAGAAAAGCCCATTCGAGTGGATTGATAAACCCGGGATGGTGCACACCCTCTCAGCCATCAGAGCCACTTTCTACACTGCCTACTTCTTTGTTTCTGAAGGTTGGTCATCTGAAAAATGGAAGTTGCAATATGAATTTGAGAATCTCTCATCTTGGCTTTCTTTTACCCTTTTAATTTCATTTAACTTGGGTTTGTTTAGAAAACAGTCAACTTTTAAGATGCATAGTCAGAAAATTATAACTTATAAATTCTAACCATAACTTTTACTTTCTGACCACTGAATTCATGTATTGAACTGCTTGTCTTTTTCAGCAATGAAAAACCATCATCGTTTTTCTTCGCAAAGTGAAGAGGAAAAAGCTCTGATTTACAACTATCAGCCCGTCTTCAATGGCCTGGACAGCATCTTCCTCCAAAATTACTACTTCGATTAAGTGTTTAAGGCTACTCCTGGTATTCATGATGGCAAGAATATTTATTTTTAAATTAATGTTTTTATTTCTTTCCTCATAGTTTGCCAAAACTTGATGTATTTTAATGTTCATGCTTTTAATGTAGCTCTTGATTGTAGATGTGAAATGTTCTAGAATCATCATGACTGAATGTATCAAAAGTTATATCCAATTCAGAAGTCATATTATATATGCATCTTCTAGTGCCATTGTTTAGAAGTTAAACTTGGTCATCTTTCACAGGGTTCACTAGCATGACAATGCAATGTTAAAATGTTCTTTTGGGGAAAATTAAATGGATTTAAACTGTAGTGTTTTAACTGAAGTCAAATTTTTAAATGGCAAGTCATTCACCACTCAGTAGGGGGCAGCAATGACACTTCACACTTTATGGTGCGTTTACAAAGTACCAGACAAGCCTTCTCAAAACATTTATTTTTGCCTTTTTAAGAGGTGGGATAACATAAAATTACCAGAAAACAACGAGATCTAAATCTCCTTACAATCAGATACATAAAGCAGTTTAAGGTACAAAATCAAAATGGAAGTGCAAATTTGCTAATAGCTCTCGTACCAGGACAGAACGGTACAAAAACAGAAGCGTTCACAGCGTTCTACACTGGCGTCAAACTCTCCTACGTCAAGGCTTATTAAAGAAACAAAAATGCATGTACGTTATATAGAGCGTTCTGGAGTACTAACCATTAACATGAACTGTTCACATTTGCTAAATTGTGTACAATCAGTTTGACCCCTGACATGTGCATAGACTTGTACTACAATGTTTCATGCACTTAAAATGAGTAAAGAATAGCCTTTTTATCTATTGTGAAATAAGATTGTTCTTGGACAAATAGACCGTACCATAAACAAGATAACCACCATGAAGATCACTGTTTACTTTTGCTTTTAAAAACACTGAAAACATGTAGAAAACAAAAGAAATTGTTACCTAGCGCCATTCGACACATTTCTATATGAAAGATTCTTTTGTGAGAAGAATCATGTTCTGCTTTGGAGGCCGTTGGTGCTGAGCAACGTTAAAGGTGCAATATAAAAAACCTTAACAAAGAGCGACATTAATCCAGTACGGAGCAGCCATTCCGTTCGATACACAATAAAAGAGCAAGGCAGCGGCGTCCATCCAGCATTCAGCATGTAAAAACACAATATGCAGCCTGCTTAACTGTAAATACTTGCATTAAAATAAGTCGAGAATGACATTATAGTGTATTATTAGAGATACACTGTCTACATCTTCAAGAAAACAACAAAAAATCCTTTGTACAATCTCTTTCTCTGTCTTCAAGTACACTAGTGTTTTTCTGTAATTCACCCAAAAATGAAAATTCATTAAACTGCCTTCATGTTGTTTCAAACCCATTTCCGTACAACTTTTAGAGATCGTGTCAGGTTTGCTGCCATTTGTCATCGGGGTACAAAAACTCGATCAATTGACCTTATGTAGCTCTGCCACTTTTCAACACGCATTCTGTCTGACACTTTGTACTTCCACAGCATGAAGGTAAGATCTTACAGATTTATGAATGAACCGGTGTACTGACATCTGTTATGACATCCGCTTCAAACATTACAATACTCATGATAACTTTCATTAAAGGAACACGCCACTATTTTTGAAAATAGGCTCATTTTCCAACTCCCCAACAGTTGAGTTTTACCGTTTTCAAATCCATTCAGCCGATCTCCGGGTCTGGCGGTAGCACTTTTAGCATAGCTCATTGAATCTGATTAGACCGTTAGCATCTCGCTCAAAAAAATGACCAAAAAGTTTAGCTATTTTTCCTATTTAAAACTTGAGTCTTCTGTAGTTACATCATGTACTAAGACCGACGGAAAATGAAAAGTTGCTATTTTCTAGGCTCTTATTCCTGCGTAATAATCTAGGAACTTTGCTGCCGTACCATGGGTGCAGCGGCGCAATGATATTACGCAGCGCCTGAAAATAGGCTAACTTCCGTCAACATAACCAACGTGACAACCTGCTTGGCTTACACTGGGAGCGTGCTGGGGACTATTTTCAGGCGCTGCGTAATATCATTGCGCCGCTGCACCCATGGTACGGCAGCAAAGTTCCTCGATTATTATGCAGGAATGAGAGTATAGTTCCTAGCCATATCGGCCTAGAAAAAAAATCGCAACTTTTCATTTTCCATCGGTCTTTGTACACAATGTAACTACAGAAGAGTCCAGTTTTAAATAGGAAAAATAGCGAAACTCTTTGGTCACTTTTAGGCGAGATGCTAACGGTCTAATCAGATTCAATGATCTATGCTAAGCTATGCTAAAAGTGCTACCGCCAGACCCGGAGATCGGCTGAATGGATTCAAAAACAGTAAAACTCAACTGTTTAACTCTAGGGGAGTTGGAAAATGAGGCATTTTCCAAAAAAAGTGACGTGTTCCTTTAACTTTTACAGTAAGAAAATCCACTTCACCAGCTATTTACTCTTCGACAGCAATGCCATAGAAATATACATAGCTATCGCAAAAAATATCTAAATATGGCTGTGCGCTTGTTTCTTTAGCACATATGGTCTATCCACCTTATTTTTCAACGCGGAAGGTGTTTTCTGTGAATGTGCAAGACTTCTGATTTATAGGGAAATGACGAGAAGAATATATCATAATTTATAATTAAGACAGTACATTAAAATAATATGGTAAGAAACACCAGGTTGCAATATCAAGCAGCATAACGAGCTGTTTTATACAGCTAAAAATAACTGGAAGCTAATGACAATGTTAGCCAGACATTAAAATTATACATTTTCCTACCTGAAAAATAAGGTGGATAGAGATATCTTGGAATACAGCACACATATATTCTACTTTTTTGGAACTTGAAATGGTCCCCCCATGTCAAGTACAGTTTGGAACAACATGTGGCAGATTAAAATGACATATTTCATATTTTGGGGTGAACTATTGCTTTAACAGTGCAAGAAACAATTTTCTGATAACATTTTAAATTCTAAAATGCCCTACTGATTGTTTGACACATTCGATTTTAAATAAATACTGATAATTAGCTCCTGCACTGAATATTGTCCCATATCATACAACTCGCATTTTAATTAAAGCACTTTAGTTTAGTCCGTCTGAATTTAGTAATGCAAATAAAGAAAAACGTCATACACGCCAAAGGACATCACATTTTAAACAGCAGATGTTTCGAAAAAGCTTGAAAATGTTTTGTGCCTTCATAGTCTTTAATGCGATGCTGCTTTCCCATGCCGTTTCCCGATTGTTTCCAGGGATTAAAGGTGAGTGTCTTCCTCTTGGTTGTCTTCCTCGTCTTTCCCGGGCTTGTTGACGAGCACCTGCCAACCGCTCCCTCCGTCCACGCCCGCCGTCACCCCATTGGCGCTGTGTTTCTTCTCCTGCATCTCTGATTGGCTGTCGCTGGTTACGTCCAGTGTGGGGTTGTCATGGCAACCGTTCTCCACAAAGTGGAGCTCTTCGCCTCGCGACTTGAGACACAGAATAGACAAACCGAAAACCAAGATAAAAATAATAGTTAATTAATTTGAACCCAAAATGTCACTCAGAGAATGTTGAGGTTAGTAATTAGCATTCGAGTTCTATTATTAATTGCGTTCAAGCTCTATATTAACAGAATTTGTGATTACCACAAATCTCGATTACCACAGAACATTTTGACGCGTACCTCAGTTTTTTTTATTTTATTTAAAGCAGGGCTGTAACCACCATAGGCATTGAGGGGGACAAGTCCCCCCAATAATTGGAAATGGCCAAATTGCACCCCCCATCACCCCACCCCATCCCATAAATAGTCCATAAAAGTGCATCTATCCATCATATAACTGCTCCACACGGCTCCGGGGGGTTAATAAAAGCCTTCTGAAGCGAATCGATGCGTTTGTGTGAGAAAAATATCCATATCGACTAAAATAACTAGCTTCCGGCGGTCAGCTATCCGCAAGTCGACTTGCGCTAAAAGAATAACCCCTGACATGATGTACAGGAGCATCGCAAGCTTTGACGCCTCTCGCGGATAGGGCTGGGCAACAAACTCAAGCCCCTCTTCTCTTATATCGAAATCCTCCGGCATTTCTCTTTAAAAATTCTCGTTTTAGACTCTAATTCATGACTGGTGTTTTGCTCTATCCTCTGTGCTTCTGCGTTCGTCAATACGCATGTGTCAAAGGTTCAAGGGTCAGGGGTTACTCTTTCAACTTGTGTACCGCTGACCGCCGGAAGCTAGTTATTTTAGTCTATAAAGTTATAAATATGGATATTTTTCTTACACAAAAGCATCACATCGCTTCAGAAGGCCTTTATTAACCCCCGGAGCCGTGTGGAGCAGTTATATGATGGATAGATGCACTTTTATCGACTTCAAAAACAAACCAACAAGTCACTGCCATTATAAAGCTTGGAAGAGCCAGGACATTTTAATATAACTCTGATTGTGTTCATCTGAAAGAAAAATGTCATACACCTAGGATGACTTGAGGGTGAGTAAATCATGGGGTCATTTTAATTTTTGGTTGAACTAACCCTTTAAAATGGCAAATTTTTTTGACATAGACAGCGTGAATGTGTGCATATTTTTAAATAAAATATTATTTGCAAAGAGTTTAAACGGATTACTTTACAACTATACAGGCTATAATACTACTATACAACTTATTTTACCAGTCTTATTTCTTCTTTAATCCATTTTAATCCTTTAAATATGTAATTTCCCTCAAAAAAGAAAACTTTGATGTTTGAACCCCCCAATATTCAAGACATGGTTATGGCCTTGATTTAAAGTGAACACCATTGTCGATACGACCTACCATGTTCTTGAGTTTGGGTAAACGGCGCTGCCAGCAGATATAGATGATTCCAGAAGCAATAATGAGCACACACACCGATCCGATGATCACTAGAACCACAAACAGCTTCCCGTAGTCGCTGCGGGTCTGACTGGGCCTCGAGTGGCACGTGTTTACGGTGGAATAATTCTGGATTCCAATCTGAGAAAATTATATTCATATATAATATTCATGCTACATAAATCGATCACAACTTTCAATATTTTAATAATGGATTTATATTATTATTATTATTAGCAGATTTCAGTCCTACCTCATATAGACCTCTTCTGATTTCCCCCAGCATTGACAGGACATCTTTCGGGGCTATGATTTCTTAACATTGTGAACAGAAAATTAGACACAAATGTTATAGAATGCTGTTTATTAAAGGAAGTAAATCTAATGAAGAATTGTTGAATCAAATGAGGAAAATAAAGTGAACAAAAAAACCTAAAAGTTTCAATTATGCAAATTAGTCTCTGTATTGCAACCCATAATTTTAAAATTTTAAGATTTGAATCTATTTTTGAAAATAATTTAGCATAAATTACCAGTACAACAAATACTACGGTGTCATATAAATACTAAAATATCATTTTCTTTATTAAAATAATATCAATTGAGGGCACAATTGCTGCTAAAAAAATGTCACAACGCAAAACATATTAATGGTACTTAACCGGGCTTTATTTTCTTTGTGCAAAATATAATCTCTGATTTTATTCTTTTAATTTTGCGACGTAATATGACCTTTGACAGGCTTTGTAAGATATGACATCTAACTAATGCTTTGAACAGAGATAATACATGCTATTTTTATCCTTTATATAGAGCATGAAATTAAAAGCTTACAAATTATTAACACCTCTCATCTAAACCATAAACATGACATTATATGTGACCACAGAGGCCCTGAGTAAGTTTAATGAGTGTGTGTGTGTGTACACATGTTTTTCTATCCCGGTGGGGTCACTGTTGGGACCTAAATTGAGGTCCCTATGAGGAAACAAGCCTATAAATCATACAGAATGAGTTTTTTTTTAAATATAATAATGCAGAAAGTTTTGTGTGATGGGTAGGTTTAGGTGTAGGGTTAGTGTGTGTGTGATGGGTAGGTTTAGGTGTAGGGTTAGTGTGTGTGTGATGGGTAGGTTTAGGTGTAGGGTTAGTGTGTGTGTGATGGGTAGGTTTGGGTGTAGGGTTAGTGTGTGTGTGATGGGTAGGTTTAGGTGTAGGATTAGTGTGTGTGTGATGGGTATGTTTAGGTGTAGGGTTAGTGTGTGTGTGATGGATAGGTTTAGGTGTAGGGTTAGTGTGTGTGTGATGGGTAGGTTTAGGTGTAGGGTTAGTGTGTGTGTGATGGGTAGGTTTAGGTGTAGGGTTAGTGTGTGTGTGATGGGTAGGTTTAGGTGTAGGGTTAGTGTGTGTGTGATGGGTAGGTTTAGGTGTAGGGTTAGTGTGTGTGTGATGGGTAGGTTTAGGTGTAGGGTTAGTGTGTGTGTGATGGGTAGGTTTAGGTGTAGGGTTAGTGTGTGTGTGATGGGTAGGTTTAGGTGTAGGGTTAGTGTGTGAGTGATGGGTAGGTTTAAGTGTAGGGTTAGTGTGTGTGTGATGGATAGGTTTAGGTGTAGGGTTAGTGTGTGTGTGATGGGTAGGTTTAGGTGTAGGGTTAGTGTGTGTGTGATGGGTAGGTTTAGGTGTAGGGTTAGTGTGTGTGTGATGGATAGGTTTAGGTGTAGGGTTAGTGTGTGTGTGATGGGTAGGTTTAGGTGTAGGGTTAGTGTGTGATGGATAGGTTTAGGTGTAGGGTTAGTGTGTGTGTGATGGGTAGGTTTAGGTGTAGGGTTAGTGTGTGTGTGATGGATAGGTTTAGGTGTAGGATTAGTGTGTGTGTGATGGATAGGTTTAGGTGTAGGATTAGTGTGTGTGTGATGGATAGGTTTAGGTGTAGGATTAGTGTGTGTGTGATGGTAGGTTTAGGTGTAGGGTTAGTGTGTGTGTGATGGATAGGTTTAGGTGTAGGATTAGTGTGTGTGTGATGGGTAGGTTTAGGTGTAGGGTTAGTGTGTGTGTGATGGATAGGTTTAGGTGAAGGGTTAGTGTGTGTGTGATGGGTAGGTTTAGGTGTAGGGTTAGTGTGTGTGTGTGTGATGGATAGGTTTAGGTGTAGGGTTAGTGTGTGTGTGATGGGTAGGTTTAGGTGTAGGGTTAGTGTGTGTGTGATGGATAGGTTTAGGTGTAGGATTAGTGTGCGTGTGATGGTAGGTTTAGGTGTAGGGTTAGTGTAAGGGGAGAAAATAACTTTGTACAGTATAAAAATTATTACGTCTATGGAGAGTCCCTACAAAGATAGCGAACCAGACGTGTGTGTGTGTGTTTCTGTATTACCCTGCTCGCTGGCTAAGGCCATCAGAAGCTGGTGGTCCTGCTGTGTTGGTTTGCTGAGGAAAATGAGCCAGGAGCCTTGTGGGATGTTCATCTTTCTGGAGAAAGTGTTTTCCAGCATCTCCAGGAGTCTGTCACCACTCTCCATACGAAACTCATCCTGCGAGAGATACACAAGAAATAGAATGGAAAAACAGAGAAATATAGGGATGTAAAAAAACTTTACTTTTTCCATCTAAAAAATATTCACAATTATGAGCATAAATATTTATATATTAACATAAAATATAACTCAATATAGAAAATTGTAGGACAAAAATCTAATAAATATATGAAATACTTTAAGACATGAAATGTTGCAAAAAAATAAGTAAATGCAATAAAATGGGATGCAAAAAAATGTGCACAAAATTTTAAATAAAAAAATTAAATGCATCTCAATGTAATATAGTGGACAAAATAAAAAAACCGCTGACATAAATCAATAATACATTAAAATGTGAGCATAAGGTGTAAATTGTATTTATGTACATAAAATATTTACATGAAAAATGGCACCTTTAAATGTAATATATAGCGGACAAAACAAATAATTTAAGTCATTATACAATGTTGCAAAAAAAAGAAATGCAATAAAATGGGAGTATAAATGTGCACAAAATAAATGTAATATAGTGGACAAAGTAAAAAACTAAATGATTGAGTACATCATAAATTGGTGTAATCAATAAATACAAATACAATAATTGTAAAGTAAATTGCATTTTTGTAAACAAAACAAAAAAACAGGAAAATACACCTTGAAATGTAATAAAGCAAACAACATTAATTAAATACTTATTGATGATATAATTGAAATGGAATATGAGGGCAAATCATGCTGTGTTTCTCCAGAATCCGAATCAGGAGCTTCCAGACAGACAGATAACCAGTGACCCACCTAAAAAACTGGTTTGCTTTGTTACTGAGACTCTGTAACAGCCTTCCTCCAGTCAGAAGCAGACACACATCAGACAGGCTACAGAAATCAGAATCAGTTTTTTTCAGGCCATTCACAGCAAGCGCTGAGTCATTCAGACAGAGACAGACAGAGAGACTGCGTGCCTCGCTGTGAGCTCTCGTCCTGTGGGCTGTATTGGTTTCTGATCAATCGCTCTGCAGTGCTGCTCGGGTTCAAAACACTCCATCGCAGGAGGCGTTAACGGTTTAGCACACAGCTGTCAGAGAGCCAGTGGGGGGAAAGTTCTTTGTGATCATGCTGCAATTACGTGGCACTAGAGCGTTACCGTGGCAACAGACAACCAGCTTCTTCTACACTGGCGAGACTGTGAATGTGCCAGTGATGTGTGTGTTAATAAACATCACACAATCTTTTTAGACAGCAATAACATTCAATGGAGAGCAAAAGGATTAGCACAACGCGGCCACGATTTACTAAAACAAAGAAAAGGAATTAGCACAAAGCAGCCACGATTTACTAAAACGAGGGAACAGACTAGCACAACGCGGCCACGATTTACTAAAACGAAGAAAAGGAATTAGCACAACGCGGCCAAGATTTACTAAAACGAGGGAACAGACTAGCACAACGCGGCCACGATTTACTAAAACGAAGAAAAGGAATTAGCAGAAAGCAGCCACGATTTACTAAAACGAGGGAACAGACTAGCACAAAGCAGCCACGATTTACTAAAACGGAGAAAAGGAATTAGCAGAAAGCAGCCACGATTTACTAAAACGAGGGAACAGACTAGCACAACGCGGCCACGATTTACTAAAACAAAGAAAAGGAATTAGCACAAAGCAGCCACGATTTACTAAAACGAGGGAACAGACTAGCACAACGCGGCCACGATTTACTAAAACAAAGAAAAGGAATTAGCACAAAGCGGCCACGATTTACTAAAACGAAGAAAAGGAATTAGCACAAAGCAGCCACGATTTACTAAAACGAGGGAACAGACTAGCACAAAGCAGCCACGATTTACTAAAACGAAGAAAAGGAATTAGCAGAAAGCAGCCACGATTTACTAAAACGAGGGAACAGACTAGCACAACGCGGCCACGATTTACTAAAACAAAGAAAAGGAATTAGCACAACGCGGCCACGATTTACTAAAACGAGGGAACAGACTAGCACAACGCGGCCACGATTTACTAAAACAAAGAAAAGGAATTAGCACAACGCAGCCACGATTTACTAAAACGAAGAAAAGGAATTAGCAGAAAGCAGCCACGATTTACTAAAACGAGGGAACAGACTAGCACAACGTGGCCACGATTTACTAAAACGAAGAAAAGGAATTAACACAAAGCAGCCACGATTTACTAAAACGAAGAAAAGGAATTAGCACAACGCGGCCACGATTTACTAAAACGAAGAAAAGGAATTAGCAGAAAGCAGCCACGATTTACTAAAACGAGGGAACAGACTAGCACAACGTGGCCACGATTTACTAAAACGAAGAAAAGGAATTAGCACAAAGCAGCCACGATTTACTAAAACGAGGGAACAGACTAGCACAACGTGGCCACGATTTACTAAAACGAAGAAAAGGAATTAGCACAAAGCAGCCACGATTTACTAAAACGAAGAAAAGGAATTAGCACAACGCGGCCACGATTTACTAAAACGAAGAAAAGGAATTAGCAGAAAGCAGCCACGATTTACTAAAACGAGGGAACAGACTAGCACAACGCGGCCACGATTTACTAAAACGAAGAAAAGGAATTAGCACAAAGCAGCCACGATTTACTAAAACAAAGAAAAGGAATTAGCACAACGCAGCCACGATTTACTAAAACGAAGAAAAGGAATTAGCAGAAAGCAGCCACGATTTACTAAAACGAGGGAACAGACTAGCACAACGTGGCCACGATTTACTAAAACGAAGAAAAGGAATTAGCACAAAGCAGCCACGATTTACTAAAACGAAGAAAAGGAATTAGCACAACGCGGCCACGATTTACTAAAACGAAGAAAAGGAATTAGCAGAAAGCAGCCACGATTTACTAAAACGAGGGAACAGACTAGCACAACGTGGCCACGATTTACTAAAACGAAGAAAAGGAATTAGCACAAAGCAGCCACGATTTACTAAAACGAGGGAACAGACTAGCACAACGTGGCCACGATTTACTAAAACGAAGAAAAGGAATTAGCACAAAGCAGCCACGATTTACTAAAACGAAGAAAAGGAATTAGCACAACGCGGCCACGATTTACTAAAACGAAGAAAAGGAATTAGCAGAAAGCAGCCACGATTTACTAAAACGAGGGAACAGACTAGCACAACGCGGCCACGATTTACTAAAACGAAGAAAAGGAATTAGCAGAAAGCAGCCACGATTTACTAAAACGAGGGAACAGACTAGCACAACGCGGCCACGATTTACTAAAACGAAGAAAAGGAATTAGCAGAAAGCAGCCACGATTTACTAAAACGAGGGAACAGACTAGCACAACGCGGCCACGATTTACTAAAACGAAGAAAAGGAATTAGCACAACGCGGCCACGATTTACTAAAACAAGGGAACAGACTAGCACAACGCGGCCACGATTTACTAAAACAAAGAAAAGGAATTAGCACAACGCAGCCACGATTTACTAAAACGAAGAAAAGGAATTAGCAGAAAGCAGCCACGATTTACTAAAACGAGGGAACAGACTAGCACAACGCGGCCACGATTTACTAAAACGAAGAAAAGGAATTAGCACAAAGCAGCCACGATTTACTAAAACGAGGGAACAGACTAGCACAACGCGGCCACGATTTACTAAAACGAAGAAAAGGAATTAGCACAAAGCAGCCACGATTTACTAAAACGAGGGAACAGACTAGCACAAAGCAGCCACGATTTACTAAAACGAGGGAACGGATTAGCACAACGCGGCCACGATTTACTAAACGAGGGAACGGATTAGCACAACGCGGCCACGATTTACTAAACGAGGGAACGGATTAGCACAACGCGGCCACGATTTACTAAAACGAAGAAAAGGAATTAGCACAACGCGGCCACGATTTACTAAAACGAGGGAACAGACTAGCACAACGCGGCCACGATTTACTAAAACGAAGAAAAGGAATTAGCACAAAGCAGCCACGATTTACTAAAACGAGGGAACAGACTAGCACAACGCGGCCACGATTTACTAAAACGAAGAAAAGGAATTAGCACAAAGCAGCCACGATTTACTAAACGAGGGAACAGACTAGCACAACGCGGCCACGATTTACTAAAACGAAGAAAAGGAATTAGCACAAAGCAGCCACGATTTACTAAAACGAGGGAACAGACTAGCACAAAGCAGCCACGATTTACTAAAACGAGGGAACGGATTAGCACAACGCGGCCACGATTTACTAAACGAGGGAACGGATTAGCACAACGCGGCCACGATTTACTAAACGAGGGAACGGATTAGCACAACGCGGCCACGATTTACTAAAACGAAGAAAAGGAATTAGCACAAAGCAGCCACGATTTACTAAAACGAGGGAACAGACTAGCACAACGCGGCCACGATTTACTAAAACAAAGAAAAGGAATTAGCACAAAGCAGCCACGATTTACTAAACGAGGGAACAGACTAGCACAACGCAGCCACGATTTACTAAAACGAAGAAAAGGAATTAGCACAAAGCAGCCACGATTTACTAAAACGAGGGAACAGACTAGCACAACGCGGCCACGATTTACTAAAACAAAGAAAAGGAATTAGCACAAAGCAGCCACGATTTACTAAAACGAGGGAACAGACTAGCACAACGCGGCCACGATTTACTAAAACAAAGAAAAGGAATTAGCACAAAGCAGCCACGATTTACTAAAACGAGGGAACAGACTAGCACAACGCGGCCACGATTTACTAAAACGAAGAAAAGGAATTAGCACAAAGCAGCCACGATTTACTAAAACGAGGGAACGGATTAGCACAACGCGGCCACGATTTACTAAAACGAAGAAAAGGAATTAGCACAAAGCAGCCACAATTTACTAAAACGAGGGAACAGACTAGCACAACGCGGCCACGATTTACTAAAACAAAGAAAAGGAATTAGCACAAAGCAGCCACGATTTACTAAAACGAGGGAACAGACTAGCACAACGCGGCCACGATTTACTAAAACGAAGAAAAGGAATTAGCACAAAGCAGCCACGATTTACTAAAACGAGGGAACAGACTAGCACAACGTGGCCACGATTTACTAAAACAAAGAAAAGGAATTAGCACAAAGCAGCCACGATTTACTAAACGAGGGAACAGACTAGCACAACGCGGCCACGATTTACTAAAACGAAGAAAAGGAATTAGCACAAAGCAGCCACGATTTACTAAAACGAGGGAACAGACTAGCACAACGCGGCCACGATTTACTTAAACAAAGAAAAGGAATTAGCACAAAGCAGCCACGATTTACTAAAACGAGGGAACAGACTAGCACAACGCGGCCACGATTTACTAAAACGAAGAAAAGGAATTAGCACAACGCAGCCACAATTTACTAAAACGAGGGAACAGACTAGCACAACGCGGCCACGATTTACTAAAACAAAGAAAAGGAATTAGCACAAAGCAGCCACGATTTACTAAAACAAAGAAAAGGAAATAGCACAACGCAGCCACGATTTACTAAACGAGGGAACAGAGTAGCACAATGCGGCCACGATTTACTAAAACGAAGAAAAGGAATTAGCACAACGCAGCCACGATTTACTAAAACGAGGAAACAGACTAGCACAACGCGGCCACGATTTACTAAAACAAAGAAAAGGAATTAGCACAAAGCAGCCACGATTTACTAAAACGAGGGAACAGACTAGCACAACGCGGCCACGATTTACTAAAACGAGGGAACGGATTAGCACAACGCAGCCACGATTTACTAAACGAGGGAACAGACTAGCACAACGCGGCCACGATTTACTAAAACGAAGAAAAGGAATTAGCACAACGCAGCCACGATTTACTAAAACGAGGGAACAGACTAGCACAACGCGGCCACGATTTACTAAAACGAAGAAAAGGAATTAGCACAACGCAGCCACGATTTACTAAAACGAGGGAACAGACTAGCACAACGCGGCCACGATTTACTAAAACGAGGGAACGGATTAGCACAACGCAGCCACGATTTACTAAACGAGGGAACAGACTAGCACAACGCGGCCACGATTTACTAAAACGAGGGAACGGATTAGCACAACGCAGCCACGATTTACTAAAACGAGGGAACAGACTAGCACAACGCGGCCACGATTTACTAAAATGAAGAAAAGGAATTAGCACAACGCAGCCACGATTTACTAAAACGAGGGAACAGACTAGCACAACGCGGCCACGATTTACTAAAACGAGGGAACGGATTAGCACAACGCAGCCAAGATTTACTAAAACGAAGAAAAGGAATTAGCACAACGCAGCCACGATTTACTAAAACGAGGGAACAGACTAGAACAACGCGGCCACGATTTACTAAAACGAGGGAACGGATTAGCACAACGCAGCCACGATTTACTAAACGAGGGAACAGACTAGCACAACGCGGCCACGATTTACTAAAACGAGGGAACGGATTAGCACAACGTAGCCACGATTTACTAAAACGAGGGAACAGACTAGCACAACGCGGCCACGATTTACTAAAACGAGGGAACGGATTAGCACAACGCGGCCACGATTTACTAAAACGAAGAAAAGGAATTAGCACAACGCGGCCACGATTTACTAAAACGAGGGAACGGATTAGCACAACTCGGCCACGATTTACTAAAACGAGGGAACGGATTAGCACAACGCGGCCACGATTTACTAAAACGAGGGAACGGATTAGCACAACGCGGCCACGATTTACTAAAACGAGGGAACGGATTAGCACAACGCGGCCACGATTTACTAAAACGAGGGAACGGATTAGCACAACGCGGCCACGATTTACTAAAACGAAGAAAAGGAATTAGCACAACGCGGCCACGATTTACTAAAACGAGGGAACGGATTAGCACAACGCAGCCACGATTTACTAAACGAGGGAACAGACTAGCACAACGCGGCCACGATTTACTAAAACGAAGAAAAGGAATTAGCACAACGCGGCCACGATTTACTAAAACGAGGGAACAGACTAGCACAACGCGGCCACGATTTACTAAAACGAGGGAACGGACTAGCACAACGCGGCCACGATTTACTTAAACGAGGGAACGGATTAGCACAACGCGGCCACGATTTACTAAAACGAAGAAAAGGAATTAGCACAACGCAGCCACGATTTACTAAAACGAGGGAACAGACTAGCACAACGCGGCCACGATTTACTTAAACAAAGAAAAGGAATTAGCACAAAGCAGCCACGATTTACTAAAACGAGGGAACAGACTAGCACAACGCGGCCACGATTTACTAAAACGAAGAAAAGGAATTAGCACAACGCAGCCACAATTTACTAAAACGAGGGAACAGACTAGCACAACGCGGCCACGATTTACTAAAACAAAGAAAAGGAATTAGCACAAAGCAGCCACGATTTACTAAAACAAAGAAAAGGAAATAGCACAACGCAGCCACGATTTACTAAACGAGGGAACAGAGTAGCACAATGCGGCCACGATTTACTAAAACGAAGAAAAGGAATTAGCACAACGCAGCCACGATTTACTAAAACGAGGAAACAGACTAGCACAACGCGGCCACGATTTACTAAAACAAAGAAAAGGAATTAGCACAAAGCAGCCACGATTTACTAAAACGAGGGAACAGACTAGCACAACGCGGCCACGATTTACTAAAACGAGGGAACGGATTAGCACAACGCAGCCACGATTTACTAAACGAGGGAACAGACTAGCACAACGCGGCCACGATTTACTAAAACGAAGAAAAGGAATTAGCACAACGCAGCCACGATTTACTAAAACGAGGGAACAGACTAGCACAACGCGGCCACGATTTACTAAAACGAAGAAAAGGAATTAGCACAACGCAGCCACGATTTACTAAAACGAGGGAACAGACTAGCACAACGCGGCCACGATTTACTAAAACGAGGGAACGGATTAGCACAACGCAGCCACGATTTACTAAACGAGGGAACAGACTAGCACAACGCGGCCACGATTTACTAAAACGAGGGAACGGATTAGCACAACGCAGCCACGATTTACTAAAACGAGGGAACAGACTAGCACAACGCGGCCACGATTTACTAAAATGAAGAAAAGGAATTAGCACAACGCAGCCACGATTTACTAAAACGAGGGAACAGACTAGCACAACGCGGCCACGATTTACTAAAACGAGGGAACGGATTAGCACAACGCAGCCAAGATTTACTAAAACGAAGAAAAGGAATTAGCACAACGCAGCCACGATTTACTAAAACGAGGGAACAGACTAGAACAACGCGGCCACGATTTACTAAAACGAGGGAACGGATTAGCACAACGCAGCCACGATTTACTAAACGAGGGAACAGACTAGCACAACGCGGCCACGATTTACTAAAACGAGGGAACGGATTAGCACAACGTAGCCACGATTTACTAAAACGAGGGAACAGACTAGCACAACGCGGCCACGATTTACTAAAACGAGGGAACGGATTAGCACAACGCGGCCACGATTTACTAAAACGAAGAAAAGGAATTAGCACAACGCGGCCACGATTTACTAAAACGAGGGAACGGATTAGCACAACTCGGCCACGATTTACTAAAACGAGGGAACGGATTAGCACAACGCGGCCACGATTTACTAAAACGAGGGAACGGATTAGCACAACGCGGCCACGATTTACTAAAACGAGGGAACGGATTAGCACAACGCGGCCACGATTTACTAAAACGAGGGAACGGATTAGCACAACGCGGCCACGATTTACTAAAACGAAGAAAAGGAATTAGCACAACGCGGCCACGATTTACTAAAACGAGGGAACGGATTAGCACAACGCAGCCACGATTTACTAAACGAGGGAACAGACTAGCACAACGCGGCCACGATTTACTAAAACGAGGGAACAGACTAGCACAACGCGGCCACGATTTACTAAAACGAGGGAACGGACTAGCACAACGCGGCCACGATTTACTTAAACGAGGGAACGGATTAGCACAACGCGGCCACGATTTACTAAAACGAAGAAAAGGAATTAGCACAACGCAGCCACGATTTACTAAACGAGGGAACAGACTAGCACAACGCGGCCACGATTTACTAAAACGAGGGAACGGATTAGCACAACGTAGCCACGATTTACTAAAACGAGGGAACGGATTAGCACAACGCGGCCACGATTTACTAAAACGAGGGAACGGATTAGCACAACGCGGCCACGATTTATTAAAACGAGGGAACGGATTAGCACAACGCGGCCACGATTTACTAAAACAAAGAAAAGGAATTAGCACAACGCGGCCACGATTTACTAAAAACGAGGGAACGGATTAGCACAACTCGGCCACGATTTACTCAAACGAAGAAAAGGAATTAGCACAAAGCAGCCACGATTTACTAAAACGAGGGAACGGACTAGCACAACGCGGCCACGATTTACTTAAACGAGGGAACGGATTAGCACAACGCGGCCACGATTTACTAAAACGAAGAAAAGGAATTAGCACAACGCAGCCACGATTTACTAAAACGAGGGAACGGATTAGCACAACTCTGCCACGATTTACTCAAACGAAGAAAAGGAATTAGCACAACGCGGCCACGATTTACTAAAACGAGGGAACGGATTAGCACAACGCGGCCACGATTTACTAAAACGAGGGAACGGATTAGCACAACGCGGCCACGATTTACTAAAACGAGGGAACGGATTAGCACAACGCGGCCACGATTTACTAAAACAAAGAAAAGGAATTAGCACAACGCGGCCACGATTTACTAAAACAAAGAAAAGGAATTAGCACAAAGCAGCCACGATTTACTAAACGAGGGAACAGACTAGCACAACGCGGCCACGATTTACTAAAACGAAGAAAAGGAATTAGCACAAAGCAGCCACGATTTACTAAAACGAGGGAACAGACTAGCACAAAGCAGCCACGATTTACTAAAACGAGGGAACGGATTAGCACAACGCGGCCACGATTTACTAAACGAGGGAACGGATTAGCACAACGCGGCCACGATTTACTAAACGAGGGAACGGATTAGCACAACGCGGCCACGATTTACTAAAACGAAGAAAAGGAATTAGCACAACGCGGCCACGATTTACTAAAACGAGGGAACAGACTAGCACAACGCGGCCACGATTTACTAAAACGAAGAAAAGGAATTAGCACAAAGCAGCCACGATTTACTAAAACGAGGGAACAGACTAGCACAACGCGGCCACGATTTACTAAAACGAAGAAAAGGAATTAGCACAAAGCAGCCACGATTTACTAAACGAGGGAACAGACTAGCACAACGCGGCCACGATTTACTAAAACGAAGAAAAGGAATTAGCACAAAGCAGCCACGATTTACTAAAACGAGGGAACAGACTAGCACAACGCGGCCACGATTTACTAAAACAAAGAAAAGGAATTAGCACAAAGCAGCCACGATTTACTAAAACGAGGGAACAGACTAGCACAACGCGGCCACGATTTACTAAAACAAAGAAAAGGAATTAGCACAAAGCAGCCACGATTTACTAAAACGAGGGAACAGACTAGCACAACGCGGCCACGATTTACTAAAACGAAGAAAAGGAATTAGCACAAAGCAGCCACGATTTACTAAAACGAGGGAACAGACTAGCACAACGCGGCCACGATTTACTAAAACAAAGAAAAGGAATTAGCACAAAGCAGCCACGATTTACTAAAACGAGGGAACAGACTAGCACAACGCGGCCACGATTTACTAAAACGAAGAAAAGGAATTAGCACAAAGCAGCCACGATTTACTAAAACGAGGGAACAGACTAGCACAAAGCAGCCACGATTTACTAAAACGAGGGAACGGACTAGCACAACGTGGCCACGATTATTATAAAGTTGAACTAAAATTAAAATACAATATATAAAAATAAAAATATCCTTAAGTAATTATAAGTAAATACTTTATACTAAAATAACACTGTTCAGAGATCTCAAAATGAACTCAATTTTAAGAAACCAAATGATCTGCTTATGATCTTTACAGCTGCTCTTTACTCTTACTGCATGCCAATTATTAAACCAAAATGCATGGGAACTGGGACTGCCAGGCACCAAAGCATCGTAAAAGTTGTCAATACAACTTGTGCAGTGTATTTTAAGTCTACTGAAGCCATTAGATATCTTCATATGATGAACAGAACTCTTAAATCTAATTTTTGTTTGCATACATTCGGATATGGTGAACCAAAACATGTTACGGCAGTTTGGATGTCAAATATCATTGGTACCGCTTTTATCGGGCCATTCTGTCATTTTAGTAGCTTGACTGACTCACTTTATTTTTGGACGAACTATCCCTTTAAATGAAACATAAATGTCAACAACAATAGGTCAAGATTAACCGAGAGCAAGAACGTTGGTGTTTCGCAGTGCCGCTAACTAGTACATAAGGTTAAGAATCACATTTTTCTTTGTTCTTCACTATAAAGGCCAGAGAGTGTGAGGATTGTTCAGGCTGCTAATAAAACAAATGCGCTCTGAGCTCACATCGTGCGTCATTGTTTGTGCTGAGCGTCGTTAGTTGTGCAGTCAGCATGTTTCAGAGACAAAGATCTTTCTGCGCTGTTCAGCATTTCTGCTGCAGTACGTGAAACAAGGGTCTGAACAGAACTCGCAGCTTAATTAAGAGCAATTATCTCAAATCGCGACTAGATATTTATGAAGAAAAGGTGACTGGTTTGCTCATGGTGCATTGGGTTAGGGCTAATAAGAGTTTTCTGGGTGAGTTTTTGTTACAAAAAAAAGGACTTACACAGTCAAAGTTGTCCGTCATGTTGAGTATAACGTAGCCCTTTCCTGCAAGGTTGCTCCAGTCGACACAAATCACCTGTACAAAATGAGAAAAGGAGGGTGTTTGGTGTAACAGCCACTTTATTGCACTGAATTGTTGTGGTTTGTCGAAACGCTCACTGACAACCTGCCGTGCTGCCTGGAGAACAAATCTATAAACGCATTACTCTTCCAACACATTCAGATAAATCAATCGTAAAATAATTTACATCAAGACACAGCATACTTCATCCAAACAAACAACTTTTATACCAAAAACCACCTGTAGAATTCAAACGTTGTCAAAATTTTTGTTTTACAAAGTTGTAATGAAAAACTACACAAAAATTACTTGTACTTCTTGTTATTGTTAACTAAAATTTTATTAGTAAATTAGTAAAAGTAAAGTAAATAAATACAAATAAATGAAAGCTAAATAGAAATATTATATTTCTTAATGTCATGCTGTTTATGACTGCTTTTGTTAAAAAAAAAAAAAAACTTATTGTATCCTATGTATTAATAATAATATAATATTTTTTACTATTTGTCATATACGTATAGTTAGATATTATTATTAATACATTAGATTTATATTTTTATATACTATTTTAATAATATATATTAACATTTTATATATTTATTATTTACATTTTTATAATTAAAAATATATTTTTTATAGTCATAAATAGATTTTAAAATATTTTTTAATTATTCAATGGTACATATTTTTATTTGTGAACAGAATATCTCCAACTGATTTCTGAAGGTCTTGAGCTGTTTTCTCTGCATGAACATTTTATACAAAAAGGAATATATTTCTGTAATATTCAAGCAAACTGACTCTATGAATCTCTTTGAACTAAATTAGTGCTCAATTAGTTGGTATCTTCTGTCACTGAGTACCTGCTCTGCCTCCTGGGACAGCTCTGAGTCGTGGAGCTCCGTTTCGGCAAGATATTCGGTGCCGCCGTGACGAAGCTCCGCCCCCTCCTCGTCCTCCGTTGTGGTGAGCGCCGCCCCCTGCCATGTGGATTCAGTGAAGACCACGGATGGCAGATCTGAAGCAGGGGAGGACGAGGGCCCGATCGTGAGCGGTGTGAGGTACCGCCAGTTGTCCTCTTCCTCCTCGTCTGGTTCAGTGGGGAAAACCACCAACTCTTCCTCATCCTCCTCTTCCTCAGAATCATCCCGGTGCGGTACGTCAGGCTGCAGGGGCTCCCGGCTGGGCAGGGTCCCAATTTCAGGAGCCGTGGGCGCTTGAGTGACTACATGGCCCCTCTCGTCATCAAACGGGTCCTGTGATGCCAGGCTTTTGTCAGGCCCAGCTGTGGCCTCTTGTCGGTTCTGACGGACAAGGGTAGGGGGCGTGGCTGTGGATTGGGCGTGGTCTTCAGCACCTGCTCTTGATGGGCCGGGGGAGGGGTGGAAGGGGAAGCCGCTAGATTCTGAATCACTCTCCCATTGCTCCGGGTCCACGGGCTCAGCCGTAGGGACGAAAAACAAAGAAGAGGAGTTGGTCTCACTGGGCTTTTGGGTCAGAGAAAGTGGCGAAGATGGCGGTTCTGGAGATGAAGGACTGTAATCTGAAGAAAAGCAAACATGTCAAATCAAAACACACCACAGAAGTGATTTTTGACTACTCCGTATGTGTAGTATACTGCCAGACTCTACTGCTCTAAATCATGATTACTAGGGGTGGGACAAAATATCGATAGGGCAATATATCGTTATCCTTTTCCGTGCAATACGAGAATCGATACACTGGTGTCAAATATCGATATTTTAATGAATAAAATAAGGAGCTCTAAATAGATTTCCCTACTCACAGTGCCGCTACTTCATGGCTCCTCAAGGTGGCGCTCAACACATGAATGAGGGAAACGTGAACACAGGTTAACTAGCCTAAGAAAAAGAGGGTTTTAACGGGATGGCGGACAGCAGTGTGAGTAAAAAAAATAGATGCCACAGCCACGTTTAAGTCCAAAGTCTTAAAAAACCTGCACTTAACCTATCGTGACATATCGTGATGTACCATTATAGGATTGCTCTATCGTGATATTACTGGTATCGTGAGCCACTTATCGTGTATCGTATCGTGAGGTTCCGTGATTCCCACCCCTAATAATTTGTTTTGTGATTTAAATGGTCGCAAATTTCTTTTCATCTTT